>OY998243.1:10944037-12167109 GCA_963922005.1 Cornus suecica
AATGGAATCTTCCTCAATGTCTTTGGTTTTCAATGAAACTGCAGGTGTGTGGAGAATTAAAGCACTAGAGGAATCTGGTGGTTGGCTTGAGTGAACTACGGTATGAAGTGGAGAGGGGAGAGAGAGAGAGAGAAAGAAGATTCGGCAAGCTACTAGGCCAGAGGACTAAAATTTGCAGAGTTGTGCACAAGGAAGAAGAAGGTAAGAATGAACCTTAGTTGCAGTAAGGGTAGTCTGAGAATTTTACATATTAAAGATTATTAGGGTTTGTTTGATTTTTAGTTTGATTTGGTCTTGACTTGTTGGTTTTTACAATTTAAGACCAAATGTTTTTCCCTACAAATGTTTGGTCATTTGGGGTGTCATGGCAAGCAAAACCAAATCTCAGGGGGTGTTAGTGTCAAAATTTTGAAAATCAACACCTAGGTGGAATAGATGCAAACCTCATGGGGTGTTAGTGCAAATTACCCTTCTATATATATATATATATAATTCATGGTGGACCCCGCTGACCACTATTCTTTACTCTCTCTTTCTATATATATATATAATTCATAGTGGGCCCCGCTGACCACTACTCTTTACAAAATCACACAAGACCAAACAAAACCAACCCAGACCAATGAAGACCAATATAACCAGACAAAACCAGACCATGCCACTTTTCAAACGGGCCCTAAGTCTATTTCGTTAATTAATATAAGGGATATTGTCACACCCCAAAAATCACAACAAAATAAATATTTTCCATCACTAAAAATTATGGGGGATGGACTATATAACCTTACTCCAACACTTAACATTAATGGTATTAAATCAAAGTGTCTTCAATAACAACTAAATTTTTTATAAGTAAGGTCATTATTATATCAAACTACTCACTAACAATCAATTACATGTGAGCTTATTACAGTTTTCTCAAACAAGGAACAAAAATAAATCATTGATAATAAACACAAAATCTGACGACCTTCGAGTGTCCTCACCACAAACTAATCAACGTGTTCCTGAAATAATAATAGGGTGAGCTCACAAGCTCAGCAAAAAAAACTAAACACAATCATTGGTCAACAAGTTAACCCGACGTTATATATCCATATATAAAAAGGATTCAGGCACATTACAAAATATAATACCAATTAGAATTCATGGGCTACTGAAATAATTTATTTAAAAAACAAACGTCGTCAACTTATCGCACTTGAGCCCCAGGCTCCCCTCCTTCAACGATACGGTGTGCAACGAATAGTCCCTGACTACCGTTAACACACAAGTAACTGGATAGACGTCCAAATACCCAGATGGTCCCGGACCACGTTCACATAAGAGCACATTAAGCCCAATGGCCATAATAACAGGTAGTGCACTCCTCAAAGGCAGGTCCCGAACCATGCCTAACAACCTACTTTAAAGTTAGTCTCAGACTGACACCAAACATTTACATCGCACTGTCACAAACTCCAATAGCATATACTGTATCATCTCACAGTAAACAAATAAATAATATATATATATATATATATATATATATATATATATATATATTGAAAGAGTCTTACCAAAACAAGTTTATAATACTCCACAGTTTTCACAATTACTTTCCAACAAGATAAATATTCTAAAAATGATATATAAGATTACTTTAAATCCTTATAAACAATATTGGTTCCTTAAATTTTCACTCATTTCACCCTATAAATATATGCATACCATTAGTATTTATTAACCGCTAAATTTAAATAAGAAACAATCATAAAGGGTTCTAATATATTCACATACAAAGTACACAATAACCACAATATGCACGTATGACCTAATATCAACTAACATGTAATTTAGATAACGTATAAATGAATACATTTAAATTACTGTTCACATAGGTTGTAGATAATTAATATACTAATGTTTTCCTATAACATACTTTTCGCAAGGATTGATAAGTGCACAAAATAGAGTAATTTACCTAACATAATGTCCTCATATGTATATATTTTTATTTCATGCAGGGGTTGATTTGCAAAAGAAAAGAAAAAGAAAGCAAGAAGGATGAAAATGAAGAAAAAGAAAGAATTGGTGGGGGAGAATGTAATAAATGCATATATATATATGTGAAAGTGTATGTGAACGTGTGTATGTGTGTAAAAGAAAGAAAGAAAAAGTTAAAAAAAATATATATATATATATGAGAGAGTTGGTGGGCCAATGTAAGAATTAAATATGAGAGAGAGAGAGAGAGGGTTGGTGAGAAGGTTGTTGGAGAGGAATTGATGATTCTGAAGTGGGTGGATGTGTATTAATGACACAATTGTCTATATATATCTTGACAATTCAGTCGAGTGAGGGGGGAGGAAGGAGAGCTTAGAATACTTTTGTACCATTTTCATATTTTGTGTAAATTTTGCTCTATCAATGGAATTTTATTCTATTACCTTGTTTCATTTTTTTATCAACATGCTAGCTTAAAACTCTTCTCAAGGGGGTGATGAAGCCATCATGGGTAAGATATAAATAATTTTTATTTTATTTCGTATTGTTTAATTCTCGTCCCGAGAGTATTCATTTTATGAATCTCAATGAACAAAAATCTTACAATAGAGGTTGGACACTAAAAAAATAGAAGGAGGATTTTTCGTGATTACCAATTAATGGAAATACGGGGAATGCCTACTACTATTTACAATTTATTTAAACCAAAACATTAGAGGGAAGATTCTTCGTGATTACCAATTAATGAAAATACGGGGAATGCCTACTAATATCTATGTTTATGTTTAATAGGTTGGAGGAGAATTTGCAATAGAAATATATAACATTATTTGTATAGACCCGGGTGGTGGATTCTTTTCCCTTGAGATTTTTTTCCACCATTTAATAATTTTATCTAGTTATTTTAGTTTATTATTAAAAAAATTCAAGAGTTGTTTTAAGTAATTTTATTTTTATCTCGAAAAGTAAAGTTTTGGATCCTTGTCTCAAAACGAGTTCCAAGTTGAAAGTGGTTCCACCCTACTTATTGCTATACCATTTTAAGTAAAATATTAGTAGATATAAATTCTTGTTGATCGGGGTGTGGTGAAACAACGACACAATATCATCAAAACTCAACCCGTCAAATGGCGCCGTTGCCGCTTCAACACTAAGAATTCGGAATCAAAGATCCTCCACTCTAATTCTTCGGGAACCCACCTGACCTTTCTATCCCTCCCTTTCTTTATTATTATTTTTTTTTTCTTCTCTATTTTGTGACATTCTGTTAGTTTAAAAAAAAAAAAAAGTAGTGTGGGAGCTGGTGACCCGAGAGTCACTTCCTCCTTTTGTCATAAAAAAAAAAAAAAATTTTAAAAAAAAATTTTATTTATGTAAAAGTCAAACTTAGCAGGTAGTACTTTTGACAAGGTTTTTTTAAAAAAAAAAAAAAAAAAAAAACTTTTTCAAAACACACTTTTGTCTTGTGTGCCACTGAGACAATATTTCTTTCATGTTAGCTTTACATATATGTTAGGTTTTGCAGTAACTTTAGTATAGATTAGGCTTTGAAATGTTTTTTTTGGCATTCATTTTGGTGGGCCCTTTTCTTAAAAAAAATAATAAAAAAAATATATAAAAAAATAAACATTCGTAGTGCTTAAGTCTATACACCCACCTGAATCATTCATATTTTGTTTATTACTTTAGCTACACATTTAGTAACTTCTAGAGCATCTTATAATTCAATTTAATTAGTTTTGTCACTCTTGTCCTTGGAGACTGTACCGAGACTGTGTGTAATTACATAAAAAAAAAAACATAAAAATAAAAAAAAAATAAAATCAAAAAATCAAAAAATAAAATAAAAATCAATATAAAAACCGTAGGAGTCAGATCAATAATCATTTTGCAAATTACTTTTGCTTCCCCTACTACTTTTCAAAATAACCAAACCCACCCATAAAAATATATATATATAAAATAAAAAAAATTTAAAAAAAAAAAAACAAAAAAAACAAAAAAAAAAACACAGTTTATTAGTTTTATATATATTTTTCCATTATGTCTTTCTTCATTTTTCCCGCCCTCTCCTAATTAGTTATTTACTTGTTTATTTTGCAGGAGATACCGTACCGGGTCGTCATCCAGGTTCCATATTTCTAAACCCTTGTTATTATTATTATTATTTTCCCCTAGAATAGGTAAAACTTTTGCATGCGACCTCTAGGGTAGAATAACATTAGACGTTACCCTAGGCTCCCGTTATTTGTATTTAGCTTATTTTCATATAAATATATATATATTAAAAAAAAAATTGTATATTTCTTTCTTATTTTATTTTATTCTTGTCTTGCTTGTGCATATTTTAAATTAGCATTTTGCATAAGATACTTAAGGGCAAAAATTCCCACAAGATACGGTCGGGATTTCATCACCCGTCTCCGTGGCCCACAAATCACAAAAATTCCTTGCATCTGTTAAACCATGAGCCGGATTTGATTAAAATTCATTAGCAATCAGCCACTTTAGGGTTACGAGCTCATAGGCCCTCTAGGAAGGAAGCGGTTGGTAGTCACTCCAGTGAGTCATTATCAAATTGATAAACGGTAGGACAGTTCTGTCTAGGAAAGTGAGGTTGACTCGGTATTAAGTAGGCCACGTGCCTCGCCACACTTTCCTGGGAACTACTCCGTTGTTAGTTTGATGATTCTTAACTGGTAATCTATCGACTTAATCTGGAATAGAGTAGGAGCTGTCTAATTAGGAGAGAATTAATTTGGACATCATCCTATTAATTCTCTACAATATTAGATTTAAAAATTCACCACCTTTGAATTTAAGCTCAAGATAACAAAGCCAATTTTTGTTTTGTGTTTTGTCCCTCATCTAGCCCTTTTAGGATTTTTTTTGTTTATGCCCCAGTGGTTGCGAGTTAACAAGCGTCTAGTTAGGTTTCCTAGTGATCTGTCACTCATTGATTTAGAAGCAAAATCAATTCCCTTGTTAAATCTGTCCACCACCAATAATTCATCAATGGCTGCACCAAGAACTCTTAATGACTATTTTGCCCCAATCACAGCCAACCCTCCCAATTGCATAATTCTACCTGAGAATGATGCCCCCCAGTTTGATATTAGACCCGCCACAATCAATATGTTGCCAAAATTCCATGGACTCGAAAGTGAACAACCATATATCCATTTAGGGAAGTTTTTGACAATATGCAACACATTCAAAAATCAAAATTTGAATGAAGAGGGTGTCAAACTGCGTCTTTTTCCCCTATTCTTAGAAGATAAAGCTGCTTCATGGCTAAACTCCATTCCACCCAACTCCATTAGATCATGGGATGAACTTGCAAGAAAATTCATGAGTAAGTTTTATCCCATGCAAAAGACCGAATCAATGCGAGATGCCATTAGTACTTTTAGAGGGAAAATTGAAGAACAATTCCACCAAACTTGGGACCGATTTCATGACTTGCTCCTCAAATGCCCACATCATGGCTTTGATAAAGCACAGTTAGTCCATTTCTTTTATAAGGGACTTTCACCTATGAACCGAACCATGATTGAGTCAATGCACCAAGGAAAGTTCAATGCCCAAACCCCTGACCAAGCCTATATATTTTTGGAGGAACTAGCTGAAAATGCCCAAAATTGGAATTGGAACCAAAGTGAGAATGATTTTTCTAGGAATGATCAAATGAATAAAAAACCTGGTTTTTATGAGATCAAACCTGAAAATGAGTTAAAGTCTGTGATGCAAAGTCTTGCTGATGGAGTGAAAGACTTAAGCAAAAAGTTTGATGCATTTGCCCTAATCTCTACCCCTACACAATGCAATGTTTGTTATGGTTTATCTCATCCCACAGAGGAATGTCCGGTCTATTGTACATCTGAACCTTCGGATGCACAAGTTTGTGCTTTCAATACCTTTAGGAGACCATTGCCTAACACATTTAGCCAAAGTTACCATCCTGATACTAGAAACCACCCTAATTTTTCATGGAGGCAAAATTTACCTTCACAAAACTTAGGTGGTCCATCCGGTTTTCAAGGTAACTCCAATAGGCCACCTCCACCTCAAGGACAAATCATTCCTCAAAATCAATTCCCCAGGAATAACCAATTCAATCTAAGCCGAGATTTAGCAGTTGATCTCATGAACAACTATGTTGTTCCTGTCCCACCGGTCCATAATACTTCAAATTATGAGGACACTTTGAAAATGCTTGCCCTTAATCTTGATCAATCCAATAAGCATTCCAATCAGAGATTCCAAAAGTTAGAAAATAACTTTGATCTCTTGACTCAAAATCAACTGCAATTTCAGCAGTCTCTCCAAAATCAGTTGAGTCAACTCACTGCAGCTCTATCTGAAAGACAAAGAGGTACATTACCGAGTCAACCCGAAATCAATCCAAAAGGCAAAGGAGTTAATCACATAGGGACCACTTCCACTTCTGACCACTCAAATGACCATGTAAATTCTATCACTACCTTGAGGTCAGGAAAGAAAATTGATAATAAGGTTGAGCCACCCATCAGTCATGAAAATGAACAATCCAAATCTCTTCGACCCAATTCCCCAAAATCCAAAAAGGATCAAGATCCTGAGCTTGATGAGGTTATTCCTAAGCCGGTTGTTCCACGTGCACCCTTTCCTTCTAGACTAGTCAACAATAAGAAGGATTCTCAATACAGTGAAATCTTAGAGATTTTTCAAAATCTCTAGATTAACATTCCATTTCTCACTGCTATTAAGCAAATTCCTTCTTATGCAAAATTCATTAAAGACTTAGTCAAGAGGAAAACCAATATTCCTAAGGAAGCCTTCATGGCCCAACATTGTTCCTCTTTCCTACAAAACCAAGCTGTGGTTAAACACAAAGACCCTGGTAGTCCCACTATCACTTGTAGGATAGGAGAAAATTTTGAAGGTCAGACTTTATTGGATCTTGGTGCCAGTGTCAATGTGCTACCGTATTCAGTCTACTTGGATTTGGGATTGACTGATTTGAAGAAAGCTGATGTTAGAATTCAGTTAGCTGACCGATCCATAAAAATTCCAAGGGGTATCATTGAGGATGTGATAGTCAAAGTTAATGATTTTTATTACCCCGTAGACTTCATTGTGCTCGACACTCAACCAACTCAAGGGAAGCAAATTCCAATAATTTTAGGTCGACCATTTTTAGCCACAGCCAATGCTTTGATCAATTATAGAAATGGTAGCATGTCTTTGACCTTTGGAAACATGAAAGTGGAAGTCAATGTGTTTAATTTGATGAAACAACCCATTGAATCAGAATATGTTGAAGAAGTTTGTCTTATTGATTCATTGACCACCCACACCTTTAACCACTCTTATCCTGAGGATCCACTTCAGCAGTGTTTAGCCCATTTTGGTGATAGTTTTGATGAGGCTAATTATATTAGCCAAATCAATGATTTGCTAAACTCTGCTCCACCCTTTGAAGCCCCCAAGTATACATCCAAATTTGAATCATTGTCTTTACCAGTTACCACTGAATCTGAACATGCAAAGAAACCACCTAAGATAGAATTAAAGCCTTTACCCGAGACTTTAAAATATTCGTATCTTGGTGAATCTGAGACTTTTCCAGTCGTAATATCTTCTGAGTTAACTGAGCAACAAGAGTCCCAATTACTCGAGGTTCTTAAGACAAATAGGGAAGCCATATCATGGTCCATTGATGATATCAAAGGCATTAGTCCTCTAGTGGTGCAACATCGCATTCACTTAGAAGATAATGCGAAAACCTGTAGGCAACCTCAAAGGAGACTTAACCCCAATATGAAGGAAGTTGTCCGCGGAGAAGTTATCAAACTTCTTGACGCTGATATCATCTACCCGATTTCTGATAGTCAGTGGGTGAGCCCAATCCAGGTCGTTCCAAAAAAGTCTGGCATCACTGTTGTGTCCAACGCCCACAATAAGCTAGTTCCTACTCGCATTCAAACTGGATGGCGAGTTTGCATAGACTACAGGAAACTGAATAGTGTGACTCGGAAAGACCATTTTCCACTTCCCTTCATCGACCAAATGTTAGAGAGATTAGCTGGTCAGGCCTTCTATTGCTTTTTAGATGACTATTCTGGTTACAATCAAATTCCTGTCCACCCAGATGACCAAGACAAGACAACTTTCACCTGTCCATTCGGTACATTCGCTTATCGTCGTATGCCATTCGGCTTGTGTAATGCCCCAGCTACATTTCAGCGGTGTATGATGAGTATATTTAGTGACATGGTTAAAAAGTTTTTAGAAATCTTCATGGATGACTTCTCTGTCTTTGGATCATCATTTGAGCAATGTCTGGACCATCTTTCTCTCGTACTTCAACGTTGTCGTGACACTAACTTGGTACTTAACTGGGAAAAGTGTCATTTCATGGTTACAAAGGGAATTGTCCTAGGTCATAATATCTCTAGTGCAGGAATTGAGGTCGATAAAGCCAAAATTGATCTAATCTCCAATCTACTTATCCCTCAATCTGTTCGAGATATTAGAGCATTCCTAGGTCATGCCAGTTTCTACAGGCGCTTCATCAAAGATTTTAGTAAGATAGCTAGACCTTTGACCCATCTTCTCGTGAAAGATGCCCAATTTGAGTTTACTGATGCCTGTAAGTCCGCCTTTGAGCACTTAAAGTCCACACTCACTACTGCACCTATTATTCGCTCACCTGATTGGACCTTGCCTTTTAAAATTATGTGTGATGCGTCTGATTATGCAGTAGGTGCTGTTTTAGGCCAGAAAGTGGATAGAGCACGACATGTCATATACTATGCTAGCAAAACCTTAAATGATGCCCAAATCAACTACTCAACCACTGAGAAAGAGTTGCTAGCAGTCGTGTTCTCCTTTGAGAAGTTTAGATCTTATTTGATTGGATCTAAGGTCATCATATATACAGATCATGCAGCGTTAAGACATCTTTTGTCCAAATCTGATGCAAAACCTCGGTTGATACGCTGGATCTTACTCCTTCAAGAGTTTGACCTTGAGATTCGAGATAAGAAAGGTTCTGAGAATGTAGTCGCTGATCATTTGTCCCGTCTAGTTATTGAATCCACTAGTGACTCCATTCCAATCTCTGATTATTTTCCTGATGAGCAATTATTTGAGATATCTCATGCGTCATGGTATGCCGATATTGTCAATTATATTGTGACTAGTCAAATTCCTTCCAACTGGTCCAAGCAAGAGAAAGATAAATTTTTGGCCAAGGCTAAGGAATATTTTTGGGATGACCCCTACTTGTTTTAATATTGTCCAGATCAGATCATTCGTAGGTGTGTTCCTGAGGTAGACCAAGAGTCTGTCATTTCCTTCTGTCATGACCAGGCCTGTGGTGGCCATTTCAGTTCCAAACGAACTGCTGCAAAAATCTTGCAGTCAGGATTCTATTGGCCAACCCTTTTCAAAGACACCCACACATACTATCTAGCTTGTCATATATGTCAATTGCTCGGTAAGATTACCAAAAGAAATGAATGGCCTCAACAATCAATTCTCGTCGTTGAAATCTTTGATGTCTGGGGTATTGATTTCATGGGACCATTTCCATCCTCGTTTGGCAATCTCTACATCCTTCTAGCAGTTGATTATGTGTCAAAATGGGTAGAAGCTTTAGCCACCAAAACAGCTGACCATAGAGTTGTGGTGCAATTTTTCAAAGACCAGGTTTTGCCTCGATTTGGAACACCTCGAGCCATAATCAGTGACAATGGTTCACATTTTTGCAATAAAGTCTTTGGCAACCTGTTGTCCAAATATGGAATCAACCATAAAGTGGCCCTATCATATCATCCTCAAACCAATGGTCAAGCTGAGGTATCCAATAGGGAGATTAAGCAGATTTTAGAGAAAACTGTTAACCCCACAAGGAAGGAATGGAGTCTTCGACTCCAGGATACGTTATGGGCATACCGAACTGCTTACAAGACCCCTATAGGAATGTCCCCATATCGATTGGTCTATGGCAAAGCCTGTCACTTGCATGTTGAACTCGAACACCGTGCTTATTGGGCTATCAAGGCCATGAACTTTGATTATGATAAAGCCGGTCAACGTAGGACCCTTCAACTTGATGAGTTAGAAGAAATTAGAAATGATGCCTATGAGAGTTCAAGACTTTATAAAGCTAAGACTAAAATGGAACATGACAAACACATTCTAAAAAAGGAGTTTTTCATAGGACAAAAGGTTCTTTTGTATAACTCCCGTCTTCAATTGTTTCCTGGGAAGTTAAAGTCACGTTGGTTAGGCCCGTATTATGTCCATCACATTTCTAGTCATGGTGCCATTGAGTTACAAGACCCTAAGACTGGACAGTTGTTTAAAGTCAATGCTCATCGCCTCAAGCCTTTCCTAGAACTTGAAGCTTCTGAAACTGAGGAAATTCTCCTCATTGATCCGATTTATTCGGACTGATCCATTTAGGGGTAGCACCTCCCTTACGTCTGGTTGATGACGTTAAACTTAGCGCTCCTGGGAGGCAGCCCAGTTTGTTGTGTAAATATTTTCTACAAAATTTCTTTCTCACTCTATTTGGGTATGTTTCGATTTTGTTTGGGGGTAAAGTCTGTCATAATATTTCCAATCACTTGACTTTTCTTTTGCCAAGAATCTTTACAGGGACTCTACTCCATAACCTCCACCTCAATTGCGGTAATTTGTTCCAATTTGTCTCTTAGATGTATTTTTAAACACTAGGGACAGTGTTATTTTTGTTTGTGGGTGGATATCTATTTAATCAAATAGAGTTTCAAAAAAAAAAAAAAAAAAAATCTTTGTTTTTATGCATAAGTGTTTTGCATTATAAGTTGATTAAGTTTGTGTTTATGATGTATCAGTAGTATGTGATGCGATATTCCCGCTCATGAGAGTAATGATTAGATTGAGTTAGTGAAGTGATGTGGTTTTACATAGGTAAATGAATTAGTGAAATTGAAACCGAAAAGGACAACTTTGACCTATAAGCACATGCACACATTCACTATGGGAAAAACAGTTGATCTTTGACTATGAAGTTGAAAAAATAGCTTTGCCGCTATAAAAAGGGGAGATAGAATGGAGAAATTTAAAAATTTATTTTGAAAGAAATGCAAAAAGTAGTTCTTCGATCTGAGTAACCGGGCCTTGGTATCACCAATATCACTGCTCGCGTAAAAAGTGGAGAAAACTAATGAGCATAAATCCTATGGAAGAAGCTCGGGCCCAGTTGGTCGGGACTAAAAATCCTCGCTGGAAAGTCCGGAGCTTAGAAAGATAAAGAATGGATAAAAGTGGAATGATGGAAATAATGAATTTTTATGAAAAAATGGCAAAGTTTGATCAATGAAGTAGAAGAAGAGAAATTGACATACCATAGTAGAATGTTCACAAAAACACGGAAGGTTGTCTAGATTGGGAGTAGAGAGTAACAAAGTTATTTACTTTAGTGGGGACTGTTCATATCATTAACTTGAGATAGTTATTGTTCGGTAGTGAGTGGGAGTATTTGCATTCATATTATCTTATATATTATATCATGGCTTAATTAATGAGTGTGTGAATGCATGAATGCGTGAAAATGAAGACTAAAGAAGTTTGTGAGTATCTTCACTGTAAACCCTCACGAGGCTATTGCTCGTCCACTAGGGTAACCTAGGGGTTTAAGGCCTTATTGCATACGGTAAATGCAATCGAATGCAGCCTACGAAAGTGGCACATCTTTAGTTAAACTTTAATAATATATCATTTTTGTGAACTTATCTATTTTTTCCCTTATTTGCTAGAGGACTAGCAAAAACTTGTTTGGAGGTAATTTGATAAGTGCACAAAATAGAGTAATTTACCTAACATAATGTCCTCATATGTATATATTTTTATTTCATGCAGGGGTTGATTTGCAAAAGAAAAGAAAAAGAAAGCAAGAAGGATGAAAATGAAGAAAAAGAAAGAATTGGTGGGGGAGAATGTAATAAATGCATATATATATATGTGAAAGTGTATGTGAACGTGTGTATGTGTGTAAAAGAAAGAAAGAAAAAGTTAAAAAAAATATATATATATATATGAGAGAGTTGGTGGGCCAATGTAAGAATTAAATATGAGAGAGAGAGAGAGAGGGTTGGTGAGAAGGTTGTTGGAGAGGAATTGATGATTCTGAAGTGGGTGGATGTGTATTAATGACACAATTGTCTATATATATCTTGACAATTCAGTCGAGTGAGGGGGGAGGAAGGAGAGCTTAGAATACTTTTGTACCATTTTCATATTTTGTGTAAATTTTGCTCTATCAATGGAATTTTATTCTATTACCTTGTTTCATTTTTTTATCAACATGCTAGCTTAAAACTCTTCTCAAGGGGGTGATGAAGCCATCATGGGTAAGATATAAATAATTTTTATTTTATTTCGTATTGTTTAATTCTCGTCCCGAGAGTATTCATTTTATGAATCTCAATGAACAAAAATCTTACAATAGAGGTTGGACACTAAAAAAATAGAAGGAGGATTTTTCGTGATTACCAATTAATGGAAATACGGGGAATGCCTACTACTATTTACAATTTATTTAAACCAAAACATTAGAGGGAGGATTCTTCGTGATTACCAATTAATGGAAATACGGGGAATGCCTACTAATATCTATGTTTATGTTTAATAGGTTGGAGGAGAATTTGCAATAGAAATATATAACATTATTTGTATAGACCCGGGTGGTGGATTCTTTTCCCTTGAGATTTTTTTTCACCATTTGATAATTTTATCTAGTTATTTTAGTTTATTATTAAAAAAATTCAAGAGTTGTTTTAAGTAATTTTATTTTTATCTCGAAAAGTAAAGTTTTGGATCCTTGTCTCAAAACGAGTTCCAAGTTGAAAGTGGTTCGACCCTACTTATTGCTATACCATTTTAAGTAAAGTATTAATAGGTATAAATTCTTGTTGATCGGGTGTGGTGAAACAACGACACAATATCATCAAAACTCAACCCGTCAAGGATACAAATAACACATTAATATTGATTGATATCGTGTTAACAACAACATCCACTAATCTTCTCATGTAACCTATTGTTTACAAAGGGTATAACCAATAATTTTATCGTTTCATGCTATATATATACTCTTTTGAATATATTATGTTTAAATAGAAAACATTTTCTAATCCAATTATTCACGTAAATATACCGATTATAACTTAATAATATTCCCAAATCCTTAGGTTAACCACTTACACTTACACTTACATCAGCGTTAAGCTACTGTATAACATTGTACATCCACTACTGCAACAATCTGATATACAACCACTACGACTATTGTTATAATATTTAATAGCGATAAAATACTTATGGTTTAGTAATGTACTAACAATAACCTAATGTAGCGATAAAATACTTATTGTTTAGAATGTACTAATAATAACCTACGGTAATAATGATACCACATTAGTCAATAACCTACATTGTCCTATTGTATTTAACAACGTCAATACAACCATCCTACAATAACCTATTATATTCAACAACGAAAGAAATCACGTATACTATAATAATGACGGAATCGTATATTTCCTATTTAATCGCCGCTAAACAAATTCTATCAAATTTTATGTAATCAATTAAGTTAGGTTTATTATCAACACAAATATATAAAATTAGATTACACATATACAAACAATGTACTACAATCAATTACAGTTCACAAATATATATTTCCGTACTCTTGTAACAACTCATAAATCATAATTATATATAGACGTATAATACAAGGTTAACTTGTCTGGAGATGAATAACGCTCTATTGCTCACAAGCTCCTGAGTGCTACATCGGCCTTCCAGCTACAATAGAAATATCGTGACCTCCCAAGATAACTCTCCCCATCCCCTTCAGTAGCCTAATATATCACATCTCTTCAGAGACCCTAATCATTTACTTTAAACCAAACTCTTTTCAAATTTCAATTTTACATTTCAAAATTCCTAAAAATATTCATTTATCCATTCTAATCATTTTCAAATATTTATTTGATAAGTATATATATAAATATATATACATATATTTTACGGTTATTTTAGAAATAAAATTAAATATAATTTTATAGGAGTTTAAGATAGCTTAAGGATAGTTTAGTCATTAAAATTAAATATTTGTGATTTTTGTAATTAAATATATAAAAATGGTCTTATTTGTAAATAAGTTTATACTTTCATTATTTGTTGTAAATATAATTTATCTCTCGTTATATTTATAATTCTATCCCCTTTTATCGTTAAATCGATAATTTTTCCAAATAAAAATTTTAACTTATAAAATAATCAATTAACTAACTCATGTACTAAATAAATAAATTAACAGTAATCTCATAGGCTATTATTATTACCAAAAACAAACCAGTACAATCAAAAAACATGTTACATTTACCTCCTCGGTGAATTATTCATTATTCATGGTGGTTATATTTGTTATTTATTATACTGTATTTTTTAGATTTGATATATATGATTTTAATGATCACCTCCCATAATTCTAGAGTAGCAAAATTTTATGTAAAAACTCGAATATTCTTTAATTATACGATAAAAATGTTATAACATATTGATAAAATTACCCATTTGTCTGGATATTTAAGGCAAATTCAATACTATTAGGAATTTAGTAAGTAATAAAGGTACTGATCATTATAATAAATATCGATCATAATCGATTTATGTAATTGAGTAAAATTTCAGGGAGTCAGGTGTATTATATCCAATGTTGTAGAAATTGGGAGTCTAATGCCCTGTTTGGATTGACTTTTCAGAAGCCGCTTTTGATTTCCTGGAGGGAAAAGTTGTCTTGGACAGTGTTTGGTAAAAAATTTAAAAGAGCTTCTGGGCCTTGGAAGAGTGTTTTAAAGAAGCTAGGGGGTACCAGCTTCTCAAAACGACTTCTGCTTCTCTTCTTCTTCTGTAGAAAGCCGGAAGCAAAAGTTATGCCAAACGGGGCCTAAGTATCATAGAATCATAAAATTCTATATAAATGAATTTATTATTTTAAAAAAATTATTAACAGTCAAATATCTAATTTAAAACTTTAAATCCTATTAGAATTTTTAAAATTTTCTAATACATTGGACATTTAATTGTTAATCTCATAAGTTTTGGTCATATATTGGGATATTCGACTAAATCATTAAGATTTTGGGTCTTTCATATGAAGGGTGATACCATCATGCTACAAGGGGTGTTTGGATTGGACCAATTGATATCATGTTTTAAAGCTATGTTTAGTTTTTCCTTGTTGTAACTTTGTTTGTTGCCCATGGCTTTCCAAACCGACCCTTATGTAATTTATGTATTTGTTTTTTCTTCTGTTATGCTTTAACTTCCAAAAACAAAATTCGAATCTTTACCCCAAAAAAAAGGAAATTTCATAAGTGTCACATCACTACTTTCTCAAAACCATTTTGATTTTGCAACTTAATTAGTTTATATATAGTCTCCATTATATTGATAAAGTTTGAAAGTAAATAACGAGTGTATTGCCAGGTATAAATGCATGCAAAACAACTTAATTGTTCACTTGTAATAAAAAAAACAAAATCAAATACTACCTTGAACGGTACTTGTCAAGTCTTTGTGAGAAATGTTAATTAAGTCCTTTATAATTTCAATTTAAATGAATTTCCCTCTTTGGGATCATATTAAATTGCCAAAAGTAAATCCGAATCTTTTTTTCCATGCAATTGTACTTATATATTTCAAAATATAAATGCTTCCGTGGGATAAGTTTTACTTTCCTTAAAATGGAAAACATATTAAAGATTAACCCATGAAAGGTTTGGTCATAATTTATAATGTTGAAATAGGAAATTTTATTTAATCAGGTAATAAAAAAAATGGTGCAATTAATGCTAATTATAGAGATTTGGTGTCAAATTTGAATGCAATGAACGAAATCAAACAAAAACCCTGTAGACAAGACAAATAAGGGAACGAATAATAATAATTATAGACTAGTTTTTCAATGCTTGCCTAAAACTTTAGAACATTACCATAAGTAAATTATTTTTTGCTTTTAAAAAATCAATCAAATCAATGATTATGAAATGATTTTATAATTTATGAAAATATTTTAAAATTTTAGGACAAGAGTAATTTCTTTATTGGACCACCTCACATGTAAGTAGAAAGTTTCTCCTTACATGGCCTAAGACAAGTCTTGTTCTTTTTTTTTTAACCTACACTTTTGAATTTATTTTCGGGCAATGTTTGTCTCAGGCCATGTACGAAGAAATTCCTCCTTACATATAATGTGGTCCAATAAAACTTACATCTGTCTAAATTTTTTTAAAAACATTACCATATATAATTTTATCCTCCTTACATATCATGTGATCCAATAAAAGACTTATATGTATCTAAATTTTCTTAAAAACATTACTATATATAATTTTATTTTTAAAAATATTTTGAAATCAAACAAAATTATAATTATGAATTTTTTTAAAAAGTTATGAAAATATTTTCATATTTTAGGACACGTGTAAATTTTTTATTAGAGCACATCAAATGTAAGAAAGGAGTTACTTCTTACATATATGGTCTCAAATAAGTATTTCTCTTTATTTTTTATTCAAGGCATAACTTAAAATCTCATGACTGTTATGTTTCGCCCATATTATAATCATATACTTTTTTTTTTAATAATTAAATAAAATATATTATTAAGAGAACGTGGGGTATATATATAACAATAGGCTCCACCGCATGATATGATATTTATCTGTTTAAGGACTGAGCTCGCACAATTTGCTCTTGAATTTCAAGATTTTCGTACTAATTGAAGACAACATTACACATATAACTACTTCACTCATATAAGATGTTACGATCATCCGCACCCATATAAGATGTTACGATCATCCCTATTTGGGGGCCAATGCTCTAGTTGGCGTGACCTACGTGCATGGTTCTCACATTTCCATCCAGATTCTAACTTTTTAACACAATTTGTAACAGGTTAATCCACTGCATAATATGATACCACTCAATCATACAAACCTGTAATGAATAGCTTATAAAAAAATAAATATGGGGAATAATTCCTGCAAACTTAAAATTTGGTTTCTTAATATTATGTGAGTTAATGATCATAAACTGCAACGACAGTCGTGAAATCGAAAAAAAAAAAAGGAATACAAATAATTACAATGTAGCACAAATTAAGTTGGAGTTAATTAGTGTCCCTCGAATCTTTGCATTTTTTTTTCTTTTTTGGTAACGTCAGCGGAGATACTATTGATTCAAAACCCATCAAACTATAAAACGAGATAGCACGAATTAATTGAAATTACTTATACTCAACATTGAATCTCGAAGAATTTAAATTCATCCGTAGACTAGTAACAAGTGATTCGAAGATTATAAATTAGAAAGAATTTAGGAAATGAGCACCTACCATTACTACAATATAACGACAAATCACGATCATTGAAGTTAGCTATACTCGATCTCTTTAATAAGTCCGACAAATTTTTTGAATCTTAACGTTGTGTGAGTTAATATGATTCAAAAATTACACAATAAAATATTACTTATGAAAAGTGCATGACATTGAAATGAGAAACAACCAAACTGTCATTACGACAATAAAACGACTAAACACGAATTGATTGATCAAGTTACTATTAAATCTCTCTTGAATAACTCTAACATAAAATAATAATTATTTAAAATCATGTAATCAATATGATTCGACAACAATAAAATAAAAAAAATTATTTTTGATTGCGCAGAAAAGCAAAATAAGAAATAAACAATATATCATTACAACAATAAAACGACAAATCACAAAATAATTGAAGTTACTTTGTACTCTCCGTTGAATAATAAATATCCTTAAGTAACTAATTAATATTCATAATTGCCATCATCTAAAAGTTTTAATTTACCTAGTCCTAGTGTTGTAATCTAAGAGTACTAGAAATTATCAACTTCTTTGGAATATATATTTCTTACTCCTTATGCATGAAAAATCTTCTATCGTTCCTTATTTTAGATACTACAAGACGCAATATTGTTCTTCGAAAACAGTTTTCGTATCTCATCGTGTTATTTTAGTAGAAAAAATAAAATAAAATCTCTTACGCATTTCATTATGAATTGGAGAGTAAAAGAAGAAGAGATTAAAAAAAAAAAAAATTCCAAAACAATTAACACATCTTAAAACTTTCATTAAAATACAAAGTTGTAGTGGTCTGTATAGCTAAAAATTAGATCACTAAAACAATAATATTGTAGATCTTCATCGTCATTCACCACCCGTCTGCAGCTGCATGGATCCTTCATCGACATCCATTATAGATGACCCTGGATCATCATTTTCGTTAGCTCCGTCTTCAACATCTGCAGGCTGCATCAAGAAGATAGTTTTCCACACAAGTTATGCAACATCGTAATCATTAATATTCTAAGTTCGTCTGTCACGTCCCAAATTCCTAGAACTCAGAAAACCGAGCCTAAGAGGTAAGGGAGTGACCGAAAGTGAAAGAAATGAGAATCAATGACATTCAGTCATCAACACCCACAAAAGAGTTGCAATGAATGCTCAGATACCATGCTGTCATGCCCCAGAAAGGGTGACACAAGCCAAACGACCACTAGAGTCAACAATAACAAGAATATACATGGAGTAACAATGAAAAATATACTCCATGCCAAAAAGAATACTAGAACTCAATAGTATCCTCAGATACCAACAGACACGCTCCTAAATCCCTAAGACTCCCGAACTGGGACATCCAAGGAATCCAGGATGTAATCCCTAACATGAATGACCAACTAAGACATCATTAACCATGAAAACATATTGGTTGATGATAGAAATGGTATATTTAATACCCAAATGGATAATAAACAAAGCAGCGGAATCTAATGAAAATCCGGCAAAGTTCCATTTGTAAATGGAACATCCGGACAACCAACCCCAACACAATAACCTGCCCAAAGCAATTCAATAATCACAATGGCTTCCAAGCCCCACATTCATCAATCCTACTAGGGCTGAGATAATGGAAAGAAACCAAAACCCCTCCAAACCCTCTATAATCAACAGAGCCACAAATGCTCGAATAAGAATACAGTAAAGCACCTAGCTATGCAGAATAGATACAACAACATCCTGAAAGAATAAATACAGGAAAAAATAAAGAATACATCAATAGGGATATGCCAACAGACTGGCTCCCAAAAGAAATACATGATAATCCCCCAAAACATGGGTAAAGAAGCTGATAGAAGAATACTACCGTCCCCAACCCAGTCGTGCTGCAACCGTAACCGCATCACCCAACGCAACTCCAAACCTGTAACAAGAAAACCAAGGACAATTGTCGTTGCACCGCATCCTGTCCATAGCCGTATATTTCCTGCAACCTGGCGTGGGAATACCAGGGGGCAAATGAAATACCCCTGTGAGCAAATAAGCTCAGTGGGAAAGGATACTCTAACTACCACATCCTCTGGTAGTTTAGGTAATGCCAAACTATCTAGCAAGATACATATATAGCCCAACTAATCCCATCCACGCAAAACCCAAGGCACGCTCATATACCGTACGTAAGTATATAATGGGGATACATATATATACATATATATATATACAAGTATACATGTATAAGTATGCAACCTGAGTCTACAAGGTACAACTACGGCTCATATTCCAAGTACCAAAACCGGTAGTCTACACTACTCTCAGCAACATATACTAAGTACACAACACCTGAGTCAAACCTTACAAATCATCAATTACTCACAACACAAATCAGAAGATCCAACAAAGGAGATCACACTCACCTCTAATATCCACAGGAAACAAAATCCACCACTAGTACCAAGGAAGGCTCAAATCCCACACCCCGATAACACAGGAAGGAAAACACTCACGTCCTTGCGTACTAACACAACCATCATCAATATATATATATATATAACAAACCTCATTCCATTCCTAGAGAAAGTCTACCTCTCAAGTACTGGGTCACCTCAATCATATCATCACATAAACACCTCAATTGCTATCTCCAACAATGTCAATAAATCACCAACACTCTCACTAAGGATAAGAAAAACCCGTAAGAGTCAAGAACCCAAGCAAGGAAAAGAAGTCCCAATGCCAAACCAAAAGATAACCGAGACCACAACGTCAAGGTTAAGAATACCCGAGCAAGGAAAGAACACCCAAAAGTGAACAAGGAAACCAAAAGCGAATGGCCGAGAGTGAAAGTAATAAAAAGATGAATCCCAGAGATTCAATAGTTTTTAAGAAAAATGTTTTTAAACTCGAACCAACCCATTTGGTATCTATGGCCCTAACGTTAGAAAGCTCAAGTCACCTAGGTAGTGACATCAGATAAACAAGAAAAAGAGAAGGGCAACACTATATGTGTGCACTGAACAACACCAAGCCTCATACACGAGACTTAGAATGAACCGAAGAAATGTGAAACAAGGAACCACCTTTTAAAACACCACAGGTTGAGATTTTGAGAAAGAAGTCTCAAAATCTCAAGTAATAAAATAGTTTTCTTTTAGGAAATCACACATTCAAAAATGACCGTCTTGCCCCCGGTCTCCGTCAATTGCCATCACCGGCTTTTATAGTTAAAAATCTTTTCAAAGAAGATCCTAAGATCAGTTATAAGTATTAAAACTTTTCATTTTACGGGGGTAGGCGAAAACGAGTTTTTCCTTTTAAATACAAAAAAGTTTAGAAAACACCGTTTTCAAAATGACAACCAAATAAGAGAAAACACAACTCTACGAATTCCTATAATGTCCAAGAGGACAATAAGGGAAGAACAATACGTTGGACTCACGGAACACAACAATCCGTTTCCAACTCCACAACATCAAGTGACACCACGAGGACGAGGCTCGACACCACGCCGTAACCACTGACTCAAGGAATGGCATACAAATCAACGACTACTTACTGGCGTACAAAACACAGTACAAGGAATGCTTAGGGGAATGAACTAAGCACTAGAACCAAGACTGTCAAGCTACAGTACCTCGAGTACTTAATAAAGTCACTCAACCATAACCTCTACTCACCAATCAAAATCTCAACTACAGTTGATAGCCTATTCCTCAAAAGTGAAAGACACCTAAAGGTCCACACTACAACTCACAATCTCATCACCTGCCTTCTCGAAGGCCCCAATTCATAACTGATACTAAAATCAATCTCTAACCTCCAATCTCTAACAAGGTCACACAGCCAACCACAATCACCAAACTATTAACCACAATCACTAAATCATTAACCACATTCTCTAAGGCATCACTCCACATCAACTCAACCGTACATCTCTAACCTTAACTAACCACATAAGTCACAACGTCAATATACCTAACCTCCCCTAAAGGCATAAAAGCATATAATTACAAGTATAAGATTATAATCCATTATATTTTTCCAATTTCCGCATTTAATTAATGTTTCACATTAATTACTTTCAATTGAGCATTTATAAAATAAGAATTTATTTTGCAATATTCAAAATTTTAACATGCTCCAATATCATATATACATATCAATAAAATCACATGATGATATGCAACGCACCGTACTCACAGACCGCATGTAGTACACACACACAAAAACACACCCTTCCCAAGGGTACTGGATCATTCTCCACCATTCCCCTAAGTCTGCAAGCTCACTAGGGAATGTGGACTCATCGAACCGTCATTCCCAAGTGTTTTACTACACTTTATCCGGGAATACGTAACCACGACGTGGTCATGCACATATCAGTATCATGAGCCTCTCAGGACTCCTATCCACTAACCACGTTTCTCAGCTTTTTAGTTCTGAAGGTGTGAGACCTCCTGGCCAGTTGTTTCGACGATCCAAACACAAACGCCTACTCGTGCCTCACGCACAAAGAAAGTAGACCACACCAAATGAATCTCTATGCAAATGGTGAAATCATGCACTACATGCACCAATACCCATGTCTCACAGTACATGGTGTACGCAATAAAATCATGTCCAACATAAATATGTCATGCATCATATTTATGAAAATACCCACATAGTAATATATAAATCTCAAAATCTATTTTCATGCTTTAAAATACAATAAAGAAAGTAAATCATATGAAAACAATTTCATATACCATTCATGTTTTCAAAATATATATTTTATTTAATTCTTTAGAAAATATTTCAATTTCAATTAACATGTCTTTTTAAAATAATTTAAACAATTATTTCACGTATACCAAAAGGATCCTAGCATATCGTCTAAGCTTTTCGAATCTTTAATAACCCATTTAAATTCGTAAGGTTTTCTAAGCCGTCTATTCTTATTTAATTTAAATAAGAATATTATTTAATCACATAGGAATAATTTAATAAATTTTCTTAAATTAATCCCTAAGTCCATTCCGATTCTAAACAATTTATAGATATTTAAACTAGCAATTTAATATATCTATAATAAATTAAATAAGGGTTTGCACCCCTAAACTACTTCAATAATGCGGAGTGAGAAATATAATTTCCCACCTAATTTACGTTACCGAACAGTCCGAAATAGCACAGTACCGGCGCCCGAATATGAAGCCCGCCGACCAAAATCGTCCGAAAACTATTTCGAATATATCGAAATGTCCGTCTTGACAACCTATACGATATATACGAAGCCCATTAATAATCGGTTAATTAATTTGGTTAAATCTAAATGAAAACTATAACCTATAAACGCGATTTTCGGGCAAATCGTTCAATGTAAAATCACAAATTTAATGTATGATGAATACTACGTATACACGAAGCTACTCACCAAAAATCGGCTCAAACCGATCACCGGAGGTCGACCGAAAAAATGGTCGAAGCCTGGCCGAAATCGCCCCTGCCTGCGCGCTGCTACGCGAACCAGCGCGCCTCCAGTTCCGGCGACCCACGCTGCTCGTGCCGCCGCCTCTCGCCACAAGCGCCGCCGCCGTCCACAGCCCAACAGCCCCTCGCCGTCGCCGCTGCTACATCAGCGGCGGACCTCCATGGCCGCGCCTCCTTCAGCCCAACTACTCTCTCTCTCTCTAGACGATCGTCTCTCTCTTGTTCGTCTCCATTCCCAGCGACGAAAATGGTGAAGAAGGAGATGGACATGGCTGTAGTCGTGTGAGGAGAAGGAGATGGAGTAGGTAGTATTTGCAGAGAAAGGGAGAAGAGATGGTCTGTTGCGTGTATATACATATACATATATATATATATGACCTAATTGCAAAACTAACCCTTCATTTCTCCAAAATCACGAAATAACCCCACTTCAATATATATATATATATATAATAAATCCCAACAATTACCGGAAGCCTCCAAATAATATTGCGTCAACCCGTAAGTCCACAGGACGCCAATTAATCAAATTAGTCCGAAAGAATTACACCGGGTTAGGAACCCAACAACCGGAACACCGAGAAAGTAAATTAATACGCTTCACACCGGATCCGTAAAAGTACTAATACCGTAACCGAAATAATCGAAACGATATCGTGTAGTCGAGAATAAGAATTCACGTAGTCGTCAAAGAGAAACCGTAAAGTCATCCAGTTGACTTTAAACTAAACGCGAAAAATTTACAGGTATCAAATACCAAGAATAAATAATACGTCATGAACAAGTGACATCATTACTGAAATTAAAATTATAAATAATTTTAGTAAAAAGAATAATAACACGGGTGTTACATCGTCATCCATGTTAATATGGTCAATAGTATTTAAACCTTAGTCAAAATCGTTAAAAAAAACATATAAACTAGTTCGTGTTTTATGGATTTTATGGTCTCAATTCTTATGTAAAAAACAAAGTTAAATAAAAAAGAAGTTGAAGTTGCTAGCTAGATTCTTTTAGAGGTAAATTATAATACATTGTTCAAATATGTAGAAGTCCCTTAGACTTGTGCTTCATACTCGGTAAGAAAGATCGTGAAGAAAGTTGCAGATCCATCATATAATATAAATCGACCGTAACTCAAAGTATAAAAATGAAGTACATATATTGTGGGTGCTAGACAGTGGCTAAAACATATTAATATATATATACAAAAACAGAATAGGTTAGCTACAATATGTTAGGATTAGTCTTATACCCTAGCTAGTGCATGTCTTTGATGCTATATAGCGAGTTAAAGAGATCAAGTTGTTGTCATAAACGTGTGGTTCGAGAACTTAATTTGAAGTAAATAAAACCACAAAAATACAGATTAGAGCTTAATGTTGTAAAACTATCATAAGACAATCATATATGCACTTCTTACATGATGTATGTGTATCAAATTAATTAAAAGAGAAAGTTGTTCAATACCCGCACAACGCTCGCTCTTGAAGCAATAAACCTCATTAGTTCGACTCTGGAACGACATACGTGTTTAGTACTATCTTCGATATAGTACTGCACATAATGATCATGTATTATATATTAGTCCCCCATCAATTATAAATAAATAATTTATATCAAATGCCTAATGGACCAACAAAACGATGGCCTCACTCCGAAATGGGAGATTAAGAGCTTGATTAGCAATCGGTGTGGTGTTGATTTTTTGTTTTGGTTTGGTTAGAGTTGGTGAGGTTTTATTCTGAACTGAAATTATGTTTGGTGCAAATAGTTTTGGTGTGAAAAAAAATAAAACTGAAAAATCAAATCATGTTTGGTAGAGTTGGTCTGAGCTGAAATTCTGAAACCAATCATATTTGGTAACTTGGAATAGTTTGACATTTTATTTATTTAAAATAAAATTTTGTAAATATATATGTTTTAAAAAATAAAATATAGAAATATTTAATTTTTTCGAAATATTTATTTTTTCATAAATATTTAATTTTTTTGAAATATTTATAGATAAAATATTTTATATAAGATATTTCAAAAAAATAAAATATTTTGAAAAAATAAAAAAATTAAGTAAAAATACATATAATTTGTATATATTTTTTAAAAATAATAAATATATTTTTATTATATTTTATTTTTTTTAGAAATATTTGTTTTCCCGTGATATTTTATTTTTTATGAAATATATTTTTTTGTTTGATTTTTTTGAAATATTTTTTTTTTCATAAATATTTTGACGCCGGACAGAATAGAGATTATTCTGCAGGCTAGTGCAATAGGTACTTTGCAAGGAAAAACATGAGAATTTTGACCCAAAATTTCAGAGAACACTCTGAAATTTAATAAAATTGTTTATAATCAAGAATGACAAAAAACAACCAACAAGCGGGGTTAAAATAGTTGAAAATCGACCCCCTAATGGGATTTTAGCCAAAAATAGCAAAACCCTAAAAGTCTTACCCAAACGAAATACGGAAAGAAATCAAAAGATTGCCACAAATTTGGCCCAAATCGGGTTCAGAATCAATTCCTAATCGACAAATAAAAGATTACCATAAATAACAAAAATTAACTAAAAATAAATATTTGAAAAGGAAAACAACGGATTTAGGGCTCGAAACGAGGTGCATCGAGTTTAGCTGGGTGGCCATGACGTACGCGCCAAAATAAGCTTTCTGAATTGGGGTTACGGGCGCGAATCGGACACTTGTAGCTCCATTTATGGCCAAAAAACCGACACGTGCACGGAAACCGCCCCAATTAGGCTAGATCATGATTTCTTGTCATCCTTGCGTTGATCCTTCCGCTCCAGATAATCCAGCGCCATCAATGAACAATCTGACAGCTCGGCATCGTCTGACTCGGACCCCCCTGCATCATATTTTATTTTTCAAATTTATATATATATAATATTATAAATGAATTAGTTTTGGTTAAACAATGGTACACCAAATTGAATTGGTTTGAGTTAAAGAATAGTTTTGGTGTGAGAAAACCAAACCAACTCCATCCAAACCATCTATCTCAATGGTGCCAAAAATGATGGATTTCACTCCAATGGTGCAACACTATTACTCCAACTCCAAGCTTGCCAAACATGATTTGGTGCACAATTTTCAATCCAAACCCAAAAAAAAGTTCCAAACCCTCTACCAAACAAGCACTAAGGATTCAAGTCTGGGATAAACATTGTCTCAAGTGCGCCTCTCACTGGATCCAGGAGAGTGAGGGCCCACAGATTAAAAAGTGAAAAATTATTATAATCACCGCTACCACTTTCTACCATATCTGCAATTCATAGTGTATAACATATATACATATACATACATTTATATATAGAACGCAAATCACTTTCTATCAAAATCAATCATTATTTTACTCCAAATCACGACTTCCATTTGTTACTACCAATGCTTCATTTTTACATTCATGTCTTCATAAAAAAATAAAATTACATAAAGATCCTCAATACTAATTCTACCACAAACTCACCCGGGATAATAAATACTAGTATTAATTATGAAATAATATTTACTATTATTATGAAATAAAAAAAATTACTATTAATTATGAAATAAAAAAAATCATAATATTAATAGTACTATTTATTATGGGTGCGTTTGGAAAGCCTATGTTTTTGTATTTGTTTTCTGTTTTCAAATATAAAAACTGTTTTTGTATTTGTCTTTGTTTTTTTCAGCAAAAAACTAAAAACAAAAAAGCGTTTGGATCAAAATTTGTATTGAAAAATAAAATGGTATTGGTGGGCGGCGGTGGTGGCCAGCGGTGACCGGCGGCGGGGGGCGGTGGTGGTGGGTGACTGGCGGCAGGCGGAGGCGGCGGCGCCCGGAGGTGGTGGGGGCCGGCGGGGGCGACCGGTGGCAAGGGGTGGTTGTGGTTGGTGGCGGCGGCGATGGGGGCGATGGCGGAGGTGGTACCCTAAACAGTGAAAAAACTTAAAAAATAACTAAAAGTTGTATTTGTAAAAGTTTTATTTGGTATTTTCACCACTTTTATCCATTATTCACAGAAAACTAACATTTTTTAACATTTCTGCATTAAGTGGTAGATCAAAAGATTTATTTATTATTTATGAATGATATATAATATTATATTTTATTATTTATTGTATTTATTATGAACCTTATGTATTTATCCGATGGGTTATTTGATTAAAATTTGAAACTCAGGGTGTTTTAGTACAAATTATTTATTAAGTAAATTTTTTATGTCTTGGGTATTTAAGTTATTTTGACATAAAAATTGGATTTTATTGGGATGAGAAGAATATTTGATTAAAATCTAAAATATCAAGGAATTTAGTGAAGGACATGCAATTATAGTATATATTGTGTTTGATATATTTGGTTTTCTGCCTATATTACTTACTACACAAGACTTGTAAGTTGTACTCCCTCTGTTTCAAATTATACGTTCACTTTGGGAAATTTAATTTTTAAGGAGATAATTTTTATTGTAGTGTTAGTGAATAGAATATCAATTTTATCTATCGTCCTATCATAGTGATGTGATGGTTTATAGCGTATATGTTTTATAATTTTAATGGTTGAAAGTTAAATTGAACTAATAAAGTGTTTTAATTTTTTAGGTAAAAAGAAAAAGTAACTTATAATTTATGATCATTGACTGAAGAATATAATAATGTTGAATTCACTTTATGAATATGCATCTTTATTCACATAATAATTCATTATTTATGGCCGTGGCACAATAGGATAGAAAGTAGTAATGATGAGTAAAATAACTTTTCATTTTTTAACCTGTGAGCCCTCACTGTCCTGGATACAGTGAGAGGCAGACTTGAGACGACTTTTTCCCTCAAGGCCGTGTATGCGTGTGTAAGAGAGAGGCAAAAATTAAGAATATATAAACTTATTGACGCCAGCACATATATATTCCTTTTATAGAATTAAAGGTCTAGGTAATTAAACTTAGGGTTGACTTTGATATCTCCACTCCCTCATATCTCTCTCTCTCTATATGTATATTTACACACACATCATGTAGGTATTTCGGAAGGTAAGTTGCATTAAAGTAATAAGTGTACAAATTAGAGGCAAACCCTAGAGATTAATTTTTATAAGGGTGAATTTCAAGAAACTCCTCTATATCATTCAGTTTAATCAACTAACCCTCATTGTGTTCATTTTGTCTCTTATATTATTTAATTTCATCATTATTCCCCCTCACCTCACATTTTGAGTCGTGTTCATTTTGTCTCTTATATTATTTAATTTCATCATTATTCCCCCTCACCTCACATTTTGAGTCAAAATGCCTAAACTACTCTCAATAGTATAAGGGGGTTTAGTGAAATCAACCATTTAAAAAAAATATTTTTTGAAAATCAATTATATTTTTCGCAAAAATTATAAATTCAAAAATATATATATATATTTTTCACAAAAAAATTATTTTTTGGAGGGAGTATACTATTTTCCAAAATATGAATTATTTCGGAAAAAATAATATATATTTTTTGTAAAAAAATTATTTTTCGGAAAAAATCATATTTTGGAACATAATAGTATATATATTTTCGCAAAAAAATATTATTTGGAAAATATCATATTTTGGAACATAATATATATTTTTTGCAAAAAAAGTATTTTTCGGAAAAAAATTCATATTTTGGAACATAATGAATACTTTTTCGCAAAAAAAATATTTTTCAAAAAAAAATCATATTTTGGAACATAATATATACTTTTTTTCAAATAAAATATTTTTCGAAAAAAAAATCATATTTTGGAATATAATATATATTTTTCACAAAAAAAATATTTTTCGTAAAAAAATCATATTTTGGAACATAATATATATTTTTCGCAAAAAAATTATTTTTCGTAAAAAATCATATTTTCCGAAATATATATATATTTTTTGAAATTTATAGTTTTTACGAAAAATATAATTTATTTTTGAAAAATAATTTTTTTAAGGGTTGATTTCACTAAACCTCCTTATACTATTAAGGGAGGGTAGTTTAGACATTTTGACTCTAAATGTGAGGAAGATGGGGCATAGTGATGAAATTGGATAGTATAGGGGGCAAAGTGAACACAATAGAGATTAATTGATTAAATTAAATAGTATAGGGAGATTTCTTGAAGTTAACTCATTTTATAATCTCTCTTCTTAAAATCATTAAATTTCTCTCTTTTTTTCTCTCCCTCTCTCTCTCTATATATATTATATAAAGCCATAATTTTTATTTGTTTTTCGTGTTTTTTGAAACGTCAAAAATCTATCAACATTAAAAAGGTCAAGATTCTATGAATTTGTATTTCTTTTTCTTTTAGTTATATTTACCTTACGGGATAAACACACACACACACACACATATATATATATATATATATATCAGACATGAATCACTTAGGTTGCGTTTGGTAACGGTGTTCTGGTTTGAGTTGGGTTGGATTTTGTTTGGTGTGGTTTTATTTTGATTCAAAATCATATTTGGTGCAGATGGTTTTGGTGTGAGAAAAAGTGATGCTAAAAAACCAAACCATGTTTGGTAGAGTTGGTATGGGTTGAAATTCTGAAACCAAACCATGTTTGGTAACTTGGAATGATTTCACATTTTATTTATAAATATTAAAATATATTTAATATTAATATTAATATATTAGTTTTTAGGAAAGATAATAAAACTATAATATTAAAATATATTAAATTTCAAAAAATATATTTTAATATTAAAATATTAATAATATATTAATATTAATATATTAATTTTTAGGAAAGATCATAAAATTATAATATTAAAATAACTTCCAAAAATATATTTTAATATTAATATATTAATTTTTAGGAAAGATAATAAAACTATAATATTAAAATATATTAAATTTCAAAAAATATATTTTAATATTAAAATATTAATAATATATTAATTTTTAGGAAAGATAATAAAAGTATAATATTAAAATAACTTCCAAAAATATATTTTAATATATTAATATTAATATATTAATTTTTAGGAAAGATAATAAAACTATAATATTAAAATATATTAAATTTCCAAAAATATATTTTAATATTAATATATTAAAATATATTACTAATATATTTTAATATATTAATATTAAAATATATTTTTGGAAATTTAATATATTTTAATATTATAGTTTTAATATATTAATATATTAATTTTAAGGAAAGATAATAAAACTATAATATTAAAATAACTTTCAAAAATATTTTTTAATATTAATATATTATAATATATTAATATTAATATATTAAAATATTTTAATATATATTAATATTAATATTAATATATTAATTTTTAGGAAAAATAATAAAACTATAATATTAAAATATATTAAATTTTCAAAAATATATTTTAATATTAATATATTAATATTAATATATTTCCATATATATTTTAATATTAATATAATTTCAAAAAATATATTTTTATATTAATATAAATATATTAATATTGTGCAACTATTTGGTTTTGGTTTGGGGTGAGATGGTGCAACCATTTGGTTTTGGTTTGGGCTGCTACAGTATCGCACCACCAAAAACCATCTCATTAGATGGTTCCAAAATCATGGGTTGGTACCATCATTTGGTACCATTGGTTTGGTACTGTTGAACCAACACCAATCCTAACAAACATGGGTTGATACCACTATTTCGTACCAAAACCAAAAAACTGATACCAAAACCAGTTACAAAACAGGGCCTTAACTTCCATCAGAAACAAAAACAAAATTAGTAACCTATTTGTAAGGGGAAAAAAAAACAAGAAATGAAACCCTAACCTGTGAAGTCATTGCAAGCAATTTGTGTGTGTGTGTATATATATATATATATATAATACAAATAAGATCTAGCTAGCTAGTGATTTCAGACAGTGCAAAAAATTCACAACAATTAGAAATATCCAATTTTACCGTATCAAATTTATTATTTCCCTGTGTTTGCTCTCTCCTCTCTTCCTTCCACCCACTCGGCAAAGAGAAGTCCTTCCGCTCGATCCTTTGGCGGGAACCCTGACCAGGCTCCCGCTGCACCCTCCTTACCCCATCCTTCGGTGGCCGCCCCCTCGGCCTTCTCTGGATGGGCTGCTCCGCCGTCGTAGACTCAACGCCACTTCCTCCTACTTTGAGTTGGGCCGCAGGTGAATTTTGCTGCTCTAGCAGATTTTCACCTCCGCCATTTCGCGGGCCCACAACAGATGGTAAATTTATAATGACATTCGTGTGGGGCCGCCCTCGAGGCCTTCTGATAAGGGGTTGCGGGTGTTGGTGGTCTCCACTGACAGTTTTCCATACACTAGCATGTATGCCAGCTGCATGCATGCACCTTTCTCCATCACCTTTGTCTACATACGTGATCAAGTTGATCACTAACTTATCTGCCAGCACAAAACTGTTGTTATCATCTTTGCTTTGTTCTCTAAAAGCTCTATAAATATATGAGCATATACATATTGATATCTGATAGTGTAGAAAAGATATACAGAGATATATGTGGTTGTAATATACAGAGTGAGATATACAGTTGAGGGATACACGAGAGATAAAGAAACCTTGTGAGTTTATGTGAGTGAGAGTGTGTGCGGTTGAGTCGAGTCGATACCGGTTTTGAATCCTCCTCCCAAACACCTTGTTTTCAAACCGAAATTATTGAAACAACTCTCAAAGTGGACGTACCCGTGTTTTTTGGGGAACCACTATAATATCTTGTGTCATGTGTGTATGTATTTGTGTTTAGAATTGGTTATCTGCACAACAAAGTGGTATCAGAGCTGTTTTTCGAACAACAGAGTCGATTGTTTATCCTCTATTTCGAAGCTCAATTCTACGCAAATCATCATACCACCTATATATTCGGCTGACCCATCTCCGTAGGAAGCTAACCCCGTCGAGAATAGCCTCACGCGCCACCGCACGCGCCCCCACGCGCCGCCTGAAGCTCCGCGTGTGGAAGTTCACGTTGTCACGCACCTCACGCGTCATCAACCTCTAGCGTGCGTGAGTCCCACGCGCCGCCACCGTGCAATGGGCGTGAATCCCGCGCGCAAGCTTTGCAAAAATTACAATTTGGCCCCTTAGCTTTGCCAAATTAGAGTTTTGCCCCACAGCTTTAAACAATTACAGTTTTGCCCCACAACTTTGCAAAATTACAGTTTTTCCCCTCAGCTTTGCAAAATTACAATTTTGCCCCTCGCCAGTGTTTCGTCTGTTCCGGACTCATCCGAACTCGGATTTAAGCGCAGTCAGAGGCGATCGTAAGGTTTTCGATCATTCCGGACGCAACGGTATACTCCGTTTTACGTGATTCTACTCCGAACATATCAAACAAGGAGAGCCTAAATTTGATTTGGTTATATGGAAGATTCAGAATCCGGTGCCATGATTAAATTATCGGCGTCGAACTACTCCATATAGAAACCCCGTATGGAGGATCTGCTAAATTGCAAGGATTTAGCAGACCCATTAGAAAACGAAGGCGAAAAGCCATTGTCAATCACGGTAAGAGATTGGACCAAGATGCACAGAAAGACAATTGGCCAAATCAGACAGTTGATTGACCACAGTGTCTTTCACCATGTTGCTCAAGAGACCAACGCCTACGAGCTCTGGAAGAAGCTCGAGGATATGTATCAGGCCAAGACAGCTCGAAACAAAGCGCTTCTTATGATGCGACTTGTCAATTTGAAGCTGAAGAACGGAGCTTCTGTAGCCGAACATACTAGCGAGTTTCAAAACCTGGTGAACCAGTTTGCATCTGTAGAGTTAGATATTGGCGATGAAACTCAGGCACTACTTCTGCTCAGTTCTTTACCTCCCAATTGGGAGACACTGGTGGTTTCCCTCGGTAACTCAGCCCCCAAACTTTCTATGGCGACAGTCAAGGATGCCATATTCAGTGAAGAAGCCCGAAAAAAGGAAACCGGCATGAATCAAACACATGCGTTTGTCACCAAAGGTCACGGACGATCTTACGGAAATGGTAGAGGCAAAAGCAGAGGCAGAAGTAGAGGAAGGTCCCAAAACCGCGGCCGACCCAGCAACGACAAAAATCCACAAAAGAATAACTATGTTTGTTATCATTGTGGTATTGCAGGACATTTGAAAAAGAATTGCCGCAAACTCCAAAGGGAGCAAGGTCAAAACAACCACCAGACACAGAATGAAGATGGCAACACACTGGTCACTGTTGCAGGAGATATTACTATATGCTCAGTCGATGAAGATGTATGCCTTAATGCTGGAAGCAATGAATCCGAATGGGTTATTGACACAACACCATCTTATCACGCCACTCCCCACAGTGATTTCTTTACCACGTACAAAGCATGAGACTTTGGTGCAGTGAGAATGGGAAATACAAGTTTCTCGAAGATCGTGGGTATCGGTGATATCCAAATCATGACCTGTATTGGCTGCAATATGGTCTTAAAAGATGTGAGACATGTGCCAGATCTGCGTCTCAATCTTATTTCCGGTACAATTTTAGACCGGGAAGGCTACGGCAACTACTTCAGCAATGGCATCTGGAAGCTGACAAAAGGAGCCATGATTGTTGCCCGAGGAAAGATACACGACACTTTATACACTACCCATGTGAAGGTGATTTGAGACAGTCTCAATGCAGTTGAAGATGCGACTTCACCAAATTTGTGGCACAAAAGACTCGGTCACATGGGAGAGAAAGGGTTGCTTACATTAGCTCAGAAGAAGCTAATCACAGTATCAAAAGGTATTCAATTAAACCCTTGTGATCACTGTTTATTTGGAAAGCAACATAGAGTCTCTTTCAACTCAACTGCCAACAGAAGATCAGAGTTGTTGAGTTTGATTCACACTAATGTGTGTGGTCCTTTAGAAGTTGATTCTTTAGGCTGTAGCAAATATTTTCTCACCTTCATTGATGATGCTTCACGAAAGGTGTGGGTATATTTTCTAAAAACAAAAGACCAGGTACTCGATTACTTCAAAGCATTCCACGCCATGGTTGAGCGGGAAACTGGAAAGAAGCTGAAGTGCCTTCGATCAGACAATGGAGGCGAGTACACTTCTAATGAGTTCTGAGTATACTGCGTTGAACGCGGTATCCGACATGAGAAGACGGTCCCATGTACCCCGCAACATAATGGTGTAGCCGAAAGAATGAATCGGACCATTATGGACAGAGCCAGAAGCATGCTCAGTATGGCTAAGTTGTCAAAGCCATTCTGGGGTGAAGCCGTTAAAGCTTTTGTTTACCTGATCAACAGATCACCATCAGTACTGCTCTAGTTCGAAGTACCGGAAAAGGTATGGACTGGAAGAGATCCCTCATATTCTCACCTGAGAGTATTTGGGTGTAAAACATTTGCACATGTATCCAAGGAGCAAAGACAAAAGCTTGATCTAAAATCAACTCCATTCATCTTCATCGGATATGGAGACGAAGAATTCGGATACAGACTATGGGATCCAGAAGCGAAGAAAGTCATCAGAAACAGGGATGTTGTGTTCCAAGAGAACCAGACATACAAAGACACTGAAGAAACCACAGAGTCCAGTGGTGCGAGTTCCAGTGTTACAAATATCATCCCAGATCCTGTACCAGTACAGTTCATCCCCGACAATGAAGAACTGCAGGATGAAATTCCAGAAGCAGAGGAGGAACCTGAAGGTGTAGAGCAGGGGGAGCCACTAACCCCTCCACCAGAAGCTACAGAACCATAAGTAGCTCCTCCAGAGCCTCAGACAAGGAGATCTGAAAGAGGCCGACCTCTGATTCCGTCGACGAGATATCTGGAGTCAGACTACATTTTGATTACTGATGAAGGAGAGCCAAAATGCTTTCAGGAAGTAACTACCCATACAGACAAAGGTAAATGGGTAGAAGCTATGCAAGAAGAGATGAGTTCCTTGCAGAAGAACCAAACTTATGATTTGGTGAGACTTCCGAAGGCAAGAAAACATTGAAAAACAGATGGGTGTTCAAGCTAAAAAAAGACTCCAACGGAAAGGCAATAAAACATAAAGCCCGATTGGTCGTCAAAGGATTCCAACAGAAGAAAGGCATTGACTTTGACGAGATTTTTTCACCAGTTGTGAAAATGACCTCAATTCGAGTGATACTCGGATTGACAACTAGTCTGAATCTTGAGCTTGAACAGATGGACGTCAAGACATCATTCCTCCATGGAGATCTACAGGAGAAAATTTACATGGACCAGGCAGAAGGTTTTCATGTTCCAGGGAAAGAACATATGGTCTGCAAACTGAAGAAGAGTCTCTACGGCCTCAAGCAAGCTCCGAGGCAATGGTACATCAAGTTCGACTCATTCATGGTGGGTCATGGGTACAAGAAAACTTCTGCAGATCAATGCGTCTACATTCAGAAATTCCCGGATGGTAATTTCGTTATTCTATTATTGTATGTTGACGACATGTTGATAGTTGGACAGGATGCTAATATGATTAGCAAGCTGAAGCAAGATTTGTCCAAGTTCTTTGATATGAAGGACCTAGGCCCATCTCAACAGATATTGGGCATGAAGATTGTTCGTGACAGGAAAGCCAAGAAACTGTGGTTGTCACAAGAGAAGTACGTTGAACAGGTGATTGCAAAGTTTAACATGGGAAATGTCAAGCCAGTCAGTACTCCGCTGGCTAATCACTTCAACCTGAGCAAGAGATCATGTCCCTCTTCTACGAAAGAAAAGGAAGAGATGAAATCAATTCCTTACTCTTCAGTGATTGGAAGCTTGATGTATGCAATGGTCTGCACCAGACCGGATATAGCTCACGCTGTAGGCGTTGTGAGCAGATTTCTCTCGAATCCAGGCAAAGACCATTGGGAAGCAATCAAGTGGATTCTGAGGTACCTGAAGAGTACATCAAAACTATGTTTGTGCTATGGAGGAGCAGAACCAATCTTGGAAGGCTATACAGATTCAGATATGGCCGGCGACATTGACAGCAGGAAATTTACATCGGGATTTCTTTTTACTTTTGCAGGGGGAGCCGTGTCATGGCAATCCAAATTGCAGAAGTGTGTTTGCCTTATCTACAACAGAAGCAAAATACATTGCTGCAGCAGAAGCTGGAAAGGAAATGTTGTGGGTGAAGCGGTTTCTCCAAGAACTGGGTATTATTCAGAAAGAATACAAAGTACATTGTGACAGTCAGAGTGCACTAGACTTGAGCAAGAATGCAATGTACCATTCCCGTACAAAGCATATTGACATTCGCTATCACTGGATACGCGAAGTGATGGAACAACAATTACTGAAGATTGTTAAGATCCATACAGATAAGAACCCTGTTGATATGCTGACTAAAGTTGTTACTTGAGATAAGCTGGAGTTATACATAGACATAACCCGGATGAACATCAACTGAAGTGCAGCGGGAAACGTTCTCCTCCGATTTGTATGGAAGGGGGAGAATTGACAGTTTTCCATACACTAGCATGCATGCCAGCTGCATGCATGTACCTTTCTCCATCACCTTTGTCTACATACGTGATCAAGTTGATCACTAACTTATCTGCCAGCACAAAACTGTTGTTATCATCTTTGCTTTGTTCTCTAAAAGCTCTATAAATATGAGCATATACATATTGATATCTGATAGTGTAGAAAAGATATATAGAGATATATGTGGTTGTAATATACAGAGTGAGATATACAGTTGAGTGATAAACGAGAGATAAAGAAACCTTGTGAGTTTCTGTGAGTGAGAGTGTGTGCGGTTGAGTCGAGTCGATACCGGTTTTGTATCCTCCTCTCGAACACATTGTTTTCAAACCGAAATTATTGAAACAACTCTCAAAGTGGACGTACCCGTGTTTTTTGGGGAACCACTATAATATCTTGTGTCATATGTGTATGTATTTGTATTTAGAATTGGTTATCCATACAACATCCACCAACATTACCATCCACTTTTATTGTTGGGTTCTGCTGTGGTTTCCCCAACCATGACCTCATCACTCGCGCCCACACTCGGGGGCTCATCATCTACTAGATATTGACTTACACCGTCTTCCAGTGCAGAATTCTGGGGGTGATCTAGGCGGTCATCAGTACCATCAACTTGTATCGTTGGTGGTTCTGCTGTGGTTTCCGCAACCATGACCTCATCACTTGGGCCCGCACTCGAGGGCTCATCAGCTACCAGATACTGACTTATCTCATCTTCTGGTGCAGAATTTTGAGGCTAATCTAGGCGGTCATCAGTTCCACCATTTTCTTGTTCGGCTAGCGCCGTCTCCACGACTTCGGCCTCATTGGCAATAGAATTACCAACTTGTGTGGGTGGTTCGGCTTCGACTGGGGCTGAACTTGGTGGCTCAGCTTGTGCTAGTTGGTTGGTTTCTGCCCCAGCTTCTTGCATGACCGTCGGAATGGGATTCCAGTTGATTTCTGGGAGTGGGGTGTAATCGAAAAAGGTTTCGTAGTCTATGGGATCCATTGATGAAATAGAAGGGCTTTTATAAAGAGAGAGAGAGGGTGGTTCGACTTCGGCTGGGGCTGGGGCTGAACTTGGTGGCTCAGCTTGTGCTAGATGGTTGGTTTCTGCTCCGGCTTCTTGCATGACTGTCGGAATGGGATTCCAGTTGATTTATGGGAGTGGGGTGTAATCGAAAAAGGTTTCGTAGTCTATGGGCTCTATGGGATCCATTGATGAAAGAGAAGGGCTTTTTTGGGGGAGGGTTAGACCAAAGAAAAAAAGAAGGGAAAATTACACAAACTATCCTTGAATTATGATATAATTGCATGCGGTATTTCTTACGTTTCAATAATATTATAAACTACCCTTAAAATCACATCCGTTGTAACACTTAGCCCCTTCCGTTAAAAGTCAACCCCTTCCGTTAAAAGTCAATGACGGAAAATTTTCTTTTGGTCAATAAAGCCTATTTTTGGAGTGAAATTCCAATTTTTCCCTTATATATGCATGTTCCAATTTAATCCTTACTTTTACATACAAAATTACTTAAATACCCTAACTTTTTTTACCAAATTACCCTCACAATTTCATTTAAAAAAAATATAAAAATTGAAATTGCTTGTTCCAAAAAACACAAACATCAATATTTTAGCAAATTCCATTAACATCAATATTAGTTTAAACCTCAGAAACTTAAATAAAAAGATTCTATAAATTATATTTTTCGTAAAAAGTATAAATTTCAAAATATATATATATATTTCGGAAAATATGATTTAAAAAGTATAAATTTCATATTTTGGAACATAATATATAATTTTTGCAAAAAAATTATTTTTCGGAAAAAATTCATATTTTGGAACATAATATATACTTTTTCGTAAAAAAAAATTCATATTTTGGAACATAATATATATTTTTCACAGAAAAAATATTTTTATATTTTTTCAAATGAAATTGTGAGGGCAATTTGGTAAAAAAAGTTAGGGTATTTAAGTAATTTTATATGTAAAAGTAAGGGTTAAATTGGAACATGCATATATAAGGGCAAAATTGGAAGTTCACTCCAAAAATAGGTTTTATTGACCAAAAATAAAATTTTCCGTCATTGACTTTTAACGGAAAGGGCTAAGTGTTACAACGGAGGTGATTTTAAGGATAGTTTATAATATTATTAAAACGTAAAAGATACCGCGTGCAATTATATAATAGTTTAGGAATAGTTTATCTAATTTTCCCAAAAAAGAATAACAAAGGAATCTCTTGAAATTTCAAACATGGGACACACTGTGCTATTGACTTGAACGTTGACACTGGTTTAATGTTTATACGGTTTACTTCAAAAAAAAATTCCTATTCTATTTAATTTAATCAATTAATCTTTACTGTGTATACTTTGTTCCCTATACTATTCAATTTCATCACTATACCCCCTCCTCCTCATATTTTGAGTCAAAATATCTAAACTACCATCCTTTAATAATATAAGGGAATTTAGTGAAATCAATCCTTAAAAAAATTATTTTTCAAAAATAAATTATATTTTTCGTAAAAATTATAAATTTCAAAATATATATATATTTCGGAAAATATGATTTTTTCCAAAAAATAATTTTTTTGCGAAAAATATATATTATGTTCGAAAATATGATTATTTTCCGAAAAATATATATTATGTTCCAAAATATGATTTTTTCTGAAAATTTTTTTTTTTTGCGAAAAATATATACTATTATGTTCCAAAATATGATCTTTTTCGAAAAATATTTTTTTTGCAAAAAATATATACTATTATGTTCCAAAATATGATTTTTTTCCGAAAAATAATTTTTTTGCAAAAATTATATATTATATTTTCCGAAATAATTCATATTTTGGAAAATAATATACTCTCTCCGAAAAATAATTTTTTTGCGAAATATATATATATATATATTAATTTATAATTTTTGTGAAAAATATAATTGATTTTTGAAAAATAATTTTTTTAAATGGTTGATTTCACTAAACCCCCTTATACTGTTAAGGGTAATTTAGGCATTTTGACTCCAAATGTGAGGTGAGGGGGCATAATGATGAAATTGAATAGTATATGAGGCAAAGTGAACACAATGTGGGTTAGTTGATTAAACTGGATAGTATATGGGAGTTTCTTGAAATTAACCCATGTTTATATATATGTGTGTATATAGATATATGCATATATATGTTTGTGAAACACACACAATTTATTTGTTTTCCAATACTACTGGTACCCTCTGATTACACATTTGGACTAGGTAGATTAAAGATTTAAGATGAGGGTTAAAGAGAGTACAAAGTAAATTCAATTATTTATTAGTATTTTTTGGAATAATTACCAACAAAAAATATCTTTTAATGAAAAAAATGATTTGTAGTTATATTTTCGTAATAATATATTATTTATTTTGCTTTTGTGCAGTACTGTCAACAATTAATTTTTTATTGTATCATTGTCAAAACATACAAATCACGTCATTTTAAATAACTAAATACTTTTTTGTTGAGTTATTCAAAAGAGAGTTAATAGTTACTTCAATTAATTCGTGGTTTGTTATTTTACTGTCGTAATGATATATTATTTGTTTCTTATTTTGCTTCTATGCGCCGTCAAGAATAAATTTTCTTATTGTATCGCGGTCGAATCATATTGATCACATGATTTTAAATAATAAATTTTGTTTTTGTCGAGTTATTCATGTTGGAAATAGTTTGGAAAAACAGTAATTAAACCCAACTTTGAACTTAAATAATTATGGGACTCGAACTCCAATTTTAATGGGACCAAACACTAATGTGTTCTCCTTGGTGAGGAGATCAAGTTGGTATAATTACATGTTCAAAACTATTCATTATTGAATGAGAAATTATCTCTCAAAGTGACTCACTTGAACTTGGGTAAGAATGTTTGTCCCACATTGGAAATAAAGTGAAGTGTAAAGGTGTTTATATATGGTTGCATTGAATGGGTGACTTGAATAACTAGAAGCATGAGAGGAGAGCTAGACCATGCATGAACCATGCAAGCCTTAACCTAACCACACGCGCGCGCGCACCGCCCGCCCGGTCCGGGCCGTGGACTCGGTGCGGGCGGGTCATCGGTTCTACCCACTTTTTATATTTTTTGGACAAAACTGTAATGACTCTTTTAAAGAGTTGCGTATACAGTTTGTTGTATCAACCATCACCTGCACAGTTTATACACCTATTGGAATGGATACCTATACAGTTGAGATACCTTTTCATTCTCTATATGTATAGGCTATTGCAGTTCATTAAAAATACGTTTTTTCTTTTCATACACTCTGCCAGAAATACATATTTCCCTCTGCATACATACACATATACATATAGACACATAGGCGGGTAAACACAGAACTTGAGTTCGCCGATCTTCACCATTGCAGTGCTGCAATTGTGAAGGCGAAATCCGTTTTATCTTGGGAGACACTTGCTCAGAATCCTTGAGCACCGTAGAGGGATCAATATTGCCTTAAGGAAACTGTGGTATCACACAGGGCTCGGATTTAATCTGCTCAATCTAATAATTTCATATTACGGGTCAGTTTATTTATTTTTTAATTATTGCAAATATATTTGTATGCATCATATATTTATATATATATATAACAAAAGTATATGTAAAGGCAACAATCTTAAGGCAATACTGTTTTCATTCATATATATATACTGTTATATTTGTATAAATATATTGCGTACATATATATATATAAACTGCATATTATACAGTATATACCTATATCACGGTTAGTGTTTATATATATATATATCATTCGGTACATACATATATATATATCTGTTTTGTGACTATATATATATCTATTTACGTACATGTATAATTTTGTATATGTTCCATAGAATTGTATAGACCAGAGAGTTGTATTAATCACAGAAGTGTATAAACTACTGGATTCTGTTTTATTACATTGGCCAATATTGTTCAAACCATCATTCTGATACATTCTGTTTTATACATATATTTCATTTACGGTCATTGTTGTAATTCTGTTATTTGTAATTGCTTGTGTTATATATCTTTCAGAATTGATTTGCTGTAATTTGCATATATTACTATCATTCGTACATTCATTACATTCTGATATATATACTAGCATTTGTAAATTCATTATATACTGATATATATAGTATACATATTCTGGGCATTAGTATTCTGTTAATTATACACATTCTAGGATACACATTCTGGTATATATATATATACTGGTATACTGTTATTCTGTTAAAGAGGTGTATACTGAAACTATTATGTTCTATATTGTATTCTGATTTCGGTTATAGATATATATATATACTGAAATTATATTATGTTATATATATATATATATATATATCATTCTTGTTTATGTTATTATTATTGTGTGGGAAAAATTAAACGGTACATTAAGCAGATTTCTGTTTGTGTAACAGAAATGGCTACTGGTAATCCAACCACAATCAATGTCCCACATGAGGAGAAGCCTGAAAAATTCAATGGCTCTGATTTTAAGCGTTGGCAACAAAAGATGTTGTTTTATCTCACTAGTTTGAATCTGGCCAAATTTTTAATGGAAGCAATTCCAACAGTGGCCGATGGTGAAACTGATAAAGATAAACTGGCTGTAGTGGATGCATGGAAGCATTATGATTTCTTGTGCAGGAACTATATCCTTAATGGATTAGATAACACACTGTATAATGTATACAGTGGTGTGAAAACTGCAAAGGAGTTATGGGAATCATTGGATAAAAAGTATAAAACTGAGGATGCTGGCACAAAGAAATTCATTGTCGGCAAATTCTTAGATTTTAAAATGTTAGATTCCAAAACTGTACTCAGCCAAGTGCAACAGATTCAAGTGCTTCTTCATGACATTCATGCAGAAGGTATGTCTCTTAGTAAGTCATTCCAAGTGGCGGCTATAGTTGAAAAACTACCACCACTTTGGAAAGATTTTAAGAACTACCTGAAGCATAAACGCAAGGAGATGACTCTTGAAGAGTTGATAGTTCGCCTGAGGATTGAAGAGGACAATCGTAAGTCTGAAAAGAAAAGTAGTGCATGGCATCCTATGGAGTCAAAAACAAATATTGTGGAGGAAGGATCATCTTCAAAGACTAAAAAGAGAAAGTTCAGTGATGAAGGTCCAAGTAAAGGATCTAAGAAGTTCAAAGGCAAGTGCTTCAATTGTGGAAAGCTGGGACATCTCTCTAAAGACTGTCGAAAGCCAAGGAACTTCAGGAACACTAGACCCCAAGCGAATGTGACTGAGGCAGATCGACTTGCAAATGATGTAGGCGATATGAATCTTGCTGTTGTGGTTTCAGAGTGCAATTTGGTGGGCAATAACAAAGAGTGGTGGGTGGACACTGGAGCTACTCGTCACATCTGTGCCAATAGGTGGATGTTCACTGCTTATCAACCTATGAAAAATGGAGAACAACTCTTTATGGGTAATTCTTCATCTTCTAAGGTAGAAGGTAGTGGAAAAGTGATCCTGAAAATGACTTCTGGAAAAGAGGTGACTCTGAATAATGTGCTACATGTGCCGGATATTCGCAAGAACCTGGTATCTGGATATCTGCTAAGCAAAAATGGCTTTAAATTAGTCTTTGTATCTGATAAGTTTGTACTTACAAAGAATGAGATATATGTAGGAAAATGATATCTCAGTGATGGGCTGTTTAAGCTCAATGTAATGACTGTTGTACCCACAGCTAATAAGATTAATAACACAGTTTCTTCTGCTTATATGCTTGAGTCTTTTGATATTTGGCATGCTAGATTAGGTCATGTTAATTATGATACTTTACGTAGATTAATTAATTTAAATGATTTGCCTAAGTATAAAATTGACCCAAATCATAAATGTGAGACTTGTGTAGAATCTAAATTAACAAGAAAATCCTTTCAAAAAGTTGAAAGATGTAGTGAGCCTCTAGAACTAGTGCATACTGATATATGTGATCTAAAGTTCTTGGAAACTAGAGGAGGAAAAAAGTATTTTATTACTTTTATAGATGATTGCACTCGATATTGCTATGTTTATTTGCTAAGAAGCAAGGATGCGGCTATTGATATTTTCAAACAATATAAAACTGAAGTTGAGAATCAACTTAGCAGAAAAATCAAAGCTATAAGAAGTGATAGGGGTGGTGAGTATGAATTTCCTTTTGAGGAGTTCTGTAAAGAACATGGAATTATTCACCAAACTACAGCTCCCTACTCACCTCAATCGAATGGTGTAGCTGAAAGGAAAAACCGAACTTTAAAAGAAATGATGAATGCTTTTCTGTTAAGTTCGGGAGTACCACATAATTTGTGGGGGGAAGCTATACTTTCTGCTAATTACATTCTTAATAAATTGCCTCAAAAGAAAACTTTTAAAACCCCATATGAGTTATGGAAATGCTATAAGCCTTCCTATAAATACTTAAAAGTGTGGGGGTGCTTAGCAAAGGTGGCAATTCCTAAACCTAAAAAGGTGAAAATAGGACCTAAAACCGTGGATTGTGTATTCATCGGTTATGCCCACAATAGCAGTGCATATCGATTTCTTGTTAATAAATCTGAGATTTCTGATGTACATGTCAATACAATAATTGAATCAAGGAATGCTACATTCTTTGAAACTGTATTTCCATATAAAAGGACATCAGATTCAAGCTCACAGAAAAGGTCATTTAGTGATATGACTCAACATAGTCAGGAACCTATAGACGAAGAATCTATAGAACCTAGACGAAGCAAAAGAGCAAGAGTCACTAAGTCCTTTGGGCCAGATTTTGTTATCAATCTGGTAGAGAATGAACCTCAAACTTATAAGGAGGCCATGTCTTCACCTGAAGCAGTTTATTGGAAAGAAGCTGTGAATAGTGAAATTGAGTCCATTATGCAAAATCATACATGGAAACTGGTAGATCTTCCACCAGGCAATAAACCATTGGGATGTAAGTGGATCTTCAAGAAGAAGATGAAGGCTGATGGATCAATTGACAAGTATAAGGCAAGACTTGTAGCTAAAGGCTATAGGCAAAAGGAAGGGTTGGATTATTTTGACACATATTCACCAGTTACTAGAATAACGTTCATTCGCATGCTAATTGCGATAACAACGTTAAATGGATTAGAAATACATCAAATGGATGTAAAAACAACATTTCTAAATGGTGAATTAGATGAAGAAATATACATGGAACAACCCGAGGGGTTCATTTCTCCTGGCCAAGAGAGACAAGTGTGTAAACTTGTAAAGTCATTGTATGGACTAAAACAAGCACCAAAACAATGGCATGAGAAATTTGACAGTGTCATGATGTCAAATGGGTTCAAAATAAATGAATGTGACAAGTGTGTTTATGTCAAGACTTATCATAATGCGTATGTCATATTATGTCTATATGTAGATGACATGCTTATTATAGGCAGTAATAATGATGTAATCAATTCTACTAAGCAAATGCTAAAGAGTAGATTTGACATGAAAGATCTTGGCATAACTGATGTTATTGTAGGAATTAAAATTTCTAGAACATCAGAAGGACTTGTGTTATCCCAATCTCACTATATAGAGAAAATGTGTGATAAGTTTAAGAATTATGGGATAAGTCCAACACGAACACCTGTGGATGTAAACGTTAAACTTTCTACGAACAAAGATGAAGGTATTTCACAATTGGAATATGCTCGGATCATAGGAAGTTTAATGTATGTTATGAATTATACTCGACCTGACATAGCATACTCGGTGAGTAAGCTGAGTCGATACACAAGTAACCCAGGTAAATGTCACTGGAATGCAATATTAAGAGTTTTGGGATACTTGAAGTATACTCAAAATTATGGTTTGCATTATACTAGATATCCAGCTGTACTTGAAGGATATAGTGATGTTAATTGGATTTCTGATTCCAATGATTCAAAATCCACTAGTGGATATATTTTTACTCTTGGAAGTGCAGCTGTGTCATGGAAGTCCTTAAAACAAACATGTATCGTTCGGTCCACAATGGAATCTGAATTCATTGCATTGGACAAAGCTGGAGAAGAAGCAGAATGGCTTCGTAACTTTTTAGAGGACATTCCAAACTGGCAGAAACCAGTGCCAGCTATTTGTATACATTGTGATAGTCAATTTACGATTGGAAGGGCTCAAAATCACATGTATAATGGTAAGTCTAGACATATCCGTCGTAGACATAATACCGTAAAACAATTGCTCTCAAATGGTATAATATCCATTGACTATGTAAAGTCTAAGGATAATATAGCGGATCCGTTAACTAAAGGTTTGACAAGAGATCAAGTTGAAAGATCATCGAGGGGAATGGGCTTGAAGCCTCTGGGTTAAAAGACACCATAATGGCAACCCAACCTAGTTGACTGGAGATCCCAAGATCTAGGTTCAAAGGGACAACCGAATTGTGCGTGACTTAGTTCAAAGCACTGTGGAGATTATTCCTATGATGAGACAGTGCATATTTTAGGGTAAGCTATGCTTTTAATGATGTCTATGACTTGGACAAATCCAAGTGAGGAAGAACTCTTAATAGAATCACCTATGTGAGTAGAAGGGGCCGCTTCTAGGAGAATTTTTAAGGCAGAATTCTCTGACCAATACTCATGAAACCAAGTGGTGTCCAAGGCCAAAATGGACACAAACGTGAGAACCAACTGTGTTCGAAGGGGAACTGTGTGAAGTTTATTGTCTTGGTTTACACAAACAGCTGACAGTTCAAGGCATCACGTCCACTGATTAGCCAGTAAATCCGATAGTCTTTCACAAGGGAAAGTTTAAGGCTCTAAGGCTACTTATCCTGATACAGTAACTTTTCATTGTACTCGAACTAGTGTCTGCATATTCATCTGCATTTTGAACTGCTAATTTCCATTCATGTGGGGGATTGTTGGAAATAGTTTGGAAAAACAGTAATTAAACCCAACTTTGAACTTAAATAATTATGGGACCCGAACTCCGATTTTAACGGGACCAAGCACTAATGTGTTCTCCTTGGTGAGGAGATCAAGTTGGTATAATTACATGTTCAAAACTATTCATTATTGAATGAGAAATTATCTCTCAAAGTGACCCACTTGAACTTGGGTAAGAATGTTTGTCCCACATTGGAAATAAAATGAAGTGTAAAGGTGTTTATATATGGTTGCATTGAATGAGTGACATGAATAACTAGAAGCATGGGAGGAGAGCTAGACCATGCATGAACCATGCAAGCCTTAGCCTAACCACACGCGCGCGCGCGCCGCCCGCCCGGTCCGGGCCGTGGTCGCGGTGCGGGTGGGTCATCGGTTCTACCCACTTTTTATATTTTTTGGACAAAACTGTAATGACTCTTTTAAAGAGTTGCGTATACAGTTTGTTGTATCAACCATCACCTGCACAGTTTATACACCTATTGGAATGGATACCTATACAGTTGAGATACCTTTTCATTCTCTATATGTATAGGCTATTGCAGTTCATTAAAAATACGTTTTTTCTTTTCATACACTCTGCCAGAAATACATATTTTCCTCTGCATACATACACATATACATATAGACACATAGGCGGGTAAACACAGAACTTGAGTTCGCCGGTCTTCACCATTGCAGTGCTGCAATTGTGAAGGCGAAATCCGTTCTATCTTGGGAGGCACTTGCTCAGAATCCTTGAGCACCGTAGAGAGAGCAATATTGCCTTAAGGAAACTGTGGTATCACACATGACTCGAATTTAATCTGCTCAATCTAATAATTTCATATTACGGGTCAGTTTATTTATTTTTTAATTATTGCAAATATATTTGTATGCATCATATATTTATATATATATATAACAAAAGTATATGTAAAGGCAACAATTCAAGAGAGAGTTAATAGTAGCTTAATTCAATTAATTCATAATTTGTCGTGTTATTAACGTAATTGTAGTTTGTTGGTTTCTCATTTCAATTTCATGCATCTTTCATAATTTATATTTTATTGTGTTATTTCGAATCATATTAACTCACATAGCGTTAAGATTCAAAATTCTTGTTAGAATAACTAACTTCAATTATCGTGATTTATCGTATTATTATTGTAATCGTAGTTTACTCATTTCTTGTTGTGATTTTACACGTGAGGATAAATGATTTCGAATTTATTATCTTTGAATCACTTGTTACTCACCTACGGAGATGAATTTAAATTCTTCCATATCATAGGTTGAGTATAAGTAACTTCAATTAATTCGTGCTATGTTGTTTTATAGTTTGTTTGGTTTTCAAATCATTAGTAACTCTGCCAACATTACCCAAAACGGAAAAAAAAATGTAAAGATCCGATGGACACTAATTAACTCCAATTTAATTTGAGTTTCGTTGTAATTGTATTTTCCCCCCCTTTTTTTGCAGTTTCATGAGCCATTGTCAAAATTAGATCTTTCACCTAGCTTTATTGCTGTAATTCAAGTTTTTCGTAGGTCACAACATCTCAGTATTAATCTATTAATGTTGTCTTCGATGGGTATTGTGGCTCTTGAAACTCAATATCAAAATCGTGCCAGCTTGGTTTTCAAAGTAGATAATATAAACATGTGGTAATCAAAATCGCGCGAGCTTGGTTTTCAAAGTAGACAATATAAACATGTGGTAATAAAAATCGCGCGAGTTTGATTTTCAAAGCTGACAATATATAACAAGTGGTGGAGTAGATTGTTACCAATATTCCCAAAGCTCTCTTGTTAAGTTGTCAACATCTTTCTTTTAATCTATATATTTATTTATTAAAAAATAATTCAAAGAATATAAAACTATATATAATATGGGTTAAACATAACACTGAACAACCAGGACAAGTCATAAGATTTTTTTAAGTCAACAAGTTATTTGAATTATCCATGAACCAAAAAAAAAAAGTCAAAATCAATCAAAGTTTAGGTAAAACAAAAAAACTCATTGTAGTTTTTATTTTTATTTTTTATTATTAATTATTCCATTCTTTTGTCTATGACTTTTTCCTTTTGATTTCGTTCATCATTGCATTCCATCAAATTTGACACAAATCTCTTTCATTAACATTAATTGCACCATTTTTCATTACTAATTAAATAAAATTTTCTAATTGAACATTATAAATTATCACCAAACCTTTCATTGGTTAACCTTTAATATTTTTTCATTTTATGGAAAATAATACTTATTACAATGAAACATTTATATTTTGACATAATTGCATGGAAAAAAAAAAATTCCTGATATAGATTTGGCAATTTAATATGATCCCGAAAAGGAAATTTGATTTAAATTAAAATTATAAAGGACTTAAAATTTCTCACAAGGACTTAAGATAAGTACCTCATTAATGTTTTTTGCATGTATTTATACCACTCTATTTAATTTAAAGCGCGCGCACACACATATATATATATTATTATTATAATAATAATAAACTTTGCACTTACCACACTTTCACATTTGTTTTATGGGTTATATAATAACAACAAATTGTTTTAATTTCCATCAATAAACTTTAGAGGTAATTAGGATTATTATCAGGGTTTAAATCTTTGTTGAAAAAAAAATCTTGAGATCTAGGGTACTCAACCAGTAAGGTTGTTCTTATTTTCAAACAATAAATTATTAAATAGAACAATATATAGATTGTTTAAATCTCGAGTCTACAGTAAGGAATATAATTAGGGCCACCTATTAATGACTTTGAGATTATAGGATTTGGCAATAAATGATTGTGGTTTTGGATGCACCCATTGGAAATAGCCCCACAATAAATAATAAATCTTATGTTTATGATAAGTCCATTTTACATACATATTTTATCCCCAAATGTATATTTGTTAGTAGGTAAAACTATTTATTTTAATTAATTTAGAAGTGTAATAATGATAAATGCATAAAACTTAATTTATATAATAAAATTGTTGAATAAATCATTTTCAATGTCATTAAATTACATCTACATTTATGTCTTTCATTTATAGGTGTAAAGTGAGAAATGAATCAAATGCACATGGATGAAAGTTGGAAGATTCAAATGCACATGGAAAAAGAACAAAATGTGATGGAAAGTGATGAAAAAGAAAAGAAAAGAATATTTCATTTCTCTTTACAAGTTGTAATTTAATTCCAATATTTCTCTATAAATATGGATACATCTTGAAGAGGAGAAAAAAAAGAAGAAGAAGGAGGAGAGCAAGAAGGACACCAAAGAGGAGAAGAATTCATCTTCAATTCCGGGTTTTATTGTTCTTACTTTGTTATTTTCTTTTTAAGCATGTGTAACTAAATCCTCAACTAAGGTTGAGGATGAAACCACCATTTATGAAATAAATTCCTTTTAGTCTTTTATCAATTTCCATGTGTATGGTTTAAATGCTTATGTAGATCAGGTAGGACAGTTCAAAAGTAAATTACGTTCAAAAGTCACTATCAAATTGATAAACGGTAGGACAGTTCTGTCTAGGAGTGTGGCTGACGCGGCATTAAGCAGGCCTAGTGCCTCGCCACACTTTCCTGGGAACTACTTCGTTGTTAGTTTGATGGTCCTTAACTGGTCATCCATTAGTTTTCTCTGAAAGGGAGTAGGAGCTGTCTAACTAGGTGAAGATTATTTTGGAATTAGTCCTAATAATCTCTCATATAGGAAATTAAAAAAAAATATATAGAAATCACTACCCTTGAATTAAATTTCAGATAAAGAAAATACTTGTTTTGGTAATGTGTTTGTTGAGTCATGGAGTCTTCCTAGTGCATGTTAGGTTGTCGATCTCTGAAATCAAAGTTGGCACCTTTAGATCTAGAAATTGAGAGAACTTTTAGAAAAGGTGTAAGGAATTCTAGTGTTGAAAAGATCATTGAAGTCAAGATGGAGGGATAACAGAATGAAGTGAAAGCCCTTAAGGATTATTATACTCCCGCACATATCACAAATCCTTCTTGTATTGTCTTGCCTGCTACACAACATGCCCATTTGGAGATACGGGCAGCTGTAATCAATTTACTGCCGACTTTTAGAGGTTCGAACTTTGAAGACCCATACCTTCATGTTAAGGAATTTTTAGAGATTTGTTCCACTTTGAATTTTCAGAATATTCCCGAAGAGTCAATTAAGATGAGGTTATTCCCGTTCTCTTTGAAAGAGAAAGCCAAGTTTTGGTTATATTCATTGGAACCAGAATCAATTAAATCTTGGGATGAACTTTATAAAAAATTCCTCACTAAATTCTTCCCTAGACATAGAACTAATTCCCTTCGCCGAAATATCATGGAATTTGCTCAAAAAGAAGGTGAACAGTTTTACATGTGTTGGGAAACATTCAATGATTTGCTACTTAAGTGTCCTCACCATGGTTTTGAAAAGTGGCGCTTAGTTGAATTCTTTTATGATGGATTATCAGCTCAAAATCGTCAACTAATTGAGTCACGAGGTGGGGTAGATTTCATGTCTAAGAATGAGAATGAGGCTTGGAAATTTCTAGATGCGTTAGCTGAGAGTTCCAAACATTGGGAATACTCAGGGAGGGTTGAGAGAAGAAGTTTACCAATGTCTATGGATACCAAAAAGGGAGGAGTCTATGAGGTTAGTGAGGGAACTGATTTGAGTGCAAGGATAGCTAGTCTCACCAGAAAAGTGGAGGCTATAGAGATGAAAAATGGAAAAAGTTCTTTAGTCCATGTTATTAGTGAGACATGTCAGCTTTGTGAGAGTCCATCTCATACTGCTCAGACTTGTCCCTCTATAGCATCATTCCATGAGTGTATAACTGAACAAGCTAATGCACTAAATGGCTATAAGAAACCATTTGGTAGTCCCTATTCTGACACATACAGCCCCAATTGGAGAAATCATCCTAATTTCTCATGGAGTCAAAATCAGCCTTGGAACAACTCGGGTATGCAACATATGCAATCCCAAGGGCAACCACCAGCATCATATCCTTCAATGTCCCAAAATTCTCATCCATATGTCCCCCAACAACCAAGGAAACCAACACTGGAAGATACCTTACAACAGTTCATGCAGCAAACTAGTCAATCGATTTCTAAATTAGAAACACAGATTGGTCAGTTAGCCACTGTTGTAGGAGAGAGGGAAAAAGGAAAATTTCCTAGTCAGCCCATTCCCAACCCAAAGGGTCAATATCATATGAGTGAACAGTCGACCTTTAGTCCAACTGATCAAGTCCAGTCAATCATAACCCTAAGGTCAGGCAAACAAGTTGACAATCAAGTCATAATTCCAAGAAGGGAAATTGTGAAAGGTAACCATGAACCAGAAAAGGAAAACAAAATGGAATCTCAAGTTGACCCAAAAGTCCAAATTCCCGATCTTGTCCCCAATTCTCTAGTAGAACCTTCAGTTAGGAACTTTGTTCCTACTGCACCATTTCCTCAAAGACTCCAAAAGCCTAAGAAGGGGCATCATTACAAAGAGATTATGGAAACATTCAAACAAGTCAAAATCAATATTCCATTTCTCGATGCAATTCAACAAGTCCCCTCTTATGCTAAGTTTTTGAAAGATTTGTGTACGGTTAAACGTGGATTGAATGTGTATAAAAAAAGCCTTCCTTACAGAGCAAGTAAGCTCAATTATCCAGCACCGCACACCACCTAAATTCAAGGATCCCGGTTGTCCTACAATCTCATGTACAATAGGTAACCAGATAATTGAGCAAGCTTTGCTTGATTTGGGTGCGAGTGTAAATCTGTTGCCATACTCTGTGTATGGGCAACTCGGTCTTGGTGATTTGAAACCCACAAAGGTAGTGCTACAGTTGGCAGATCGTTCAGTCAAGGTACCTCGCGGTATCATTGAGGATGTGTTAATTCAAGTTGACAAATTCTTCTTTCCAGTAGACTTCATAGTCTTAGACACTCAACCTGTGGCTAATCCCAATAGCCAAATTCCTGTTATCCTTGGTCGACCATTCCTAGCCACTTCAAATGCTTTAATCAATTGTAGGAATGGTGTCCTGAAACTTTCATTTGGAAACATGTCTGTTGAGCTTAATGTTTTTAATGTGAGCCGACAACCATCAGACTCTGAGGATATAAGTGATGTGAATCTAATAGAGAGCTTAGTACAAGAGACTTTTGAACATTCAAGTTTTGATGATCCTTTAGAGGCATGTCTAAATCACTTTGGGTGTGATTTTGATCTGGATAGTGCTTGTGAAGAAGTGAATACCTTGTTAGATTTTGTCCCTTTTATGGACATTGAGAATTGGAAAGCCAAGGTAGAACTCCTTTCACCAATTGAATCTAAACATGTCTCATCTGTTGAGTCACCTCCAAAATTGGATCTGAAAGTTTTACCTTCTGAACTGAAGTATGCCTACTTAGGTCCAGATAAGAGTCTTCATGTCATCATTGCTTCTGAGTTAAATAAAGAACATGAGGAAAAACTCTTAAATGTCCTTCGGGAGCATAAATCGGCTATTGGGTGGACTATAGCAGACATTAAGGGTATATCTCCATCCGTGTGCATGCATCGTATCCATCTTGAGGAAAATGCTAAAACTTCGCGAGAAATGCAAAGACGGCTTAACCCCAACATGAAAGAGGTCGTTAGGGCAGAAGTCTTGAAGTTGTTAGATGTGGGGATCATATATCCTATTTCCGATAGTTCTTGGGTAAGTCCTGTTCAGGTCGTGCCTAAGAAATCAGGTATCACGGTAGTCACAAATGATGCCAATGAGTTAGTATCGACCCGAATGACCACTGGATGGCGAGTGTGCATTGATTATAGGAAGTTGAACTCTGTCACTAGGAAAGATCATTTTCCACTTCCTTTTATCGATCAGATGCTTGAGAGATTAGCCGGTCATGAGTACTACTGTTTCCTAGATGGTTATTCTGGATATAACCAAATTCCTATTGCACCTGAGGATCAGGAGAAAACCACATTCACTTGTCCTTTTGGAACATTTTCCTATAGACGTATGCCATTTGGATTATGCAATGCACCTGCTACTTTTCAGCGGTGTATGCTCAGCATATTTTCTGATATGGTAGAACGTTTTCTTGAGGTGTTTATGTATGACTTCTCCGTGTTTGGCTCATCCTTTGATGAATGTCTCATTCATTTGAAACTCGTGCTTACACGTTGTGAGGAGAAAAATCTGGTCTTAAATTGGGAGAAATGCCATTTTATGGTGAAAAAGGGAATTGTCTTGGGGCATGTTATTTTAAAGAAGGGTATAGAGGTTGACAAAGCTAAGGTTGATCTAATTTCCAATCTTCTACCACCACGTACGGTCAAAGAGATTAGGTCATTCTTAGGTCATGCAGGATTTTATCGTCGATTCATTAAAAACTTTAGCAGCATTTCCAGACCCCTTTGCAATTTACTTGCTAAAGATGTTGTTTTTGTCTTTGATGATGAATGCCTGAAAGCCTTTGAGAAGCTCAAAACATTGTTGACCACAACACCTATCATGAAGCCACCGAGTTGATATGCGCCTTTTGAGATTATGTGCGATGCATCTGATTATGCAGTTGGAGCTGTGTTAGGGCAACATGTGAATAGGCTACCCCATGTGATCTATTATGCAAGTAAGACATTAAATGAGGCACAACTGAATTACTCTACCACTGAAAAAGAATTGTTAGCAGTTGTGTTTGCATTAGACAAGTTTAGGTCCTATCTGTTAGGGTCTAAAGTCCTCATTTTCTCAGATCATGCTGCACTTAGGTATCTCTTCTCTAAAAAAGATGCTAAGCCGCGCTTAATTCGATGGATCCTATTGTTACAAGAGTTTAATCTAGAAATTCGAGATAAGAAAGGGTCTGAAAATGTAGTAGCTGATCACTTGTCTAGGCTCATTCTTGAGACATCCTTAGACTCCATGCCTATTCTTGAGTCTTTCCCTGATGAACAACTCTTTGTTGTATCTGAGTCACCTTGGTTTGCCGACATTGTGAACTATCTTGTCACAGGTCAAATGCCTTCACATTGGACTAATCAAGATAAATCCAAATTCTTATCTGAGGTCCGTCACTTCTTTTGGGATGATCCGTACTTATTCAAGTATTGTCCTGATCAGATTATTCGAAGATGTGTCCCTAATTGTGACCAAACTAGTGTAATCTCCTTTTGTCATGATCATGCATGTGGAGGTCATTTTAGTTCAAAGAGAACCGCTGCAAAGATATTGCAATCTGGATTTTACTGGCCCTCAATCTTTAAAGATTGTCATTCTTATTGCTTAGCATGTGAGCGATGTCAAAAGTTAGAGAGTATTTCACGTCGAAATATGATGCCTTTAAACCCAATTCTGATTATTGAAGTTTTCGATGTTTGGGGCATTGATTTCATGGGACCATTTCCTAATTCATTTGGCAATTTGTACATCCTTGTCGCAGTTGATTATGTGTCTAAATGGATTGAGGCAATTGCATGTAAAACTAATGATCACAATGTGGTAGTCAAGTTTTTGAAAGATAATATCTTTTCACGTTTTGGTACACCCCGTGCTATTATTAGTGATGGGGGGAAACATTTTTGCAATAGGGTTTTCGAAGCATTAATGAGAAAATATTGTGTAACCCACAAAATTGCACTTGTTTATCATCCCCAGACTAGCGGTCAAGTTGAGTTATCCAATAGAGAAATTAAGCACATTTTGGAGAAAACGGTTAACCCAAATAGGAAAGACTGGTCCTTGAGACTTAGTGATGCACTGTGGGCATACCGTACTGCATTTAAGAACCCCATTGGAATGTCTCCTTACCGAATGGTGTATGGAAAAGCTTGTCATCTCCCAGTTGAGTTAGAGCATAGAGCCTTTTGGGCTATTAAGCAACTCAACTTTAACCTTGACAGAGCAGGAGTCCATAGGAAGCTTCAGTTGAATGAGTTGGAGGAAATTAGGAATGATGCTTACCAGAGTACAAAAATCTATAAAGAGCAAATGAAAATAAGGCATGACAAAAGTATTCTTAGGAAAACTTTCACACCTAGTCAAAAAGTCTTGCTTTATAATTCTCGATTGCATTTGTTTCCAGGAAAGTTGAAATCTCGATGGTCTGGTCCGTTCATTGTTCGAATTGTTCATCCATATGGAGCCATTGAGATTGAAAATCCAAAAAATGGTGATGTGTTCAAAGTTAACGGTCAGCGTTTGAAACCATTTTTAGAGTTACTTTCTCAAGAAGGGGAGGAGATCTCTCTGAGTGATCCTGTTTATCAGGATTGACCTATGTGGTCTTGTTGTACATATCTATTTTAGGATTTTTTTTACTTTATTTTTAATTTTTGTTTTGAATTCTAACAACTTATTGTTGTTTGATAACAAGTTTAACCAGATCAACCTACCATGAGTCAGGTGATACCTTTTCACTCTTGTCTTTTTGTTTACAAAGTGTGAGTTTGTCCAACATTAGGGACAATGTTGAGTTTAGGTTTGGGGGTATGGTGTCTAATTTTTGTTGTGTAATTCATTAATTTTAAAAAAAAAAAAAAAAAATTTTGTTTTTACGCATGAATGTTTTGCATTACAAGTTGATTGAGTTTGTGTTTATGATGTGTGAGTAGTATGTGATGCAATATTCCCGTTCATGAGAGTAATGATTAGATCGAGCTAAGTGAGGTGATGTGGTTTTACATGGGTGAATAGATTAGTGAAATTGAAACTGAAAAGGACGACTTTGACCTATAAGCACAAGCACACATTCACTATGGGAAAAACAATTGATCTTTGACTATATAGTTGAGAAATTAATTTTGCCAGAATAAAATGGGAGATGGGGAGTTGATATAGATGAAATGGAGAAAATTTTGAAAATTTATTTTGAAAAATAAAATGCAAAAAGTAGTTCTTCGATATGAGTAACCAGACCTTGGTATCACCAATATCATTGTTCGCGTAAAAAGGGGAGAAAACTAATGAGCATAAATCCCAATAAAGAAGTTAGGGCCCAGTTGGTTGGGATTAAAAATCCTCGCTGGAAAGTCCGGAGCTTAGAAAGATAAAAAGGGATGAAAAGTGGAATGATGGAAGGAATAATTTTTTGGCAAAAATTTGATCAATGAAGTAGAAAAAGAAAGATTGAAATACCATAGTAGAATGTTCACAAAAACACGGAGGGTTGTCTAGATTGGGAGTAGAAAGTAACGAAATCTTTTACTTTTGTGGGAACCATTCATGACACGAATCTCGAGATTAGTTATTGTTCGGTAGTGAATGGGAGTATTTACATCCATAATATCTTGTGCATTGTATCATGACTTGGTTGATGAGTATGTAAATGCATGAATGCGTGATTATAAAAAATGGAGAAGTTGTGGGTAGTATATCCAACCCTCACTAGAATCGATGTTTGTGGGTATCATCACTGGAAACCTCACGAGACTATAACTCGTCCACTAGGGGAAACCTAGGGGTTCAAAGGCTTATTGCATATGCTAAATGTAATCGAGATAACCAGCGAAAATGGTGTAGTTAGAATTTTATTTCTTTTTGTTTTGCTCGAGGACTAGCAAAATATAGGTTTGGGGGTATTTGATAAGTCCATTTTACATACATATTTTATCCCCAAATGTATATTTGTTAGTAGGTAAAACTATTTATTTTAATTAATTTAGAAGTGTAATAATGATAAATGCATAAAACTTAATTTATATAATAAAATTGTTGAATAAATCATTTTCAATGTCATTAAATTACATCTACATTTATGTCTTTCATTTATAGGTGTAAAGTGAGAAATGAATCAAATGCACATGGAAAAAGAACAAAATGTGATGGAAAGTGATGAAAAAGAAAAGAAAAGAATATTTCATTTCTCTTTACAAGTTGTAATTTGATTCCAATATTTCTCTATAAATATGGATACATCTTGAAGAGGAGAAAAAAAAGAAGAAGAAGGAGGAGAGCAAAAAGGACACCAAAGAGGAGAAGAATTCATCTTCAATTCCGGATTTTATTGTTCTTACTTTGTTATTTTCTTTTTAAGCATGTGTAACTAAATCCTCAACTAAGGTTGAGGATGAAACCACCATTTATGAAATAAATTCCTTTTAGTCTTTTATCAATTTCCATGTGTATGGTTTAAATGCTTATGATTTTCGTTTCATAGTATTAATTATTTTAAATTCCTTTCACTATAAATATCATGTATTTATAGTAGTTAAGAATTCTTATCACAATTAATCAAGCTTGGATTTGATGAGTTTATAAGTAAAAATCTTTGATCTTATGTGATCCATTAAATTGCATACATAGGATGCTTAGAATTTTACACTTTAAAGCGAAGGAAAATCTATTTCTTGAAAATATATTTCATTAGTGCGTTATTGTTAAATCTTGAGAAAGTAATAAGATTGATTTCTAAATTACTACTCTAAAATTGGAATTGATAAAGGAATAATTAGAAGTTTATGGATTAGTGGTGGTGGATTCCGATACCTTAGTATTTTCTCTCTATTATTCTCGCTTTAATTATTTGTATTTTTATATTGCATGTTTAGTATAAAAATCACTTCAACAAACAAACTTTGAGAAACTAGGTTAGTTTTATATTAATTTGAGTTTAATTAAGTTTTCTTTAAAGCATTCCCTTGGGTCCGACCTCCTTCTTGCATAACCTAAATTACAATTGATTCGTGCACTTGCAAGTAATATTTTAAAACACACCAGTTTACACTTTTTTTATTTCAAATTTAAGAATGACAGAGCATTAATTTTTTTATTGAGAAAATTAGAGCATTAATTACTATTTAGTTTCACGAGATAGTCAAATAAATTAAATAAAAAAACACATAAATGTATATATATAAAAACAAATAGAAAAAAAGTAAATGGATATATGTATATATATATATAATAGAAATGGTCTATCTGGAAACGTGATTAATGAGGCCCAGAAAGACGAGAATAATTTGGTGAAGGACAATATAACTAATGTGGTCTTTAGTCTCTCTCTTCATTTTTTTTTTTTTTCCTGTTTCGGTTTTGGTAACTAATAATATATATTAGTATATAACTATATATAAATAAAAAGAAACACAAGAATAATATCGTGAAGGACAATACAATTACTACGGTCTTTTAAGCTGCGTTTGGAAAAGGTGTTTTTTGTTATATTTTTATTTTTTGGCACTGTTCATGAGAACAAAACATGTTTGGAAAGAGAGATTACTGTTCACTTTGTTCTTGAGTTGGAAATAATTTTCATGAATAGTGGTGAAAACAAAGAGAACAAGAAAATGGTGTTTTCTTGTTCTCTTTAGAATTTCCCAAAAAAAAATGAAATTGAAAACCCTGCAAACCAAAACGTCACGCTGCAAATCTCCGTCGCCATCACCACAACCATCAACACACACCACGAACATCATTACAACCTCCGATACACACACACATACACATATATATATACACACACCAATCGGCATCACCACAACTACGACCACCACCACCAATTCGAAACCCTAACCCCCAATTTGAAACCCTGAACCCTTCGACCTCCACCCACAAGTACAACCCTAATTTTGGAGAGAGAGAGGAGAGTCAACCCCCAATTCTAAACCCCTTTTCAATAGTTGTCGGCGATCTGTGTGTGTGTGTTTCGTATGTGTTTATTTGAAATGGAGAAAAACAAATTCCCAATTTTGTTCCCAAACAAGAATTTATTTTTTGTTTTTAGGTTGAGAAAACAAAAGACAAGGACAAGATTGTTTTTATTCTTGTCCCCAAAAAACAAGAACAAAAACACCCCCTTCTCAAACGGGGCCTTAGTCTCTCTCTTCTTTTCCTGTTTTTCATTTTGGTAAGTAATATTATATATATATATATAAAATAAACAGAAAGACAACAATAATCTGATAAAGGACTTTGTTCAAAAAAAAAAAAAATCAGATAAAGGACAATATAATTAATACGGTCTCCAGTCTCTCTCTTTTTTCCTGTTTTGTTTTTGGTAAGTAACGTATATATATTTAGTATATAAAATGATATCATCTTATGTCGCTTTCTTCTTTTTATGGGCCCTATTTTATTGCTGAATTTTGTACTTTTATTTGTTTTTATAATTCTATTGACTGTTTTTCCTCATATTGTTCAAATCTAAAATTTATAATCATGGACTAGTTTCTTATTTTGCTCTTTACCAATTTAAATGAAAGGCTAGAAAATTTATTGGACCCTTTGGACTGGATCATGACTTGAATTTTAACCCAATCCAAATGTTTCGTAATTTAGATTCTCTAATCTCTCTCATGAATTCTTTTGACATCATTATTTGCATGATTGACAATTACAAAAATGCCTTCATATAGTTAGAAATTTAATGTAATTATAAGTTTTAGATGACGAAATCATTTATCCATTTTGAGATTGATGTTCAGGGAATTCAAGAGAGAGATTCCGTTGGAGATGATCGAAGTTCAATGTTTCGAGATTAAAAAAATCAACAATAGAGTCCAAGTCAATAGAGTCCGCTTGCTACATAAATTTTATTCCATCAGATCTTCAACAGGGGTCAGGATCCTCTGCCTTAAGTGCAGCTGCGCTAAGTTAAACGCAACAAAATTGTAACCAAGTGCAGCACCCTTCGTAAGAAAATCAGCAAAATTACAATTTTTTATTTTTTATTTAAATTTAATTAGTAAATTATTTATTCTTTTTATAAAACACTAACGATGTGAAGCTCCGTGTATAGGTGCCTATATAGATTTTCTCATCCAAAATCATATCTCTCTTTTTCCCAAACCATCTTCTCCAAATCTACTCTTATGTTGATCTCCATCTTCTCATACAAACCCACACACATATGTATATATATATATATATAAGTCCATCTTATATGTGTGTATATATATCAGTCCATCTTCTCTATCTTTCCCACCTTATATATATATATATATATATATATATATATAAGTCCATGTACCAAAACTTCTCATATTTTTCATCTTCCACTTTTTATTTTCTCAATCCATTTATCTTTCAAACTTTTACATATAAACACACACATAGATTAATACATAATATAATATATGCATATATATATATATATATATTATGGACTGATATATACATTAATATATATATATAAACTTCTCATCTTTTTCTGGTATCAGTTTTTGGCATCAAACTTAAAACCAGGTTGCAATAGTATTCATAAGAGGTACAACAACTTTTGTATCAAAATAACAGTTGAAATTTGTGCAGACCTAAATGAACATGCAACAATCATAGAACCAAACTTAGTAAATATTTTTACCAAGTGCAACAAATGTACTACAATAACCAACAAATTAATTATTTTAGAACCCCATTAAAAAAAATTGTATAATTAAAGTTTTTATTTTTTAAAAAAAAAAAAAATTATATTCACATTCGCCACAGATTTTTTCCGTAGTTAATAGAGTTATTAGATACGAAAAGTTTTGTAGTAAGTAGTAAATTAATTAGTTACGATAATTTTTGCAGCTAAACCAACAATTAAATTTTTTCGTAATCAGTATTATTAGCAACGAGATAATTTTGTCTCTATTGTTTTAATTATCTGGGACGAATATATTTGTAGTTAATACTATTATTAGTGACGAAATATATTCGTAATAAAATACATATATTAATAAAGAAATATATTTGTAGTAAAATACATATATGAATCAACCACAAGTTTGGAGATAAGATAGGGTAACATTAACAATACCCTAAACCATGACTTTTTTAAAATGTTTTAAAATTGGTTCTAATTGAACCCCATATGTGTAAGGATATTTATGGAAAGTGATATAATAACAAAAAAATAACAATTATTAAACATTAATATATAATTAAAACAATGAAATGTAGCAACGCTAGTGCCCAATTAACCATTAATTATACCAATTGCAGTTACATAAAATAAATTTATTGCACCAGTCGGTTGTTTCATGTGCTGCACTAATTATGTCATATGTAACAACTTTAGTACCAAATTTAGCAGTAATACACAACATCCAAATTTACTCATGAAACTTATTTTTTAACCAAATCTCTATAAAATATATGTCTAAAGAGCATTGCAAACATGTGAATTTGATTTGCTGAATTTGGTAGTGACCATATGACATCTTGTTAGACTGTTGTTGAATTTGGTACTGACATTGCTACGACATTGGAATACATATGTCACGCCCCAAATTCCTAGGACTCCGAAACCCGAGCCTAAGAGTTAAGGGAGTGATTGCGGAAGTAAAAAGAAACGAAAACCAAGAGACATTCAGTCATCAAACACCCATAAAGGGTTGCAATGAATGCCCAGGTACCATGCTGTCACGCTCCTAAAGGGTGACGCAAACCAAGCGACTACTAGAGTCAACAATAACAAAGAAGTACATGGAATAACAATAAGAATATACTCCATGCCAACCCGAATACTAAAAACACAAGAGTATCCTCAGATACCAACAGACACGCTCCTAAATCCCTAAGACTCCCGAACTGGGACATCCAAGGAATCCAAGATGTGATCCTTAATACGAATGACCAACTAAGACATCATTAACCAAGAAAACACATGGGTTAATGATAGAAATGGTATATTCCATACCCAAATGACTAATAAAACTAAGCAGCGGAATCTAACGAAAATCCGGCAGAGTTCCGTTTGTAAATGGAACATCCGGACAACAACCACAACACAAGAATCTGCCAATAGCAATTCAATAATCACAATGGCTTCCAAGCCCCACATTCATCAATCCTACTAGGGCCGAGATAATGGAAAGAAACCAAAACCCCTCCAAACCCTCTAATAATCAACAGAGCCACAAATGCTCGAATAAGATACAGTAAAGCACCTAGCTGTGCAGAATAGATACAATAACCATCAGAAAGAATAAATACATGAACTAAAGAATACATCAACAGGGATATGCCAACAGACTGGCTCCCAAAAGAAAATACATAACAATCCCATAACAATGGGTAGAGAAACTGAAAGTGGATACCTATCGTCCCCAAACCCAGTCGTGTTGCAACCGTAACTGCATCACCCAACGCAACTCCAAAACCTGTAACAAGGAAACAAAAGAAAGTTGTCGTTGCACTGCATCCTGCTCATAGCCGTATGTTTCCTGCAACCTGGCGTGGAATACCAGGGGGCGAATGAAATTCCCCTGTGAGCAAATAAGCTCAGTGGGAAAAGATACTCTAACTACCACATCCTCTGGCAGTTTAGGTAATGCTAAACTATCTAGCAAGATATATATATAGCCCAACTAATCCCATCCACGCAAAACTCAAGGCACGCTCATATACTATCGTAAACGAGTATACATAAGTATATAGGGAATATATATAGATATATATATATATATATATATATCTACACGTATATATATATAAATACACAACATGAGTCTCTAAAACTCGTACTCCAAGTACCCAACACCAGTAGTCTACACTACTCTCACCAACGTACACTAGGTACACGATACTAAGGTCCAGTCTAACAAATCACCAAATTACTCACAACACAATTCAGAAGATCCAACCGAGGAGATCACACTCACCTCTAATATCCACAAGGAAACAAAATCCACCAATAGTACCAAGGAAGGCTCAAATCCTACACCCCGATAACACAGGAAGGAAAACACCCATGTCCTTGCGTACTAACACAACCATCATCAATATATATATATATGTATATAACAAATCTCATCCCTCTCCTAGAGTAAGTCTGTACCTCAAGGATGGGATCACCCCATCATCTCACTATGCGAAAACCTCAATGCTATCTCCAACAAGTCAATAAGTCACCAACAGGATAAATCCATCACTAACACTTGCACTATAAGCTACAAAACCACCCGATCAATTCACTAAGAGTACAAGAACTCAACTCCCAAGAACGACCACTTAAGGGTCACCAAAACGAAGCAAAGGAAAAGAGTTCCCAATGCTAACCAACAGATAACCAAGACAACAACGTCAATGTTAAGAATACCCAAACAAGGAAAGAACACCACAAGTGAACAAAGAAAGAACACCAAAAGTGAACAAGGAAACCAAAAACGAATGGCCGAGAGTAGAAGTAATAAAAAGATGAATCCCAGAGATTCAGCAGTTTTTAAGAAAAATGTTTTCAAACTCGAACCGATCCATTTGGCATCCATGCCCCTAACGTAAGAAAAACTCAAATCACCTAGGTGGTGAAACCAATAACCCAGAAAAGAGAAAGGCAACACTATATGTGTGCACTGAACAACGACAAGCCTCAAAACCGAGACTTAAAAATGATCGGAAGCAAAGGTGAAACAATGGAACACCTTTCAAAACTCTACAAGTCGAGGTTTTGAGAAAGAAGTCTCGTAACCTCAGAATCCCAAGAAAAGTAATAAAATAGTTTTCTTTTAGAAAATCACACAGTAGAAATGACCGTCTTGCCCCCGGTCTCCGTCAGTCGCCATCACAGGCTTTTAAAAGTTGAAAATCTTTTCAAGAAAGATCCTAAGATCATTTTATAAAGTATTAAAACTTTTCATTTCTACGGGGGTAGGCGAAAACGGATTTTTCCTTTTAAATACAAGGAGTTTAGAAAACACCGTTTTCGAAACAGTCAAATAAGAAGGAACACAACTACAAGGATTCCTATAATGTCCCGAAAGGACAATGAAGGAATAACAATACGTTGGACTCACGGAAGACAACCATCCGTTTCCAACTCCACGAAATCAATGATGACACAATGAAGAGGTTCGGCACCACGCCGTAATCAACAACTCAAGGAGTGACATAGAAGTTAACGATATGTACTAGTGTACAGAACACGGTACAAGAAATGCTTAGGGGAATGAACCAAATATAAGAACCAAGACTATCAGACTACAGTACCTCGAATACTTAATGAATCCCTTAATCATAATCTCTCCTCATCAATCAAAATCTCACACAACTCATCAATCGCCTTCTCTAAGGCGTCAATTATCAATTGACACAAAAATCATCCCTAACCTCAAATCTCCAAAAAAGTTCACACATCTAACCACGATTACAAAACAATTACCTGCCTTCTCTAAGGCATCGACTCTCAACTGATACTAACATCAATCTCGGATCTCAAATCTCTAAAGATATCACACAACTAACTACAACCACAAAACAATTAACAGTCCTCTCTAAGGCCACAAATCAAAATCAACTCCACAATCCACCACTAGCCTCAACTACTCACAAGGATTACTACGTCAATACACTTAACCTCCCCTACGAGCACAAAGTATACAACACAAGTATAAGGATATACGCCTCGTTTGTACTTTAATAATTACTGCTTTTAATTCCCGTTTTCACATTTATCACTTTCAACTGAGCATTTTATAAAATGAATTCATTTTGCATATTCATAAATAATCATGCTCCAACATATATATATACATATCAATAAATCACATGATGATATGCAACGCACCGTACTCACAAACCGCCTGTGGTACACGCACACAAAAACACACCCTACCAAAGGGTAACCGGATCATTCTCCACCATTCCCCTAAGTCTGCAGGCTCACTAGGGAATGTGGACTCATCGTACCGTTCTTCCCAAGTGCTTTTGACACTTCACACTTTTAACCAAGGAAGACGTCCACCCACGGCCCAGCAGTGTCACATAGGGCCTTGGACTATGTGTCCTCCCCCTATCGTCTCAGTTTCTCAGAAGATTAGTTCAGCGGGAAGCGAGAAGCACCCCCTGGCCAGTTGTTTCGACGATCCAAACACAAACGTCTACTCGTGCCCCACGCACAAAGGAAGTAGACCACACCAAATGAATCTCTCTGCAAATGGTGAAATCATGCAATACATGCCCAACACCCATGTCTCACAATACATGGTGTACACAAATAAATCATGTCCAACATAAATATGTCATGCATCATATTTATGAAAATACCCACATGGTAATATATAAATCTCATAATCTATGTACATGCTTTTAAAAATATATTAAAGCATTTAAATCATATGAAAATAATTTCATATACCATTCATGTTCTCCAAAAATATATTTTCTTTAATTCTTTAGAAAATATTTCATTTTCAATTAACATGCCTTTTTAAAATAATTTAAACAATTATTTCACGTATACCAGAAGGATCCTAGCATATCGTCTAAGCTTTTCGAATCTCTAATAACCCATTTAAATTCGTAAGGATTTCTAAGCCGTCCATTCTTATTTAATTTAAATAAGAATATTATTTAATCACATAGGAATAATTTAATAAATTTTCTTAAATTAATTCCTAAGCCCCATTCTGATCCTAAACAATTTATAGATATTTAAACTAGCAATTTAATATATCTATAATAAATTAAATAAGGGTTTTGCACCCCTAAACTACTTCAATAATGCGGAGTGAGAAATATAATTTCTCACCTAATTATACGTTACCGAACAGCCCGAAACAACACAGTACCGGCGCCCGAATATGAAGCCCGCTGACCAAAATCGTCCGATAATTATTTCGAATATATCGAAATGTTCGTCTCGACAACCTATACGATATATATGAAGCCCATTAATAATCGGTTAATTAATTGGGTTAAATCTAAAATAACCCAAACGAAATCTATAACCTATAAATGCGGAAAATCGTTCATCGTAAATTCACGAAATTAATATATGACGAATACTACGTAGGTACGAAACTACTCACCGAAACTCGGCTCAAACCGATCACCGGAAGGTCGCCGAAAAATTAGCCGAAGCTCAGCCGGAGTCGCCACTGCTCACGCGCACGCGCGGCTGTCCAGCCGCGGCCTTGCCCTTGCGCCACCGTGCGCGACTGCCAGACCGCCACCACCGGACCACCACGCCGTAGCCGCCGCATCGCCGCCCAGCCCGGTCGCTGCCGCTCTAGATGCGCAACCGCCTGTCCCAGCCGCGTCCGCCACCAGCTGCGTTTCCCCCCAGCCGGCCGTTCACTCTCTCTCTCTCTCTCTCGCCTGACCGGCGACCATGGAGGATGGAGACGTGAGGGAGTTGCTGCTGCTGCAGAGGGAAGGAGAAGAGAGGAAGCGTGTATTCAGCAGTATCGTGTAGGAGAAGAGAATAAGAGATATGGTCTGTTGTAATAGGTTGTGTCGTGTATATACATATACATATATATGATATATTGCACAACTAGCCCATCATTTCTCCATAATTGCAAAAGCAACCCTTTAATTATCCTAAATTGCGAAATGAACCCACTTCATTATATATATATATATAATTAATTATATATATATATAATAAGTCCCAACAATTACCGGAAGTCTCCAAATAATATCGTGTAACCCCGAAAGTCCACGGGACACCCAATAACCAAATTAGTCCGAAAGAAATATATCGGTTTAGGAATCCAACAACCGGAACACCAAGAAGTTAATTTAATACGCTTCACCCCGGATCCGTAAAAGTACTAACACCGTAATCGAAATAATCGAAACGATACCGTGTAATCGAGAATAAGAATTCGCGTAGTCGTCAAAGAAAAACCGTAAAGTCATCCAGTCGACTTTAAACTAAACGCGAAAAATTTACAGGTATCAAATACCAAGAATAAATAATACGTCACGAACAAGTGACGTCATTACCGAAATTAAATTAAATATAATTTTAGGAAAAAAGGAAAATAACACGGGGTGTTACAACATATGTTTCAATTGTTGGGTAAGGGTATTGTGAGTGTTAGGGTTTAGTATCTTGCCACTTGTGATTTATCCATTTACCAATAATTCATATTTTTGAATACTGAAATATGTATGATTTTATTTTGCAGGCATGTTTGTTATGCTATTTGGAGATATATTTCACGGATATTTGGTAAAAATATAAATCTAAAACCCAATTGTACATGGTTGTAACTATGATTAATTTGGTATTGGGTTTGCTAAGATTGCTATAAATAGTGCTGCATAATTATCAGTCGACTGGTATAAACGAGACTACTTATGTTGTTGAATTTGGATAAAATGCTCACTGCACTTGGTAAAACCAAAGCTGCATTTTAATTCTACAGCTCTAACTCCACATTTTATAATTACTTATAATATTTTCAGTATTCTTTGATACATCCCAATAATGTTATTTTCAGTGGGGGGTTCAAGTACATCCGAAATTAAAATGAACAAAGTTAATGGGTCTAAGTGTATTTGCTGCATGTGCTACAAATACTACGGCATTTCGTTTTGTATATGCTGTTGGCTTTTAAATTTACTTTCGGCAAACAATTCCAAAATTGATGATAACAAACCATTGAAGAGTGTTTGATACTAATGAATTATCAAGTTTATATTTTCAGCAAAAGACAGGTGAACGACTCAGAAATCAAACTCAGAAAGGAAACGACTCGAAAAGCAAGCTCGGAAAGAAAGCTTGATTTAAAGCGGAAAGCTGTGAAAGAAATTGAAGCGCAAATGGAAAATCAATTAATTCAACGGCAAAGGCGAAAGTCGAAGACTCAAGACTCGGGGTAGATAGGTCGGGGAGCGATCATTGTAACAAGGTAATTTTATGCGTCGATATTATCGTATAAGCTCAAGTATAAAATGAACCGAACTCAAATGGAATGAAAAACGCTTTACCGAACTTAAACGGAAAGAAAAATATTTTTATTAAATGTTTTTCAAGTTGTAGTCGACTAGAATCACCCTGTGTATTTTCTAATAGTCAATTAAAACAATCAGTAGCTTCAGGCTTTTCATCCACATCAAAGTAGTCGACTGAAATAAGCTTGAGTCGACTAGACTACATCTTGTAGTCGACTAGAACTCAATCTAGTCAACTAGATGGTCCAAAGTAGTCGACTAAAACTTCAATGTAGTCGATTAGTTTGTTCCTTAAATTCTGCAGATTCGGCACAAACATTTTCCATGTTTTAAGCAGATGTTTATGGACTTCAAACGGCTATGTTTTCTCAAATACAATATTCATTCTTCAAATTCTAAATGTATTGATATATATAGAATGAGATATGTGTATTCAAAGTTAAGAGAGTTGAATCAAATAGAGAAAGAAGTCTTCATCTTCTACAGAAAGTTTTCTGCAAAATCCATTGAAGGCAAGAAGCAAAAATCTGATTTTCTGCAAAATCTTTGAAAATCAAAAACTCTAGTTTCTCTTCTTATTCTCCAAAGATTATTCATTGATATATCCTTTGAGAATATATTTCTAGAGCTATTCAAAAATCACCAAATACACTTGAGCTTATATTGATTTATCCATAAAAACCTTTGGGTTTTGAGTGTTTTTGTTCTTGAGTGATTTTATTGATTACATACGAATTTGTAATCTCAGACAAGTGAAGTCCATCGTTTGTTCATGAGAAAATTGTTCTCTTGATTGAGAGACAAGCTCGAGAGGCTTGTGATTGTAAAGGTTTTCCATTCCACATGTGAAGGAAGGGCCATAGTGAAAGGATCGGGAAAAGTCTCAAGAAGGGGTTCTTGAGCCGAGAAATAGGAGTTACCGAATCTCGAAAAATCACGGTGTCAATCTCTCTATCTCTCTCTCTTTATTTCATTAATTTGCATGCTATATTTAATTGAATATCTTGTATGCTAATTAGTCTTGTGATTAGTTGTTAGATAAATTGAATTGAATTTATTCACTTGACTATTGAAGAAATTGAGTATTGAATATATATATTGTTCCAATTTCGAAAAGGAGTAGAATTATTTTTGAACACCCTCCCCCCCCCCCCCCCTCTAGGGCTAATTAGTGACTAACATATGCGTCATTTGATATTAATGTTGTTGAGTTACCAGTTTTATTCTTTAATTAATGTTTAAAAAAATTTGGAAGCTCTTTTGTAATTTTATAACTTCTCAGGATCATCCTTACCACCTGGGGACCAATTAAATCAAATTTCCAAACATTTCAAAATATTTGATTTGCTGAATTTGGTAGTGAGCATGTGGCATCTGGTTAGACTGTTGTTGAATTTAGTACTGTCTTTGCTATGACATTGAAATACATATATTTCTATTGTTTGTTAAGGATATTGTGAGGGTTAGGGTTTAGTATCTAGCCACTTGTGATTTGCCCATTTACCAATAATTCATATTTTTGAATACTGAAATATGTATGATTTTATTTTGCGGGCATGTTTGCTATGCTAATTGTACATGGTTGTAACTATGATGAATTTTGTATTGGGTCTGCTGAGATTGCTATAAATAGTGCTGCATAATTATCAGTCGACTGGCAGAAACGAGACTACTTATGTTGTTGAATTTTGATAAAATGTTGATTGCACTTGGTAAAACCAACGCTGCATTTTAGTTCTACAGCTCTAACTCCACATTTTATAATTACTTATAATATTTTCAGTATTCTTTGAAGCATCCCAATAATGTTATTTGCAGTGGAGGTTCAAGTACATCCAAAATTAAAATGAACAAAGTTACTGGGTTTAAGTGTATTTGCTTCATGTGCTACAAATACTGTTATGTATATGCATCATCTAGTATTAACGTTGCTGAGTTATCAGTTTTATTCTTTAATTAATGTTTAATTTTGGAAGTTCTTTTGTAATTTTATAACTTCCCAGGATCATCCTTACCAAATGGGGACTAATTAAATCACATTTTCAAACATTTCGAAAATATTTGATTTGCTGAATTTGGTAGTGAGCATGTCGCATCTGGTTAAACTGTTGTTGAATTTGGTACTGACTTTGCTACGACATTGGAATACATATGTTTTTATTGTTGGTTAAAGGTATTGTGAGGGTTAGGGTTTAGTATCTTGCCACTTGTGATTTATCCATTTACTAATAATTCATATTTTTGAATACTAAAATATGTATGATTTTATTTTGCGGGAATGTTTGCTATGTTATTCAGAGATATATTTCACAGATATTTGGTAAAAATATAAATCTAAAACCCAATTGTACATGGTTGTAACTATGATGAATTTGGTATTAGGTTTGCTGAGATTGCTATAAATAGTGCTGCAAATTATCGATCGACTCGTAAAAACGAGACTACTTATGTTGTTGAATTTGGATAAAATGCTAACTGCACTTGGTAAAACCAACTCTGCATTTTAATTCTACAGCTCTTACTCCACATTTTACAATTACTTATAATATTTTTCAGTATTCTTTGATGCATCCCAATAATGTTATTTGCAGTGGGGGTTCAAGTACATCCGGTATTAAAATGAACAAAGTTACTGGATTTTTTTGTATTTGCTACATTTGCTGCAAATACTGCGAAATTTAGTTTTCTATATTCGTCATTTGGTATTAACATTGATGAGTTACCAATTTTATTCCTTAATTAATGTTTAAAAAATTTTGGAAGCTCTTTTGTAATTTTATAACTTCTGAGGATCATCCTTACCACCTGGGGACCAATGAAGTCATATTTCCAAACATTTTGAAATGTTTGATTTGTTGAATTTAGTAGTGAGCATGTGGCATCTGGTTAGACTGTTGTTGAATTTGGTACTGACTTTGCTACGACATTGGAATACATATGTTTATATTATTGGTTAAGGGTATTATAAGGGTTAGGGTTTAGTATCTTGCCACTTATGGTTTATCCATTTACCAATAATTCATATTTTCAAATACGGAAATATGTATGATTTTATTTTGCGGACATGTTTGTTATGCTATTTCGAGATATATTTCACGGATATTTGGTAAAAATATAAATCTAAAACCCATATGAACATAGTTGTAACTATGATGAATTTGGTATTGGGTCTGCTGAGATTGCTATAAATAGTGCTGCATAATTATCAGTTGACTAGTAGAAACGAGACTACTTATGTTGTTGAATTTGGATAAAATGTTGACTGCATTTTAATTCTATAGCTCCACATTTTAGAATTACTTATAATATTTTCAGTATTCTTTGAGGCATCCCAATAATGTTATTTGTAGTGGGGGTTCAAGTACATCTAAAATTAAAATGGACAAAGTTACCTGGTTTAAGTGTATTTGCTGCATGTGCTACAAATACTGCGGCATTTCGTTATGTATATGCATCATTTGGTATTAACGTTGCTGAGTTACCAATTTTATTCTTTAATTAATGTTAAAAAAATTTGGAAGCTCTTTTGTAATTTTATAACTTTTCAGGATCATCCTTACGACATAGGGACCAATTAAATCACATTTCCAAACATTTAAAAATGTTTGAGTTAATGAATTTGGTAGTGAGCATATGACATCTGGTTAGACTATTGTTGAATTTGCTACTGACTTTGCTACGACATTAGAATACATATGTTTCTATTGTTGGTTAAGGGTATTGTGAGTGTTAGGGTTTAGTATCTTACCACTTGTGGTTTATCCACTTACCAATAATTCATATTTTCAAATACTGAAATATGTATGATTTTATTTTGCGGACATGTTTACTATGCTATTTGGAGATATATTTTAGAGAGATTTGGTAAAAATATAAATCTAAAACTCACATGTACATGGTTGTAACTATGATTAATTTGCTATTGGGTCTGCTGAGATTGTTATAAATAATGTTGCATAATTATCAATCGACTGGTAGAAATTAGACTGCTTATATTGTTGAATTTGGATAAAATGTTAACAGCACTTGCTAAAACCAACGCTGCATTTTAATTCTACAGCTCTAACTCCACATTTTACAATTACTTATAATGTTTTCAGTATTCTTTGATGCATCCCAATAATGTTATTTTCAGTGGGGGTTCAAATACATCCAAAATTAAAATGAACAAAGTTACTCGGTTTAAGTGTATTTGTTTCATGTGCTACAAATATTGCGGCATTTCGTTCTGTATATGCGTCATTTGGTATCAATGTTGCTGAGTTACCAGTTTTATTCTTTAATTAATGTTTAAAAAAAATTGGAAGCTCTTTTGTAATTTTATAACTTCCCAGGATCATCCTTACCACATGGGGACCAATTAAATCACATTTCTAAATATTTCTAAATATTTGATATGCTGAATTTGGTAGTAAGCATGTGACATCTGGTTAGACTCTTGTTGAATTTGGTACTGTCTTTGCTATGACATTGGAATACATATATTTCTATTGTTTGTTAAGGGTATTGTGAGGGTTAGTGTTTAGTATCTTCCCACTTGTGGTTTACTCATTTACCAATAATTCATATTTTTGAATACTGAAATATGTATGATTTTATTTTGCGGGCATGTTTGTTATGCTATTTGGAGATATATTTCACGGATATTTGGTAAAAATATAAATCTAAAACCCAATTGTACATGGTTGTAACTATGATGAATTTGGTATTGGGTCTGCTGAGATTGCTATTAATAGTGTTGCATAATTATCAGTCGACTGATAGAAACAAGACTACTTATGTTGTTGAATTTGGATAAAATGTTGACTACACTTGGTAAAACCAACGCTGCATTTTAATTCTACAGCTCTAACTCCAAATTTTATAATTACTTATAATATTTTGCAGTATTCTTTTATGCATCCCGATAATATTATTTGCAGTGGGGGTTCAAGTACATCCAGTATTAAAATGAACAAAGTTACTGGATTTTTTTGTACTTGTTGCATATGCTACAAATACTGCGGAATTTGGTTATATATCTGCGTCATTTGGTATTAACATTGCTGAGTTACCAATTTTATTCTTTAATTAATGTTTAAAAATTTTTGGAAGCTGTTTTGTAATTTTATAACTTCCCAGGATCATCCTTACAACATAGGGACCAATTAAATAACATTTCCAAACATTTCGAAATATTTGAGTTAATGAATTTGGTAGTGAGCATATGGCATCTGGTTAGACTGTTGTTGAATTTGGTACTTACTTTGATACGACATTGGAATACATATGTTTCTATTGTTGGTTAAGGGTATTGTGAGGGTAAGGGTTTAGTATCTTTCCACTTGTGGTTTATCCATTTACCAATAATTAATATTTTCCAATACTGAAATATGTAAGATTTTATTTTGCGGACATGTTGACCATGTTATTTGGAGATATATTTTACAGAGATTTGGTAAAAATATAAATCTAAAACCCACATGAACATTGTTGTAACTATGATGAATTTGGTATTGGGTCTGTTGAGATTGCTATAAATAGTGCTGCATAATTATCAGTCGACTGATAGAAACGAGACTACTTATGTTGTTGAATTTGAATAAAATGTTGACTGCACTTGGTAAAACAAACACTGCATTTTAATTCTACAGCTCTAACTCCACATTTTACAATTACTTATAATATTTTATGTATTCTTTGATGCATCCCAATAATGTTATTTGCAGTGGGGGTTCAAGTACATCCGAAATTAAAATGAACAAAGTTACTGGGTTTAAGTGTATTTGTTTCATCTGCTACAAATATTGCGGCATTTCGTTCATTATATGCGTCATTTGGTATTAACGTTGTTGAGTTACCAATTTTATTCTTTAATTAATGTTTAAAAATTTTGGAAGCTCTTTTGTAATTTTATAACTTCCCAGGATCATCCTTATCACCAGGGGACCAATTAAATCACATTTCCAAATATTTCGAAATATTTGATTTGTTGAATTTGGTAATGAGCGTGTGGGATCTGGTTAGACTGTTGTTGAATTTGGTACTGACTTTGCTATGACATTGGAATACATATGTTTCTATTGTTGGTTAAGGGTATTGTGAGGGTTAGGGTTTAGTATCTTGCCACTTGTGGTTTATTTATTTACGAGAATTTTTTTATTTTTAAATTATATTTTTAATCTTTTTAATATTGAACACAACCTTATTTTTAAATTGTAAATTATATCTTAATTCTAAACATATTTGTATTAAACTACATCTATAACACTCCCACATCTTTTTAATATTGAACACAACCTTATTTTTAAGTTTTCCCTTTTTAGAAATAGATTTTTAATGAAACAAAATTGTTATGCACTTCTTTTATTTTTCAGTTTCTAAAATATATAAATTTGTTTTTAGATACGCAAACTAACTCTAACATCTACAAACATTGGTACGATATTTTACTATGTTTATTTTTTAGTTTGTTTAAGGTATTGTAATTGTAACTCTATCCATTTAGGGTTATATTAACTTTTTCGATACACAAAAGTATTTTATATTTATTTTAGGGATATTATCAGTAAACCCCCATATAATTTCATTTTTCATCAACTAACCCCCTCTAGTTCAGAAAACCCCTCTATGGTTATCAAAATGTATGAACTTGCCCCCCTCCCTATAATTTTGGACCAAATACTCCTGGAATTTTATTAAATTAAAAAATATATATATAATTCAAAAAATATATATACATAATTCGTAAAAAATATACAAAAATTTAAAAAAACATATAAAATTTTAAAATATATATAAAATACCTAAAAATATATATATATAATTTAATTTTTTTTTATAAAATTCAAAAAATATATATATAATTTGAAAACATATATATAATTAAAAAACATATAAAATTCGAAAAAATATTTAAAATTCAAAAAAAATATAAAATTCGTAAAAAAAACATATAAAATTTGTAAAAAATATATAAAATTCGTAAAATATATATAAAATTTGAAAAAATATATAAAATTTAAAAACATATAAAATTCAAAAAAATATTTAAAATTCGTAAAAATATATATATAATTTGAAAAAGCATATAAAATTCGTAAAAAATATATAAAATTCAGAAAAACCATATTACCAATCAAATAAAATATCTCGAAACATAAACATCATTTTAATTTTTATTTGGAATAAAATAATATAACTTTCTTATTAAATCACATGAATGGGTAGATTATGTTGGACCCTTCATATTAAAAAAATGTTAGTTCAATCCGCACTTTGTTATTGCATGGAAATGAAAAAAAACAATTAACTTCTAAAAAAGCACTTTTAACACCACAAATTATTTTAAAACTATGACTATACTCAATTGTGACATCTAATTTTGTTTGGAAAAAAAAAATCAAATATAGTGGCAGAGCAGTTTCTTGGATTGTATTATGATTTTCCCAAATATAGTGGAAAAACACTTTTAACCTACCTTTCTTTTTTTTTGGATAATCTTGTTTGAATATACTATTGTAGTGTGCAAAAGGATTATATATATATATATTTTGAATTTTATATATTTTTTACGAATTTTATTTGTTTTTTTCAAATTTTATATATTTGTCTCGAATTTTATATATTTTTTACGAATTTTATATGTTTTTTCCTTTATATGTTTTTTTTACGAATTTTATATTTTTTTTTCCGAATTATATATATATTTTTACGGATTTTATATATTTTTTCGAATTTTATAAAAAAAAATTCGAATTATATATATTTTTACGAATTTTATATATTTTTTTGAATTTTATATGTTTTTTTAAAATTTATATATTTTTTACTAATTATGTATATATAGTTTTTGAATTTTATATGTTTTTTTTAATTTAATAAAATTCAAGAGGTATTTTGGTCCAAAATTATAGGGAGGGGGACAAGTTCATACATTTTGCTAACCATATGGGGGTTTTTTGAACTGGAGGGGGGTTAGTTGATCAAAAATAAAACTACAGGGGGGTTTACTGATAATATCCCTTTATTTTATGGACAATATCCTTATCACTTGGGGATCAAGTACATCTCATCTTAAGATATTTAAAATAATTAATTTTCTGCCTTTGGTAGTATCTCTGTTGTATTTTGGTATATAGTTGTTGTACTTGGTATGATATATTACTACATTTATTTTTTAGTAGACTAATGGGTATTGTAATTGTTACTCTATCCATTTAGGGTTTTTATTGACTTTTTCAACATACAAAAATATTTTATATTTTATTTTATGGACAATATCCTTATCACTTGGGGATCAAATACAAGACCACTGAGAAAACCAATTAACCCAACGAAAAAGTTGAGCCTTAGGAAGATGCTTTTGCTCATCCCATTTTAAGACATTTATATAATTATTTTATAATTAGACATTTATATTTTGGAACATAATATATAATTTTTGCAAAAAATATATTTTTCGGAAAAAATTCATATTTTGGAACATAATATATATTTTTCACAGAAAAAATGTTTTTATATTTTTTTAAATGAAATTGTGAGGGTGTAAAGACATAAAAATGCTCAATACTATTTCGAATCCCTTTATTAATTTTCGGATTCCCTTTATATACATTTTCTAAATGGGCTTTATTACTGGATTCATAGGAAACTTGCTGGCCCAGAAGCTTGATGGGCCTGATGACAAATGGGCTCTGATGGGCCTGATGACAGATGGGCTCAGCTGGGCTGGACATTTCCACTCTTACACAGGCCCTATCCTTTGTGATGGGTCGTCGATCTTCCCGGCCCATTAAAAAGGATACAGAGTGGGGATGAGATGCATCACCCCTGATCGGGGTGACGTGACTGACGCAATTAATATGACGGTTGTACAATCATTGCAACGTTTGAAATTCGTGGTCCGGGTGGCCTCGGTAGGCGAAAAGGGAGGCTGTGGAGGTGCACGTGAAGTGAGATGACGCTTCAGTTCCCGAGCGCACGGCTTTTCAGGCCCCCCTGAGATTTCTATAAATAATGACTGTAGTGCTATGGATTCATTCCGTTTCACAATTTAAAAAAATTCTAGAGAACTCCCTGCACTTGAGATCTTGACTTACCGTTGCCAGAGTCCACATTCTCTCTCAGGAAAGCGTCATAAATCCTTCGGGATTCATCTTAGAGTAAGTTATTTCTTTCCATCTCAACGTCTTTCTTTTCGAAATGTCTGATAGTGATGATACCCGGTCGGGTAGCGACCGTTTACCTTCCCCTGTAGACCCGGACGTATCCCTCAGTTCACCCTCAGTTGAGGTGGTTAGGACAACTGTGCCTAGCCCACCGGAAGTTAACCAGAACGTCGCAGCAGCCGGAAATCCGGTTGCGGGGGTTTCGGGAGATCAGTTTTATGCCGATCCCATTCCCCCTATGAACAGGGTAGAGTCGGTATTAAAAAGGTTGAGGGTTAAATGCGGGGTACCCGATCGGGTGATTATTAAAAATTATCCTAAAAAGTATGATTTTAGGAAGGGTGAGGGGGTTTTGGATAACCAGATTTTGTTGTCGGCCTTTCACCTCCAGGTCATTAGATTCCCGATCCAGCCCTTCTTCCTTTATGTCTTAGCTACCTTAGGTTTGGCCCCACTTCAGGTGGGACCTAACTTCTTCCGGGTCTTGGCCATGATCTTGATGATCAATCGGGATCTAGGACTTGACCTTGGTCTGGCGGAACTTCTGTTCTGTTACAAAATACAGGTCCAGAAGGAGTGCAGGGGCCGGTACAACCTTTTTCCCCTTAGTGGGAGGAAAATTTGTGATGGTACTGAAAAATCCAATAAAGGGTGGAAAGAAAGGATGGTCCTTGTGAGTGGGAGTTGGAGACTCCCCAGCTCATCCAGATTCAAAGTCCCCAACGAGTTTGACCAACACCTTTTCCCTTATTTTAAGCCATTCCATAGGGGGGCGTGCAATTGTGATCAGTGCAATGATAAGTTAGGCCTCCATGTGCTTGAGTTTCTGAGGGCGCCCGACGAATATAAAACCTCAAATTATATCAGAACTCGTTTTGAATTGCTTAAATCGAAAATTTGGGGACAACCTTTGAGGATGTGTACCAGTTTCTTGACAGGTTCCAATTTGCAGGCCCTATCTACAGAAATGCTGAGGATCCCGCAGGCGGTGTTGAAGAAGAAGTCTAAGCGGGCAGTTGGACCTCAGGCCTCAAATTCAGCCTCCGGTGAGATCCAGATCGGGCAGGGATCACAAAGTGTTCTAACCCCTCCGGCTGATCCTGTTCTCTCGCCTCATGTAGAGAATAGCCCGGTAACTCCATCTCCACCAATGGGAAATGTGCAAACCGGCCAGACTCCTCCTCAAGGATCAGAGGAGGTTGCTCCATCCTCAGGGGATGTTCCCGTCCCTGAATTCCGGTTGGTTGAAGGGGAAACGAGCCTGACAGGGGCGCGACATCCCCGATCGGAGGAGAATCTACCCGAACGGTCAGTAAGGGCCCGAACGGAGACACAATCATCTCCCATCGTACTGGATGACAGTGGGGCCGCAACTGAAAAGGAGCTACCCGTGCCCTGGGCGCCGAAGATTACACTCCCGGGCGGCGACTTTCTGGTTGCGGGGCATGCGACGATTGACAATGACACTGCCCTACGGGCTATGGGATCTCAGATCTGGACACCCATAGACCGAAAGAGGCTGAGAACCATCGATCGGGAGGAATTGGCTCTGACAGGTCCAGAGATTGCTATGAAGGTAGTGCTTGAATCTGCTGATTTCCCAACTGCATTTAATATTTTATTTACTTTCTTATCAGGCTAACACTTAACCTTTTGGCAGATGCTCTACCTGACACAGGCCTATAATACAAAAATGGAGGAGGACGCTAAGTTGCTCAAGAACTCCAACGAGCTCCTGAGATTGAAGGAGGAATCCCGGATGAAGGTCGCCAACCAACTATCCATATCCAATGAAAAATTGGATGTCCAGACCCGAAGGGCAGTCGCTGCAGAGCAACAACTTCGGGCGGCTCAAGAAAAAATTAAGGAAATGGAGGCAGTTCGGCGGGCCCTCTTTACTGAGACGGAGGCCTTGAAGGCTGAGAATGGGAATCTGAAAGCTAATAATGAGAGCTTGACGGTTTCCAATTCGAAGCTCCTGGAGGAGAGGGCTGAGATGGAGAATCTCCTTGCCACGGAGAGGTCGGTGGTGGAGATGTGTCACCGGGGTGGGAACGAAGTGTATAAGCGTTTCTGCGAAACCTCCCAATACCGGATCGGGTTTGGTTGGAGGTCATGCTTTAATGACATGCAGAAACCCGTCGAAGAAAGGATTTTCGCCTCGGTGGAAGAGCTGGATGAGAGTCTGGGCATCTCCCCTTCGTACGACGATCAGGTTGGTGGTCCAGACGACGTTCGTTTCTGCGAGTTCCTGACCAAGCCTCTCCCAGGAATGAGCATAACCGCCCCTCCTGATCCTCCGGCTCCCGATGGGGCCATCGTTTTAGTGAACCCAAATGTACTGGGCACCAGCGTTGACCTTTAGTATTTACTGTTTATGAAATGCATTGTAAGCCTTGGCCACAGGGGCCCATTTTGAATGAGATATAATAGGTTTTGTCCATTTCACTTTTGACTTTTACAGTTATAACGATTCTTGGTTACTTTGTTTATTTTTTCAAAGTTTTGTGATCTCTTCAGGGTCTGTGTTGTGACTTCGGGCTCTTCAGGCCATGCAAAAGTCAATGCAACACTTAGTTTATTTTTGGAACAATGATCTCTTCAGGATCTGTGTTGTGACTTCGGGCTCTTCAGGCCATGCGAAAGTCAATGCAACACTTAGTTTATTTTGGGAACAATGATCTCTTCAGGATCTGTGTTGTGACTTCGGGCTCTTCAGGCCATGCGAAAGTCAATGCAACACTTAGTTTATTTTCGGAACAATGATCTCTTCAGGATCTGTGTTGTGACTTCGGGCTCTTCAGGCCATGCGAAAGTCAATGCAACACTTAGTTTATTTTCGGAACAATGATCTCTTCAGGATCTGTGTTGTGACTTCGGGCACTTCAGGCCATGCGAAAGTCAATGCAACACTTAGTTTATTTTCGGAACAATGATCTCTTCAGGATCTGTGTTGTGACTTCGGACACTTCAGGCCATGCGAAAGTCAATGAAACACTTAGTTTATTTTTGGAACAATGATCTCTTCAGGATCTGTGTTGTGACTTCGGGCACTTCAGGCCATGCGAAAGTCAATGCAACACTTAGTTTATTTTTGGAACAATGATCTCTTCAGGATCTGTGTTGTGACTTCGGGCACTTCAGGCCATGCGAAAGTCAATGCAACACTTAGTTTATTTTTGGAACAATGATCTCTTCAGGATCTGTGTTGTGACTTCGGGCTCTTCAGCAGATTTTATAATAATCATTATAGTGATTTTTACCGACCAGTTGCTGTAGCCTTTTTACAAAAAGATCCAAGAGGAAACAGGACATGGCCCATCAAGGGTAGTACCTCTTGAGGCGAGAGGCGTTCTGGGAGTTTGGTTTCATTCCGCCATCAACATTCCTTCGGACTCGGTATGCTCCGCGACCGATGACTTCAGAGATGGTGTACGGGCCCTCCCAAGGCTCCCTGAGCTTGCCTACAAGCCCGATTTTGCGCCTAAGGACCATGTCTCCGATCTAGAACTCTCTTCTTTTGACTCTTTGATTGAAGTGGTTCCGGACTTGCTGTTGGTAAGCGGCCAGCCTGATCCCGGCGTCCTCCCTTCTTTCATCCAGAAGATCAAGGTTCTTAGCCAAATGCTGGTTACTTGGTCCTTCGACCCAGGCCTCGCTCCGGAGGGTTGGAACCCGGATCTCAGTCGGAATCACAGCTTCAGCACCGTACGCCATGGCAAAAGAGGTCTCTCCAGTGGGTTGTCTGGGGGTCGTTCTGTATGACCAGAGAACTTCGGGCAGTTTCTCTAACCAGGCCCCTTTGGCCTCCTCAAGTTTCTTGGCCAGAGTGTTGAATATAGTTCGATTTGTCCTTTCCGCCTGCCCATTCCCTTGCGGGTAGCCGACGGAAGACGTGTTCTGGTTGATACCATGTTCGGCAAAGAATGCTCTAACCTCCTTGTTGTCCAGGTTTGTTCCGTTATCCATCATGATCGTTCTTGGTAGCCCAAATCTGCATATAATGTTGGTCCATACGAATTTGACGACGTGACTCCCTTTGACGGTGGGATAGGCTTCGGCTTCCACCCATTTAGTGAAATAGTCGGTTGCCAGAAGGACGTACGCATTCGACCGGATTGCTTTCGGTAAGGGTCCCACTATATCCATTCCCCACCGGGCGAATGGGTGCGGTACTATAGTGGGATGCAGGAACTCAGGTGGGCGATGGATAGCATCCCCGTGCATTTGACAGGGCTTGCACCTTCGGACGTATTCCTCGGCATCCCGAGACAGGTAGGGCCAGAAGTACCCTTGAGACAGTACCTTATGGGCAAGGGACCTGCTACCGGAGTGGTTTCCACAAGCCCCACTGTGAATCTCGTGCATCACTGCTCTAGATTCTGACGGTGTGATACATCTCAGGTAGGGACCGGAAAAGGACTTTCGGTAGAGTTGCCCGTTTATGATTGAGTACCGGGCCGAATTCCTCCTGACCTTGTGAGCTTCAGCTTTATTCTCGGGAAGAGTTCCACTACGTAAGTAATCTATCAGGGGATCAATCCAACTGGGCTCCCATGGGATGAGCATTACTCGTTCGGGCTCTTGAATGCTGGGCCTCTGAATAAAATCCAACAGTGCCACCCGGGTTAGATCCTCTCCGGCTGAGGAAGCCTGATTGGCCAGGTGGTCAGCTTCAGAGTTTTCATCCCTGGGGATTTGGGTAAAGGTGATTCTGTGAAAACTTTCTGTCTCCTTCAAAACTAGCGCTCGATACAACTTCATTGTTAGGTCCTTTGTTTCGTATTCTCCGTTGATTTGACGGACGACAAGTTGAGAATCACTGTGTACTGCTAAGGACTGGATCTTAAGGCTTCGGGCTATCCTCAAACCGGATACGATGGCCTCATACTCTGCCTCATTGTTTGTGGCCGGAAACTGCAACTGCACCGACATATGAAGGCGTGTTCCATCAGGTGTTAAAACTTCTAGGCCAATTCCTGAGCCGGAAGAGTTGGCTGACCCATCCACAAAGATCTTCCATGTATCCAGTTCACTGTTCTGGTCTGGCTCCTCAGTCTCACTCTCGAGCAAAAAGTCCGCTACAGCCTGTCCTTTGATGGAAACCCGAGGTATGTATGTCAAATCATATATGCCCAATTCGATGGCCCACTTAGAGATTCGTCCTGAGAGGTCGGGCTTTGACATAATAACCCGTAGGGGTGTAGCTGTTGGGACGACGATCGGGTGGGCCTCAAAGTAATGCCTTAGCCTTCTTTTGGCGTTCACCAGTGACAGAATCAGTTTTTCCTGCCTGCTGTATCTAGTTTCTGCCTCAGCCAAGGATTTGCTGGTGTAGAATACTGGCATTTGAAGGTTCCCGTCCACTCTGATGAGGGCGGCGCTGGTAGAAGCGGAGGATACTGCTAAATAAAGGTATAAGACTTCATCGGGGGTTGGTGTAGACAAGATGGGGGGCATGGTCAGGTACTCTTTTAACCCCGCCAGGGCCTCCGATTGTTCGTGACCCCATATCTCTCCCTTCTTCACCTTTATTGCTTGAAAGAATGGTCGGCACCGATCAGTGAGTCGTGAGATGAATCTGCTAAGTGCTACCACTCTTCCCGTCAGGACTTGAACGTCTTTATGTGTTCGGGGCTCCTTCATTTCTATGAGAGCTTTGACATGTGTCGGGCTGGCTTGGATACCAGTCCGGTCCACGATGTGCCCTAGGAACTGTCCAGATGATACACAAAAAGAACACTTTGCCGGATTAAGCTTCATGCCATGGGACCTGAGGGTAGCGAACACTTGGCGTAGGTGAGTGATGTGGTCCTCCTTCTTTCTGCTCTTGACTACAGTATCGTCGATGTAGGCTTCGATTACTGTGCCCATCATACCTTTAAAGATCTTGTTGACTAATCTCTGGAAGGTTGCACCTGCATTTTTCAGTCCGAAAGACATAACTTTAAAGCAGTATGTACCTGTTTCAGTAATGAAGGATGTCTTTTCCTCATCCTTCGGGTTCATTTTTATTTGGTTGTAACCTGAATAGGCATCCAGGAAAGTTAGACGGTCATAGCCCGAGGTAGCATCAACCATCTGGTCGATCTTTGGGAGTGGAAAACTGTCATTTGGGCATGCCTTGTTCAGGTCGGTAAAATCGACGCAAACCCTCCATTTGCCGTTTTTCTTTTGGACAACCACGACGTTGGCAAGCCATTCGGGATATCTGACTTCGCGGATGAAGCCGGCCTAGAGCAGTCTGGATACCTCATCTGCTATAATTAGGTTCCGATGTGCTCCCATGCGTCTTTGCTTTTGCCTGATTGGCCTGACGTTTGGGTCAACATGCAATGAGTGCTGTGAAACGTCAGGATCTATTCCCGGCATGTCTGTATGCTCCCATGCGAAGACGTCAGAGTTGTCCTGCAGCAATTGTGTTAGTTCCTCAAATTCAGAATCGGTCAGGGTTGTACCTGCAAAAGTAACTTTTTCCGGGTTGTCGGGCACGACACAGACCGATTGTAGTGGTTCAACCACAATTGGGGAGCCCGGCCCCCCATTCTTTAATTGCTATTTGGAGCATGAACTTTGCTCCTTCGATCGGGGTACCCCTGGGGCCTGGGCCTTCCGGATCTCCTTCAGAGTGACCGAATAACATTCCTTGGCGGCCACTTGGTCGCCCTTCACATCAATGGTGCCAGTACCGTCAGGGCCGAAGCATCTCATGACCTGGTGAAGAGTCGAAGGCACACCTTGCATTCGGTGAATCCATCCCCTTCCCATAAGCAGATTGTATGAAGGTTTGGCGTCCACCACAACAAATGTCTCGGTCAGGGTCCTATGAGCGGCAGACACAGGTAACTGAATTTCACCGATCGGCTCGATTTGCCTGCCGTCAAAACCTGCGATGGGGCATCGGGATGTCATAATTTCAGATGGATTGATTTCGAGCTTTTCGAAAGCCCATTTGGTGATGATGTTGGCACTGCTCCCTGGATCGATCACGACTCTTTTCACAAGGCAGTTGGCCACCATTAGGGTCACAACCAGAGGGTCTTCATGCGGGGTTTGGACTCCCCGGAGGTCCGACACCGAGAAAGTGATGTGAGTTTCTTCAGCCTTGTATCGGGCTTCACTAATTTCGTTGACTTTTCTCATTTTGTGGGCTTTCCGTAGATAGCTTCGGCGCCATCTTTCGGTCTCTTTGGGTGGGGGGCCACCATGAATCATGTTGATGATTTTAACCGGCTGTGCATCCGAGGGGTTTCGAGGGACGCCGGGGGCGCGCTGATCGGTTCTTGGCCTGTCTTGTTGGACGTAATCCCGGAGTACTTCGCGAAGTAGTAATGCCTCCACCTGTTGCCTTAGATTGCGGCATTCGTTCGTGATGTGCCCGAAATCACCATGGAAAGCGCAATGTTTTGTCTTGTCTCTCTGGTCAAGTGGTTGTCGCATGGTAGGGGGTTGCTGGAAAATTCCTTTGGCTTTGTTCTCCTGGTAAAGTTTTGCAAGGCTAACCTTCAGGGGTGTTATCCTTTCTTCTAACCTGGGTCGTTTAGATGGCTTTGTGACTGATACTCCCGTTGGGGCTGACGATCCCGGTGGAATTAATCGCTTCCGATCGATCAATCGATCCTTGGACTGGATTTCAAGGCCGACAAAGGCTGATCTCCTTTGCCTGATAGTTTCCTCCTCCTCAATTCTCAAGTATCCCTGGGCCCTAGAGTTTAGTTCCCCAATGCCCGATGGAGGGCGCTTCACCAAGGATTGATGGAATTTTGTTCCAGGAATGAGGGCCATCCTGAATGCCTCAACCGCAGAATGCTGGTCACAGTTATCCACAGAAGAGGACTCTATGTTGAATCAGGATAGAAAACTTTTCAGTGACTCTCCTTTCTCCTGGATCATGGTGAAGAGGCAGGATATGGTCTTCTTCTGTCTCTTGTTTCCATAATACTGGGCGATGAAGAGCCTGGTCAACTGTTGCCAGCTACCAATGGATCGGGGTGGCTGCTTCCTAAACCATAATAAGGCGGCCTCAGCGAGGCTTGTGGAGAACACTTTACACAGCAGGGAGTCGTTCTCGGCGTACATGGTCATTTTCTGATGAATCTGGTATATGTGTTCTTCGGGATCCCTTGTGCCATCATAAGGGGTGAATTGTGGCATCACGAACTTCTTTGGGAAAGGTTCTTGGGTTATTTCCTGAATGAAGGGCGACTGTATCAATTCAGTGGACGTCTGGATGGCCATGTCGTCCGTAGATCGGGACCTCAAGTCCCCGAGAACTTTCCTTTGGAACTCGTCCATCATTGCTTGAAGTTTCTGGGGGGTTATAGACTCGTCGGCTGCCGGAGCCTTTCTTGAGCGCTGAGAAGATTCGGCGTGCTCTTCAGGTTGGTTTAGAGAATGGTCGATCGCCGCCACCGGAGGGTTGGGCGTAACTGCCGGTAAGGCAGCTGCTGGTGGAGCCAACCTCTCCCTGAGCTCTGCATTCTATTTCTCCAAGGCCACGCTACGTTCCTCAGCAGCCGCCAAACGTTGAAGAATTTGCTCCATGGTCTGGGAATCCTCTGCACGATTGTCCTCAGTGGGCAGAATGTCTGCCTGTGAACGAGTGACCGGCATTCTCGTCCGGGGAAGTAGTGAGTGGAAGTTTTTTGGAGGTGGAGGGTCTTTTGCCTATCAAACAGACTTAGCTTTTTGAGATGGGAAGAAGGAGGCGATTTTACAGGTACCGAAGGGCATTTGAAAAATCAGGAACTCCTCCTTCTTTCTCACAGACGGCGCCAATGTGTAAAGACATAAAAATGCTCAATACTATTTCGAATCCCTTTATTAATTTTCGGATTCCCTTTATATACATTTTCTAAATGGGCTTTATTACTGGATTCATAGGAAACTTGTTGGCCCAGAAGCTTGATGGGCCTGATGACAAATGGGCTCTGATGGGCCTGATGACAGATGGGCTCTGATGGGCCTGATGACAGATGGGCTCAGCTGGGCTGGACATTTCCACTCTTACAGAGGGCAATTTGGTAAAAAAAGTTAGGGTATTTAAGTAATTTTGTATGTAAAAGTAAGGGTTAAATTAGAACATGCATATATAAGGGCAAAATTGGAAGTTCACTCCAAAAATAGACTTTATTGACCAAAAAGAAAATTTTATGTCATTGACTTTTAACAGAAGGGGTTGACTTTTAACGGAAGGAGTTAAGTGTTACAACGGATGTGGTTTTAAAGGTAGTTTATGATATTATTGAAACGTAAGAGGTACCACGTGCAATTATGTAATAGTTCAAGGATAATTTGTATAATTTTTCTTATTTTATTTTAGGAACATGTTTGGAATGCTATTTGGATCATTTCATAGAAATTTGATTAAAAAAAATCAAAATCATAGTTACTTTTATAATTTTATAAGTGGGAAAATAAAAAGGAAGAGAATAAAAAACAAAATACAAATAAAATTTGCACCAATATCCTCAACCCCAAACAAGTCCCGCCCAAACCAAAATACAAATTACAAATAAAATCTGGACCAAACAAGGCCCATCCCAAACCCTACTCTGCTTTGTCTTCAACCTCCAGACCTGCAACAACTCACAATCACTTTCTCAATTAACCTCAAACAACTAAGATGACAAACAACACTAGGCAAGATCATCAATCAAAATAGCAATATGAATATGATGTGCTTGCAAACAAATAATTCAGAAAAATAAAAAAATTCAAGATATCCAATTTATAATTAACAACATAACCTGAACTTATATATATATACAACTTATGTGTGTTTGTATGAGAAGATGAAGCAATGGATCCAAGACGTTTGAGAAAGAGAGAGATATGATTTTGGGTGAAAATCTATATAGGCGCCTATACACGGACTGACTTCCTCTTCACACCGTTACCCATTTTTTTATTTTTTTATTTTTATTTTTTCCATTAACTAAAACGGCATCGTTTTCACTTATTGCTGCTGCGATAAGGGCAGACGATCCAAACCCCTTCTACAGAGTGAATTTTTTTTCTAGTTTTATGGCCAATCATATCTCACTAGACCAAACTCCATACCCATATCAATAAGGTCCACTTGTTACTTGGATGAATTTTGGTCCGTCTGATTCAACTGTGCAAAACGTGGGTAGGGCTGCCTTACCACCAAATGGATTTCAGCTTTAACTTTTACCTTCCTTTAACATAAAATGTTTTCAATAAATTCAGTATTCTATATTGACAAATAAAAAACAGTTTTCATGTTCATCCAATTGCTTTAATCATTTATAGTTTGGCCCAGCTAGGATGAAATGCTACGGCATGTTAGCAACCTCGCCATACTACCCTTTCTCTGTTCCCTCCAAAACTGCTTACCAATTCTATTCAATCTCAAGCTTCAATGCAAATCCCAAACCCATCACTACCACTCAACGAACATACCCACCAGGATAGATTACACAGCCAATCACAATGTGAGTCGGTTGAATTGGATGGTCACACAGTTCAGCAGAGAGGGTCGAATTGCCGAAGCACGCCACCTGTTCGATGAAATGCCTGACCCAGATGTGATTACATGGACCAGTGTGATTTCGGGGTATATCAAGTGTGGGATGATTAGAGAAGCGAGGAGGTTGTTTGATAGAGTGGATGCCAAGAAGAATGTGGTCACTTGGACTGCTATGGTTTCCGCATATGTGAAAAAGAATTGGGTTTCGGAAGCGGAGAAGCTGTTTGTTGAAATGCCGGAGAAAAATATTATTTCCTGGAACACTATGATTGATGGGTATGTGCGAAATGGTCGAATGGATTCGGCTTTGAGTCTGTTTGAGGAAATGCCGGAGCGGAATGTTGTTTCTTGGAACATGATAATAACGGGTTTAGCTCAATGTGGGAGAATTGAGGAGGCAAGGAGGTATTTCGATCGGATGCCCGAGAGGAACATAGTGTCTTGGACTGCGATGATCGCGGGCTTTTCAAGAAATGGGAAGATTGTGGAAGCTCGAACGCTTTTTGATAGTATGCCAGAGCGGAATGTGGTGTCATGGAATGCGATGATAGCGGGTTATGCACAGAATCTGATGTTAGACGAAGCTTTTGATTTGTTTAAGAGGATGCCGGAGAGGGATCTCCCTTCGTGGAATGCAATGATCACTGGATTCATCCAAAATGGGGATTTGCAAAAGGCACAGAAGTTGTTCAGTGAGATGCCAAGTAAGAATGTCATATCTTGGACAACGATGATCACCGGGTACGTTCAAGATGGTCAGAGTGAAGAGGCTTTGAGGGTTTTCTCGAAAATGCAGTTGTCCAATGGGGTTAAGCCTAATGAAGGAACTTTTGTGACTGTTTTGGGTGCTTGTAGTAATTTAGCTGGTCTAGGTGAGGGGCAGCAAATTCACCAGATAATTTGCAAATCAGTGTATCAAGGCAGTGCATTTGTGGTGTCTGCACTCATAAACATGTACTCGAAATGTGGGGAGATAGGTACCGCTAGAAAAATGTTTGATGATTGTTTGACAAGCCAAAAGGATTTGGTTTCTTGGAACGGTATGATTACAGCCTATGCCCATCACGGATGTTGTAAAGAGGCAATAAGTTTGTTCAAAGAAATGCAAATGTTAGGGTTCAAACCCAACGACGTCACCTATGTAGGGTTGCTGTCTGCATGTAGTCATGCCGGTTTCGTGGAAGAGGGGCTGAAGTACTTCAACGAGCTGGTGAGAGACATGTCCATCCAAGTGAGAGAAGATCACTACGCATGTTTGGTTGATCTCTATGGTCGAGCAGGAAGACTCAAAGAGGCTTTAAAATTCATTGAGAGGCTCCCAACCGAGTCATCGGCATGTGTTTGGGGAGCTCTTCTTGCAGGATGTAATGTTCACGGCGATAAAACTATAGGGAAGCTGGCTGCAAAGAAGCTTACAGAAGTGGAACCAGAAAATGCCGGTACTTACCTCTTGCTGTCTAACATATATGCTTCAAATGGGAAATGGAGAGAAGCTGCAGAAGTGAGGTCGAAGATGAAGGACAAAGGTTTGAAGAAGCAACCAGGTTGCAGTTGGATTGAAGTTGGGAATAGGGTTCATTTGTTTGTAGTTGGCGATAAGTCTCATTGTCATTACACGAGAATTTATTTGTTACTCTGCGATCTTCATGAGAAAATGAAAAAGGCCGTGTATGTGCCGGATGATGATTTCATGGTAGAAGAGTAATTGGAATAGTAAAATTATGTTTGACTAGAAGAAACTATATTATGGTGGATCAGACTTGTATGTTGTACAAAATGGGAGAATTGGGGTTTTAAGTTGGTATACATGGATACAAGTGATGTTATTACTACCTCTGACTTTCTGCTTACTCTCCTGTACTAGCGAAGAATGGCAAGAACAGTTCATCGTTTAACTCTTGCAGATACACTTTCGAAAAGTATGTGATACTTCTTTTTTGCTAGTTCACGCAGGGGGCAGAGAGGAAAAAAAAATAGAAGAAAAAAGCTGGATTATGTATACCCAGAATTATAGGAAATGCAATTCATGGTGCAAATAACATGGAAAAGAATGGTATGTAACTTCTCTCCAACTCCAATTGAATTGAATTCTGATATGAAATGATGGATTTCGAAGTAAAGTAGAATAATGGTAGATAAAGCTATAAATTAGGTGTCCTAATTTATGTACTTGTAGTGTTCGAACTAGAAAACTTGAAGGAAGAATGAGACCGATTTATTCTCCTTAAAATAAATTAACAAAATAATTCAGAGAGCTCAAATTGATTATTTATTCAACTACAATATTACAGTTTCTATTGCTTAGTGATTTTGCAATTTTTTGTTAAAGTGATGATATAGTGCGGGAAAAAACCAAAATGATGTGAAAACTAATGCATTAATTCCATTTAGAAATGTACGTAGAAGTAGAAATAGTATTAAAGTGCCAATTTGGAATGCTATTGGTACGCATTAATCAGTTCCGGTAGTATAATTCCAGGAGCTAGCTCAATCTCTCTTATATCAGTGTCCTCAAGCTTCATGTTGTTTGGTATCAGTTAATGGTTTCTTACACTCTGTCTCTCTCTTATTCTGTCAATACGCGTAGACATCTAGAATATAATGGATATATGAGTGTACCATTTTCATATTGAAGTTAAAATTCTCTATGAAAATGAAGTTTGAAAGAAGGATAAGAGTTTATTGTTTGATGAGTAGTAGTTTAATATCATTGTGTTAATGAAGTTGCATTTTAACAACTGTAATGAGATTTAGTTTCTTCATTTTTGGTTAAACTCAGCAAATTGAGGTTGTAATGTGATGAAGAATAGCTAATGATATTTATTTTCAGGGTGACATTTATGAGTATCATAAGGCCATGTTTGGTAGGCAGTCTTTCTGGTCTGGTCCGGTCCGGTCCGGTCTGGTCTAATCTGATCTAGAAAAGTCTGTTTGGTAAGCGGTCTGGTCTTACTATTTATTTATTATTTATTATAATATTTATTTATGTATTATTTATTTCTTTATTTATTATTTCTTCACTTTATAATATATTTTATTATTTTATTATTAAATTATTATTTATTAATTTATATATTAATTTATAAATATATTCTATTTATTTATTATTATGAAGTATTTATTCATTATTATATTTACTTATTATTTATTATTATATCTATTTATTATTTTTTATTATATTTATTTATTATTATTATTTATTTCATTTTGTTTATTATTTATTATTTTTAAATATGTTTTATGTAATTTATTACTATTATTTATTATTTAGTCCATTTTTTATTATTATTATATTTATTTATTATTATTGTATTCATTTTTTATTATTATTATGTTTTATTTAATTTATTATTTATATTATTAATTATTTATTTTTAATTATTTATAAATATATTTAATTATTTATTCATTTATTTATTATTATATTCATTTTTTATTATTATTAGGTATTATTTATTTCATTTTTTTATTATTTATTATTTATATTTTATTTTTAAAATATGTTTTATTTTATATTTTATTATTATTATTATTTATATATTTTTAATTATTTATAAATATATTTTATTAATAAGACCAGACCGGACCACCAGGAACCACCTTTTTTTTTTTGTCTAAAATGAGGTCAATTTGGTCTGATTTGGTCTTACTTGGTCTAACAAAAAATTTGGGACCAATGCTACCAAACACGGTCTGGTCCCATAAAACGCAAGACCACCAGACCACCTGGGACCAGACCACCTACCAAACAGGCTCTAAGTTTTTGTAAGTTAAATGATGCATCAACTGTATTTAACAAACTATTTTTAAAAAACTGCCACTCTAATATCCGCATTATTTGATGTTCAAATACTAGTGCTTGATAACATGCAATATCTGGGTCACATTGGATGACATTCATGCTCTTTTTTATATTCCTTTAAAATTGTTTATGTTTTTATTTTCTTTTTCCTTTTTTTCTTCTAGCGCTTTTTCAGTTTCAGATAATTTCTTCTTTTCTTTCACACTCTTTAATGGAATTTAGCTTCGTCTTCTTTGAAAAAATAAATAAATTATGTGAGGCACAATGTCATGATTCTAAAATATTGGGGATGAAGATGAATTTCTCACCTTAAACATTGATAAGGAAATAAGTTTTTGTTGTCTAAATATTCCATAATAGAATGCACACCTTTACAAGAAGTTCTTATGATCATAATATGGTTGTTACTTTAATTTATTTTTTATTGTGTTTTTTTGCATTGGAGTGTTTTAGAAAATAATTCCACATTCTACAAAACAATCCATTGATTTTCTTGTCCCTTTCATGGCTGTCTCTATTGAACTCTGTTTCTTTTCCTATTTAAAGTCAAAATGGAGAGAGTATCATTACCCTTAGAAATATAAGAGATGATATGTTGTTCACAACCTTAGAGCATTATAATAACATAAAAAATGAAGTTACTCAATTAACATAGTAGTTATCAAAATAGGAACCACACATTTTTTCTCATAAAAGTTTCGAATTAAAACCAGTTCAAGAGAGGCAGGACAACAATATGAAATCTGATAAAATCGCATGTATTGACTATATAACACTTAGCCACATGAAAATTATCAAACTTATAATAATTATTAGAAATTCTCCTAATCCTCATACAAAAAAGAGACATTTAAATCAAATTCTGATAGTGTCATTATTATATCCCGATTATATATAACCTGAATAAAATGCATCTTCCCCAAATATTAAGTGTTAATGTCTTTAACAATCCACAAAAAAGCATAAACTAGTCTTGTTAGGTAAGATTAAGCAACTAACAAAGGACAATTATTCAACCTAGAGACATAGAATATTGTATTCACATTGGTTTATAAAAAAACAAAACTGGCTTCAAGGATTAGCTCTAATGTACTTTAAAAAGCCACAGGGTACCTACCTTACTGTAAGATGTCAGTAAACATAAAATCATTATCATACAACAACAAGAATTATGTGACAAGGATAAGATTTCTGTGAGAATTGCGATATATATGCATATATTTTGTTAGACAAAATGGATATTAATCCACCACATAGCAGGATCAAAAGGTTAGCATAAAGTTTTTTATCAATCAGTTTCCTTTAAACATATATGTTGGATCACCATCCCCAAGAAAGAGTTGAGGGATGGAGTCCCATTAAGGGACATGTTATGGATAATTGGCGTGTGTGCGAAACCTTTCAGATATTTAACTCATTTAAATCTTTAGGCAATGAAATAATGAATAGCTGCCAGATAAGAATGTAGGAAACTCCAGTGTGAAAAGTAAAGCTCTTTGGCTTCACCGGTCACTACTTGTTCCTATTCATTTTTTCCCCCTCATCTTCTCGGGCTAGAAGGAGGCTACAGTCCACAGCTTTTAGGTCACGATGAGAGGCGGGGTGGAGAGGCTGCAAAATAGCAATAGAATGTCTTTTCTTTTTCTTCTTCTTTTTATGATTTGATACAAGTTCTAGAAATTAATCTTAGACATATAAATACTGTTTTTCTCTTTGACTCACCACTCTTGGTGATTTGATTGATGCTTTGATTTAAGACTTCTTACTGGGTGAAGGGCGCTGGCGAAGAAGTTGAGCTGCCCATGAGCGTCATTAATTGCATATTGCATGGCACTCTTTTCTTTTTTCGATATTTCCATATCCATGCATCCGATAGTTTTGTTCCTACAATGTAACGGGCATCATGGAATATTGCAAGGCCCTCCATATTTCCATATCGATGCATCCCATAGATTTGTTCCTACAATGTAATGGATATCATCGGCATGAGTTTGGTGAGCTCTTCTTGCAGGATGTAATGTTCACGGTAATAGAAATATAAGGAAGTTGGCTGCAAAGAAACTTACGGAAGTGGAACCAGAAAATGATGGTACTCACCTCCTGTTGTCGAACACATATGCTTCAAATGGGAAATGGAGAGAAGCTGCAGAAGTGAGGTCGAAGATGAGGGACAAAGGTTTGAAGAAGCAATCAGGTTGAAGTTGGATTGAAGTTGGGAATAGAGTTCATTTGTTTGCAGTTGGCGATAAATCTCATTGTCATTATAAGATAATTTATTTTGGCAGATTGTGCTCCACCCCGGTGAACTCATGCGGTTCTGACGCGCCCAGAGGCCATAGGAATCTGTTGTCGGATAACCAACACCATTTGAAAGTGGGTGGCCGCCCCGCCTAGAACAGTCATTTTTTACTGGGCTTACACACATTTGCTCACTTACGCTGTCCCCCTCAGCTCACCCTAGTCCCGGGCCTTTTGCTCTTCTAATGTAAGCTCCAAGTCTTCACTGACATAATATGCATGCTTAAATAGGGTCAGGCAGAACCGTTGTTGCCTGCGATCTTCATGAGAAAATGAAAAAGGCCGGGTATGTACCGAATGATGATTGCATGGTAGAGGAGTAATTTTATAGGAATTATGAACGGGATCATGATGCACTTAAGATTGGACTAGTAAAATTACGCTTGACTTGAAGAAACCATATAATGGTGTACCAGACTCGTATCTGGTACATGGATACAAGTCATGTTATTACTATCCTGTACGAGCAAAGACTGGCAAGAACAGTTCATTGTTTTTACTCTTGCGGATACACTTTTGGAAAAATTGGATACTTCTTATTTGCTAATTCACGCTGGGGGACCGAGAGGGGATAAAAATGAAAGGAAAAAACTGGATTATGGATACAGAATAATGGCAGCAATTACTTTAGAAATGTATGTTATCACTTGAAGTGAAAGAAAATGCAATTCATGGCGTAAATAACATGTTTGATGATTTTATATCGGTGCTGTCAAATGTCGTGGAAGATCTTAGAAGGCAGAAGAGTCCCTCCAACTCCCAGTCTCCAATGGAATTGAATTTTGATCTGAGATGATGGATTTCGATTTTGAGTACACTAATGGTAGATAAAGCTGTGTCCGAATTTATGTAATTGTAGTTTTTGAACTAGAAAACTTGACTGGAGAATGGGACCGATGTATTCTCCTTAAAATAAATTAAAAAAATAAATCAAAGAACTCAATTGATTATTTTTTCAACCACTATGTTACAGTTTCTATTGCTCATTGGTTTTGCAAAAATTTACTAAATAGCTACATTTTACAAAATAGCTAGTTTACTAATGTAACATGATTCCTTGTATTACATATATGGTAATGAAACCAGGGTGACTGCCCATTTTAAATGTAAAAATAAAATTCTTTCTCTCTTTTGTATTTCTTTAAGATTATTTATTTATTTCTTCTCACTTCGATAAGTAAATACATTTTTTAGTATCCTGTCTCCTCAAACGTGGTTTACAAATGGTTTATATAGCCACAGGATTACAATACATATGGATGATCAACTGTTCTCTAAAACACTGCAACTTTTGAGTCTTCTCCTTTTCTAAAATAAATCTTCAACAGTAGTGTAGAAGACTTAAAAATTAAATTCCGCTTAACCGATGGAGAAGTTTCCTCAGCACTCGTGCGATGGAATATCTTACCCCAATACTAGCTCAATTTTCAAATTCATAAACCAACACCATATACAAATTGTGATTTTATGTAAATAGATTGTGATTTCTAGGTCAACCTTTTTTGGTTTTAACAAAGCTTCTTGAGGGTCAAGGGGAACAACTATTACATTGAAGATGTAGCAGTTGCAGTCGCCGTATCGATTTCTTTTACAATTTAAGATGTAGCGGTATCGATTTCTTTTACAATTTAAGATGTAGCAGTTGCAGTATAGGTGGCTCAAATCATGCCTGGTAAATATTAAATAAATATTGATTTCAACACTTTTTAAAAGTATTACAATTTAATATAGGTGGCTCAAATCATGTGTAGTAAATATTAAATAAATATTAACTTTACCTAATGATATCGATACTTTTTAATAGTGTTATATTGACAATCTAATTTGTCCAAATTCAATACCTCAAAATCTAATCAACCACTTTCTCCCCAGAACCATGGTTACAAGTGTAAAATAAAGTATAAATTCATTGAATATGATCGAGAAGCATTGAGTATTTTTTTTCCCCTCCAGAAAATTTTTAAAACATATTATGAGTCAACTGGAAAAACCATATAGAAATTTTTGATAAAACAAAAACATCTTAAATTTTTGGAGTTAAGGATATTTTTAAACTGAACCCTAATCTTCTTCCATAACTAGAGTCACATTATAAGAATGGTGAAGAGGCAGATTCGTTTTTTCATGTCAATTATAGTCATTATAGTAAATTACAGTTGAGTGTTTTCAGGCTAACAATTAGTTCGTTACCTTCATTGAAGGTTTTCATGATTTTCATAACAATTTTTTATTTTATTTTTATTTTTTTGAATGATAAGAAACTCACACACCACACCTACAATGTCTCTTAAGAGACTCGAACCCCTCACCTCTAACTTGAATTTTTTAATTTTTTACATTCTTCTTTGTATTCATAGCTCGCCATTATAGCGCCAGTTTTGGGCAAAAATACTGGCATTGTGTTTCAAAGTTTCTTAAGCATGGCAATCCAAGGCACCCTTTATGTGTCAAGAACGATCGTTGTAAATATTTGAGACCACGGAGCCGAATTTGCTCAAGATGCCACAAAGACTCAGTCCACACAAATGCAGCATTGATAGCATCGTCTTCTCTTGACCAGTTACGATGACAGCTTCAAGATTAACCTCCAATTACAATGCCTACAACTAACCTCAGAAACATATTCAGATCAAAATATTTTAACCACACAAATCCATATCCAACACCTGTTCATATGTAAGAAAATATCATTGTAAATTTGTAATGGTTAATGAAGATTTTCGTATGAAATATCAATCACAATAGCAAAAGGTTCTTTGTCACAAACTGGAAGCCTTAAAATATTTTAGTTTTAGAGCATTGGAAATGGAAATTATTATGAACAATGTGCCTTCTTGTGATGTCCCACATCGCCTGACTATAGGTTGGGGATATGCTTATATGTGCAGTGTTGTTTCCAATTGGTTTAAAGTCTATCGTACCAAGTGTTGGAGCGGGGTGTTACACTTCTCATCCATGCGTGAGGATAGAAATGTCTACACACACTTCTTTCTCTTAATTTTAACAAGTTCATCATAATTTATAAACTTTTGTTCTAATAGTTGATATACTTTTGTATTAACTAGTAAAAGACACTTGAAATGCATAGAATGACAACCTATATTAAATTTTTTAAAGCAGAAAAAAAAAATCACCCAGGGCCAGGGGTCATAATCTGACCTCTTTATGCTCATAAGACATTGGTATAAATACAGGACAAAGATCACATACATCACTAACTAACAAAAGAAATACTTACCTGGTTTTTTCCATCCCAACTCATTACCGTGAGTTTTTAACTCTTTCTGATAAGCAACCTTAGAAATTAAGGAAAGATAAATAATATTTTTGAGACATATTCCTTGATAGATGAAGAATTTTTTTTTTATGACTTAAGCTACGGTACAATTGACTTAAATTCAGTCCAATGAGATCTGATGGACTAGATTTCATCTAGTGCTTTGGCAGGCCCACACCAGCAAAGCATGGGCCTGTGCTACCAGATGCAATCTAGTCCGTCGGTTATTCATTGGATTAAAGTATAGTGAGAGACAAAAAGGAATGGATTTTTCTCCTACAATCACAATGATAAATAACATAAAAATATGATGAAGATGATTTCAAATAATAATTAAAATGGAAGAAACAAAAACGTCATTCTTAATACAGGCATGTCGGTCTCATGAAGTGGTAAATAGTAGCGAAAAAATTAACTACCTAACGACCGAGGTGGCATATTGTTCTACAACTCTTTTATTAGGGTTTGTTAGGTCCAAAACAGTGATCGGTTCCAAAAATATGTGATCCGATACCTCATATATCAATTCAAAAATTTCAGAAACAATATGTGATTGAAAAAATAAAAGTAACCCCATAAAGTTCCTAGCAAAATTTTGGCATTTCAATAATCAAACATGTGAAAACAAATGGAGAGAAACAAAAAAATCCTATTTATAATATGAGCAATAGAATTGAAGTTGAAGTTGAAGTTGAAGTTGGAAGATTTGTTTTACAGTATCTCGAGAAAGAATAATCTTGTCCTTGTTTTACATAACTTTTATATATACGCACGTACGTATCCATATAGAGAAAAAAGATCTGGGTTAATTTTTCATTTTGATTCTTTCTTTTTTACTAGAAATCAATTATTTTAAAAATAAAAAATTAGATCCAACAATTTTGGCAGTTATAATTTCCTCAACGACATAGATGGCATTATAACTAGTATAATATCCTTCTAAAAGAAAGAATTTTAACTCTAATAAAAAAAAATTATATAAAATAAATAGTTTTAATAAGAATAGAACTCCAACATAAGTAATTTGAAATTTAAATGCATTACTACTTAAAAAACATACAAATTTACCGAATAAGTTAAATAGAGAAATAGATATATCAACATAAATCAAATAAATTTATATAACAGGTTTACAAAACATAAAATTATAAAAATAAATACAAATGAGAAGTTTGAGTAATATATTTATAAAAACCAAAGTCAAGCATATAGATATTTATACACACACGCATATAACATATTATCAGCTTAAGCACATATAGAACTCTAGAATATGTGCCAAGAGAAACATATACACATCAGTACATACTTATCATATATACCATCCGCTGAAAAAAAATCTGTACAGTACATACATTTCATATATAAACATATGTATATATATATTTTTATGTATATATAATTTGAGATAAACATAGGGGGGGAGAGATAAGACCCTGGCAGATGAAGAATGGAGAAATGGGAGAGGGGTTTTCTGGCTGGGCTTATTGAGGAGTGACTTAGGGTTTATAGAGGGAGAGTAAAAGAGAGCGGTTGAGGATGGTAAATGATTCAATTATGTAACAATTGATGTAAAGCACCTACCAAGTACCAAAGACTCAATCAACTTTCCAAAGCTATGTTTTTGGTCCCATGTGACTTCTTATCTACATAGACATTACTTAGACAACCCGAGGGGGTTGACCTAGTTGGAAAAGACTTAGGACTTGGTGTCTTAAAAAACATGAGGTTTCATGTTCGATTCCTACTAGGTACAAACAATTCGTTAGGACCACGACCGCGGACATAATCCGAGCCTTACCCGATTCGTGTTGGGGGTTGCCTTGCACGAGTCTCGTGGATTAGTCAAGGTGCGCGTAAGCTAGCCCCGGACATCACGGTTGTCAAAAAAAAAAATACTCTTGACCATACTATTAATAGATACGTATATATACAAGCATTAATAAACAAATAATTTCTTACTTTTTTTTTGTACTTCCAGTTTAGCTCAGCTTCTTTGTAGTAAACAGCTTCAAGCAAACCATATGTAATATTCTCTCTTTATAAGGTTTAACATTTTAAACAAACCAACTGTGATTTTATCACCAGTTTAGCTCAGCTTCTTTAAACTAAAAAAGCTTCAACCAAACCCTATTAATATTCTCTCTTTAACAACTGTGATTGGGCGGTTTGATGGTAGGGTGGGGGGTATTTCGGAGGTGGAATGTTGGGCTAGGAGGGTATGGAGGGTCTCGGATGGGCTCTCTGTAGCCATTCTGAGCGATGGTTCCCTCCTGTTTCAGTTCCCGTCTAAGGAGGTGGCGTTGGATGTTTTGCACAGGGGTTCTAGACTTTGGGGTGATAGGACTTGTCTTTGGATGCTTGGTCTACTGGTGTGGGGATGGTGGAACCTTGGGGGTGTAGGGGAGAGCGTCGTATTTTTTTGCGGGGTTTGCCCCTCCATTTATGCTGCTCCGATCTGTATGTGAGGGTTGGGGAGTTGTGTGGAGGGTTTATCCGAACTGATCTTCAGGACACTGCGAGGCCTGATCTTGTGGGGATTTGGGTCAAACCGGGGGTCGCTAGTCCGCCGGTGGTGTTCATACATGACGATGCCATCTGCTACCAGGTCCACATCTTGAATGATTTGCTTACCTCGGTGGTGCCGACGACGCAGAGCTTGGAAGGGGGTTTTGGCCCGCTTTCCTTTCATAAGAATGAATGGATGTCACTCCACTCCGGTGGATACAATGATGGGCTGACGTTAAGGCGGTGGGTGGCGGCGGGCCGTGATCTTTTTTCGCCATTGTTTCCGGCGAAGCTTGGGGGTGTTAGGCCTGTGTCTGATGGGAGAAGAAAGGATGTGAAGAGGTTTCCTACGGTGGTGCGCGGGTTCAACGGTGGTGGGGCACGTGGCGTGACCAGAGTGGTTGGTCAAGGTGGTGGGGTACAGCTGGCCAAAGGCGTGACGTGTGTGGTTGGGGATGCTCCACGTGGTGTTGGTAGGTGGGGGTGGACCCCACCTGTTTCAAATTTTATATCCTCTCGCACCCACGTGCGGTCATCACGTGAGGTGACTAAACCTCCTTGGGCTCGGGTATGTGGACCGGGTCGTGTTGTTGGGCCGGGCCGCCTTCATGCTGCTACTGTTGATGGGCCTATCTGCTTTGGGCCAACTGATGAGCCTGTGCAGCCTGCTTGGGCCCGTGTTAGTGGGCCTGTTCGCGTTGTTGGGCCGAGCCGCCCTTGTGCTTCATCTTTTAATGTTGATGGTGGGCTTGCTTCTCAAGGTCTGAGCCTTAAGGGTGGTCATGACTTGGCATATCCACATGGGTCGAGTCTTTCTGAACCTACTGGATCTATGGGTCTGGGGCGAAATTGGAGCGGGTCTTCTTCTCAAGCATTTAACCCCTTGGCGCAGGGCTCTGTGACGAAGGTCCCTAAGATAGTGGATGGGGACGGGTTCACCATGGTGACACGACGTCGTCGACCCATGTTTCTGGGTGCTTCGCGATGGCTAAAAGGGTTTCGCCGCGGTTCGGTGAAGGTTTATAGCCAGCGACTGGGTCAGAGGAGGCGATGGGAGATGAAAGGTAAAGGGTTTGTTGATTTCTCTCTGGTTGCGTCTGTTAAGGTTTCTTCTCCAGGTGTGAAGGTGGGGTCTTGCTGTGTTTCGGATGTTCCCTCTCAGCTGGAGCAGGTGAGATGTTCTAAAGAGGTTGGCTCTGCCAGTGGGGTGTGTTTGCCTACTAATTTGGGGGGTACTCCTTTGGTCGGAACTGGTCCAGGTATGGCTACAGAGCGGGGGCCATGTTCTTCTTCCTCATGTTCTGATTGTATGGATTGTGGCACTCAGGAACTGGGACTGCTTCCTGTGACTGTGAGTGAGTTGATGGGTGATGGTTGTATTGTTGATGCTGGTGCTGTGGGTGCTGACGAGATTGTGGGTAATGATGCTAGTGGTGGGTTTGGGGTTGAAAGGAACGTTATTAATGATAACTTAACTCTATTGGAGGTTGATGAGGGTGCAAGACCAGTGGGGGTGGATTATTCTGATATTAATGTGCAACAGTGGGTGGTGGATAATATTATTGATGTTTCTGATCAATTGGGCCTTTCTTTTGGCAATTGTAAGGAGAAAGGGGAAGAGCTTTTGTTGGCTTTGGCAATGGATAAGGGTGAGGAGGTTAAGTTGAAAGGGAAGGAGCTGGTGGTTCATCGCCCGCCTTCTTCCTGGAAGGGGGAAAGAGAATTGAGGGGCCTCATCTGTACTATTAATTACGATGGGGCTAAGGGGGGGTCTGCCTTGAGGGAGGGAGGAAGGAGTGGAGGGAGAAGGAGAGAGGAAGGGGCTATTTTAGTTTCTAAATGAAGCTACAATTAATTTCTTGGAATGTGCGGGGTATTAACAGCCCCGACAAACGGAAGGTGGTTCGGATGGCTCTTGGCAAATGGAGTCCTCACATTGTGTGTTTGCAGGAAACAAAGATGGAACGTCTGAATGATAGGGTGGTTCGGAGTTTATGGGGTAACCGTTTTGTGGATTGGGTGCATCTGGATTCAGTGGGCTTTTCCGGGGGCATTCTGATTATGTGGGATAAGAGGTGGGCAGTGTTGCGTGATTCCCGGAAGGGTCTGTTTTCGGTTTCTTGTTATTTCTCTTTGGTTGAGGATGGCTTTGACTGGGTGTTTTCTGGTGTGTATGGTCCTGTAGATGACAGTGTGCGGCCGGTGCTTTGGGAGGAACTTGGGGATGTCAGATCCTTGTGGCCCCTTCCATGGTGTGTGGGAGGGGATTTTAATGTGGTTCGTGTTCCTTCGGAGAGATCTACGGGGGGTCCTCGCACTAGAGCCATGGATTTGTTTTCTGATTTTATTGATTGTCAGTTGCTTCTGGATCTTCCTCTGTTCGGTGCCTCTTTCACTTGGTCCAGTTGCAGGGCTTGCCCGACTTTTTCTCGGATTGACCGGTTTTTGGTCTCTGGGGATTGGGAGGAGCACTTTCCTGATGTTGTTCAGACGATTGCTTCTCGTTTTACTTATGATCACGTTCCTATTTTTCTGAATTGCGGGGGCTTAACAGTGAGGAAATCGCCCTTTCGGTTTAAGAATATGTGGCTTCGCGCTGCGGACTTCCAGCCCAGGGTTGCCGAGTGGTGGGCGGGTGCTCTTTTTTCCGGATCTCCGAGTTTCATTTTGGTTTCCAAGCTGCGTTCTTTGAAACTATCTCTTGTTAGGTGGAACAGAGAGGTGTTTGGGAATCTGACGTGGCGCCGGCATGTGTTGATGTCTGAGATCAAGTGTATTGATAGTGATGATTTGAGTGGTGGGGTCTCTGAGGCTTCGATGGTTCGCAGAGTGCAGTGCTTGGCTGAGATTGAGGAGGTTGCTATTCAGGAGGAGATCTCGTGGCGGCAGTAATCCCGAGCCATTTGGCTTAAGGATGGGGACCGGAACACTAAATTTTTTCATCGGGTAGCGAATGCTCGTAGGAGGTCCAATTTTATTGGTCATATCACCATTGATGGCTCGTTGTGCTCCTCGGAGGATGCCCTCCGTGTGGGAATTCCGGCATTTTATCAGCGGTTATTTTTCGAGCCTGAGTGTTGGAGGCCTGGGCTGGATGGTCTCCCGTTTGATGCTATTGGGGTGGTTGTTAGGGACCGGTTGGAGATTCCTTTCACTGAGGATGAGGTTCTGAGGGCCTTGAAGTTGTGTAGTGGTGATCGTGCGCCTGGCCCTGATGGCTTCACCATGCGGTTCCTATTAGAGTGCTGGCATATTGTTCGAGATGAGGTGATGGGTACTTTCACGGCCTTCTTTGAGGAGGGTTGTTTTGTCAGGTCTCTTAATGTTTCTTTCATCTCTCTCATCCCCAAAAATGGGGAGCTGAAAGACATTAAGGATTACCGTCCCATTAGCCTCCTGGGTTGTGTGTACAAACTTATTGCTAAGGTGTTGTCCTTTCGGATGAGTGGTGTGTTGAATGGGGTTATTTCCGACTCTCAGAATGCTTTTATTGGTGGCCGTCAGATTATGGATTCTGTTCTTGTTGCGAGTGAGGTGGTGGATGTGCGTCTTTTGAGCGGCTCTCCGGGGGTGTTGGTTAAGCTGGATGTGGAAAAGGCTTATGATCATGTGAATTGGGATTTTCTTCTTTATTTATTGAGGAGGATGGGCTTCGGGGAGCGATGGTGTAGGTGGATTGGTTTTTGTATCTCTTCTGCCCGGTTTTCGGTTCTGGTGAATGGTTCTTCTGCGGGTTTTTTTGGATGTTCCCGGGGATTGAGGCAAGGTGATCCACTATCTCCCTTACTTTTTTTGGTTGTGATGGAGGCTTTTAGTCGGATGATGTCTCGGGCTACTGATCTAGGGTTGATCCGAGGCTTCCGGGTTGGGGATGTCGCGAGGCATGTTGTGGAGGTCTCGCACATTCTGTTTGCGGATGATGCTCTTGTGTTATGTGATGCGGATGTGTCTCAGTTGAGGTTTCTTCGGTGCATTTTGATTTGCTTCCAGGCTGTTTCGAGGTTGAAGATCAATACATGTAAGAGTTCGTTGATTCCGATTGGGGCGGTGGATGATATTCATGTTCTAGCCTCTTCTCTTGGTTGCAGGGTGGGCCAGCTTCCGACTGCATATTTGGGGTTGCAGTTGGGCTCTTCTGGTTCGAGGCAAGCCTGCTGGGATTCTGTGATTGATCGGGTCGAGAAGCGGTTGGCGGGTTGGAAGCGTCAGTATTTGTCCAAAGGTGGGAGGCTCACTTTGGTTAAGAGTACGTTATCCAATATCCCCACGTATGTTCTTTCTCTATACCGGATTCCTCGTGGAGTGGCTCAGCGGATTGAGAGGATTCAGAGGCGGTTCTTACGGGGGGGGGGAGTAGAGAGGGCCACCCTGTGTCGTTGGTTCGATGGGAGACTGTTTGTCGTCCCTTTCGGAATAGTGGTTTAGGTATCCGTAGGTTGATCCCATTTAATGAAGCGCTTCTGGGGAAGTGGTTGTGGCGTTTTGGGATGGAGAGGGACCGGCTATGGAGGAGGGTTATTGCTTGTCGGTTCGGGGTGGTTGGTGTTCTGGGGGGGTTCAGGTTCGGAGAGGTGTGGGGGTTTGGAAGGACATTAGGCGAGGATGGGATTCTTTTGCCTCTTTCACACGCTCTGGGGTTAGGGATGGCCGCTATATCCGATTTTGGTCTGATAGGTGGTGTGGGGAGGCTTCTCTTGCCGTCTCTTTTCCACGTTTGTTTAGGATTGCTCGTGATCGTCTTGCCTCAGTAGCTGACTGTTATCATCTTGATACCGGCAGGCTTGTGTGGGATGTTCAGTTTGTGCGATCCTTTCAGGATTGGGAGCTTGAGGAGGTTTGCGGTTTTCTGGAGCTCTTATACAGGCAGGTTGTGGGTTATGGGTCGGACTTTTTGATCTGGTCTCCTTCCCCCTCACGGATGTTTTCGGTGTCTTCTTTTTATGGTTGTTTGATGCCTCAGGTGGTGGAGGGCTTTCCTTGGAAGGCGGTTTGGCGCTCTAAAGCCCCCCTTAAGGTTGCTTTCTTTACTTGGTCTGCTGCTTGGGGGCGCATTCTTACACTTGACACTTTGCGTTTGAGGGGTGTCTATGTGGTTAACCGGTGTTTCTTATGCAAACTGGATGCGGAATCTGTTGATCATCTCCTTCTTCATTGCCCTGTGACTTATGATTGTTGGTGCCTTATTCTTGGTCTGTTTGGGGTCCCCTGGGTGATGCCGGGGTCGGTTCGTGAGGTGCTATCTATTTGGCGGGTGGTTCGGGTGAAGCCACAGGCCCGGCTTTTCTGGAGGACTGCTTCCCTTTGCCTTTGGTGGATCATTTGGGTTGAACGGAATTGCCGTTGCTTTGAAGGAAATGAATCTCCTATTGAGGCTATCAAGGATCGCATCATTTCTTCTTTGTTTTGTTGGGTTGAGGGCCGTTCCTGTACTTCTATTGTCGAGAAAGTAGACTTTTTGGCTTCTCTTGGCCCTTAGTGGCTTTTTGTTCTTGGGTTGCGCTCCCCGTTTGAGTGTTTTTTATATCATTTCTTACTTATCAAAAAAAATAATAATAATAATAATTAGTGTGGATTCCTTCATGAGCATTTGTGCTACCAGAATTCCAACACCACACCGAAATTTGAGTCCATTAAACCTCTTAGTATTTAGAGCTTATTGCATCTAGTAAATAAGAATTACACCAAAATAATGACAATAATTTTTAAGGTGTAATCTTATGGCGATCCTGTCCAGCATACTCCAAGCACACTAATGCACTAATTTTAGAGTCAACTACCCTAATGTGTTACAATGTTACAAATAAAAGGCAAGAACCCGATGAACCTAAATCTCCTATGTGTAAATCTATTCACACAAATAAGTCACCTATAATACAACTTGTGAACCTCGAAGCATCTCATGCGATCTTAAATGCCCAACGCTAATAATATATTTTGATGATAAATCATATTTAGTATTAATAAACAATTGAATAATCATACCGAATTGGTTTTTAGGGCACAAAATCCCAACACACCAAATACAGAATATGCAAAATCTTGGAGATATTTTAGAGAGGCAGAACAGGCAGGATGAAGAGTTTTAAGGTGGCTATATACAGAGTTCAGATTTTGAAGAGGACGTTGTATTGATCAATGACAAATAGACTGTGAGCAATCTTAGACAAATCTTCATCTGTAGATGAAACCAAGAAAATGGAAGTAGAACATCACAATCACCACCATCCTTGCATTTCATCTTCTCTACTTCCATGGCCACCTCTCTGTATGAATGAGATGTGTGTATTTTGGGGTTGGGGTTGAACAAAGAGGTTTAAGATTATACTGAACTTGGAAGGACCTTAACTTGTGTCTGTATGTGTGTGTGTGAGAGAGAGAAAGTATTTGGTTAAGAAAAAGTATTCAAACGGATCTAACATAACAGTTATGATAAATTCAACGAGGCCTAATCAATAACACCAATCAAATATTTTTCATCGTGAAAGAAAGCAAAGAAAAACTTCCATGTCTCAAAGAAGCACGATTTATAACTCAAACAGATTGCATAATTAATACTCCATGTCCCAAATACCACATTTGAAAAAAATCAAATAGGTTTGTATCATACTCCACTTCAGTTCATAAGTTACTCGGAACCAAACAGACTTATCAAATTAATCAACAAAAGTTCATCACTAGGATCTCCTACTTATCCCAAACGAAAGAGGATTTTCTCCAACCTTCTAGTAAGAGAAAACCTCAACCGACTCGCTCAGTAATCAAGTCGACTAATAAGTAACTAGGGGATTATTTTTTAGGGTGAATAGCTTCAACCACAGCCTCAATCTCTTCCTTCACTCGCTCAAACACATTTGGGCCTTTAACTTCATCGATCGGGGTTTTCTCATCTATGTCATCACTTGTCCCGTGAGTTTCCTTGTGATGACGAGGTGATTTCTCGGTGTGGATTACCGCATCAATCTCTTCCTTAGCTCTTTCAAACAAATTCGGTGCTTTTACATCTTTCTCTTCTATATTCAAATACATAGTTGAAGCATATCAAAACACTAGAACTTCTTCTACAACCTTAACAACCTACCTATACTACAAACTCTCTAAAAAACAATAAGGAAATCATTGGGTATTGCCATCTAATGAAGATTATACAGAAACTATTATGTATCATTTTTTGGGCAAAGCCCGTAATTTAAGTCAACTTTAAAAATAAAAAATAAAAAAAAAAATCAAACGAACAAGAATGGGAAATGGGAAATACCAAAAACATACTATTGTAGCTGAAACATAAGAAACAAACATGGGGTGTCTTTCATTTCACAAAATTGATAAAAAGGATAGCGTACAGAATCTGAATCATATGACATATAACTGAGAGCGCCAATTGATGTGTGGTATTAAGATGAATAGAAACGAAACTGTACCTGAAACGGAGTTTGTTGGCTCCGTTTTTTGTTCTGCCATTGAATTTCAGATCCAAATTCGAGTTTTCTCTGGTGGTGGAACCTTCCGTGACCCAAAATGCCTAGCTCACAACTTTACCCACTATCATTGTTGATTTGTGTGGTTGTTAGTTTTTGGGTTAATTTCATTTACACCCCTTAGGTATATCTTAACTTCAATCACACCCCTCACATTTGAGTATTTTCAAAAACACTCCTTGTGGTTTGAGATTCTCATCATTTACACCCCTGATCACTTTTGGGACTAAAATGCCCTTACCCAAACACCCACTATCCCTATTCCCAAACACCCACTATCCCTATTCCTAAAAATATATATATAATTCACAAAATATATATAAAATTCGAAAATAATATATAAAATTCGAAAACAATATATAAAATTCAAAAATAATATATAAAATTCAAAAAATATATATATAATTCAAAAATAATATATATATATAATTATTTTCGAAAAAATAAATGGTGAGGGTATACAAGGCGCAATAGAGAAATGAACTGTGAGGCTACAACACTTAAGTTCCAACCAATGGTGTCAGGTGCACATATAAACCATGGAGACTTTGATTCTTTGAAGGTAAATGATGCAGTTGTCCCTCAACTACCTTTATTTCAGTACAACACCAAACAAGCACATAAGATATATTGGTAATCTAAGTGGTCTAGATTGAACTTCTCAAGTGGCACCATCATGTGTTTCCCTATGATCCACATGATGGCTTGGAAAATAAAAAATATATATAAAATTGTTTGAATTTTATATATATTTTTTGAATTTTATATATATATTGAATTTTATATATTATTTTTGAATTTTATATTTTTTTTTCGAGTTGTATATATTTTTTGAATTTTATATATTATTTTCTAATTTTATATATTGTTTTCGAATTTTATATATATTTTTTGAATTTTTTTTAAAAAAATTCAAATTTTATATATTTTTTTAGGAATAAGGATAGTTGGTGTTTGGGAATATGGATATTTTTAGAAATAGGGATAGTAGGTGTTTGGGAATAGAGATAGTGAGTGTTTGGGTAAGGGCATTTTAGTTCCAAAAGTGGTTATGGGTTGTAAATAATGAGAATCTCAAATCACAAAGGGTATTTTTGAAGATACTCAAATGTGAGGGATTGTGATTGAAGTTAGGACATACATTAGGGGGTGTAAATAAAATTAACCCTTAATTTTTTTACTTTTAAGGGTAATTTGCACTGACACCCCTGAGGTTTGGGTCAATTCCACCTAATGGTCGGTCAACATTTTTTTAACAAAAACACCCTACGAGGTTTGTAAAGTGTTGCAATGACACCCTCTTAAATACATGAAATGACTTAAGTGCCCTTGATTATGTTAATTTGCATGCAAAATGTCTAACTTACCCTCATTCCCTAAACCCCACTTCATCCACTACACCAACCTTAATTTACTCTTATTATTTATGTTGTAAGTAATTTTTAATTTTTAATTTTTTTATATTTTTATTTCTATTTATTAAATAATTGCAATTATACATTTATGCAATATTTACACTAAATGTTATACCCGAAATGTATTAAATATTACTAAATTAAATTAAAATATATTTACACCAATTAATACGAAAAACATAATTCAACTTCCCACAAAACACATAAATTATTACAAAATCCAACTAAATTATATACTACTTAAAATACCAAAGTTGTATTTATTTTTTCTATAAACGTCTTTTTCTTATTTAATATTGTTACTTATTTAAATATTATATTTGCTAATAAATATAACTATATTGTCAAATTCTACTTAAATTGTTGAGTGGCTATAGTATTTAAATAAATAACAAGATTAAACACAAAACAAAAATTATAGAAAAAATAAATATAGATTTTGTGTGTTAGTATAGTTTAATTGAATTTAGTAACTTTTATAGATTTTGTGTGTGATATTTAGTGTAAATGTTAAGTAAATGGATAATCATATTTATTTAATAAATAAAAAATTTAATAAAACAAATTACTTAAAACATAAATAAGAAGGGTTTCAAAATGGAGGTAAGTTAGACATTTTTCATACAAATTAACATAATCAAGAGCACTTAAGTCATTTCATGCTTCCAAGGAGTGTCATTACAACACTTTACAAACCTCAGGGGATATATGTGTTAAAAAAATATTGACCGACCACTAAGTAGAATTGACCGAAACCTCAGGAGTATCACTGCAAATTACCCTACTTTTAATTATTTTGCCTCCATATATAGTAAAAAAGAATTGGCAATTACCTATTCATAAGACATGTAATAAATGTTTTTTTATATTATTATTATTTTTTTTCATGAAGTTTGTTACATTATATTTTTCCCATGGAACAGTTGGTATGAAAGTATTTTTTTCATTGAAAACTCACTTTTCAGATCTTGGCCTAATTGTGACAGATCACAATATATGCTCGACATTACTCTGTCCCAATTTAAATATACATATTTCATATTCTATCTGTTCCAAAATAAATTTCATAATTAAAAAAGTCAATATACTTTATTTGATCAATTTACTGATTTAACTTTCACACATTCAAGTTATAAAATATCTAAACTACAAACTATCACATCACTTGATGGGACAATGGTAAAATTAATCTTTCATCCACTATTACAATAACAAAAGTCATCATCTTAAAAAATTAAATTTCCCAAAAAAGACTTATAATTTAGGACAAGGAGTATAAGATATGGAATAATGGTGCCCGTTGATAAGTATTACTTTTTTTTTTTGGGCTAATTTTATTTACACCCCTTGAAATTTGTCCTAACATCAATCACATCCCTTGAGGTTTGCCAAACTTCAATTACACCCCCTATTTTTGAAAAAGCAAACCATTTGCACCCCCTCATCCATTTATGGTAAATGACTTAGTATGAAATGTCATTCTACCCTTATCCAAACAAACTTATTTTCAAGTAATGTAATATCTTTAATGGGGATAGCTAATCCCCATACCCAAATATCTTAATCCCTTACCCAAACACCAAAAGACAATATATATACCCACACTTCTTCTTTTATAAAAATATTTATAATATATAAAATTCAAAATTTTGAATTTTATTTTATAAAATTCAAAAATAATATATAAATTCAAAAAATATATATAAATATCGAAAATAATATAAAAACTTCAAAAATAATATATAAAATTCGAAAATAATATATAAATTCGAAAACAATATAAAAAAAGTCAAAAAAAAATTCAAAAAAATATATAAAATTTGAATGGTGAAATGCCATGACCTTTTGGGTATGCATTACAGTTGTTGTGGACCCTAACATTTATCAATAACATCAAGTTCCAATTTTTCATTACAATGATGTTTTAATCTTCACATAAATTTATATTTCTTCGAAATTATATTATTTTCGAATTTATATTTTTTCGAATTCTATTTCTTTTTTTTTCGAGTTTTATGTATTATTTTCAAATTTATTATATATTTTTCAAATTTTATATATTTTTTCGAATTTTAAATATATATTTTTCAATTTTTTAAATATTTTTTCAAATTTATATATTTTTTTGAATTATTTTTATATTTTTTTCGAATTTATATTTTTTTTTGAATTTTATATATTATTTTTGAAGTTTTTATATTATTTTTGATATTTATATATTATTTTCGAATTTTATATAAAAAAAAAATTTATATATTATTTTTGAATTTTATATATTATAAATTTTTAGAAATATAAGAAGTCCGGGTTTATATTTTGTCTTTTGGTGTTTGGATAAGAGATTAAGATGTTTGGGTATGGGGATTAGTTATCCCCATTAAGGATATTACATTACTTGAAAATAAGTTTGTTTGAGTAAGAGTAGAATGAACATTTCATACTAAGTCATTTACCATAAATGAATGAAGGAATGCAAATGATTTGCTTTTTAAAAAATAGGGGGTGTAATTGAAGTTTGACAAACCTGAAAAATGTAATTGATGCTAAGACAAACCTGTATAAATGAAATTAGCCATTTTTTTTAATAAGTTGTACTTAAATTAAGACTCAGAAAGAAACAAAAATTGAACACATTTGGTTAAGACTTTTGGGATGGATCTTTCATTTCAATTCAAATTACACATCTACAGAATTATTATTTAACTATTTTGTACTTAAGAATAGTAGATACAGAATTATTATTTAACTATTTTGTACTTAAGAATAGTAGATATTTAGAAATAGGGTAATTCGCACTAATACCCTATGAGGTTTCAGTTAAACCCACTTTCCGGTTGACTTTCGAAATTTCAGCACTAACACCCCCTGAGCTGTGGTTCCTTTTGCAATGACACCCCCTGGGCCAATAAAATGACCAAAATACCCTTGATCAAATTCGAAAATATTATATGAAATGTGAAATGACCTTTATGCCCCAACCCCAAATATATACAATTTCGAAAAACATATATATAAATTCAAAAAATTATATAATTTTGAAAAATATATATATAATTCAAAAATATATATATATAATTCGAATATATATATAATTCAAAATATATATATATTCAAAAAAAAAATCAAAAAATTATATAATTTCGAAAAACATATATAAATTTCAAAAAATATATATATAATTGAAAAATATATATATAATTCAAAATTTAAATATATATTTCGAATTTTATATATATATTTTGGAATATATATATATATATATATTTTCGAATTTATATATTTTTCAAATTTTATATAGATATTCTAATTATATATATATATATATATATATATATATATTTTTTTTGAATTATATATAATTTTTGAAATTTATATATGTTTTTCAAAATTATATAATTTTTTGAATTTTGTTTTTGAAAATATATATTTTTTGAATTTTATATATTTTTTGAAATATATATATTCGAATTAAAATATTTTTCAAAATTTGCATATATTTCAAATTTTATATATATTTTTGAATTATATATTTTTTTGAAATTTATATATGTTTTTCGAAATTTATATATTTATTTTTCTAATTTTATATATTTTTTTCAAAATTTAAATAATTGTTTTCGAATTTTATATATTTTTTTGAATTTATATATATGTTTTTCGAAATTGTATATATTTGGGGTTGGGGCATAAAGGTTATTTCACATTTCATATAATATTTTCGAATTTGATCAAGGGTATTTTGGTCATTTTATTGGCCCAGGGGGTGTCATTGCAAAAGGAACCACAGCTCAGGGGGGGTTAGTGCTGAAATTTTGAAAGTCAACCGGAAAGTGGATTTGACTGAAACCTCAGGGGTGTTAGTGCAAATTACCCTTAGAAATATTACTCCATTCTATAGTAATCGTCCACTAACCAGATAAACCATCTATAAGAAAACATTTTCTGGGGGCTTGACTGGTAGAAGTCCAAAATAACCCTATCACGTGTAAGAAATTTCAAATCACAAGTCTGGGATTTCAGGCCAAAGCTGCCATCTTAGCTGTGATTGTGACATACCCTATCAGAATTAATAAATATGAACAATGGGCGTCTGTATCAGCGCAATCTTGTACACTCATAATAGTAAGATAAAAAAATGATCACAAAATATTTTTCCGTTGCTAAAAAAAGGTTAAAATTTATAACATCAATTTTGAACCATCACAATTGGTTTGGGTTCTGAGTTGTTTGCTTATCTGTAGAGTTTTTAGGCTTGTAGTGAGTCATGTTTATGTAGTTATTTCTCATATTTGTATACATTTGCTTGACTTTCCTGGGGAAAAATAAAAATAAAAATAGGAAAATGGTTTTTGGCGCCTACTGTAGTTGAAGCTTTGATTTACAGTCCACATTTTCTGTGATAGCAGGCTTTGACAAAAGTGTGGAATATGCAATGCAGAATCTGGATGTCCAACCGAATTACCTGCAGTCATTTTAAAAGTAAAAATTACTCTTTTTTCGTTTTCAGATAAATTCACATGTCAATAATAATTTAAACAATATAAGACTAGTTAGGGAAAACAAACTTACAATAATTATTACTTATTCTATTAATCCTCGAACAAAAAAGAACCTTGAAATCGAATTCTGGAAGCACAACAATATCTTCAACACGAGCAAAATTCGTGAAGGAGATGCATCTTCCCCGAGTGTTGATGTCTTCAACAATCTGCCGAAAAAGAATATGCTAGTTATGTTACATACTACTGAAGAACTAACAAAGGATAGTCATTCAACCTAGTATCGAGTCTATAGACCTGGAATGTTTGCAATTGGTGGCACATTGGTTTATTAGCAGTACGGGATTATAATTTTTCTCACAACAAAGAGAAAAGCAACCAACTTTTACTAAAAACTAAACCTAATTAGTCCCATCTACAAATCAACATGTGAAACCATAACCTTCATTTGGAGTTTCGGCAGCCACATCTTACGCCGCAGTTGTATACCCTGCTGCCTCTAGAAGGTGTCAGCCTGGTTTCAAACACACCCACATACTATCATATTATGAATTCCTAGATTATACATTTCCTGGTCGGACTAGGATGAGATATTGCACATACCATGAACTGAAGGTTCAATCTTGTTCCCGTGATCCAAACCTGAAATCAGGGGGAAAATGGCAAAGGTCATTTACTAGATCAATCCCAATGGCAACCTGACTGTAGGGAAAGACTTCAGGAATTACTTCTTCGGTTCTTCCCGAGATCAAAACAGCAAAAGTGACTGCTAGGAGCAGCTCTAACAGATCAGTGTGCGCACCTTGCTGTAAAATGTCGATAAACATAAAATCATTATCAAACAACAAGAATTATGTCTTACAGACAAGATTTCTTTGTGAGAATTGCGATATGCATATGGTCCTCCACTTATTTACAAATCATCTTGTTAGGCAAAATGGATACACGTAGCAGGAATAAAATTGGTGTGTGTGTGTGTGAAACCTTTCAGATATCTAACTCATTTAAAACTTTAGGCAATGAAATAATGAAATAGCTGCAAGATCAGAATCTAGGACACTAGTGTGAAAAGTAAAGCAGAGACTTGGTTGGAATCTTTGGCTTCACCCGTCACTACTTGTTCCAATTCATTTTCTTTTCCTCATCTTCACTGGTACCCACTTCCATTATTAGAATTACTTCTTAAAAAATGGTACATGGAGTCAAAGAGGCTGCAAAATAGCAGTAGAACGACTTTTAGGAGAGAAGCTGAAACTGATATTCTGTCAGTGGAGGCAGCATCAGAACTATTTCAAGGCCTACTTCAAAGTAAGAACTACGATCATTACGGTATATGAACATTGCTATAATATTGCCTCTAAATACCTTACAACTAGAACTTCAAGAACCTGGGCACAGCATTAGAGACAAAATGCCCCACTAAAACCTGAACACATTTTGCTTCTAATAGAATTTGAAATTAGTTCTAAGGATAAGTTACACAGATTTCGGCCAAGGTTTGAACAATTGTCGATGATTTCTGAAAATTATCCATGAAAAATGATGGTAGGAATGCCATTCAGCACATGTGCCAACTTCTTTTAATAGTGGTCAAAATAATGAAAACTGAACTAACAATTCCGATGTTTTTCGCCCAAATTTCAAGAGAGATCGATGAGGAGAAATTTATGGATAATTGATGTGTGTGTGTGAAACCTTCTAGACATTTAAAACTTTAGGCAGTGAAATAATGTATATATAGCTGCCATATAAGAATCTAGGACACTAGTGTGAAAAGTAAAGCAGAGATTTGGTTCGAATCTTTGGCTTCTTCACTGGTAAGCATCAATACTTCAAGAGAGAGTATTACTAACTTCACTTATCATGCTTCGTTTTATTGTCATAATGGTAGTTGCTCTTTAACAATAATAATAAAGAAAATGTGTTTTTAATAAACTCACCAAAATTCCTTGTGATGGTTGAATGTATCAGCAGTAGCCACCTTGCCACAGAGCTTATCGATGAGGGCCAAGTTGCAGCATTGAACTTAATCACCTGCTTAATAGCTTCCAAACAACCAGCCCTCTCAGTGTCTTGAGGGTTGCTTCTACTAACATCGAACATGTATGTCTCATATCCTATTATTAATCCACTTTCAAAATCCAGGTACACAACTCCTCCGGCAGATAGGAGGATCCCATCTTTTGTTGTTACTTGGGATGCGTCACAATACATTAAGAGGGTTGGAATGGTTAGATCTCGTGATTTGCTCTTTGGTATGTCTGCATCTTTAGGGAGGTCAACTTTTGGGAAAAAACATAATAGTCAGTGCAAATTAACAAACACATTACTTGTACAAGTTTGAAACACGCATATGACAAACGTATAGACATTCATATAATATCAATCTCTCCGTGCATAAGAGAGTCCTAGGTATATGCTTTGGACATTAGGTAATAATTCATAATATGCCCTATGCATATATATAAGCCAAATGCACCGCTCCAACATTGAATCGAATGTGAGTAGCAAAAGAGTCTTATCCTCGCCCATGTCTCTACGAATCCTCACAGGTCTGGAGCACCATCCACCCCTTTCCTCACCATAGCGACAAGAAACCACCCTCCTCCAAAGACGGTTCCTCTCCGTCCTATACCGCCACAACCACTTGCCCAAAAGGACTTTGTTGAAATTACTCTGAACACCCAGTCCCCCCTCTTGCATAGGGCGACACACAGTCTCTCATCGGACAAGATGAAGAGAGGAACGTTCTCTACTCCCACCCCACAATTTTAAAGTAGAAATTACTTTTTATTTTTATTTTCAAAAAAGAGAGAAATTGAAACTGATATTTACATTTTTACAGTTGAAATTGCTCCATTTATTTTAAAAGAAGTTGAAGATGATATTTTTCAGTTGTTACGACTTTAGAACTATTTTAAGGCCTACTTCAAAGAAAGAACTACGATCACTATGGGAATGTATAGAATCTTGATACCCCCTGTTAGAATTCTTGTGCTAAATAGTGACCCTGCTTGGATAATTTTATTTTTATTCTATTTTTTTTCTACATTTGCCGTGTTCTTGTGACCTTGTATACACATAAATTTGGCGATCATTTAATCACCGTACGATCGGTTGATTTAAGTTAATAATTCTCGGTCAAATTCATTAACAATTACGGATCTCATAAATGGATACATGTCAAAGTCTTAGAGGTTTAAATTATATGCTTTTAACTCAAAATTAAATTTGAATTTATTCCCAAAAAAAATAAAGAAATAAATATATTTTATTTTGTGGGATTTTAAGCATAATTGATGGGTACTTTCCAAATATAAGACCCCATCATTGGCCTATAAATACAAAGTCACCCAACGCAATTTTGGGATCATAAAGAGAAGGAGAAGAAAACCGCAACAAAGCTATGCCGCCTCCAACTCAACAAACCTTTGAAGTTCTTAAAGATAAAGAACAACAAGCACGCCACACATGTGTCGTTCTTCTTCAAAGGCCTGCAACAAACCTTTGAAGTTCTTGAAGACGCAAAACAACAAACACGCCACACTAGTGCAGTTCTTCTTCAAAGGTCTTCAACAAGTCATCAAGTCAAGATCTCTTCAATCCCGAAGAACACAAACAACAATCAAGGGTCGGTTCAAGATTAAGCTTTTGAAGCCTTTGTACCAAAATTCCAAGGAAATTTAATCAGAGGGAGATCCTTATTTATTTAAGAATCGACCACATATAATTATACCACTCATTTTCATTATTTATTATTAATAAAAACATTTTTTTACTCATATTTTGTGTCCTAGATTTTCAGAGACGAAATTTGTATGTCCAGAGCTATTTCATAAGTAAGGAAATATTGTTAAAAATTTGTAATGGTTAAAGAAGATTTTCAGTATGAAATATCAATTACAATAGTGAAAGGTTCTTTATGTCACAAACTGGAAGTTTAAAAGATTTTACTTTTAGAGCATTGGACATGGAAATTATTATGAACAAGGTGCCTTCTCATCAATTATCCTAACAAGATGTCATTCACTTCTTTCTCTTAGTTTCAATAAATCTATCATAATTTTTATACTTTTGTTTTAATAGTTGATATACATTTATTTTAACTAGTAAGAAACACATGCAATGCCTAATAACAACCTATACTATTTTTTTTAATAGCACAACAAGTTCACCCAGGGTTTCATAATTTGACCTCTTTATGCTCATAAGACATTGTTATAAATAAAGGACAAAAATCACATACATCACTAACTAACAAAAGAAAATTCCCCAAAAAAATATACATACCTGTTTTTTTTCCGTCACAACTCATTCCCGTGAGTATTTAACTCTTCCCCGTGAGCAACCCTAGAATTAAGGAAAGATAAATAATATTTTCAGATATATTCCTTGGTAGATGAAGCATTTTTGTTTTTTTTACTTAAGCTACCGATACAATGGACTTAAATTCAGTCAAGTGAGATCCGATGGGCCCCATTTCATCTGGTGTTCTGGCAAGCCCACATCAGTTAGAGCATGTGCCCGCTTACTACTAGATGCAATCTAGTCCTTCATATCCTCACAGGATCAAAGTCCAGTGAGAGACTAAATGGAATTGATTTTTTTTTTTCATAAATAACATCAAAATATCATGAAGATGATTTCAAATAATAAATAAAATGGAAAAAACAAAAATGTCATTCTTAATACACAAGTCGTTCTAATGAAGTGGTAAATAGTAGCAAAAAATTAACTACCTGATGACCGAGGTGGCATATTGTTCAACCCTTTTATTAGGGTTTGTTAGATCCAAAACATTGATCGATTCCCAAAATATGTGATCAGATGAAACCCTGTAAATAAGTATGGTACCTCAAATATCAATTCAAAATTTTCAGAAACAAAACTGATTGAAAAAAATTGAAAGTGACCCCATAAAGTTCCTAGCAAAATTTTGGCATTTCAACAATCAAACATGTTAAAACAAAAAGAGAGAATGTATGTACATAAAATTTCTCTCACAAGAATATAACAAGATGGAGTTTTTAATATGGGGTAAGGGATGTATTAGGAAACTTTCTATTCTAGTGAGAGAAATTTTCTGTACATACATAGAGAAAAAACAAATCCCTATATATAATATGAGGGATATGAACAATAGATTTGAAGTTGGAAGATTTGTTTTACAGTATGTGGAGATTTATATAATTTTTATATATATGCACGTATGTATACATATAGAGAAAACAGATCTCGGTTGAATTTTCATTTTGATTCTTTCTATTTTACTAGAAATCAATTATTTAAAAAGAAAAATTAGAACCCAACAATTTTGACAGTTATAATTTCCTCAACAACATAGATTGCATTATACTATTATAATATCCTTCAAAAAGAAAGAATTTTAACTCGAATAAAACTTATTTTTATAAAATAAACAGTTTTAACACGAATAGAACTCCAACATAAGTAGTTTCAAATTTAAATGCATTACTACTTAAAAAAAACAGTACAAATTTACAGAGTAAGTGAAATAGAGAAACAAATATATTAACATAAATTAAATAAATTTATATGACTTATTTACAAAACATAAAACTACAAAAATAAATCAAAATGAGAAGCTTGAGTAATATATTTATAAAAACAAAAGTCAAGCATATAGATATATATACACACATATTATCAGCTTAAGCACCTATAGAACTCTAGAATATGTCCCAAGAGAAATATATACACATACAAGATCTGTATGTACTTATCATATATACCATCTGCTGAAAATAAGATCTATACATACTTATCATATATACACATGCATATATATATAATTTGAGATAAACACAAGGGGGAGAGAGATCTCACCTTGGCAGATGAAAAATGGGGAAATGTGGTCTCTGGTTAGGGTTTATAGAGGGAGAGCCAAAGAGTGCTGTTGAGAGTAGTAAATGACGCAATTGTGTAACAGTTAATGTATACACCTACCAAGTACCAACGACTCAGTCAACTTTCCAAAGCTATGTTTTTGGTCCCATGTGACTTCTGATCTTCATAAAGGTTACTCTGACCAGACTATTCTGATATATATACATAATTTCTTTCATTTTTATTTTACTAATAAGGTATGAAATAATGGTACATGTTCATAAGTATTACTCCCATTTTAAGTAAAAAAAAAAAAATCGTTTTTAAAAATCGTTTTTTAGATTTTACTATAAATAGAATAAAAATTATGATTAACGCGGAAATATTTTATTTTCAAAATTATCAATTAGGGTAAAATATAAAATAATTTAAGTCTAAAATATAAAAAAATATTTCGAACTCCCAATTAGAATTTGTTTTTCAATTAGTTTTTTTTTTTTGTTTTTAAACATATATTTTTATATTTTACTATAAACAAAAAAAATATTTGATGTAGTGGTTGGGAAAAAATATTTGATGTATCATAATTAATTTTTTATTTTGGTATAAATAAATAAAATCGTTTATAGTGAAATATATATTAAAAAAAGTTCATCTAATTAAAGATAAAAAAAAAAAATTAGGGGTGTAAATGAAGTTAACTCATTTATTTATATCAGTGTTTCATTTTATGGGCATTTTTATCTTAAATGGTTGAAAAGGGGCAAGTTGATCAAATTTAAAAGAGAAGACAACTTAATTTGTAATTGTGATACGTGGGTACTTGTGATATGTCCTGTTAGAACTAATACAAGATTAGATAGAGACTTTCATGAACATCAATTGACACTGTGATTTTTGTTTTTTTTCTTAAGATTACCTGCTCCACACCTCTCTCTCTCTTCGTATGACCCTATTTGTACACACACATATGTATTTTATTTTATTTTGCCCTCAATTACCAAATCAATTTGTGGAAAATCCCTTATTCCGTCAATTCAGTTTCAGCCTCGCATTGGTTACTTGTCTAGCGATAGGTATTTATATGAAATGTTGGCTATGTTTATCTCATGTTAGAACTCAATTTGCGATAGAGCCATTTCTCTTCTTGTTTTTCTGTTTTTTGTTAGATAGAACAACTAATGGAGTTTGAATTTAATTTTCATTGAAGCATCTCATGGGGATTCCGGAGAGAAATGATGCTCTCATATGGTCTGAAGGCTATCCTGTAGACCCAGTGAGCTTGGGTGAAGTTACACTCATTTTTTTAGAATGATATTTGTATAAAGTATGTATATATATATATATATATATATTAGAATGATAAGAAACTTACCCACCACACAACCACAGTGTTTCCTAGGAGACTGAAAAACCTCACATTTCTAATTAGGGGAGAGGTTATACCATTTGTATTAAGGGTGTGCTAGTAATTTTGTTTTTATTGATGATTTTATTTACTTGGGGTGATACTGTTTTTTTTGGCCAAGGAATATATTGAAGACACTTCAATTGATTCATGAGAGCTCTATTGCTCATGGACATCTGGATTGTTGGGACTCGTATGTTATCAAAGAAGATAGTATACGTCTGATTTGCCAATATGTAGATGGGCACAAAATGAGCGATATTTCTTTTAGGGCAGAAAAAAGAAGGGACCTGATTGACTTCAGAAATATTTTGCGATTTTTTGCACCAAAAGATCTGGGCTGGAATATGGATTGGTCGAACTTCCAAGAATTATAGGCAAAGATTACATTTTGTCGCCTTTTCTATCAATAATGTCAGTAATTTATGTCGGTTTGCAGGCGGAAGGTAACCTCAGGGGCTAAAGATGGAGACTGGAGTTAACCCTATAAGTAACAAAAATATGAACTAGATCTTAGATCATTTTTTAAATTAATGTTCAAATTTGCTTTCTCTTTTTGTACAGGTCAGCTTTAATTTTGTCCCACGTCGAATCGGGATCCAAAAAATCCTATATGACAATTTAAGTTTTTGGGTTAGATAACGAACGACCCAATTCATGACAAGTGGTATCAGAACATGTCAAAATTTTTATTCGGTGTCATGTTTGCTCCCACACGAAGGTATTACGGGTTCGAGTGGGGGAGAATTGAATGAATGTGACGAATTATGTCCTACATCTGGAAAAATGTCTTGTGTATAAAAGGTTGATGTTAGACCTTCCTAATAATTTAAGATTTTGGGTCAAAACAATGACATTTAGCTAGTAATGTCTTTTAGCTGTTGCTCTAGGCTATATCTCCCTCTCCAACAATATAATATTAGTCTTCCAACATGAAATCTATTAGGGCCTGTTTGGTTGAAGGGTTTCTGTTTTTGTTTGTGTGTTTTGGTTTAAAACGCATGTTTGGTTGGATTTTTATGTTTGTGTTTCCAAACCACATTAAACAAACACTTGCCTCTTTTAGTACAAAATGAAAAAACCAAAATTTGGTGTTTTTTCACTCCACTATTTATAAAAATGAATTTGGTCTTACTATTTATTTATTATTTATTATAATATTTATTTTTGTATTATTATTTTTCTTTTTTTATTATTTCTTCATTTTATAATATATTTTATTATTTTATTATTATATTATTATTTATATTATTGTTTATTAATTTATATATTAATTTATAAATATATTCTATTTATTTATTTATTATTATTTAATTATTTAATTCATTTTATTTATAAATTATTTATTCATTTTTAATTATTTAAAAATATATTTTTATTAATTTAATATTAATTTATTATTATTATACTCATTTTTTATTATTATTATGAAGTATTTATTTGTTATTATATTTACTTATTATTTATTATTATTATTTATTTCATTTTGTTTATTATTTATTATTTTTATTATATTTTTAAATATGTTTTATGTAATTTATTATTTATTTTATTAATTTATTATTATTATTTATTATTTAGTCCATTTATTATTATTATATATATATATTTATTATTGTATTTATTTATTTTTTATTATTATTTATTTCATTTTGTTTATTATTTATTATCTTTATTATATTTTTAAATATGTTTTATGTAATTTATTATTTATTTTATTAATTTATTATTATTATTTATTATTTAGTCCATTTATTATTATTATATATATATATTTATTATTGTATTTATTTATTTTTTATTATTATTTATTTCATTTTGTTTATTATTTATTATTTTTATTATATTTTTAAATATGTTTTATGTAATTTATTATTATTTTTATTAATTTATTATTATTATTTATTATTTAGTCCATTTATTATTATTATATATATATTTATTATTGTATTTATTTATTTTTTATTATTATTTATTTCATTTTGTTTATTATTTATTATTTTTATTATATTTTTAAATATGTTTTATGTAATTTATTATTTATTTTATTAATTTATTATTATTATTTATTGTTTAGTCCATTTTTTTATTATTATATTTATTTATTATTATTGTATTCATTTATTATTATTATTATATTATATATTATTTATTATTTATATTATTAATTATTGATTTTTAATTTTTTGATTTCAACCCAAAAAACATCCCTACCAAACATACTTATGTTTTTGGATGAATAAACAAAAAAACCAAAAACCTGTTTTTTGTTTATTTCAACACAAACACAAACACAAACACAGCTCTACCAAACAGGCCCTTATTGATATTAGTTAGTGGCATGTTAATATTTGATTTTTCTTCTTTGGGACTCTTTTTTTCTCACTTAAAATGTTGAGCTTAATTAATCGAAACAAAACCCTATTCATGTTGTACATGTGCCATCAAAATTCACACACAAAAAGAATATAGACACAAGATATATACGTGGTTCAGCCAAAATGATGACCTACGTCCACGGGAGAGAGCTTCACTATGGTTTGAAGAAAAATGGGGAGAAGGATACAAACCCTCTACTCAACTCTACCTCTCAAACTCTCTGCATATACACTTCTCTAAGAACTCACTTGGTTCTTACTTTTTGTGATTTCATTACTTGATGTTTTTACAACAAATACTCGCCCATATATATATAGGGGAGAAAGAGAGGAAACTGACAAAGCAAATCAATGAGCCAAATCTTATTTGCAGACATTCTTGACTTTGGGTGTGTAAATCTTCTTCATGCGTGATTTGTTTGAGCTAAAAATCTTGACTTTGTTGGTACATGCATGTGGTGTTGATGGTGGTGAGCTGGGTATGGAACTTTCAATTATCCCCCTTCCATACTGATCGAAAAACATCTTCTGTTGCGTTTCAGTTGATGTTCATCCTGGCTATGTCTCTATATAACTCTAGTTTCTCTCGAGTAAAATTTTTATGGGAAATAATTATTCTTGTGAAGTCGTAAGAATCGGAATAATTAATATCAAGATAACAAATAGATTGGTAAGAACTTTGACAGATGTGTATTATGTTTCAAATGTTAGAAGGAATGTGATTTCTTTGGGTACATTGATGTCAAAAGATTGTTGGTTTAAATCAAATTATGGACTGTTGAAAGTAGGAAGAGGACCACGCATCATGTTCATTGGAAATAAGGTTAGAAATTTGTATGAGTTGTTAGGAAATACACTTCTAGGTGGAGCAATTCTGAAGATGGTGTATAAACATGTTTTAAAATATTAAGTCAATGTGGAGATTGTTAGGGTGTGACGAAATTTAAGTGATGTTATGATTAGTAGTGTTAGTGTTGATGAAGAGAATTTGAGAAAAAATAGGAATTGGTGTGAAGAACCACTGAGTACTCGGTGGGTTATTTACCGAGTACTCGGTAACTGCGCAAGTGTGCGAACTTGCGCAAAGTGTTGAAAAAGTGACAGTGAGTTTTTGCGAACTTGCACACGTTTGCGCATCCACCGAGTACTCGGTAGCCCAATAGCGGGTTTTTAGTTTTCCTTTTTTATTAGGAGATTGTAATCTTATGATTCTTTTTAGGATTAACTTGTTCATCAATCTAAGTTATCTATATATATTAAAGTCTGGTGGTTAGAATTTTTTTGGTGTAGAGAAAATACAGAGAAAGAGAGAAAGTAATTGTTGAGTATTTTCTTGTTGAGTGTTTTGATTAATAAAATAGTTGTTGATATTTTTGTGCATGATCTTGGATGTGATTAATTCTTAAGCGGTAAAAAAGAATTAATTCCTAACCATTATGATACTCTTCTATAAAACTAATTGTTGTGGACTTAACAGGAGCTTCTACCTCAGTTTTCATGTTTGCATGGTTTGTTATTTTGGGTCGAGCTTGTAAATTTCTCATTCATCATAGTTATTTCTTAATTTTAATATGATGTCAAATACCTTGTTTGAGTCTACTTTTATTTTTTTTCGAGAAATAATTAATTATTTTACTTCCCATGACATGCTTTTACCTAAACAGAACCCATCTTCTGTGCAAGCATAAGATCGAACCTTGGCTTTTCCTTTCTGCTGTCTAAATTAACAATTCATTCATACGTGATTATTTTCTCATTTTTAAGATTATAAACAGTGCCAACAAAAAAAAAAATCTGTTGATTTTGTTAGTTTTTCTGATGCATCAATCCTTGCAAACTTTTTCCCGCACTGTTACTGCTTAACTGGCTTTCTCTTGGGGAAAAAGTTGCATTCTGTAGTAGCATCAAAGAATGCAACTTCTCTCGTTTAGTTACCAAGTGGAGCCACTGACGTTCATACGTGATAGTTATTTTTAAGACTGGTATAGTCCGATTATACTAATATTGCAACGGCGAACCACCTAGAGGCACCTAATACATCTAAAGGCCTGGCAAGAACAAGGAAGCTGCATTGTTAAAGTTTATAAATATGAACATTAATGGGTCGTCCATAGCATTGCAAACTCATAATGGTAAGTTAAACAATGAGTACGAACTATTTTTTCGGTTGCTGAAAAACGGTTAGACTTTATAAAATCCAGTTTAAACCATTTCTTAATAACGTTTCGAGAAGAAAGGATAGCAAAAAATTCGAGTAATGAAGTAATTGTTAGGCTTAAAATACCATAATTTTAATTTACTGATTAGAGGTCACTGTAATTTACTACAATGACTATAATCAACTTGAAAAAATGAATCTGCTTCTTCACCGTTCTTATGATATGACTCTAGCTATGGAAGAAGATTGGAGTTCACCGTAAATTACGCAACTATCCTTTACTCCAAAAATCTGATTAGAGTCATTATAGTCTTAATACTTAGTGGTGTTTATTTTACGTATGTGTTTATGAGATGTCGACTATCTATTTTTCATTAATGACACAAATTTGATAAAAGAGAGATGAATGAAAATTAAAACTAAAAAAATAACATATAATAGTCGTATCACTTCTTATGGTCTCATTGAATGTATGTAAACTAAAAGTCTTCTACGCTTCTGTTGAAGATCTATTTTAGTCTTTAGAAGAGGAGAAAGTCTTCAAAGTTGTAGAGTTTCATCGAGAAATAGTTATGAGCATCGTATGTATTCTCTAACCCTGTCACTATATATATGGTGGGAATGTGACTTGGAATATAGAGGGGAACAATCATTCGGTAAAAAAATTGTTACGAAGTATTACCTACTCTACAATCAAATTACATTAATTATAGAATTATTTTACATGAATTTCGATTATAAAAATGGTTATTATAATAATATGCTCAACTTATAGGTTAGAGAATAGATAAATAATCTGATTTATATGTAATGAGACTAAATTTTTGTAACTTTTTTTTGCAATGACCCTTCTCACCAAATTTACATTTTTAATTTGATTATTTAATTATTAAAATTAATGGAATATTTATCTATGTAAAATTACCAACTTGCCCACCTACCAATTCTTACTCTCTCACTTAGCCCGTGTTGTTTACATGATTACATCTCAAACAAGTAAGGAAAAACTTAAGGCACTTGAGGTTTGACAATAAGCCAAATGTCTCCCCTCTTGTTTCAATTTTGTCACATACCTCCTCTGAGGTTTATTTCTGTCACCACAAACCTCCTTTATAAATAACTGGCCTTTAAAATGGATGACGTCAACGACAAAAAATATATGATATTCCTAAAATACCCTTCTAAGGGTTAAATGACTTTACCATCCTTCGTTAATAATGTGTAGTTACTGAATTGCCCTTCAGCTCATCTTTCCCAATTGTTACAAACACTGAAGTTGTAGGTTCTCTTGTATTTGGTGTAAATTAAAGCTTCATTCCAACAAATCAAGGTTAGTTCTAGGATTTTTTTATTTTTGATCGAAGAGGGAAGAAGATTTATGTTCTGCTACAGGTTCTAGGGCTTTAGGGTTCTTCAATTCTTATGAAATGTATTGTGAAGCTTCTCATCCCCCTCATCACCAGAATCATAGTTAAATCCACAAGCGGCACATGTTTGTAGGAGAAAATCAGATTGACCAAAATCCAAATGGTATTGTGCATAGTTTCTCTTCTTGCTCGCAACATTTCCAAACATAGTGGAAGCATGTTTGGACATTGAATTCACTGAATAGAGTTTCTCCTATGTTTCACCAAGTGATCCACCACTCTCACTTTATATTACACATGTATACATACATATATACGCATATATATATATATATATATATATATATATATATATAATCAAAAAGTCTTAATTCAAAACAATGAAGCAAATTGGGGCAAATCTAATGGGGATAGTTTTGTAATCTCACTGCAAAATTTAAGGACAATTACGTAATTTTAATCCTTTCGTTAGATGATTTAATGGCCAGTTAGTCATAAGGGAGGTTTGTGGTGACGGAAGTAAATCTCGGGGAGGTATGTGACAAAGTTGAAACGAGAGAGGAGGTCATTGGCTTATTGCCAAACCTCGGGGATGTACCTGAAATTTAATAATAGTTCGAACCGATTCACCAAGGTATATAAAATGAATGTACAGTACTAGGTAACAAAATAAAGATGAAAACAAAAATCAATAGCAATTAAAAAGAATTAAAAGATTGAATAAAAATTGACATAAAATAAAATATGGTGTATACAATTTTTTGGTTAAATTTAAATCAATTAAATGCAAATTAAGTGTTTTAGTGATTGATCGTATCGTATTGATTATAATTCACATTAGATTTTTTTTTTCATTTTGATTAATTTTATTAATATGATAATTATTAATAGGTTAATCTAAAATTTTCCGAAGTAAAAGTAAAATTTAGACTAAATCTAGGCGTCAACAAATTGAATATTGGTTAATTGGTTCCAGAACCCTTAACTCATTATCTTTAATAAATTTTATTATAATTTTATCAAAATAAAAATAAAAAATAAAAAATCATACAAGTGTGTATATTTAACACACATATTTAGATATATGTACACACAAACACATATCCGTAATCCCATGTTGTTCGTAATTATGAATTCCTTCTCACATGAAATATTTTGCAAACTAAATTATTGTTAATTTTGGGAAAAAAGGGATTTGGCTTTTTTATTTTTTACTTTTATTAGGTAAACTAAATATGATTTCAATAGATGGAAAAATATAATTTGAATAATTATAATAATAATTGGAAAATCTACAAGTTTGTGTGTTTTGAGCATTAATATATTTTGTGCGATATTTTTATGAAAAAAATCTCAAGTTTATTTACTTTAATCTCATGTATAGTAATTTCAGGATCCTCCCTGCATAAAAGCGCTTCCATCTGATTGAATCGTTGGTTGGTTATGATTCTTCTTTTGTTTTGTTCCGACTTTGGTTTCAAGAATTGGAGTAAAATTTTACACTATTATAAAGCAATATTTTTTCTATACTATAATTAAAAAAATAAGAACATTGTCAAATAGTTTTACTTTTAAATTTTTAGTTTTTTTTTAGAAACATGATAATTGTTAATTTGTTTTTAAACCATAAATATTTTTTATTTATTAGTTGAGAAGTTATTATTCTTTATTTATTGTATAAATTTGTATTAGTTTTGACAAAACCAAATCCACATGGTTGGTAGCGAGATTGATTGAGTACATTTTATTTTTTTTGCATTTGAAATGTTGTTAAAAAATACTAGAATAAAAAATAAATAAACCTAACAAGCTCAAAACATACTAAACTAGACCGAGGGCATCCGTAAATAAAACAATGTATGAAAAAGACAGACAAAATATTGAGATAAAATAGAGAGGCTTAAAATTTTGTAAGTACAAAATAAATAGTCCTACACTACCATGCTCAAGAACCTATCGAACCTGTCTTAACAAATATAAATAAGATTATACATGCTCATTTTACGAACATTTATGAGTTGAGTGAACCACAACTCTTGTTTGAGTAGTTTACAAGAGATAAACTTGAACTCAACTCGCTTAATTAAAAAATAAGATCGAACCCTTAAGTAAAACCCAAATATGTTTGTCAATACCTTAGGCCCCGTTTGGTAATCGGTCTGGTCTGGTCTGGTCTGGGTGATGTTCTGAAATTTTGTTTGGTAAGCGGTCTGGTCTAATGGTCTTGGTCTGAGGAAACTAGAACCAGACCATGTTTGACAAACTGTCTGATTCCAAACTTCTTTGAACCAGACCTTGTTTGGCAAACTGGTCTGGTCTTAAATTTCTAGTAAACTGTGAAAATATTGAATATACTTTATATGATGTAATAATCTTAAAACTCACACATTTTATTTGTAAACATTTGTTAAAATCTTTTTGATTGATTTTTATTATGTATTTCTTACATAATAATGTTATATTGGTTTTGTAAAAATTTCATAGAGTATGATTATTGCACTTCAATTATCAAATATAACAACAAATAGGTTTATACAAGCCACATTTTTTATTATACAAAAATTACAATAACATAAATTTCACAAGTCACACACTAATATTACATAACAACTTAAACTGTCGATAACATGTAAATAATACACTCTGATATTTTGGCTTTTAAAAAAAAAATTATTTATCATTTACTATTTATTTATTATTTATTATTTATTTATTATTATTATATATTATTTAATTTATTTTGTTTATTATTTATTAATTTATTTTTATTTGTTTATAAATATATTTTATTAAATTATTATTTATTATTGTATTTATTTATTATTATTTTTATGTATTATTTAATTCATTTTATTTCATTTCGTTTGTTTATTATTTAATTCATTAATTATTATTATGTATTATTTAATTAATTTTGTTTATTATTCATTTTTTTATAAATATAATTCATTTAATTTATTATTTATATTATTATTTATTCGTTTATTTTAATTAATTTATAAATATATTTTATTCATTTATTATTTATATTATTATTTATTCATTTATTTATTTATTTATTTTTTATTATTATATTTATTCATTTATTATTATTTTTATGTATTATTTAATTCATTTTGCTTATTATTTATTTATTTATTTATTATTATTATGTATTATTTAATTCATTTTTCTTATTATTTATTTATTTATTCTTATTTTTATATATTATTTAATTCATTTTGTTTATTATTTATTACTATTTATTCATTTATTTTTATTTGTCTCTAAAATTATTTTTATTAATTTATTATTTATTATTTATTATTTTTTTTATGTATTATTTAATTCATTTAATATATTAATTATTATTATGTATTATTTAATTCATTTTATTATTATTTATTTTTTTATAAATATAATTCATTTAATTAATTATTTATATTATTATTTATTCGTTTATTTTAATTAATTTATAAATATATTTTATTCATTTATTATTTATATTATTATTATTATATTTAATCATTTATTATTATTATTTTTGAATTATTTAATTCATTTTGCTTTTTATTTATTTATTTATTTATTTTTTATTTTTTATGTATTATTTAATTCATTTTGTTTATTATTAATTAGTTTTATTTTATTTATAAATATGATTTATTTAATTTATTATTTATATTATTAATTTATCATTTATTTATTCGTTTAATTAATTTATAAATATATTTTATTAATTAATTATTTATATTATTATAAATATATTTTATTATTCATTATTTTGTTTATTTTTTATTCATTTATTTATATTAATTTTGAAATATATTTTAATTAATTTTTCATTTATATTATTATTTTATTCATAAATATATTTTATTTTTATTAATTTATTAATTATATTATTATTTTATTCATAAATATATTTTATTTTTATTAATTATATTATTATTTTAGTCATAAATATATTTTATTTTTATTTATTCATTTATTTTTATTAATTTATAAATATATTTTATTAATTTATTATTTATTATTATATTTATTTATTTATTTTTATTTTTATGTATTATTTAATTCATTTTATTTATTATTTATTATTTTATTTTTGTGTTTTGGTTATATATTGGTTAGATGTGGTTCAACTATTGGAGGACATTTTGGTTAGATTTTGGATATATTTTATAACCATACCAGATAGAACCACCAAAAATTGTGGTCCTAAAAAATGTCATTTTGGTTCAACTTGGTCTGGTTATATTTTTTGAGACCAAGGCAAAACAAACATGGTCTGGTATCAAAATACCATGACAAGACCGAAAATATAGGACCATAACCGGTAAGCAAACAGGGCCTTAATTAATTTGTAACCCTTAACACAACTTAATATTATTTATTATGTTTAATAATTCTTGGCGTTCTTTAAACTAAACATCCAAACAAACAAATATCTATTGCCTTAGTTTTTAAAAAGTCAAAAACATTTTTTTTTCAGAACAATTAATGATAGTTGAAATAAATATTCAGAAAATGAAGCATATATGAAAAGTATGTAAAAATTCTTTATGGAAGGTAGGAATGGAAAAGATTATGGAAGGAAGGAGTAATTTCCATCCAATCCAATCCGTGCAACTCTCAAAAGAGCGTTTGGTAATTAAATAAAATAAAATCAGAATTGGAGAAAAGGAAAATCAAGGAGAAGAGAAAAAGCAGAGGTCAATAAAGAACTCTGAAATTATTATTATTTTTTTTTAAAGGTAACTCTTGAATAGTTGAATTATTAGTTTTTCCATTAGTTGTTATTGGAATCATATTCTTTTTATGGGTAAAGTGGTAAATTCATAAAATAATTCATGCCCATAAATCATTTGAATCGGGTCAGGTCGGGCCCACAATGTATGTTACCATAGCAGAAGTTTAGACAAGTTCGACCCCTATTGGAAATTAATGCATCAACTCCACTGCAAATAACCTTTGATTGTAATACCGCTTTATAATAAAGATAAAAATCAAATGACTCCAGCGAATTCAAGATGTCATGGTATAACTATCTTATTTTCTTTGAAAATGGTTGCTGCCATGGTATACTTTGCATTAAAAAATTTATTAACTTTTTCATTGTAAATCACTGATCATTTTATGCTATTTTATCTTTTCAAGATTCTGGAAAAGTTTTTCTTATGCAGTAACACTAGATTACAAGTTACCGCACACAACCCCAACCCTCTAAACTCTTTACGGCATATTTGATAAAGTTGTGTTTGTGTTGAAATAAACAAAAAATACATTTTTTGTTTTTTTGTTTGTTCATCCAAAAACATAAGTATGTTTGGTAGGGATGTTTTTTGGGTTGAAATTGAAAAATTAAAAATCAATAATTAAAAATATAAATAATAAATATAATATAATATAATAATAAAAAATGGACTAAATAATAATTAATAAAATAAATTATAAATTACATAAAACATATTTAAAAATATAATAAAAATAATAAATAATAAACAAAATGAAATAAATAATAATAAATAATAAGTAAATATAATAACAAATAAATACTTCATAATAATAATAAAAAATGAGTATAATAATAATAAATTAATAATATATATTTTTAAATAATTAAAAATGAATAAATAATTTATAAATAAAATGAATTAAATAATGAAATAATAATAAATAAATAAATATAATATATTTATAAATTAATAAATAATAATTTAATAATATAAATAATAAATATAATATAATATAATAATAATAAATGAATACAATAATAATAAATAAATATAATAATAAAAAATGGACTAAATAATAAATAATAATAATAAATTAATAATATAAATAATAAATTACATAAAATATATTTGAACATATAATAAAAATAATAAATAATAATAATAAATAAATATAATAAAAAATAAAAAATAAATATAATAATAAATAATAAGTAAATATAATAACAAATAAATACTTCAGAATAATAATAAAAAATGAAATAATAATAAATAAATAAATAGAATATATTTATAAATTAATAAATAATAATTTAATAATATAAATTATAAAATAATAAAATATATTATAAAGTGAAAAAGGTGTAAGTGAGAAACACCCCAATAAATACCAAATTCATATTTATTGGAATATGCCTAAAATTTGCCTAAGTGAAAAAGTATTTTTTAACACACATATCCCAAAAACATTAACCAAACAAATTTCTAAACACAAAACACATAAACAGACACAAAAACACTCTTACCAAACAGGCACAAACCCTTCAACCAAACAGGCCCTAAGTGTCGCATTTCTTTGAACAAATCAATTGCCTCTTCACCACATCCATGATGGGCATAGGTTGCAATCATACCGTTCCAAGAGACCAAATCCTTTTGGCTTGTCAAACAATCATCAAACATTTTTCTAGCGGAACCTAACTCCCCACATTTCGAGTGCATGTTTATGAGTGCAGACACTGCAAATGCGCTGCCCTGATAGACTGATTTGCAAATTATCTGGTGAATTTGCTGCCCCTCACCTAGACCAGCTAAATTACTACAAGCACCCAAAACAGTCACAAAAGTTCTTTGATTAGGCTTTACCCCATTCGACAATTGCATTTTCGAAAAAACCCTCAAAGCCTCTTCACTCTGACCATCTTGAACGTACCCTGTGATCAGGGCACGGAGGCACGCCCATGCCTTAGGAGCAACTGTTCCCCATGATTTTTTTTTCTTTTCTTTCTATTTATAATACTAAATCAAAAAATTTAAAGGGAATTATAGAAAGAAAAAAAATGAGATTTGTCCCCCATTAATTTTTAAATTTTTTTTGCTTATTGCCCCTAATGTTAAGGTTGTCCCCCATTACATTTTTTTCTGGCTCCGTCCTTGCCCGTGATCATTGTTGTCCAAGATATGTCATTCTTACCAGGCATCTCACTAAACACCTTCTGTGGCTTTTGTAAATCCCCATTTTGGATGAAACCTGTGATCATTACATTCCACGAAGGGAGATCCCTCTCCGGCATCCTCTTAAACAAATCAAAAAGCTTCATCTAACATCAGATTCTTTGCGTAACCCGCTATCATCGCATTCCATGACACCACATTCCGCTCTGGCATGCTATCGAAAAGCATTAGAGCTTCCAAAATCCTCCCATTCCTCGACAAGCCCGCAATCATCGCAGTCCAAGAAACGATGTTCCTCTCGGGCATCTGATCCAAAAACCTCCTTGCCTCCTCAATTCTCCGACATTGAGCTAAACCCCTTACTATCATATTCCACGAAACGACATTCCTCTCGCTCTCCGGCATTACCTCGAACAGACTCAAAGCCGAATCCATTCGACCATTTCCCACATACCCATCAATCATCGTGTTCCTAGAAACAATATTTTTTTCCAGCATTTCATCAAACAGCTTCTCTGCTTCCGAAACCCAATTCTTTTTCACATAAGGGAAACCATAGCAGTCCAATTGACCACATTCTTCTTGGCATCCACTCTATCAAACAACCTCCTATATTAATATATTTTTTAATATATTAATATATTTAATTTTTCATAAATATTAATATTAATATATTAAAATATATTAATATTAATATTTTTTAATATATTAATATATTTAATTTTTCGAAATATTAATATTAATATATTAATATTATAATATATTAATATTAATATTTTTTAATATATTAATATATTTAATTTTTCATAAATATTAATATTAACATATTAAAATATATTAATATTATAATATTAAAATATATTAATATTAATATTTTTTAATATATTAATATATTTAATTTTTCGAAATATTTAATTTTTCATAAATATTAATATTAATATATTAATATTAAAATATTAAAATATATTAATATTAATATTTTTTAATATATTAATATTATAATATATTAATATATTTAATTTTTCGAAATATTTAATTTTTCATAAATATTAATATTAACATATTAAAATATATTTAATATATTAATATTATAATATTAAAATATTAAAATATATTAATATTAATATTTTTTAATATATTAATATATTTAATTTTTCGAAATATTTAATTTTTCATAAATATTAATATTAATATATTAAAATATATTAATATTATAATATTAAAATATATTAATATATTAATATTAATATTTTTTAATATATTAATATATTTAATTTTTCATAAATATTAATATTAATATATTAAAATATATTAATATATTAAAATATATTAATATTAATATTTTTTAATATATTAATATATTTAATTTTTCGAAATACTTAATTTTTCATAAATATTAATATTAATATATTAATATTATAATATTAAAATATATTAATATTAATATTTTTTAATATATTAATATTATAATATATTAATATATTTAATTTTTCGAAATATTTAATTTTTCATAAATATTAATATTAATATATTAAAATATATTAATATATTAATATTATAATATTAAAATATTAAAATATTAATATATTTAATTTTTTGAAATATTTAATTTTTCATAAATATTAATATTAATATATTAAAATATATTAATATTATAATATTAAAATATATTAATATTAATATTTTTTAATATATTAATATTATAATATATTAATATATTTAATTTTTCGAAATATTTATTTTTCATAAATATTTAATTTTTCAAAATATTTAATTTTTCAAAATTTATTAATATCAAAAATAAATTTGCTACAGTGTTGGTACCAAAACCAAAATCATGAACCAATGGTTCCAAATTTTGGCTCATTCCTTCACAAAAATTGCACCATGGAATTACTACAGTGTTTACTCCAAATTTTCACTCCATTTGCCAAACATGGGTTTGGTGCCATTTTTTGAAACCAAACCCAAAACCAAGGCTCCACTCCGTTAGCCAAACAAGCACTTAGGCAATTAAATTACATAATTACATCTTATGCCATAACAAAAATAAGCGTATCTATTCTATAAACCCGTCTCCTCAAGAACATACGATAATCACAGGTTCGTTCTAATTCTACCTTGATTATTTATACAATGATTGTCTAGTTCCTTTTTTTTTTCCTCCTATGCTCTTTATTTAACTGATGCTTGAAAGAACAATAACTCTAAAGAGCAAATTGATCTTTAGAATGTAAATAATATATAACATCCGGTGGCTCTGTGTAAGTCAAATAATTTTGGGTAAATAACACCCGCACCCCCTCGATTTTTGCTAATTACAGTTTCACTTTCACCCCCTCAACTCATTCTCCGGTGAGGTCAAACCGGGTCAACCAAAATCTGAAATGTGAAATGACCAAATTATCCTTATATGTGTGTAAAGACTTATTTGCCCATCCAAAATGATGTGAAATACCTAAACTATCATCATCACTTATATATATATATATATATGTGCATAAATATATGTATATACCCATATACATATATGTATATGTATGAATTGGGTATTGGGCAAATTCAATCTATATCATAAAAACATAAATTGGGTCCAAGATCAACAAATACGTCCTATAAGAAGCATGATTTAGACCCAAAAAATCAACACACCCATTTTATATGTATGTAGATATATATATGTGCGTATATATATATATAGATATATATATATATATATAGTTATATATGTATATATATATGCGTGTATATCTATCTATATAGTTATATATGTATATATATGTGCGTGTATATATATAGATAGTTATATATATATATAGATATATATGTGCGTATATATATAGAGATAGAGATATATATAGATATATATGTCATTTTGTTTTGATTTTTCTGGAATTGAAAATGGACAATTAATTGAGTATGGGTAGGAATTGAGGTTTGATAATTTGTAGTTCATTTTAGGGTTAGGGTTTGATTTGAGGGGTTTTAGGAGAGAGTAGGGGTGAGATGAAGAAGATGATGGAAGGGTAAATAAGTAATTTAACATAAAAGAATATTTGATTACTTAAAATAAATATAAAAAAGGGGTATAAGAGTAATTGCACATATCCGGTCGCCGGATATGGGATTCAGGGGGTGAAACTGTAATTAGCAAAAATTGAGGGGGTGTGGGTGTTATTTACACTATCAACAGGGGGTGAAACTGTTATTTACCCAATAATTTATTGCCTTGAGTTTTTTTTTCCTCTCCTGTATAAAGTATATTCAAAAGTAGTACATCGCGCATGTACTATATATGTATAGATTGTATACTCATAGATATATGAAGAGAGGAGAGTTAGGGTTGATATGGGTTTGTGTTGAAGTGTTTGAGAGGAAGGAGTGTACGTTGTGCATTGTTTTTTTTTTTTTTTGAAACAGAAGCTACTGGGCGACGTCTCTATTTTGGCGACATCTTGCCATCTAATTTTTAATTTTTGCCCTAAGGTTCTGCGCGACATCTCGCCCTCGCAAATCCTAGTTTGCAATTTTATTTTATTATTATTTTTATTTTTTATTTTTTTTAGAATAAATGAAAATATACATAAATAAATGTAAATATCAATAGAAATATATATATATATACATTTATACATATAATACATATATATATAGTAGATATTTTTTTTTCTTTTTTTACATCTAAAAATTATTAAACGAATACAAAAATAAAAATAAACATTTTTTTTAATGGTAAGAAACGCACACACCCCCACATGAGCCCCATGGGACTCGAACCCTTAATTTCCCCTTTGAGGATGAAATGTGATACCATCAGGCTACAAGGCATTTGGTTAAAAAAAATAAAAAAAAATAAACATTCCTTAAAAGAAATCACACAACATGCATAAAATAATAAAAACGTAAAAGCAAATTAATATACAATTCCGGATTTTCGGTGCCAATGTTTACTAGTCTTTGGCGAGACATCTCCAAACAATTCATCCAACTCCCTTTCTCTCGGTCACGCTTCCCCCAAATGTCAGAGAAAGTATGGGAAGTGAGTCGTTTAGTGGTGTCCAGTGCGGACATGTAGAAATGCATGACATCGAACAAATAATAATCATCATAAAAAGCACTTCTTGTGTCCAACAAATTTTTTTCTCCAATAAATGAGGTAATGGTTCCTCTATCAACTCATCAATCCCCTCAATTGCATAATATTCATCCCCTCCTTGTTTGATATCATGGAATGACTTATTGAGACATTGGGGAAACGAGGCTCTACCTAGTTGAGAATATAAACAACTTCTAAAGCAGCAACAACTTCCAAATTCGATCGATGTTGATCCGCCAAGTTGTCAAAGTTCGTGTTTGCCCTATTCATAACGGCTTCTAGGTCGTCTTTTACTAGTATTTGTGGCACATCTTTAGCTATCAAATTATCCATTTTATAGAGACAAACAATTTTCTAGGTTAGCAATCGGTTCATATGGTGTCTCAATTGACTCTTTTGGTGGGGAAGCAGTTTGTTCACACTCATTTGGTAAAATTTCACTCTTAGCCTTAAACCTTTTATCCCCTTGATTATTGACCTTTTATCCCCTTGATTATTGATTTTGTTACTGCTTTCAAAAGTCGTATTGGCCTCATTTGTCTCATATTTAAGTCCACTAATGGATACTAAGTCGATTATGTGTTGGCCATTTGGATTAACTACTGTTTGACTTGATAATTCTTCTTCTTCTTCTTCTCTCAGACTTTGGGCAATTGATTCAAAGTGAGTATCTATTAATTGTGCAGTAGCTTGAAATTTACATGAAATAGTTTCATAGTCACGTAAAATAGTTGTAAAGGTACGTGAGGCGGCTCTAAACTCTCTCATCTCAACTAATAATTCATCGTAAAAACTGTTCGATTGGGGAGATGGATTTCGATTTCGATTTGGATTAAATCCTCCATATAAAGGCCGATTTAAATCGTAAAGATATAATTATTGGCTATCTAATTGGAAGTACGAATTGTCTATATTGTACGTGGTTTCCTCACAATTAGGAGTGATTCCTTCAATTCTACTTAGGGCTGCCAAAACTTTATCTTCGAAGGTCAATGACCTCTGAGACAAGTATGAATTTGAATCTTCAAATTGGAATTGATTTGATGGTTGACGAAAAATTCTTTATTATATAAAGGGTAGCTAGATTGTTGAGAAAAATATTGTGGATCTTGATTGAAGCTTTGATGTTGAATTCCTATACTCAGTTGTTGGTATTGGAAATTCAGATGATCTGTCCAACCTAGATTATCTGATTTATAATATGGGGCATTCGCCGAATTGGTATAGTTGTTATACATTTAAAAAATACATATTATAATAGAAAGTAAATAAAACTAAAATAAAATAAAAATTAAGCAAGAAAATTAAAGTCGTGATTGTGCAATAAGTTTAAATACACTAAAACTTACAAACGGTCCAGCAAAGTAATTGTCACCAATTCTCTGGTTCCCTTATCGCTTATTTCGGTGTAGCTCGCAAAAATACACAATCCAACTTTGAAAATAAGAAAATAAAATAAAGCAAGTAAAAAAAATTCAAGGATACTAAATTACTCAAATTCAGAATATCCGTTAGTCCCTGGCAACGGCGCCAAAAACTTGATCGGTGTCTTAGGTCGGTTAAAAATATGATTAAAAATAAGACTATAATGACCTAGTTTTACCTATCGTAAGTGCATAAGTCGTATTATAGTATAATATGGCTTGAGACAGGTTATTAAACCCAAGGGACTAAATCGTACTCTAAATTCTAATAAAATAATATTCTTGAATTGTCACTGATAATTTGGTTTGAATTTTTTATATTAAACTAATTAATTAAATAACTAAACTAAATAAAACAAGTAAAGATAGATTGAGAAAATTCGATAGAGACAAAGTCTAGGGTGTATCTAACGCCATCACTAGCCTCGTAATATAAACATGTTATTCATTCTACTATAAAAGGGAGATACAACTCTCGTGGATCAGACTAGTATTGCTACAAGCTAGTGCCTAGTTCCCAAAGAAATACATTCAATCGGATTCAGCCACAAATCATCTTCGGAATGAGTGTGATTAGTGCATACGATTACTCTACTCTACTCCTACGGTGCATTAAATTAAAACATGTCTATATCACCTCTTTTTAGCATGGTCTGTCCAAATCAACTCTTCCTGTTTTACGAACCATTATGTATAAAATTAAAATTTAACCTTCGGAGTTCTAGCTCATAGTGGTTAAGCATAATTGGGCAAAGTTAAGCATTACATCAATCTAAGACAATGAATATAATAAATCCAAAACTTTATATAAAGTGCTAGTTCGTTATCTCATCTACATAATCATCACGATAATGTTCTTTAGCTTCCCCTTTTACAATATAAATAAATAAAACATAGTCTATATTACTTGGGCTAGGGTTTGCTAGAAACTCTATATACTGTTTAGTTCCCCATGTCTGTTAAAGATCGCATCGTTGATGTTGAACCCGAATCCATGGACCTCTTGGTGTTTTCCTCTATTTTTTCTTAGTTTTCTCCTCTTCGTCGCTCTCCAGATGTGTTCTTCTACGCACTAAATTTGTCGAGAGAAAACCCCCCATCTATTATGATGTATGTGGCCTTTTATAGAGAAAATAAATCACACTCCTAAATGATTTTGGAGATTTAATAAAAATAAACCAATGTTACTAAAACTAACATAAAAATATAGTTTTTCGAAAAATTCCAAAATAATTACACATGAATACTAATTAATAAATAATATTATTCCTAAAATATCAGCCAAATTGGAGTTTATATAGGTCACCAATAAAAATCACGAAGTTTTCAGCAACCTTCATAACAGTAATAAAATCGTGGGTTTGAGGCTTTAAACGATGCGTTTTGGCCCAAAATTATCTGGGTCCACTATTTATACTAGGTTTTGTTTTTTGGCCTGTTTCCACTCGAAAAACTATCATTTCTTACTAAATTCCGACATTCTGATAATTTATATTAAGACTGCAGATTCGGCTATCTGAATGCGATTAAGCCATTTTCTTCCGTTCCGCTCCTTTTTTGGAATTTTTCTTATATTTTATGGCTCAGTTTACTCCATTCTTTAGCGGTTTCATCTCTTGAATCATCTCGAATTATTATTCCAGTTAATTCACCAAAATTAACTGATTTTCCTCACAATGCACCTGAAACACACTAAACAAGATAAACCGCATAAAAAACCCCAAGTAATGGAATAGTTAGACTAATAATGAATAGTTAGGGGCCTAGAATACATAATATTTGGCACTTAACACTGAACCACGTATATATCTTTGTGTCAATTATTTGGTGTGTGTTTGTGTGTGATTTTGATTTATAGGTGTGCACGGCTTCAAACGAAGGGTTTAGATTCCCTAAGTGTTCTTGGACGGGTGTGAAAACCCTAACAAGTGGTATCAGAGCTTCAGGTTGAAGCAAATCCAGAAACCGTACGTTTTGGTCTAGATTCGAACGTTCAAGTTACACGAAATCATAAATCAACCATACCAGGAGCTTCGTCTCGTCAAGACAAAGACGGGACTGTAAAACACGTCGCCATCGGAAGTCCAACACGCCATCGTAAGTTTTTGCCAGCAAAATAAGTCTGACCACGCGCTCGCCGAAGATGACGAGTGAAGTCTTTACCGAGTACTCAAAGATCCAATTACGGAGTACTCGATAGTACAGTTACCGAGTACTCGACCACTTCAGCAGTGATGACAGTGCCACGTCATCAGCAAGAGGCATTATTAAGGATTTAAATCGTTTCGGACGCAACCGTATGATCAGTTTTGCGTGATTCAACTCCGAACACCTTGAAAAAGCTCAATGAAAGCTATGGGAGAAGAAAATGCAACAATGATTGAGAGGTTTAATGATACAAACTTTGCCTTTTAGAAGTTGCAAATTGAGGATGTGGTATACCGGAAGAATTTATGTTTACCATTGGCAGGGCAGAAACCTTAATCGATGAAACAAAAGGATTGGAAAATCCTGGATCAGAAAGCTCTCGGTACGATCAAACTGACATTGTCAAAATCCGTTGCATTCAACATAAGGAATGACAAGACAACAAGGTCTCTCATGGATGCTCTTTCTAACATATACGAACAGTCGTCTGCAGCAAACATGGTACATCTTATCAAAAGATTAGTTAATATGAAGATGTCTAAAAATAGAAAAGTTAGTGAACATCTCAATGTTCTTAATGACATTATTGGGCAATTGGAATCAGTTGATGTGTCAATTACTAGCAAAATGAAAACGACTTTAGTTTTAAGCCAATTGCTAGATAGTTGGAGCGCCACAGTGGCCACAATCAGTAGCTCTTTAGGGATAGAACCACTATAGTATGATTTTGTAATGAGTATGGTACTCACAGAAGAGATCATAAGACATACGTCAAACTTTTCTAACAGTGGCTCAACATTGAATGTCGACAGCAGAGGCAGAGGTTCGAACAGGAAAAAATACGAAAATCAAAGGCGTGGTCATTCCAAGTCGAGACAGGAGTCTTGAAATTCCATTAAGTGTTGGAATTGTGGCAAAATTGGTCATTACAGAGGCCAGTGCAGATCCCCGCGGAGTCTAGTAGATGACAAGACTGAAATGAATTTTGTCTCAGAAAATGATGCGTTGATATGCTCTTTGGAGAATAAGACAGAGTTTTGGGTCTTGAACTCTAGAGCATCATTTCATGCCACCTCAAGTCGAGAGCTCTTTGAGAGTTATGCACCTGGTAACCTTGGCGAGGTTCATCTAGGTGACGATCAGTCCTACAGTGTTGTTGGCAAATGTGAAGTACATATCAGACTAAACGGATCAATATGGAAGCTAAGGGATAAGAGACACATTCCAGACTTGAGGAAGAACCTGATCTAAGTAGGCCAGTTGGCGAGTGAAGGTTATGTGACCACTTTCAATGAAGATAAGTGAAAATTTTCCAGGGGGATATGACTATAGAAGGAGGAAAGAAAGAAGGTACGCTCTACACAACCATCAATTTTAGCACAGTGATTACAGTTGCAAAAGGAAAAGAGGATCACAACTTGTGGCACCAGAGGCTTGGTCACATGAGTGAAAAAGAGCTCTCAGTTATGTTCTCAAAAGGAAAACTACTAGTGAAATCGATTGACATCGACTTCTATAAGTGTAAGTAGAAGAGGATTAGTTTCTAGAGCAACAACAGAAACCTCACAGTAGAGAAGCTTAAGCTAGTTCACATGGGTGTCTGGGGGTCAGCAACTGTCTCATTTCTTGGCGGAAAGTCCTACTTTGTGACTTTCATTGATGACCATTCCAGGAGGATATAGGTTTACTTCTTGAAACATAAATCTGAGGTGTACAATGTGTTCAAGAAATGGAAAGCCATGGTAGAGAACGAGACAGGGTTGAAGGTAAATAAACTGAGATCTGACTTTGGTGGAGAAAACGAAGACTTTGGGTTCAAAAACTTTTGTTATGAGAACAGTATCATATTAGAAAAGACTGTTCTAAGTACCTTACAGCAGAATGACGTAGCAGAATGTATGAACCGAAAAGTGAGTGAGATAGCCAGAAGCATACGTATTCAGGCAGGATTGCCAAAACAGTTCAGGGCATAAGCAGTCAGTACAACAGTGTATCTTATGAATCGTGGTCCATCAGTATCATTGGAGTACAAAATACCAGAAGAGGTATGGAGCGGTAAAACACAGAGTGATCCTATGTATGTTGAGATAGAAAATGTTCTAGATAGTGAGAGTCCTCAGTCAGAATAACAAAATGCAGATGATAATTTTTAACAGGATGATACACCGCAGTCTTCGACTCATTTTCCTGTACTTAGGAGGACTTCACGGCCGCATGTGCCGAATCGGAGATACTTGAATTATTTGTTGCTCATAGATGAAGATGAACCATAATGTGATGATGAAGCATGCAATGGAGTAGATGCGAGCCAGTGGGAGCTTGTGATGGAAGATGAGATGAAGTCCCTTATCTCTATCAAGATATTGAAGCTAACCGAGTTGTCGGTAGGGAAGAAAGCTCTCCATTCTTCGGTTGTGAAACTGAATACCATTCATTCAAGCATTGTTGAAGCAGAGGGTTTATATCTAGAGTTGTTAGATGACAAATCTATTTTCCTCTAAGGTGACCTAAATGAGGAGTTTTATATGCAACAACCGAAAAGTCTCTCATTGAAAGGGAGAAATAAAACAGACACGAAAAACTTTATAAGGCAAAGTCAGAAACAATAGTGGTTGCAAGACAGAGTGGTTAGACGCAATAGAGGTCGCAGGTTCTGTCGAAGGCTAGATATTGCTCATGCAATGGGAGCTATCAGCATGGTCATGTTGACCAAAGTAGTGACTGTTGACCCAAGGTTTTCGACCATGGGTAAATGAGATATTTTAATGATAACAAATCATTGAATGTGGTGAATTTAATGTTTACTTGAGTTATACTTAATAGGTTGTTGATTCAAGATAAACTCAAGAGAGCTAGTGGATTCATGATAAGATCAAACAAAAGTACTTAGAGCTCAAAAGACATTGAAGACTATGATGGAGATATCAACCCAAAGCTTAAAGAATTTGAATATCAAAGAATTGGGTAAAATAGTCTTGGGTGAGTGCTAGATTAAATGTAAAGTTATTTTTGAAATAATTTATTTGAAGGCTCAACTCTTGACAAACTAGTATATAGGACCATGCATATCATTAACATCATTCATGAGTCCTTGGATCATTAGCATTAGACTATGATCATCATTGATGATACATTTACATATATAGTCTTTGCTAAAGTTAAGTTAGTTCAATCTTTCATAAGTTATGGAAGAACTCAACAAAGATATTTTCCTAGAATCATAAACTTAATTTCATATCACTTTAAATGGATTCTAGATGTGTATTAAAGTTTTGAACAAAATTATTTAAATCATGAAAAGCTTTTATCAAAGATTGAGAATTTGTTTAAATTAAAATATTATTTTAAGATCTCAATATTGATTTTAGGAATGTCACGAACCTTAATAAGTCTATAAGACATCCTAGGAGTGTTTCTAAGTCATTTCAGAAAAATCCCCAAAGATTTCCCGAAAAAGCGTCAAGTGGATTAAAAGTTTGAAATGAACCGTCACATTCAAATGACTATATTGCACTAAAAAATGGGTCAAATGGAGCGATTCAAAAGCCTAAACTCAAAAGTTTGAAGTCAGTTTTCCAACGACCTAAAGAACGCCTCAATCTGAGCTACGTAGAAAGATTTATGACCAAAAGAGTGAAACTAGACAGAACATAACTTAAATGAAATTTCAGCCAACTGATGGGTGTAAATCAGTCGATTGAAATTTAATTTTCAATCGACTGAAATGGACAAAAAATAAAGCTTCAATTTCAACCTATTTGTCAGCCGACTGATGGCTATTTTCAGTCGACTGATGGGTGATTTTCAGCTGACTGATGACTATTTTCAGTTGACTGATTTAGCCTGGAATGGCTTCCAACGACTAGTTTTTCAATGTGAACTAACCCAAATACTCCCAACCACTCTCTAACATCTATATTTGGTCTCTGAGCTATATATATATATGATATGTGTGAGCCATTCAAAGTTAAAGAAGAGGGAGACAGATGTATGAGTGAAAATCTACCACTTTGGGCATATTGTTTCAAATCATTGTTGGGTAGAAAACTCTTCTATAGGAATCACACCATTGTGTTTCATTCATATCATCTTCTTGTGATTCATATTTCCATACTTGAGTTGAGATTTTCATTTGATTATTTCATTTATAACTCTAAGTATGTGAGGAAGTGAACTTTGAATTTCTATATCTATCTATTAAGAGATAATGTTGTACCACTAAAATTCAATTCTTATTCATTTGAGAATTAAAGTCTAAGAAGGTATCTTGGCATGGGATGAGCTTGTTGAAGCTATGTAAAAGATTATCTCTACCTTAAAGAGAGAGGATTATGTTAGCTCTCCACCCGCAAGAGTGAGCAAAGGTCGGCTCTTCACCTGCAAACAAGAGCAAGGAAAATTGTGTTATATATAAAGGGTGACTACATTGTATTGAAAGTTATCCCACATCGACTAAAAGACATAACCACCTATATATCCTTTTCTATAAATATAGGGTATTTCCTATTATATTGTGTGCACAAATAGAAAGAGATAATAGAAGAGATACATGCTAGTATTCTTCTTGGTGAGAGTTAGGAATAATATTGGCTTATATTATTCCGGTAATACAGACGTGAGTATACACTGTGTATGTTTGATCTATTAATCAACCCCTTGTAATCATCTCTTTAATCAATAGTGAAACGGTGTTTTTAGAGGACATAGACTTATTTTTTGTCGAACCACTATAAATCTTTATGTCCGTTGTTTGGTGTGTGTTTTGTGTGCATTTTCGGATTTGAAGGTACACAGGGCTTCTAACAGTGTTCTTGGGCTGATGCAAAAACCCTAACAAGTGGTATCAGAGCTCCAGGTTGGAGAAAGTCCCGAAATCGTATGTTTTGGTCCAGATTCATAGGATCAAAGTGCCCGAAATCATAAATAAACCATACCAAGATATTCGCCTCGATGAGACAAAGTGAACTGCGTTGGCCGCGCAGCCATCGGAGACTCCACGCGCCGCCACAAGTTTCGGACATATTTTTTGGGTTCCACACGCAACAGTTTTGTTCTGGAGTTATTTCGCGGAACATCGTTTATCTATATAAAATATATTATATATAAACAGAAATCTCTTTCAAAGACGAATGTTTTGGCGTAAAAATCAGCCCCATCAATACTTGCACGTGCCCCCATGCGCAGTTGGAAGATTCTGCCTTATTTTTCACTTTTTGGCAACCGGAAAATTCAGTCCGGCGACGCGCCTCGCTGAAGAAGACGCTGACATCAGCAGGTAATGTCAGCATTGACTTTTACCATTGACCGCTAAGTCAGCAGTAGTGCCACGTCAACACTAGGTTTGTCTTTTAGTGCTTAATTTGTTTTTGACCTGTTTTTGACACGGTTAGAGGTGTTCTTAAGGTTTTGGACCACTTCAGACCCAACCGTACAATCGGTTTTGTGTAATTTTACTCTAAACACCTCAAATAGGCTCAATGGGAGCTATGGGAGAAGAAAATACAGCAATGATCAAGAAGTTTAACTGTACAAACTTTGCGTATTGGAAGATACAAGTTGAGGATGTGTTATTCCAAAAAAAATAGTTCTTGCCATTAGAAGGGAATAAGCCATAATCGATGAAAGACGAGGATTGGATAATCCTAGATCGAAAGGCTTTCGGTACGATTAGACTGATGTTGTCAAAGTCTATTGCCTTTAACATCAAGAATGAAAAGACAACAAAGTCTCTCATATATTCTCTTTCAAAAATATATGAATAGCCATCTGGAGTGAATGCGGTACATCTCATCACTCGATTGGCAAATCTGAAGATGTCCGAGAATGGGAAGGTCAGTGAACACATCAATGTTCTTAATGAAATTGTTGAGCAGTTGGAATCAGTTGAAATGCCAAGCACTAGCAAAATGAAAGCGGATTTTCTTATAAGCCAATTGCCAGAGAGTTGGAGCATTACAAAGGCTGCAACCAGTAACTGTTCAGGGGTGAAACCATTACAGTATGATTCCGTAGTGAGTATGATACTCACAGAAGAGATCAGAAGACAGAGTGAGTCAGACTCTTCTAACGATGGCTTAGTATTGAATGTCGACACCAGATGCAGAGGTTCGAACATGAAGAAATACATAAACCAAAGGTGTGGCCGTTCCAAGTCGTGACAGGGAAGACCATATAGAAGATTATAGTCTCGAGGTCCTAGAAATTCCAAAGAGATTGAGTGTTGGAATTGCGGCAAAACTGGTCACCTCAAGAACCAGTGCAGATCCCCACAGAAGGTAGCGGAGAACAAGACCAAGGCAAATATTGTCTTAGAAAAAGCTAATATGCTCTTTGGAGAGCAAAATAAAGTTTTAGGTCTTGGACTCTGGAGCATCATTCCATGCCACCTCAAATCGAGAGCTCTTCGAGAGCTATACACCTGGAAACCTTGGCAAGGTTTATCTAGGTGATGATCAACCCTATAGTGTAGTTGGCAATAGTGAAGTACATATCAGACTCAACGGATCGATATGGAAGTTGAAGGATGTCAGACATATTCCAGACTTGAGGAAGAACCTGATCTCAGTAGGTCAGTTGGCGAGTAAAGGTTATGTGACCACTTTCAATGAAAGATAGTGGAAAGTTTCCAGAGGGACTATGATTATAACACAAGGAAATAAGAGCGGTACACTGTATACTACCACCAAAGCTAACACGTTGATATCAGTTGCAGAAAGTAATGAGGATCACAATTTGTGGCACCATAGGTTAGGTCATATGAGTGAAAAGGGACTCAAAGTTATGATTTCAAAGGGAAATCTATCAGGCCTAAATTCGATTGATATCAACTTTTGTGAGGATTGCATATTCGGTAGGCAGAAGAGAGTTAGTTTTCAGAAAAACGATAAAGATCTCAGAAAGGAGAAGCTTGAGCTAGTTCACACTGATGTCTGGGGACCAACAAATGTCTTATCTATTGGTGGAAAGTCTTATTTCGTCACCTTCATCGACGACCATTCCAGGAAGGTATGGGTTTATTTCTTGAAACATAAATCTGAGGTGTACGATACATTGAAGAAATGGAAGGCTATGATAGAGAATGAGACGGGTTTAAAGATAAAAAGGTTAAGATCCTATAATGGTGGAGAATATCAGGACACCAGTTCAAAAACTTTTACTATGAGAACGGTATTAAATTGGAGAAGACTGTTCGACGTACACCACAACAGAATGACGTAGCAGAATGTATGAACCGGACATTGACTGAGAGAGCCAGAAGCATGCGCATTCAAGCAGGGTTGCCGAAACAGTTCTGGGCAAAAGTAGTCAGTACAACAGCGTATCTAATCAACCGAGGTCCATCAGTACCGTTGGAGCACAAAATACCAAAAAAGGCATGGAGTGGTAAAGAGGTAACACTTTCACATTTAAAAGTTTTTGGTTGTGTTACATATGTACATGTTAGTGATAATGTGAGGGATAAGTTTGATCCTGAGTCACAAAAGTGTACTTTTATTGGCTACGACGACGATGAGTATGGCTACTACATATGGGATGATTAAAACCGAAAGGTGATCTGAAGCAGATATGTAGTGTTCAATGAAAAAGTGATGTACAAGGATAGGCACACAACTACCTCAGAGCTTATAGCACAGAGTGATCCTGTGCGTGTTGAGTTAGATGATGCTCAAGACAGTGAGAATACTAAGTCAGAAGAATAGATTGAAGATGACACTACTCAACAGGATGATACACCGCAGTCTCCGACTCCTATTTCTGTACCTAGGAGGACTTCACGGCCACTGTGTCGAACAGGAGATACATGAATTACTTGTTGCTCACAGATGGAGATGAACCAAAATACTATGATGAAACATGTAGTGCAGCAGATGCGAGCCAGTGGGAGTTTGCGATGGAAGATGAGATGAAGTCATTTATCTCCAACAAGATATAGAAGCTAACTAAGTTGCAGGTGAGAAAGAAAGCTCTCTATAACAAATAGGTCTATAGGGTCAAAGAAGAACATGATAGTTCTAAAAGGTACAAGGGGAGACTCGTAGTAAAAGGCTTTTTGCAAAAAGCAGGAATCAACTACACCGACATATTTTCTCTGGTTGTGAAACTGAATACCATTCGTTCAGTTCTTAGCATTGTTGCAGCAGAGGGTTTGCACCTAGAGCAGTTAGATGTTAAAACTGTTTTTCTCCATAGTGATCTAAAGGAGGAAATCTATATGCAGCAGCCGGAAGGTTTCTCAGTGAAAGGTAAAGAAAAACTTGTGTATAAGTTGGAAAAGAACTTGTATGGTTTGAAACAAGATCTAAGATAGTGGTACAAGAAGTTCGATGGATTTATGCAAACAAGTGAAACGCTGACCATTGTTGCTACTTCAAGAGGTTTGACACGAGTTACATCATCCTTCTACTTTATGTTGATGACATGTTAGTAGTTGGGTTTGATTTTGCGGAAATCAACAAGTTGAAGAAGCAATTAGTAAATGAGTTTGAGATGAAAGACTTAGGCGCAACGAATCAAATTCTTGGTATGATAATCAACAGAGACAAACAGAAGGGTACTTTGCAGTTGTCTCAGGCTGACTACATTGAACGGGTTCTGAAGAGGTTCAACATGAGTGATGCTAAGCCGGTTAACACACCTTTGGCTAGTCACTTTTGATTATCCAAATAACAGTCTCCCAAGTTAGAAGTAAAGAGGAACAATATGGCCAATGTTCCATACCCTTCAATAATTGATAGCTTGATGTATGCAATGGTTTGTACAAGACCAGATATTGCATATATAGTAGGAGCAGTCAACAGGTTCATGTCCAATCCAGGGAAGACTCACTGGGAAACAATGAAGTGGATATTGCGATATCTACGAGGTACCACAGACAGATGCCTTTGTTTTGGAAAAGGTAAAGTGAATTTACATGGCTATGTAGATTCAGATTTTGCAGGTGAGATAGACCATAGAAGAAGCACTACTGATTATGTCTTTATAGTAAATACTACAACAATCAGTTGGATTTCGCAGTTACAGAAGATCATAGCATTATCTGCTATAGAGGCTGGGTATATAGCTGTGACATAGGCTAGCAAAGAAATGATTTGGTTACAGGGATTGTTGGCAGAGTTGGGATTTGAGCAAGAGAATAGTGTTTTGCACAGTGATAGTCAGAGTGCCATACATCTGGCGAAAAATTCAGCATTTCATTCAAGGACGAAACATATAGATCTTTGTTATCACTTCATCAGATCTTTATTAGATGATGAAGTTTTGATTGTTGAGAAGATTCAAGGAAGCAAGAATTCAGCCGACATATTGACCAAAGTGGTGACAACAGAAGAACTGAAGTTGTGTGCAACTTTAGTGGGTCTTCAAGCTTAAAGACAGAAATGAGGGCACCATACTGCACTGATCATTGATAGAGTTGATTGATGGTGACAAAGTCGTCAAGTGGGAGATTGTTATATATAAAAGGTGACTACTTTGTATTGAAAGTTGTTCCACATCGACTAAAAGGCAAATCCACCTCTATATCCTTCTCTATAAATATAGGGTCTCTCATATTATATTGTGTGCACAAATAGAGAGAGAGATAATAGAAGAGATACATGCTAGTATTCTTCTTGGTGAGAGTTAGGAATAATATAGGCTTATATTATTCTGCTGATACGGGCATGAATATACACTGTGTGTGCGCGTGTGTTTGATCTGCTGATCAACCCCTTGTAATCATCTCTTTGATCGATAGTGAAATGGTGCTCTTAGTGGACGTAGGCTTATTTTTGGCCAAACCACTATAAATCTTTGTGTCCGTTATTTAGTGTGTGTTTGTGTGCATTTTCTTATTTGCAGGTACACACGATTTCTAACAATGTTCTTGGGTGGGGGTAAAAACCCTAACAAGTTGGTTCTCCACCCACAAGAGTGAGCAAGGTTGGCTCTTCACCCGTAAGAAGAAGCATGTAAGGGTTTACTTTTCACTAGTAAAAAAAACACGATAGTGGAATCCTTGAGAGGTTTTCTCAAGGCATGAACGTAGACCAAAGATTTGGTTGAACCATGTAAAATCTCGGTGTCTTTGGTTTGCATTTTCTTTATCCTTTAAACTCCTTACTTTATATACAATTTACATATCTTGAACTCCATATCTATGTTATGATATGAAATTGCTTGTATTTACATATTCATAAGGAGGGTGAGAAAATGTTTGGTTGAAGTAGTTTATTGGATTGTGAACATGATTGACTTATAGGATAAATCACAATATCATTTGTCTTGCTAGATCTTATTGCATACCAAGTGTTTGATAAAATGCTTATTCAATACAATATTTCCTTTGAGAGTTTTTGTATACTTTTAATGTTTCATTACTTAGTAAAAAATCTAGAAAGATATTTTTCATGACAAATAACACTTTATACATTAAGTCTATATATAAAAAAAATGTCTTACACATTTAGTTGAATAGCATATTCACTTAGTGCTTGAATTATTTTATTTTCTACTTGAATCCATAATGCATGTATTATCATTATGAGATAAGTGCTTCAACATATTTGCTTGAATTGTATATTTGGTTAATGGAACAATTCACCTTTACTTGAATCAATGATGTATGAATTTAATTGTGTAAATCACTAATGTATGATTCAAAGAATGAAATGAGATAATCATTTAAGAGAGCATTTATCTTATAAGAGTTTGACTAGAGTTATATGATGCCCATTTTTGTCAATATAAATTCAAACCAAAAAAGTATCAAAGCTTGTCATTGACTCTATTCACTCCCTATAGGGGTCAATATATGAACAACAATGACAATAGAGAAACTGAAATTATGTGCAACTTTAGTGGGTCTTTAAGCTTGAAGACATAAATGAGAGTACCGTTAGAAACATTGATCATTGATAGAGTTGATTGATTATGTGGAAAGTTATCAAATGGGAGATTGTTAGCATTGATGATTCCTTTGCTCGTGAATCGAGAAGAGAATTGGAGCAAAAAAAGTCAAAATTTGGAATCGCGGTGAAGAACCACCGAGTACTCGGTAAGCTCAGCGAAGTGCGCCTTAGCGCACAATGGCGCAGATTCCAAGCGCCTATGCGCCTTAGCACTTCATGGCGTGCGACATGAAAGTTTCATCGAATACTCGGTAGAAGCCTCACCGAGTACTCGGTAACCTAGTTTCGGGATTTTATGGAAAGACCTAAATTGACTCCTATTATAATTGGTATGGTATACCAATTGACTTGTCCTCCACTCCAGCCTCTCATATAAATACATGGGTCAGCGCTATTGTATTGTGTGCACAAAGAGAGAGAAAGAAGAAGATATACAGAGTGCTATTTCTTGGTGTGAGTGAAACACCGGTAAGAATCAGATGTGAGTATACATTGTGTGTGTGTGCGTGTGTATGATCTGCGGATCATACCTTTGTAATCCTCTCATTAATTATAGTGAAACGGTGCTCTCCGTGAACGTAGGCCGATTTAGCTGAACCACGTATATATCTTTGTGTCAATTGTTTGGTGTGTGATTTTGATTTACAGGTGTGCACGGCTTCAAACGGAGGATTTGGATTCCCTAAGTGTTCTTGGGCGGGTGTGGAAACCCTAACAATTAATCTAGTAATTTTTCTCGAAGTAAGACTCGTTTTTCTCTATCACGTGTGTTCTTAAATTACATTTTTCTTATGCAAATTAAATATGATTAAAGAAAGAGGAAAGTGAATCACTTCGTAAGAATATCGATGTACATTGACGCTTAGGTTTCATTTGGATAAATTGTAGAGAATATGATAGAAATAATAAGATTTTACAATTGATTTTTTTACATCGAGTGGCCCGGACGATCCCGTCCTAATCCGGGCCACATATACATTTTCATATTCCATGATCAAATTCAGTTTCGGATAGTCAACTAATCATCATTAATATACATTTTGACTTGAGTAAGTTATTTTTGTGCCACCTTGGTGTCTTACAATAAGACTTGACCAAAAGTCAAAATATTCTTCAAGTGTGGTTCAAGTGTTTCGAGGTATTCTTAGTTCACTTTTGCCTTGAAGTATTCCATGATTAAATCCAGTTTTCAAATAGTTTATCGGTCAAAAAATCATTATTTTATTTTTTTTCTTTACAAGCTTTGTGTGAGTCCTTTATACTTCGTTTGGTTGAAGGGATGAAAAAGTGGATGGAAGGGAAAGGGGGAGGGACGGATGATACATCCTCACTTTTTGTTTGATTGAATAGAACGAATAATAGAAGTGATCGATAATATGTAACTTTTTCTTGTTTTGTTGGAAGGAGGGAAAAATCATATTTTATGATAGTTTTACTACTATAGCCTTCATTATTAGCAATATGAGTTATAAACAAATATTTAACTAAATTTCAAAATTTATGATTGATAGCATTTTTTATATATATTTTTTTCTCTCCTATTTTGGACAGATAGAAAAATGTAAAGAAAGAAGGGACGAAAGATCCCTCTTAACTTCCTCCCAATCTTCCATTCTCTCTAACTAAACACAAATTCCTTGACTTATCCTTCCTCTCATCCCTCACTCCCTAATCCATTTCTCCAACCAAACATATCACTAGAGATGATGATGTTTCTCATTCTTGATAATATGATCTAATACGAGGAAATATTTTCTTTTGAGAAAATACGTGTGTCCTCTCCAAGAAAATTAATACATCTGACTAAAAAATATTTATGTCATCTTTAGTAAAAATACTTCGCGTGATCCACTAAAATTAATACATCTAATTGAAAATAAAATAGAGGTATTCCTAGGAAATTTATAGTGTATTAAAGCAAATGCACATCAAATTTATTTATTTTAAATAAATTTAAAAAATTTAGATAAAAGGGACATTTCATACAATGAACTGCATGAGAATGAATTATAAGTGAATGTGTATTCAATGTGATAGAAGTAATTTATATTGGTCGTGTGTAATTGAATTAATCTCAAAATTTAATAAAAAAGTTATATTGTATTGATTCTATCGTAGAACAACTAAAATTAAAACAAAAATGAATTGTTAATGTCCTGTTTGGTAACGCTGTCATTTTATTTTTTATAAAATGAAATCTGCAAAAATTTTTGTTGTCATTTTGATAGAAAGTAAAACTTGTTTAGTAAAATTCATGTGATGTAGAATTTTTGAAAGAAGAAAGCTGAAAATGTGTTTGGTAAAAAAAATAAAATAAGAATTAATAAATTATAAACAAATTATTAATAAAAATTGAATGAACTAATTTAAATATTTATTTATTCATTTTTGTATAAATTTATTTAATATTTAAATATTTATTTAATTATTATTAATTATTAATTATTTATTCATTTTTATTTAGTTATTTAGTTATTTTTATTTTTAATTATTTATTACTCAATTTTTTATTTTTTATTCATTTTATTTTTGTTCATTATTTTTTTTTATTGATAATTTTTAATTATTTATTACTCCATTTCTATTTAATAATATTTATTTATTTATTATTAATTAATTAATTAATTATTTATTTATCTTTTTAATTTATTTATTTATATCTTTTTATTTAATATTTATTTATTCATTTTTATTTGTTATTTATTTTGTTATTGTATTTATTATTTTTAATAATTTATTACTAATTTTTTATTTAATAATTTTTATTTATTATTTATTTATTTAAATTATTTATTATTTATTTTACTATATCCATGTTTTGGGGTTTTGGAAATAAAAATTCAAAACGGAAGCTTCAATTGAAGCTTTCTAATTTGTTCACAAAATTTCAAAACTTGAAAAATTTTGAAAATTAATTTTGACTTTTTAAAATCTAGAAAAAACAAAGTGTACGTTATCAAACAACTTTTAAGTTTTGATTTTATTTTTTTGAAAACTAAAACATAAAACTCAAAATAAAAGCGTTACCAAACATGACCTAATTTTCTCCTTCAAATGCATGCATCTTTTGATTGTCTTGTAGTGAATTCATGGACCACCTTTTCTTCAGATGCCTTCACAAGTTTTTATTTTTGTTTTTCGAGAAAAGATTAACATTTTTTTAAAAAAATATTCGTGAGAGAAAGTTGTATTCGTGAGAGAAGATTAATACATTTATTATGAAAATACTTGTGTCCTCTCTAGTAAAAACACTTTCCTCTAATGTGGTCCAGTAAAATTAATATTTTTATTAAAAAAAGTTGTATTCCTCTCTCTTTTTTGTGTTTTATGTTCATCATTTAAAACAAAGTAAAAAAATAATTACATGTCTTAAATTTTACTGATCAGAAATTCATTATTCCAGGGAAGGACCCAACATTATACACAAAAAATAATAACGATAAGTTATTCATATAATTTGACATATGTTGTTTTTATCGTAATAATGTTGTTTCTTTTATTCTCTCTTATTTATTTGAAGAAAATAAATTAAGATGGTTAATTGATAAGAAATATAAATCCCATTTAATTAGATTAGGTACTGGCTACATCAAAAAGTTAAACGTATGGAAAAAAAGAAGAAGGAGAATTACAATTACCATCTCTTGAGAAAGTCCAAATAATCCTTACTTCCCGTCAAAATTTCAAAAATAATATTGATATTTTCTATTAGTATCGACTTTGATCCAAATGGCTAAAATGACTATTATACTCCTATATTTTTATTTATTTTTTATGCAACATATTCGTTTCGATAAATAGATGAAATTACCCTTTTAATCTCATAAATTAAAATTCATTATCAATACAACCTAAATAAATTTGATACTTCAGTAATTGAACCACTACCACTGCTATTTCTCAAGGAACCACTTAAGTAAATTTTGAATGACCAAAAAAACATCAAATTTTACAATAGGAATAATGAGTGTTAGGTGTTGTTTGATAAAATTGAAAATTAAGTACTGAATATTTTAATATCTGAATTTAAGCGGTGTTTAAAAAAAAAATTAGATTTTTGTAAATTTTCAGTATTAAGTGGTGATCTTGTCACTTAAAATTTTACCTCATTTTAAGTGGCACTTTAACTGAATAACTGTTGAATCTGTTCAGATTTAAGTGATAATAAATGTTATCAAACAAACCCTTACTCGGACTTAAATAAGAGGAAAACAAGTGTTCTTTTTGAAATGCGAAGGAAGGTAAACGTCGTTCTTAAAATCGATAAATGTGATCATTCAAAGAAATACAAAGAAGTAAAGTCAAAATTTAGGCCTTGTTTGGTAACCAGTTTTTGGTTGTTTTGTCTTGGTTTGTTTTTTGTTTTCAAAGACCAAACTTGTTTGGTGGATTTTGTTTTTAAATTCAAAACCAAAACCACTTAAAACTTTGGTCTTGGATTTTGTTCAAAATAAAGTAAAATCAAGACAAAAAAAAAGTTAGTCTTTCTTGGTCTTAACCCACAATTTTTTACTTTTCTTTCTTTTTCTCTCCCTCTCTCCTATATATATATATATATATATAATTCATGTACTAAAATTAAAAAATAATATATATTAATATATATAGAATAATATATATATATTTTATTTTATAATAATATATATAAAATAATATTATTAAATATATAAAAAATAATATATAAAATTAAAAAATAATATATATTAATATATATATATAATAATATATATTTTTTATTTTATAATAATATATATAAAATAATATTATTAAATATATATAAATTCAAAAATAATATATATATATATGTAAAATAATATATAAAATTAAAAAATAATATATATTAATATATATAGAATAATATATATTTTTATTTTGTAATAATATATATAGAATAATATTATTAAACATATATATATTAAATATATATAAAAATAATATATAAATTCAACAATAACATATATAAATTCAAAAATAACATATATAAATTCAAAAATAACATATATAAAATAATATATAAAATTCAAAAATAATATATATATATAAAATTCAAAAATAATATATTAATAATATATAGAATAATTTATTATTTTATAATAATATATATAAAATAATATTATTAAATATATATATATAAAATAATAATATTAAAGATATATAAATTAAAAAATAATGTATATATAAATAATATATCGAATAATATATATTATTATTTTATAATAATATATATAAAATAATATTAAATATATATATATAATAATATATAAATTCAAAAATAATATATATATATAAATATATATAAAATTAAAAAATAATATATATTAATAAAATATAGAATAATATATATTATTATAAAATATATAATAATATATAAAATATTTTTATTAAATATATATATATATATATATACAATATTTGTATATATTTAATAATATATTATAAATATATATTTAATAATATATAAAGTTATATACATAAAATAATATATAAACTAATATATATATATATAAAGTTTTTGTTTTCTCAAACCAGACCAGAAAGACCAGATTGCTTACCAAACAGAGTTTTAGATTCAAGATAAAACCAGACAAAACCAAACCAGCCAAAACGAGACAAGACAATACCAGACAAACCCCTTTCCAAACAGATATATCATTAAAAAAAATATTTGATGTCATTATTGTGCTTATTTTTTTCGAAGATGGTGGTATCACGCAATGTATATTAAAGTCTATTATCAAAATTAAAATTGAATTAATCTCTAAATAATAAAATCAGTTACTGAGGGGCATACATTACAATAGTCTAAATAATACCTCGTTAAATCGGTACTCGTCTCACCCCACTCCATTTAAAATGCTTATGGAAGTTGTTCGATACTTTTTTGTTGAGAATATAGTTTCAAATTGAAACCCTGTATATTTATGGAACGAGGATAGAAAAATGTCACCCCGCTCCTTCGTGTCCCGTTATAACTTATCACTATATATTGTCTTAATATCTAATAATATTAAGATATATTACTCAAAGTATAGTCTAGTTTATTATCATCATGCAGTATAATTTTGTATTATTAACATAATTATATAAATTTTTATTAAAAAGTTAAATCTTGTTTTTATATACTTAAAAGAGAATAAAATATTTTTACAATTGAATACCATCTTGCCCAGCCTTACCTTAATTTTATCCCACTCACTTTAATAAATATTTTCGACCTGAGAACTGGTTAAATGAGAATAGAGTTGGAGGATATGGGTTAAGTTGTCATTTGATTAATTTTTATGTCAAATCAAACAATTGAATTAAAATGCATAAAAATCTTTGACAAAATTAATCTGTCTAAGGCCTTATTTGACAAATTTTTTACTTCTACTTTTACATGGAATAAAAAGAGAATCATAAACCATTTTAAGAAAAAAAAAGAGAAGTAGTAGCCATTTTAAAAAGTTGATATGCTCTTCCAAATACCAAAAATTTTTCTAAATTTTTTGACAAATATTGCTCAAAATATCTCTTCAATCCAAAAAACCAAAACTAATTTTTGAAAAGCGAATCGTGACAGACAGGGCATGGTTACTTTTTGACAATTATCTTATTATTATTATTTTTTTTAACTCTATTTTATGTTTAAAGCCTCGAAACTGAAAAGAAACCCCATATAGTTAGATTAGGCAAAGACACCACCAAAATCCCAAACGACTTTCACCCATATGCTAGATGGACAAATGGTCCAATTCCATTGGCCACTCCTAATTAAACAGCCAAACAGCGACTTACAAGAATTACACAGAAGGTATAGTATAGGCTGTATAGCCAAAGATTTATATTGTATGCGCGCACACATATATCTATAAACACGTCTCTCCAAACAAAAAATAACCTTGCAAATCCTAATTTTCCCCTGATAACCTCTCACTTTCTCTCTCTAGAATTACAAAACCTCACTTTCTCTCTCTACATTTTCTCTCTCTTCCCTGGACATCATCGACCGGTAAATCCAGTTACCTCCTCTTCTCTATCTCAAATCGCCCTTTATCCTCACCCCCCGGCGCAGATTAGCCGCCGCCCATACATATCACTCCCCAAATCTCCTCTATACATATATATATACATACATACATACATATATATATATATATTTCCGAAAGTATTATATTTTCACCATTTTATTTCCGCTGGCGCGTCAGTTTCCGGCATCGCCACCGTCCGACGTGTGCACCGGAATTACTGTGCACCTTCGCTCTCTACTTTCACCGAATTCGTCGACAAACTCTATATCTCTCTCTTGGTGAGTCTCGACAATGAATCATCAGCTTCTTTGTTCACCGATTGCTTCGTTTTTGATTGTTGTATGGCCAATTAGGTTTTCGGATTGTAGATTTAGGGGTTTTTTCGCGCGCTAGGGTTTGGAAATGGAGTATTCGGGAGTTGTTGTGTTCCGTTTTGTTTGATTGGTTGCTTTCGTTTACGGATCCATTGTTTGCGGTTTTGAATTCGTGTGTTTTTTCATTTTTGGAGTTTTTAGACTGTCTTGATCAGTTTGTCGTTTTTGATTGTGTATTGTCCCTCAATGATAGGTTTGTGCTGAGAAGTTCAGTATCAGGAACAGTTTGTTGTGTGTGAAAACCAACTTTCACTGTGTGTTGTGCAATGCCTACTTCATGGGATGATTATAGTTTTAAAAAAATTCGATTCAAGCTGGTTGGGGAGTGTGCGTGTACATGTATATAGATACATACATATATATATATATGTATATATATAGTTGAAGTTATGACAGTGTTCAATTGTACTGCACTTGTTAGCATACAGTATGATGATTGAGGATTTCACTAATCACCTTGGAATTACTTATTTCCTTTTTTGTTGCTCAAAATTGGGAAAAAATCAGAAGCTAACAGAGAAATTAATTTCCCATTTCTTCAGTGATAGTTTACTGCTTTCCATCTAAACCAGTTGCCCTATAGCAGTAGACTTGTGTTGAGAATTCAGTATCAGAAAGAGTTTGCTGTGTGTGATAACCATGTTTCATTCTCTGTACATTGCTTACATCATGGAATGGTTATAATTTGATTCGGGTTGGTTTGAAAGTAAGTTTTCCACATAATTGGAGTTGTAACAGTGTTTAATTTGATTGGTTTCACTTGATCCCATGATGGCCTGGTCCTTGAATGCAAATTTGGAAAGCAGTGTCTGGTTCTTAGTTCTTTTTCTGTTGAATATGTGTTGTTAAGCCTTTCATGTCCTTTGAACTGTCTTAGTTAAACCATGTTTTACTGTGTGGCGTGCAATGCTTACGGTAGTGAATAATTTTTATCTGATGTCAATTCCATTCAAGTTGGGTTGGAAGTAGTTTCTACTTGTAGTTGAAAGTTGGAAACATGTTAATTGGACTGCAGTATTTAGTTTACATACACTCTGATGATTGTGGATTTCACTAATTAATTATACTGCAATAGTATTAATATTCTTTCTGTTGTGCAAATAATGTAGAGAAGCAGAAGGTAACAGAGAAATTTGTTGAGCCTTGCTTCAGTGGTAGTTTACTGCTTTCCATCTGAATCAGTTGCCATTACAGTAAAGAAGGGCAAATGAAAATCATTTGAAGTTCCATGTTAGGAGAAGATGGCATTTTTTAGGAACTACTCTAGTGAAGCAGCTACGCAGTCTGTCTTGGATGAGCAGAGCCAGGGGCAAAGTACAGATAGACTTCACAGCATGGTAGGAAATGATTATGTAGATGCGATTTCGAGCAGTAAAGATTTTGAAATGAGGACGGAAACACAAGATCACAGCGAAGGCGAGCTGGATGATGCTGTTAGGTTTCAAGATGAGGCAGCTGCAGATAATGGTATGATGCCAAATTTGCAGCCTTTAGGAAGGAGAACAGCTGTTGCTGGAAAATGGGGTTCGACTTTTTGGAAGGATTGCCAACCCATGCACCATCAAGCTGGGTCAGAGTCCGGCCAGGAGTCGAAGAGTGAATCTGAATGTAAAAATGAGGAAGAATCTGACAATGATTCATCAGATAACAGGGAAGATAGGTTGGAATCGGAAGATGAAGATGGCCTGAAAAATGTGGACAAAGTTCGAAGGGGTCATGTAGATGTCCCTGCTGATGAGATGCTGTCAGATGATTACTATGAGCAGGATGGAGATGATCAAAGTGACTCGTTGCATCATAGAATGCTGCACCATTCTAGTGGTTTGAATTCAAAGCCACAGTCGAGGCCTGTGGCTGCGAACAACAATGTGTCTAGGAATTCAAAAGCTTCAAATGGCAAAAAATATGATGATGCTGATGTTGATTACGAAGATGACGATGAGGAAGATGGTAAATCTATTTGACATTGTCATATTTTCTATCAGATTCTTGAATTCATCGAGTGTCTGATTGAATATCGCTATACACAATGTCATGGCGAAAGTTGTTTTTCTTTAGAAGGTCATGCATACTTCTTCATAATCATGGCATTTGACTATTTGGTTCCTATTTTCTGCAGAAGATGATCCTGATGATGCAGATTTTGATCCTGATTATGGTGCCACTGGTGGCCGAACGGGGTACAAGGTTATTTAACTTAAACTATGGTAGTCCATTTGATTAGTCTAACTAGTTACATTGATTTTACCAATTAATTAGTAGCATAAATATTAGATTTTTGCATTGGAAATATTTGAAACTTTTTCATATTAACATTATTATTATTATTATTTTTTGATAAGGAAGTAATTGTATAAAAAGCACTCAAAAGGGGAGTGCATCCCAAGGAGTACAAAAAGCCACTACGGGCCAAGCGACCCCACTTAATTATAAGTTATACAATTAAGTAACCCGAGCGGGTTGACCTAGTTGGAAAAGACTTGGGACTTGGTGCCTCAAGAAGCGAGGTCTCATGTTCGACTCCTGCTAGGTGCAAACAATTCGTTAGGGCCACGACCGCGGACATAGTCCGAGCTTTATCCGATTCGTGTGGGGGGTCGTGTTGTACGGATCCCATTGATTAGTCGAGGTGTACATAAGCTGGCCTGGACATCACGGTTATAAAAAAAAAAAAAAGTTATACAATTAAGTAATTGTATAAAAAGCCACTTAATTGTATAACTTCAAATTTTTTTTACCATTATTGTATTAATGCTATGGACTATCTAGTTGGGAAACTTCATTTTACTCTTTGTTCTGTATTTGGGTTATTTGGTTTGGGATCGGAATTCGGAGCCTTTAGGGTTTGCGAAATGAATAACAACCTTTGGTTCTTGTCAGAGTGCCAGCGTCCAGAGATTTTTTTAGTTTTAGGTAAAGGGGTCAAAACTTTCTACTTATATTCTGCTGTTATATCAAAAAGAATTTTTATACTTAGTGAGAGGGAAGTTGGCTGTTATAATTCAATAATACTGATGAGTCAATAGATGAGGGTTCTGATTTCCTTCTCCTTGGGTATATACGTGGTTCAGGTACATAAACTAGGTACAGAAATTAGGTTTCTACATCTGATACGTTTCTACTGAGTGTACTGGGTTTTAGCCTTTTAGGTTCTCAATTTTGTTCTGTTAGTGTTTGCTTCTCATCAGTAGCTGTTTTTCAGTGGTTTGGAATAGGACATTAATCACAAATAATTCAAGGTGGTCATTTGAAATGTTTAGTCTGAGGATTATAGAGGGAGATGTGTATTCCTTGATATAAATGGATTACTGTTTCTGACGCTCTACCAGACTCCTGAACTTTAGGTGAAGTGCCTTCTAAGAAATGAAGTTTGGAAATTGTGGACATAGAAGCCTGAAAGTAAGTGCCTTCAAATGAAGTTTATGTTTTCCCATGAATAAACTCTATGGTATGCGTGAAAGCACCGTATCTGTATCTGGTGAAAATTAGGATAATGCTTTTAGAAGTGGTCAACCTTAAGAATATTGACGTGGAAACCTAAACTGCTCAGACCAAATTCAACCCCCCCACCCTCCCCATCAAATAATTCTTTTAATCCACATTCATGTTTTTCTTTCTTTTATTTGGGAAAGGATGCCTTGAATTCCCCAAGTTCTGATATTTCCTTTTTGTGCCCATTAGCAACTCCTCGAATACGTACACACATACATGTCTTGCGGAAGCCTTCAATGGAAAAATGCTTTTATAATTTCTCAAAGGAAGGGATGGGATTTAAACTTTGAAGGAGTAATTGCTATTGCGAAATATATGTAATTTAGGGGATTAGTATATACTGGTAACAATGGGTGTATAATAAGAAAATTCCTCTCTACATTTAGAAGTACCAAGTCTGTGTGTTACTTCATTCCACTTCAGTTTTGCTTCACCTCTTTGCTGCTTATCTTAACACATAGAATTGTTCCTCTTTTTATAGGTGATTCGTCAGGTCTGCATTGAACATGACCATACCAACTAAGTTTACTTTGTCTAATTGTATTATATTCTCATCCCCCTCTGCGAAGAATTTTTTTTAAAGAAGCAAAACTGGAAAAGAAAAAAAAATATCATATTGCCTATTGGTCTTGCAACACCGGACTTCGTGGTATTTCCTTGCTTGCAGTGATTGTCCTATACACGTGGGACTGCACTGAGAGTCATCATTAAGTCTATACTTATTCACAGTAGTTTTAGATGGAAGTACAGAAGACATACTAGGGGACATTTTATGGCATATGTTGTTTCCCAATGATGTAATGTAATTTAGAGCAATAATAAAGATGTGAAAAAATGTGTAACGAATCGAAAGGTAAAGACCTTTGTAGACTGAAGATGAAGATATGGAATTTCAATTTAGTTAAAAGCTGGATATTGATGATATAATGATCACACGTCAAAACCAACTGATTTACAAAAAGGGACCATTTGCGAGATAGAGGACCAACAATATAAAAAGAGAGCTAGTTTTATGGGATATGTAGAACTGGAGCAGGGTGGACAAAATAGAGATTTTCTAGTGGTTTTAATTTGGTAAAAGACTATTATATAGATTAAATAAAAAAATTTATAAAACCATTTTTAGCTCTCTTATAAAGTGTGTACTGTTGGGCTGTAAGAAAATTTATTTATGTGGCAAAAATGAGGATTTTAAGGTATAGGAGTGATTAGAAGAAATAGCCACCGACTGAAATGCAAGAGGGAAATTTGGAATGGTTGGTGTTTATGGAACAACCATTCCAAATTTCGAAAGCGAGGTGAGGTTTAGGAGAGATTCGATATAAGTGAGATTTCTTTCAAGGAGAGAGATTTCAAGGCTAGAAAGGTGATCGAGGCCATGGAAGGATATTTGGAAGGGGTGAGATTTTTTTTTTAGGCATATCAGATTTAGAGTTAGGGATGGGAGGCATGTTCGCTTATGGACAAATTGTTGGTGTGGGGAGCGGACACTAATTTAGCATTGCTCGTGAATGGCATGCTATGGTAGCTGGCTGTTATCAACTTCATACCGAGAGGCTAGTTTGGGATGTGTGGTTCGTAAGACATTTTAGGATTGGGAGTTATAGGAGGCTTCCTGGAGTTTCTTTATTAGCAGAGTACCTGATCTCATCGTGGCAAAACTCGCATGTGGTAGGTGGTCCCAAGAGCCTTCGGAGAAGGGTAGCCTAGTGTGTAAGGCTCTTGAAAAACAGAGTTGTTCAATTGTTTACCTGCTATGGAAGTTGGGGTGTGTGTTGGAATGAATTCCAATGTGTGAATTTTTACCTTTAATGGGAGTTTCGAGGTCTCGTCTATGTTTTGGTGCTTGTCGGTCAACACAAACAACATTAGTTTGGCATTCCTAGGCTCCTCTCAAGGTGGCGTTCATTGCTTGGACTGCAATTTGGGGTCAGATTCTTACTTTGGATAATATGAGGCGAAGAATTTTATTGTGATTAATTGGCGCTCTATGTGCAAGAGGGATGATGTGTCAATTGATCACCTCCTTCTTCATTGTTCATTGACTTACGATTGTGGAGTTTTTTTCTGCTTGTTTTCTTTGGGATTTAGTGGGTTATGTCTTTGTCTACTAGAGGAGTGATGGAGATTTGGAGATTGCGTTGTGGGCGCCCATGCCTGTGATCTTTGGAGGGGGGTGGTTCTTTGCCCTTGGTGGTGCATGTGCAATGAGCGAAATAGTCGATGCTTTGACTGTGTGGAGCCTTCTGTTGGTTCTCAAAGATGTTTTTTTATTTCTTCTCTACTTTGGTGGAGTATAGATGAAAAAAAGGCCTTTTGGGTTCTCTCGCCCCTCATAATCCTTCTACTTTGTATGTTCTGGGACATGCTCCCCTTTTGAGTTTTATTTATATACATCATGTGAAAAAAAGAGTCATGTTTGGTAATGCTAAATTTGGACTGTGATGAGTTGGTTGGCAGAACTCTCCAACACTTGTCGAAAGAAATTGAGGATTAGCATGGACAATATCTTTTAATCCATAGGGACTATAATTCCTCTTGTAGTAGAAGAAAGTAATATTGTTTTGTGAGTTCTATTCGACACTTTTCTCGCTAACATTAATGAAGATAATGTGGAAACTTGAAGACTAGGCATGTGAGTACGCAACAACTTGCAATTATTCTTCCACCTAATTTTCAACGATGGACCTGAAGAGCAGTTTGTGTACATTTGTAAATGCGGAAGCATCAAATGAGAGAACTTTTAAAGATGAATTGTTACCTCTTGATATGTTTGGAAAAACTAAAGATAACATGTAGTATCGTTCTCTCATTGTTATTGAAGGCTCAAGGCGCACTAAGGCGCTAGAGGTCCTCTGAAGCCTAGGCGTGAGGCGCGCGCCTGACTGAAGTGAGGCACATAATGGAAAATATAATGAAAAAGTAAAATTATTACTAAAGCATTTCATACTCCAAAATAAAGGCGCAAATGTTGTCGCGCTCTTGCCCGCACATGAGGCGCAAGTCTTGTGCCTCAAGGAGCCTGGAGCCTAAGCTCATGCCTAGTTGCGCCTTGAACAACACTGTGTCCTCTCCTTTAAAGAGTTGTCTTTTGCTAATTGCTACAATGTTCATCATGATGGCATTGTGCGTAGAACTCTCAGCAATAACTAATTAGTTTGTATCTTGATGATTAGCGAATTTGTACAGATTTTGGTGGTGGGTGTAAAGCTACAGGTGACTACAAATATTGCTTCGGAGACGCTTGCCAGGAACAATTCTAGTTGAAAAGGAAACACCTTTCCTTGTTGTCTTATTTGAGCTTAGCAATTCTAAATTCATAATTGGATGCATTCTTAACGTTGATACTATTGTTTTAAATCTTTGGTGAAGGGTTTACCATGGATAAATGATGTGTATCAAAATGCGTTTGAAATATATCGGCTGCACATGAACTTTACCTACCCTTGGAGGAAGGCAAAGTCATACAGAATTGACACTTTATGTACATTATATATCTGGGACTTACAATAGTATGAGTTAGGTTTGCAATATTTCTTTTTAAGTTGTATTCTCAGTTTGCCTATTGATAAGGTTTTCTGTCTTGCATCCAAATTGGACTGAGCAGAGCTAATTTTGCGACCCACCATGTGCTGTTTATATAAACCACTAAGCTTCCTGATAGCCAATTTTGAATCTTCATGTTTGCAGCAGCTATTTTGGACATGAGTATCCTTTGTATTGCCTATATACACACGGGGACATGTATTGGCTTAAACGCAATTTTTATGATTATTAAATAATATTTAGTTTTGATTAGATAATTCTTCTCTTCTCTTTTCCCTTCTTCCCTCTCTCCTCACTATCCTTCCCTTTTCTGGTTCCACATATTTTACACTACCCATCCTACATCAGTCTGGCTTGGTAAGACCTCTGTTACAAGTAGCCTTTTGAAGTCGGCAGTTCCAATGCGGCTTTCATGCATGATTCATTGACTTATGATAGAGCAGCTGGAGTGCTCGAGCCAGTGAAATTATAGTTTAAGGAAATATCTGCCTAACGTAGCTAGAAATTGTGATACTTAATATTGTGGTATAATATAAAGGCTACCCACGAAGAAGGTGCTGTCAGTGTTTTGTGTATTAAAGCAGTCAAAATGTTTGATGATTGAGCTACCCTTGAAACGGACAAGCTTTTGGTTTGACAACAATTTACTCCGAATTGATAACCAACATCTGGGATCTTACTTGCTTAGAAAATCCTTTGAAGATAAGGGTATGTACTATATCCGGTAGGCACAAAGTACAACCTTTAGGACTCGTCCAAGCGAGTTATCTCAGCTTAGGAGATGGGTAATAATTATAAATATTTTATCAACCATACATGTTTTCCCCTAATCTATTATCATTTGCTATGTTGACTCTCAATTCGTGTTTGGAGCTGTTTCTAGTGGAATATGAAGAGTTTGGGGTGCTAAGATTCAAGTCACTGATTGTCATGTTGCTGATGTAAAATGTCATTGTTATACATATGTACAAGTAAATGGATTTTGGCTAATTTATTATTTCTTTCTCTACTTGTTTTATGACACAAAATCATCTCCTCTTGATCCTTATCCTCCTTTTTTCTGTTTGTTATCAGCTGTGACTCATCTGTTTTATTAAATCATTACAATTTAAGAAAAAGATCAAGATCTGATTGATTGTTTAAAATTCTCTCTTTTTGTAACGTGAAGGGTCTGTTTGAGTGCCTATTTGATATTTTAATATATTTTAATTGTTTTTTTCTTTATTATGGAATATGCTTTCTGGGAAGCCGCCAAGAATATTATATATTTTGTTGACTATGCAATGTTGGATTATGATGAAGTGTTTGCTCTATCACTATTACTGTCATAGATTTGCTTTAGATAGTGAGGCACAACTTCAACTGCAGCAAAACTAAAGTGTTCAATTATTCTTGTAGATCCAGGATGAAGACTGGGATGCTGAAGATTCTGATGAAGATGTTAACGGCGATGATGATGATGATGATCTGGATATCTCAGATGAAGGTGATACTTATCATAGGAAATCCAGGGTTAGACTAAGAGGTAAAGGTGGACGGAGTATAAAGTCTACCAGGGAACTTAAATCATATACATCATCTAGTCGGCGTAAAAGGGGTAGAGCATCATTTGAGGAGGAAGGATCATCAGCAAAGGACACAGAAAATGAAAGTGATGAGGATTTCAGAAGTTTGACCAGAAGAGGTGCATATCTCTGCAAAAACAATGGTGGTCGGTCCACTTCTTCAAATATCTCTAAAAAGCTCAGTGAGGTTCGAACTTCAAGGCGGTCGGTGCGAAAAGTATCTTATGCAGAAAGTGATGGAAGTGAAGAACTAGATGAAGGAAAGAAAAAAAGGGGCCAAAAGGTGGGGTTTCTGGTTTATATCTGTAGTTCATATAATTTGTTAAAGTTTTTTGTTGACATTTTCTGTCTTATAAGCATTAGTTTCACCTGGTCTGGAACTTTTTGAGAAATTCTGTGGGTGTTAGATAATTGACCATTGAGGTAAAATTTCCAAATTGAATCATTGTATATTTAGTTCTTTGAAAATTTTTCCGTGCAGAACTTGCTTCAACTACCCTAGTATTTTAGATCCAATAATTTAAGTATTGGTATTTCAGACACGCGAGTAATTTCCTGTATTGAAAATTCCATAAGCTTTTCATGGTGAGACTAAGAGGGAAAACACAGAAATGATACTTGTAATTGTTTGAGATACAGTTGTAGCATACAGGTTGAAATTTATTTCCTTTTAGGTATTCAAAATCTCATGAAATCTATGTGCTGTTATATTTCTGAAATATCATGTAAATGGCGATTCTTATTTCCTTTTTTCTTTGAAAAAGTAAAATGGTGATTTTTTTTGAATAATTAAACTTGCTGAAGTTCATATAGTAGTACTGTTGGTTTGATATATTTTTTATGTTTTCTTTGTGGAGCTAATACATGATGTAAAAAGTTTGTGGTTTCTTGTATAATAGCATCTGTTACCTCTACTTTCTTAACCGGCCAAGGGGTTCTGATCTCCTATCACTTACTCTCGACCATCACCTCCTGGCTTTGAAGGACAGGATTAGATTCGGCAGAAGAAGCAGGGTCATTTTTCTGTTGATTGTAACCTTTCACAACGAAACACGCTTTAAGCCTCTCTAAAGTCTCATCAGATTTTCATTTGAGAACCTTTCATTGGGTCACACTTTTGTTGTTTTGGTTCTTCCATAATTAGATATGGTGATAGATCCAGTAATGTTATTCCACGATGAGAGACTTTATATAGCCATATGTCCCCGCCACATCAATTTTCTACACAAAATATTAGATCATGGTGGCAAGGAGTTGGCTAAAGCTTCACTTTAGGCCATGTTAGAAGGCCTTCTCACATTGACGGTTTCTGAAAATGCAGTTCAGAAAAGTTTGTTTCAGAGACTCGTCGTTTATGGCTCTGAAATCAGTTTTTCTGGTTTTAGAAAACAGAATCCAGGCATATAGCTCATTACAAATAATTGAGCATAGGTTCTATCAAACCAGCTCAAGAAACTGAAGAGTAAAACTGTTGGAATATTTCCTGGCATCAACAGTATACTCACAGTGTTAACTCTCTCTCTCTCTCAAAACACACACACTTATATATATTACCCCTTTCTTAGCTATATATTCTTATGCATTGAAGTTCCACCATAATTGGTTTAACTTATTGTAACATATCATCTTCAAACTTGAAACTTGAAAAGGGTAATAAACACACACAAGAAATATTTATCTTTCCATTGTGGTCTTTAATAGTTTGGTTTAGATTTTGATGGTCCATAAGACTTGCATTCCATGTGAATTGAAGGATTTGAAATGAATGGATTTATGTTCGATCACTTAAGTGTTGCAACATAAATTTGAAGCATATGTGATATTGTTTGACTGCGGCTATGACCTTAGAGCGGCATGGAAACATAAGATCCTGATAACTGACACGAACTAGTTAGAAAAAAGGATATTTTTTCTTTTGTTGTTGTTTTATGTCATCTGATTGTATACGGGCTCTCAAAATACTCTTTCAAACTCGGTGTCTCTCTTAGTCGATTTCTTTCTTGTGGAATTTCGTAGTACCTATCTTGTCAGGATACAATTTTATTGATGAATTATTATTTTGTTTTTCCAAAAAGGAGGAGATTGAAGAGGAAGATGGTGACTCAATTGAAAAGGTGTTGTGGCATCAGCCAAAGGGCATGTCTGAAGAAGCTTTAAGGAACAACAAATCAACAGAGCCGATGTTGTTTAGCTACTTATTTGACTCTGAACCAGAATGGAATGAGATGGAATTTTTCATAAAATGGAAAGGCCAGTCACATCTACATTGTCAATGGAAATCATTTTCTGAACTACAAAATGTAATGGTTCAATCCTTGATACTCGTATGCAAATGTAATCATTATGTAACTGTTGTCATTGGTAATGTTGTAGAAAGCAGCACTTTTAGTTGTCTTGTCTTCTCATTCAATCTTGTTGTCTTTCCGGATTTGCAGTTGAGTGGTTTTAAGAAGGTTATAAATTACACGAAAAAGGTGACAGAGGATGTGAAGTATCGGAAGGCTGTCTCACGCGAGGAGGTAACATAATAGTTATCGGTATATGTGTATATAATCATAAGTAACATAAATTTATCTGAGAACAAATTCTTGACATTCCCAATGCTAGGAATGAAAAAAGAAATTGACTGTCTGAGATGATATTGTCCATCTTGGATTTCTCTTTAATTTGTACATAACATTGGAATGCCTAATTGTTGATTAGGGATCGGATTCTGGACACTTTCTGGTTCTGGATAATTGGATTGCATTTTGTTAAAATTTCTTGGTGACTTGTTAAATTTCTGGTTCTAAACTTATATCCTAATATTCAAAACCTTTTAGATGTTTTTTGAAGTGTTGGATTTATGGCTGGGATATCTAAGAAGTAATGTATCCATTTTTATGGCTGGGATAACTGGATTGCATTTTCTGGTCACATTCTGGTTCTGGATAACTGGATTGCATTTTGTTAAAATTTCTTGGTGACTTGTTAAATTTCTGGTTCTAAACTTATATCCTAATATTAAAAACCTTTTAGATGTCTTTTGAAGTGTTGGATTTATGGCTGGGATATCTAAGAAGTAATGTATCCATTTTTTAGTAAACTGAGTTACTTTTTCAATATGGACTGATATAGGAAGTATATGCGTATTGGAATTAGATACAGATAGATAAGGTTATGTCTTAGAAGTAGCTGTGCTTCATTGTTTGCCATTGATAAACCAAATCTTAATTATTGTAGTCTCACTCGGCAACACCTAAATATTAGATTGTGTGATAAAGTATCATTGTTGAGTTGCACCTTTGAATCCATTTTCGTTCTTCAATCAATACTTGAGGCCGCCATTTCCATGACATTGTGGCTCAGGTGAAAATGTCTGCGCATTTGGTAGTTATAATATTTCAAAAGGCGGTCTATTATACTTACAAAACCAACCAAAATGCTAACCGAATAAGCCTTTTTATACAATCGTGGACTAGCTTTGAAGATCTCCAACATTTGCTAATGAAGGAGTTGCATTGTATGCTTTGCAGTTCAAATTTTCATCCCTTGTCAACTGGGTTGTCAATTGATGTCTTACATCAATGTGATGGATTATTACTTTTTATGTCCGTAGTATGAAATGGAATTATTAATTCCACGTGTACATATATTGGGGATTACTTCTTATATTTTGTAATATTATTTAATTACTCTTGAACATATATGTTTCCATATAGATTGAGGTCAATGATGTGAGCAAAGAAATGGACTTGGATCTCATCAAGCAAAACAGTCAGGTTCTGCCATTGAGCATGGATTCATTTTCTCATTAAACATCTATTTTAATTTTGAAGTTATGTGTAATTGATTCAGTGACTGTATTATCAGGTGGAGAGAATCATTGCAGATAGGGTCAGTAAAGATGGTTCAGGTGATGTGGTGCCAGAATATTTAGTCAAGTGGCAAGGACTATCTTATGCTGAAGCAACTTGGTATAGTGGACCGATTTTACATTGATCATTTTGACTATCTTTTATTATCTACTTCCTAATGTGTTATGTTTGATGATTTTGGCAATTTGTTGTCCTCTTCTGGAAGTATCATCGAGTTCTGTTGAAATATTAGGTTTAATCATTAATTAGAATTAAGTTCCTTAAAAACCTCCGCGTTCTTTAAAATATCATAACAGTTCCTGTGGGTTGAGCGCCTTTTTCAAGGAAGTATAGAATAGCAGGAACATTTATATAAATTCGACGCCAGGATGATGAAAAGCTTATAAATTTTTACTGAATGTGACATGGGATCTATAAATTTTTTAACATCATAAAATTTCGATCTAGGAAACTTCTAACTGAATCAATATTATACATGGTGAAATACTGGTTTCAATGTTGATAGTGCTAGCTCGTGTTTTCATTCTCTTGGCATACAGTCTGATCGTACTTGATATTTATCATTCTTTTACTCAATTTGTATCATTCTTTTATTTAGTTGCTGTATTGTAATGCTTATAGTGCTTGTTGATGTGTTGTTGTTTTTAGGGAGAAGGACGTAGACATTGCATTTGCTCAAGATGCTATTGATGAGTATAAGGTAGAACACTCATTAGTCTGTGCTTTTGGGGCCTTATGTTTCGTCTCTCTAATATATATTACCAACAAGTGGGAAGAATCGTGGTTTAATTGTCATCAATGGCATATTTTTTTCTATGCTGGTTTTTGTGCCTTGTACTTTATCATTGTTCTTTCCCGTGCATGAAACTAACAGGATGCATTTTGATGGGATGTTAATGGAGATCCAGAAATCCAAGAAGTAGACGGTGGAATTTAATGGGGTAGAAAGTAGATTTTTTTTTTTTTAGAATAGGATGCTAAAGGAAGCAACATGGAACAAGGAAGATGAAAACAGAATAAGATGACTTAATATATTAAAAGAGTAGCAAAAGATGTCTTACGAGAACCAAAAGGACAGACCGTTATCTAAACAAACTTGGTGGTGAAATGAATCAGGTCCAAAAAGTCAGGATAGCTAAACGGGGCTGCTATAAAGTTTTGTAAAAAGATACAAATAGTGAAGCCTTGGACAATTATATAAAAGTAAATAAAGAAGTTAAGAAACTTTGAAGTGAGGCAAAACATAGAGCATATGACGATTCAGTTATAAACTAGGCACAACAGACCGCCCGGGGGGGGGGGGGGGGGGACACATGTATAGGTATATATATATGTCAACTTGCTAAGCTAGGGAAGAGGGGAAACTAGACATTTTAGCCATATTAAATGTACTCAAAGTGAAGATTCATGGGTTTTAGTAAAAGACAATGAAATTTTAGAATGATGGAACCATTAAGAAACTACTAGAGGACAATTTGGAGAGACAAAATTGTTGGAGAATTTATTTGGATTCATGCCAGGAAGGTCAGCGATGGAGGATATTTACTTATTGAGGAGTTCAATGGCAAGATATATAGAGAAGATCCATGTGGTCTAAAGATATGGAGAAAGAGTATGGTAATCTAGAGACCTAGTGTGGAAGGTTGTAGAAAAGAAAGGGGTCACAGAATATGCATTCACACTTTTTTTTTCCTATTCTTTTTTTTTTCTTCTTCTTATTTTCCAATTAAATAAAGGACATTTATGACGGTTGTGTGACTGTATTTAGAACGCCTGTAGCGGGAAAAAGTGAATTTATATATATATATATATATATTTGAAAAGCCAGCATGAGTGAATTTCAAATTATTGTAGGCGTACACCAAGAATCAGCATTAAGTTTATATTGTTTTGCCCTATTATTGATGAACTGAACAAGGAAGGCACATTTTAAATGAGATTCCGTGGTGTGTTGGTTCAATACCCTTCTATGAGTCAACGCGTTTTAAAGTCGTGAGGTCCGTGAACTTATCAGAACTCTGGAGTTAAGCGTGCTTAACCTGGAGTTGTACCAAACGGGTGATCCCTTGGGAAGTCTCTGGTCTGGGAGAGCCAAAAGAGGACAATATTGTGTCTGACTAGAGAGGGGTTGTTACACAAGAGGTGCAAAAACAAGTAAACATCTTTGTTATTTAGTCATATGCATAATGAGGGAGAAATTGAAGATGTTGTGAACTATAGAATCCAAACGAGATGGGTTAAGTGGAGGGAGTGCCTTTTGTATACAGTGTGATAGGCATATATATTGAACAACGATTAGATCAACCATACTTGATGTAGCTGATCGTTGGCTGTTACGAATCAATATTTGCATAAAGTGAGTGGTAGAAATGCAAACCTGGAGATTAATGTGAGGTAAGTCTAGGAATGATAGAATTAGAGATGATCACATTTGGGAGATGGTTTTAGTAGCACCAATTGGAGATAAACTGGATAAATCAGTTGAGATGGTTTCAACATGGTCAAAGAAGACCTTTAAGTGTGGCGGTTAGAGAATGTGACGTTGTATACATTGAAGGTAATACTAAGGGAAGAGGAAGACCAAAGTTAATGTGGATAGAGTTAGTAGATTTAGGTTATGGCCATAGAGCAGAATGGAAATGTCAGACCCCCGAAATGTAAGGCGTGATAAAGTATAGTTTTAAGCTAATAAGGTCAGTTCGATTCAAGATTATTCTGCTGCATAGGGAAAAGCAAAACACCAAAATCCTCCGTGAGGAGTAACAACGATGTGCATAAAAAACAAGAGTCCTATTCCCCATATCACACAAGTACAATAACCCCTACAATAGAGAATGAAACAACTAGACACCTTCTACAACAGCACCAAAACATTAGACTTTACATAAAGTGTCTACAGCGTCCAGCATTTATAACCCACAGCTAGCACCACTCCTTTCACCATCTCGAGTGGGATAACCTGAAAATGTTGGAGGGGTGAGTCGAGGCTCAGTAGGAAAAACTCCAGCAAATGCTTCATTGAGTTTTTATGCACATAAAGCAAAACTAAGTATAATTTACTAAAAAGACCTGTTCAATGATCAATATCTTAAACAAAACTAAAGTAATGGCAGAATTTAAACCCCTTTCCTTTCGGAAAGTGAAACCAATTCCTCAAAACCCTTTGAGACAGTTCAGCGAACAGAATTGCTACGAACAAGAATATTTGATTCTGTTTTCTCCCCCTTTGGGGCAAAGCGAGAACGAACTCCAAACCCCCATATCAATGGGTCCCCCACGAGGCTATAAGGCATTCCACCCTCCTGGGTATCCCATACCCGTAATCACAGTTCGACAATTTGTCCCAAAGCCCTTCCAATATTCAGCCCAGAGTTTTGTATAAAAATTTGGAGGTAAAATTATCTTCAGAGACATGCATCAAATTCAGAAAGAGGAGATAAACTTGGACAGCATGTTCATTTCACCAAATTACAATACTCATAAAAAACTAAACAGCAATAAGAGACATATTAGTTCAGAAAAAATCTCACAATGAGTCATAAGCTAGAGAAGTACCTACCAAACAGTTACGCAGAGGAAAATACAAAGGCTTCTACAACTTCCCTCCTCTTCCTTTTTCTTGCTTCACTCCTTGGCTGTCTCTTTCAATTTCTGTAATTTTGTTTGTATTCCTCTTCTACTCTCCAGGGTCCTTTGGAAAAAGTAACTACAGGTGTATTATTTTGTGGTGACATGTGTCCCTAGGTTTTCCATGCATAGGACACCTGTTGTGTCATCCACTGATACTGCTGCCAGCTGTCATACTACTAAGCTGGTTTTTACAGAATTACAATTACCCCCTCACTGTTTAAAACAACCACTCAGTGGTCCCTCCACTTGTCCTACACTACTAATGAGGGAAATGCACAACAAATGTATTAAATATTATGCAACTTGAAAAGTCTATCAATTGCCAATAATGCATGAGTAGTCAAAGAGTAAATAAATGACCCTTGATGCTTTTAAATAATTCTTGTTAAGCATTTAGGCGTGTATCAAGGGGAAAGATGTACCACGTAAAACAGATTGAGAGAAACTTAATTTAAATTTCAATGATAAGGTGCCTAAGCATTGATAAGAGGCTAATTAAAACTAAGGGTGTCACATAAAGCATTGGATTCATATAGCAGCCCCCAAGTAATTAGGGAAGACTTGGTTATTGTTCTTGTTATAGTTGCAAATTTGAGCAGGTTTTATAATTTTTTTGCTAAATAACGGTATTGTTTTGTTTACAAACATAACTTTCATTTCACAAATATGCTGAAGGCATAAAAATGAAAGAGGAGTTTTCATTCTTTCATTGAGATAGATGCTTGCCAACACCTTATCCTTTGAACATTCCAATCATTTTTATCCATTAAAGAAAAGTAATACTAATTTTTGAGTAATTCTTGCATGTTTTGAAATTCCTGAATTGTTATTCTTAGTTAGAGCATGTGTACTCATGTTTTGTTTTAACTTATATTTCATTTCTTACTTTGAATATTATCTAGATCTTTTCCGAATTAAATAGTATTTATATTTTCCTTTATGAGAGTCTAGAGTATTAACTTTTTAAATGTTTCGGAAGGATGTTTATAGGGATTCTTTATACGTCTCAGTTATATATATATTTTTAAAATTTTGTGTCCGAACTTGTATTCAGGGGAATGCTGTTTATTTTTTATATTGCTGCTGAATGATTTGAATGGTCAATAAATCTGGATCATATCCAGATCCCTTTTTCCATAATAAGTGTATCAAAACGGTCTATCAATGTTCTGTTTCTGTTAGTATTTTCTGTTTATGCATTGAAATATGAAGATGCATTGTAGAGCGTCTTTGGTAAGTCTTGGTTATGATTTTTTTATTATTTATGAATTTGCATGTCTCTCAACTTCAGAATTTGTTGAATTAACATTGGATTTTCTTTTGATTGTTTTATATAAATTATCTCTTGAAGATGGGACAGAGAGATGAGATTTTATGTCTTTGGAGAGCGCAAAGCACTCTAATCATATGAATGTTGACATTTATTTTGTATGTCTTCGATATAGAGATTGCCGATTTGCTTGTTGCCAATTTGCTGATCATTCTTTCTTTCTTTTATACTTCTAATTTTCTAATCATCTATGTGTAATATTCTGTATAGTCTAACCAGTGTCTTTTCTTTTCTTGTGTAAAAAGATGTGCACTTACCACTTTAGGGTTTCTGATCTGTTTTTTTTTTGTCTAAGCAGTCTCGTGAGGCTGCAATGGCTGAGCAAGGAAAACTGGTAGATTTTCAGCGTAGGAAGAGCAAAGGTTAGTTATATCAGAATGATTGGCTTCTCGTTTGAGTTTTTTCCCCTTGTGGTGGGAGACTTTAGCTTTTGAAAAAGGGCGCCAAGAAATCTTTTGTTTTTTGTCATGTACTTAATAGAAGAATGACAGACAAGTTATATGATCCTCTGATCATTTGTGAAGTTATTCTGTTTTAGTGTATTATGCTCAGAATGTCTGGGAAAGATTTTAAATCTGGATCAATCAGAATGAGTTTTACTGATACTTACTGTAGTTTCGAAACTAAGCCCAACAAATGATTCATGGTCTAGATGTACTTGGTAGGGTTTAGTATTATTGTTGTTTTGATAATTGCATTATAGGGTTTATTTATTCATGTATTTTTGCTAAGTGCAGGATAGGGTTGGTTTAAGTTTTATGTGGTGGGCACTTGGCAAGTTTGATTTGTAGATTAATAAAGAAATTGTCATGGAAATGATAAATCACAGAGATGATTCGATGTTCTCTTGAAAATCAAATTGGAAGATACCCTCAGCACCCCCATAGATAGCTAAAAATGAGGTCTTTAGACATTTTCTGTGTTTGACGTTTCCATCATCTCGGAATCGTGGCGATAATGTTGTTGCCAGGAAGGAAATCTTATGAGCATCTATAAAGGAAATGGAAGCAATGTAGTGCTCTAAAGCAGTGTACTGTGTCAAGTCGCGTTATGGTGGTATTTTGGGGATCGCAAAGAAGAAATGTATATGTATCCTTGAACTTTTTGATGGACTATCAAGCTTGGATTATGGTTTTGCGAACGGGGCCTAGAGAAAGTAAAGATATGTTCAGGTAACATGTCTCTCGGCGAAACCTGGACTATTGTCAAAATTGGCCTTGCTGAAGTTTCTTAAAGATCACTGAGTTGCATATTTTCGGTCCAAATAGGCACTGGAATATGCCTTGAAGAATTTAGTCAGTCCTATTTTAATTCTGTATTCAGTTCCGTAGGACTCCTTTGTCATTCTTGTTGCATTCTCAATTTTGTAAAAAGGATTTTATGTTTCTTATGGAGGTATGGGCCACTTCTTTGGGAAAATTTTTAGAGGTATATTGAGATTCTTTTTACTAGTAGATCATGCAAGCATCTTTACTTTTTAAAGTTTGTTCTTCCATTTTTCTGTTTGTGTTGCTCTTTGGCATGTTTTATTATTATTTTATTTGACGCGAAGTATTATTACTGTTTAGCAAGTTTGAGGAAGCTTGATGAGCAACCTGAATGGTTGAAAGGGGGAAAACTCAGGGACTATCAGCTTGAGGGGTTGAATTTTCTTGTTAACAGGTATGATAGAGCCTCTTTTGTTTGGATCTTCGTACTTCCAACTTAAAAATCTGGGGCTTAAATTTGTTTGAGCTGAAATGTTCTATATATCATCTTTTTTATCAACAGTTGGAGAAATGATACAAATGTCATATTAGCGGATGAAATGGGTCTCGGGAAAACGGTTCAGTCGGTTTCTATGCTTGGTTTTTTACAGGTACTTGTTTAGTTCTACATTTTCCTGTGATTATAAGCATGCAATCTTTGCCTATCGATTAATGATTCATTCATTCTATTCGTCCTACAGATCTCTCAACAGATTCATGGGCCATTTCTTGTTGTTGTACCCTTATCAACTTTGTCAAATTGGGCGAAGGAATTTAGAAAGTGGCTCCCTAACATGAATGTTGTTATTTATGTTGGAACTCGTGCAAGCAGAGAGGTTAGTGCACTTTGTGTTTTGTGTGCTGATGAACCTATAGGTTGTAGTTATTCTTTGATATGTTGAAGTTATAGGCCTTTTCAAGTTATAAATTAATTTCCTTTATTTTTAATTATCTGTTACTACTTGTTTTATTTTGAAAGTGGGGTTTGGTTCTCATGATAACTGAATTCAGCTGCCTTCTGTGTTCAGTTTTGGTTCACTTCCATAGTTTCATTTGATGTTCTTCTATGGATCTAAATGTTGTAAGAAAGAATTGTATATTAATTTCATTGATGACTAAATACAGTATAACTGGTAATGATTAGACCAAGCAAGTTTCAACTTTGAATGCCTCTTGATAGTTATGGGTCATTCTGTAATGTTTATGAAGCATAGTTGTTCAAATTGGGCATACATGATTATGTATTTCATCAAAGCTAGGCTGTGGGGACCAATTGTTTCAGCGACCGGGTGCTGAACACTTCACTAGGCTTTTTCCATGCTCTCTTTCTCTTTCTCTCTCTCTCTGTTGTATGCTTTTGATCCCAGACGTAAAAAATAAGTGGAGTAACTGAATGGTGCCATTTAAAGAAGTTCTAATCAGCTTGGCATTATGTTTTTTCCGTCACCACAAGCTTATTGGGTAAATACGTCTTCCTTGGCAGTATAGGGGAAATGTGATCTATTCATTTGGTAATAGAAGTATATGAGGGCTCGTTTTGCATCTCTTGATGTCATATGGTGCATATGTGTGTTTCAACTGAGAAATGTTCAATCCGTACTAGTGTATTTAATTGAATGGTATATTGGATATATTCTTAATATTTAATAAGTTCAGTTATAATTTTGTAACTCTCTTTCGGTTGCAGGTTTGTCAGCAGTATGAATTTCAAACTGACAAGAGAACAGGAAGGGGTATGAAATTTGATGCTATTTTGACTACGTATGAGGTACTGTTGAAGGATAAGTCAGTTCTCTCCAAAATCAAGTGGAACTATCTTATGGTAGATGAAGCTCATAGACTAAAGAACAGCGAGGCTTCACTATATACAACACTTTTGGTATGAAAATTTCTGCTGGCATGACTAGTAAAGAGTTCTATTTTTTTTTTTGTGCGTGTGTGTTTCTAGTATGCGTATTCATTTCTGGAACCTGTGTTTATGTTCCCAGGAATTTAGCACAAAGAACAAGTTGCTTATCACTGGCACCCCATTGCAAAACAGTGTCGAAGAACTATGGTAACTTTTATGTTTTGTTATTAGCATTGCATGTTTGCATACTAATTTTGTCTTTACAATTTAGTTGTCTCTCTCTCTCATAAATTTTTTACGGAGTGATAGATGCATATTGACACGAGCATTGCAAGCATAATTAACATATCTCTGAAGAGCCAGGGTCCCAAATACCGGGGGGGGGGGGGGGGGGGGGGGGGGGGGGGGTTGGATCCAACTTATCTCAGAAAGTTGCAAAGCTCACAAGTAGAAACCAGTAGTCTATGACCAAGTTTTTGTTGCATATCTCACAGACCTATTTTAGAGTACTTGGTGTTTGACAAAATGCAAAGATCAATCACACGACACAGATACATGAGGCAAAGCGCTAGAATAGGGGACACATCCGCAAGGCTGTTAAGCGTAGGTAAAGGATTAACTAAGAATGAATTGGAGTCGCACACTCTCACTATCTCATTCAGAGTGCTCGCCAAAACTCACCACAGGAGCATTCATGCACTCCCTCTGTCCATAGATGATCCTGTCCCATGGAAGAAACAGGTTCCTATACGGTTATGCTGTCTAAACTGATAATACAAGCTAGTGAGAAGCCAGACATACCCCCCACTACATATATATATCGGTGCATTCGACTACATGATAACTGGATCATTTGATTGCAATGCTTCCTCATGTTGCATCAAATGAATTAATGCAATATTATTACTCCAATTGTGTATTTCTAGTTATCCCTATGTGTTGCTATTAATTGTGTGAAGTTTTGATCTTTAAGGTTTTGGATATGTTTCTTGATTCTCAAGAAATGCTCACTCTGGTGTTTCTATTTATTTGTTTATTTATTTTTAAAACTATTTGTGAGCCACTTCTCTCTGTGTATACATCTTTCATCTTCTTGAAAATATTTAAAACAATAGTTCGGTAAATAAAATACATTAATACACCTTACAACTAACAATGGAAAGCATTGCTGCGTGTTAACATTAATTGTATAGTACCTAAAGGCACTGTTGAGTTTTTTAATTCTTCTTTTTAATAACAGGGCTCTGCTTCATTTTCTTGAGCCTGATAAGTTCAAGAGCAAGGATGAATTTGTTCAGAACTACAAAAATCTTAGTTCATTCAATGAGAGAGAGGTACTATATATGGTCATCTACACTTCCCCATTTCTGTACATCGCATGCTCCTCAACTTTATCTTTGTTTGGCTTTATAATTTATTGAGTTATCTAGTTTTAAAATAAAGACTGGATCTGTTTTTCGATTAGCTTGCTAATCTTCATACGGAACTGAGGCCTCACATTCTTCGAAGAGTTATCAAGGATGTTGAGAAGTCCTTGCCTCCAAAGATCGAACGTATACTTAGGGTTGAGATGTCCCCTCTTCAGAAACAGTATGTGCTCTTCATAATTTTATTTGGGTTCTGGACTACTTCTGTCATGTTCGTTTTAATCATCCCTATTACTATTCCATCTATCCAGGTATTATAAATGGATTTTGGAACGCAACTTCCATGACTTGAATAAAGGAGTCCGTGGGAATCAGGTCAGTGTCTATGACCAATGTGCTTTCGAGTGTTGAGGCGTAAAGTTTTTTATCCAACCCTTTGTGGAAGTCTGATGATGCTTTTATCTGTGTTGTTGTTCTATAATATTCATCGTCAATGTCATTGTTTTTGTTATCCCAACATTGGTTTATGATGTTAAGCTTTAGTTTGATCCATCTTATATAGAAGACATGAAATGGTGAACTGATTCTGGCACCAATTTTTAACTGCATATCACTTCTGATAATGGTGGATCTCTTCAATGTGGAAATTTATGGATATTGATACTGCTTTACTGCCAAATTTGCAGGTCTCACTTCTAAATATCGTGGTAGAGTTGAAGAAATGTTGTAATCATCCATTTTTATTTGAAAGTGCAGACCACGGATATGGTGGAGATGCAGACATTGCTGGTAGCAGTAAACTGGAGCGAACAATTTTAAGCAGTGGGAAGCTAGTTATACTTGATAAACTGCTCGTTAGATTGCACGAGACAAATCATCGTGTGCTAATATTTTCTCAGGTTCGTTTTGAAGCCATTTTGCTGAAAATGCACCTTGGGAGCTAGTTCTAATATACTTTTCTGGATAGAAATGATTGCATGTTGAGAACAGTGGTTGGCACTATATTTTTATTCCCAGTATTAACACTTTCTGATAAGCCAAGTGTTCTTAACGATGAACTTTGATTGAAGAATACAGTTTAGTGGAGCAATGAGGGTTCTCTTGGCCCTTGGGGGCATTTTGTACATGGGACGCACTCCCCGATTGGGTGCTTTTTCTTTTATAAAATACTTACTTATCAAAAAAAAAAAGTTTAGTGGAGCAATGAAGTACTAGGGTTCAGTTTCGTGACTTGGAATTAATCTTCCAGTTGGATTTAACTTGTTCTGCCCAATAAACCTTTGTTCTAAATCCTGTATAAAAGGAATGATACGATACTGATTCATGCCTGAGTTTGTATTGCTATGGAATTTGGCTTGGCTTGGCTCTGCTCAGCATGATTGGGAAAAAAATCACGTTGTTTGTATTTAGTTTAAAGATAAACTTAGTTTTAAAACACGAGGAGTTTTTATTCTATGACTGACTTCCGCATTCCTTGTCTTGTGCTCTTGCGGATATCTGTGAGAGTTCCTAGCGGGTCACTAACTGGTTAGTAACCCATTAAAGACCCGTTTATGTTGGTAATAAACAGGCTGGGTAGCCATGCCTAGATACCGGAAGACTGGTTTTCCCGAAAAGTTGAAACAATATGACCCACTAGCCCGGTTCCTTACTTTTTCAATTACAATTTTGTAATATTCAATACATAGTAATACTAATAATGATTACAACAACAACAATAAATTATGAATTTAAAATTATTTGTGTATATTTTTTAAATTTTATCAACAAAGTTTAAAAACCCTAAACCCTAAACCCTAAACCCTAAACCCTAAAACCCTAAAACCCTAAACCCTAAACCCTAAACCCTAAACCAAAGGCCTTATAGCCTAATGGTATCACCTTTCCTCCCAAAGGGGAGGCTAGGGGTTTGAGCCCTATGGGGCTCATGTGTGAGTGTGCGTTTCTTACCATTAAAAAAAAAGAAAAGAAAAAAGAATTATGGACTTCATTGACCTCGAGGCTACCTATTTCAACCCCGTTTGGCAAGTATACTAGCTTTTAACTGTTGATCCGCTAATGACCCGCTTAGTTAAACCTCTCACTCTATAACTTATTATTAGCAGGTGGGTTTGGGCAGATTGATGGGGTTGGGTACTTTTTGGTGCCCCAAGTTCTGAGTCTGTTCTTAGATTATTTGATACATTTTATTTACAACTTGGGCCCCTTAAATATTATTGAGTTACATTTTAGGTTTATGTGTTGGTATGAAATTAAGATTTCCTTAGTGATTGCTTTGGCAATTGGCATCTTGTATAGTTGAAAGTGGTGGCAACTGAGAGAATTTTGATGTTCTGTTGGCAACTTGGCAAATGTTAGCTTTACATCCTCTGAATAATATTTCAATGCAGATGGTTAGAATGTTGGATATACTGGCGGAATATCTGTCACTTAGAGGGTTCCAATTTCAAAGGCTTGATGGTAGTACAAAGGCTGAGTTGCGCCATCAGGCCATGGACCATTTTAATGCACCTGGTAGTGATGATTTCTGTTTTCTTCTTTCAACTCGTGCTGGTGGCTTAGGCATCAATCTCGCAACAGCAGACACTGTTATTATATTTGATTCAGACTGGAATCCACAAAACGACCTGCAGGTTTGAGACAACGTGATTCTTTTCTTTTCTTCTTTTCCTTAGTTACATGATTATTATATTTCAATTTCAGATTTAATTGTTATTTTTCTATTATGACATAAACGATTTAGTTCTTAATACTTAGTTATCTGTACTCTATATACGTAATGTCTTTGTTTTAGGCAATGAGCAGAGCTCATAGAATTGGGCAGCAAGAAGTTGTCAACATCTATCGATTTGTTACAAGCAAGAGTGTTGAGGAAGATATCTTGGAGCGTGCTAAGAAGAAGATGGTACGCTTAGTTTTAGTTGTCTTCCTTTTCTGTTTCTTCAGTTGCTTTTCAATGTTGTTCCTTTCTAGATGAATTTTGGTTGTTGTACATGCATGCTGGATAGGCTTCGGCATCTTGGAATATTACTTTATAGAAGTGCGTTGTTACATTTTAAATTTGGCTGTTTGCACACACTCATTGGCCTGATGCATTGGTATGTCTGCATGCATGCTGAATATATGTATGTTTTTCCTTACGTTCTTTTGTGTTCTTGATAGGTTCTTGACCATTTGGTGATTCAAAAACTAAATGCCGAGGGTAGATTGGAGAAGAAAGAAACAAAGAAAGGAAGTTCCTTCGACAAAGTAAGGATATGGAGTAAAATATTTATCTTCAAAATCTGTTTGAATGTTAAAGCCATTGGTTTGGTCCCTTTTGTAAGTGGACTTTGTCTAAGTAATTGTCATCAACAGATTTCTTTTAAGGTTAATTTTATGGTTGTGTTATTTTGATTTTATATCAAATTTTCATTTTTCATCTAAGATTTCCTTGTATCGAAGATTTATTTTTCAATTCCATCTTTAGATTTAGCTTAGACATCCAACCTTTGTCCTCTAAAAGTTTTCTTTTCATGATTACAGAATGAGTTATCAGCTATCTTGAGATTTGGGGCGGAGGAACTCTTCAAGGAAGACAAAAGTGATGAAGAAAGTAAGAAGAGGCTTTTAAGTATGGATATAGACGAAATTCTTGAAAGAGCTGAGAGGGTTGAGGAAAAGGTGACTGAGGGAGAGGAAGGGCAAGAATTGTTGAGTGCTTTTAAGGTAATCCTACATCATCTTATCTGTTTAAGGTGATAATTGGTGGTGTTTTGTTATTGTTATGTTGGTGGGTGGTAGCTTTCTCTATACCCTTTCTTTAATCCTTATTTGGTAATTCGTAGTTTTATGCTCCCTTGATAATATAGGCCTCTCTAAGTCTTGTATATGAGTTGTCATACTTCCTTTTTTTGTTGCTATGTTAGGTTGCCAATTTTTGTAGTGCTGAAGACGACGGGAGTTTCTGGAGTCGCTGGATTAAACCTGATGCTGTAGCCCAAGCTGAAGTATGTACTCAACATTTTAAAAGAGTTTAATTATGAAATGCCTGAAGTAGATTCTTAGATAGTTTTATAATGAAATGCATGTGTCTATAGTCCCTCTATCATAAATTTCTTATCCCATATTAATTCTATTTTGTATGACATTTGGGCTTCTACATATTTATTACATTTTTACCTCTTTAGGAAGCTATAGCTCCTCGCGCTGCAAGAAATATCAAGAGTTATGCAGAGGCTAACCAATCTGAGAGAATCAATAAAAGGAAAAAGAAGGGAGTGGAGTCTCAGGAGAGAGTCCAAAAGCGCCGAAAACCAGATTATTCAGGCTATTCAGTACCAGCAATTGATGGAGCCGCTGCTCAAGTAAGAGGATGGTCATATGGGAACTTGTCAAAAAGAGACGCTTCACGCTTTTTCCGTGCAGTAAGTCTCCTGTCTTATTTGGTTTCAGAGTTCATAATAGCCATGGTAACATGTAGGCTTGTCCAACACCTCTATATAATTCATAGAAGTTAATGAAAGAATAGAAACAATATTTATTGTGTCGCTTAAGTTGTCTAGGAATTTCCGAGTCCAAAGACAAAAAAATAACAAGTTCTCGTGGTTTTTAATAATGTTGAGTTCCCATGGTGCCTTTGCTCCTACTTGTTGATGCGTTCTGCTCTCTTCTTGTCTCGGTCTACACGCCACACATGTGCATTAGGTAAATTACTAAATTTGAATCATTGTTATATAGAAGTGTTTTGCATTCTCATTGTGAAAATCTATTGAATGGTGGTATAAAGATCATTTATTATTGTAAAGCAATTCAGTAAGTTCCAACATATATATATATATATATATATATATATTTATATACCTATTTACGCGTGTGGGTGTGAGCATGAGTCTGTATATTTATTGTGTATATATTTATATGTATACGTGTGTGGGTGTGTGCATGAGTCTATGTATTTATTATGTAAATCTTTTCAAAAGGAAGGGTGCTGGCTACCCACTAAAGAAGGTTATTATATCCGTCATCATGAATATGTCCGCTTAGCGAAACTGAGCCGGGCATCATTTCACTGAAGCAGGAGGGATGCCTGGTCATTGTTACTACTGCTGGGTTAAGTGGTTGGACAGAAACAAAAAAAAATGCTACTTTACGTTGTACTTTTTATATATGGAAATGATCACTTAATTTTTATAATGTAACAAGACACGCTAAGCTGTAGTCTTGTGGTTATAGTAGTAACTTGGGAAAGAAATTTTGCTGCTTTGTTTCAAGCCAAATCCATTTGATTTTTTAAATAAAAAATCATTGTGCCTCACTCATCTGAGCTAATGGTTCGTTCATTCTGCTGGCTTGAATATGTTTTATCTAGATATACAATCCAGTTTATATGGAGAAATAAAACAATAAGCAAATATTTACTTCAACTTTTAAGTATGGAAAATAGTGTGGGGTTGAGGTGGGAGCTGTGTATTGTTGAGTTTCTGAATTATATTTAGATGGACCTAGAGGAGAGGGTTGAATAGTTTGCATGGTATCTAGATTACTTTTTGGTTGGTTATGACAACTAAACGGTACCTTTAATTACGAAATCCAACATACATTAAAACACGAAATTTGTTACTTGAAAACCCCTAACAAGAAAAGTCATGGGACCTATTTTAGACGATTAACGTCTCCTATGAAGAAAAAGAGTGCCATCTCTCTTACGAGTGGTCTGAATCTGGAAAATCCCGTACTATTGCTTCACCCCTCTTGACTTTCAACGTGAGTACAGCTTGTACATTCTCCACTCACTTCTGAATCACGAGGCTGCTTCTGCAACCTTATTGCAATCTCCTCCTGGGTTTTACCACTTTTCTCCCGTATCCATAACCACCTCCTGGGTTACCCACGTTTCTCCCATACCCTTATGGCCTGTTTGGTAGACATGTTTTTGTGTTTATAAACTTGTTTGGTTTAGTGATTTTGGGCTGTGTGTGTTAAAAAACACTTTCTCACTTACCCAAATTTTAGGCATATTCCAATAAACATGAATTTGGTGTTTATTGGAGTGTTTCTACTGGATCCTAAACTTAAAAGTATGTTTTTGTATTATTATTTATTTATTAAATAATAATAAATAAATTATTATAAATTATTTATAATAATATATAAATTATTATAATTATTATAATTTATTAAACATGAATTTGGTCTTACTATTTATTTATTATTTATTATAATATTTATTTATGTATTATTATTTTTCTTTCTTTATTATTTCTTCACTTTATAATATATTTTATTATTTTATTATTTATATTATTAAATTATTATTTATATTATTATTTATTAATTTATATATTAATTTATAAATATATTCTATTTATTTATTTATTATTATTTCATTATTTAATTCATTTTATTTATAAATTATTTATTCATTTTTAATTATTTAAAAATATATTTTATTAATTTATTATTATTATGAAGTATTTATTTGTTATTATATTTACTTATTATTTATTATTATATTTATTTATTATTTTTTATTTTATTTCATTTTGTTTATTATTTATTATTTTTATTATATTTTTAAATATGTTTTATGTAATTTATTATTTATTTTATTAATTTATTATTATTATTTATTATTTAGTCAATTTTTTTAATTATTATATTTATTTATTATTATTGTATTTATTTATTATTATTATTATATTTTATTTTATTTATTATTTATATTATTGATTTTTAATTTTTCAATTTCGACTCAAAAAACATCCCTACCAAACATACTTATGTTTTTGGATGAATAAACAAAAAAACAAAAAACGTATTTTTTGTTTATTTCAACACAAACACAACTCTACCAAACATGCCCTTAGTGATTTGGTACATCAGAGAGTAACACTAAATATCATTGCTATGCTCTCTGAAGACTGATATGTGGCTGATCCACAAGCACTCTTGATCACATAGTAGAAAGCTGATGGAAAATCTGAATTCCCTTACTGTACGATCATCTAAAGTATAAGAGTGAAATGATACGATGAAATGTTGATATGCTGCATCTGAATTTTCTTCTCTCAAGAACTTGAATATACTGAGCAATTTCTCTCTCTTCTTTTGTCTAGGAATTATATTTATGAAATGTCTCCCGCACAAGTCCTAGTCGTATTAGACTTTTTTAGTATTTCATTTGAATTAGGAACCCCATAGTAAAAGTGAACTGGTTAGGGAAGTCTTCTCCAGGTTCAGGTTTATACTAGTTATTATTTTTTGATAACATTGAACCAGTTGGAACTTTCCTCTTGTATTGGTTCAGAGTTCACTTGGGTAGTTGGACCAGCTTAAGTACAAAGTTGGACCAATGCAATATTACTGGATCATGTTTTACTTGTATAAAATCAGAATTGAACAAGGAAACTTTCTTGCACTTGGTTTTTGCAATTTTCTGAATCATATCCTTCTATTATTGTTTTGTTCCTCACATGTCCAAACTTTTTCTCTCATTTTAAATAGTCTATTGTATATTTTTTGAAGTACCTACCTAGAATATCCATCTAGAACTTTAAGTTCTCCGAGGTCTCACTTGGCTCAATGATCCGAATCATGAGGAACTTCAGCATGAGCTTCCAAGCAACTTCCATCTTCAGATTCCGATCACCACCTGATACATGTAGATTCGGACTACATTGGCCATGGCTCTCTCAATAAAGTCACATACTCAGGCCAACTCACACTTTTCAGATATCGTGTTCGAATTATAAACTTAAGTTACGAACCAACTAGTAAAACATCCTGATAAAGGATGCTTATCATTATGTCACCATACGATGTAACAACCCTTGTAATTTTTGTTGAATGCTAATAAATGCGGCCATAGCTTGGGACTAACAGTTCTGGGACTTATCGTTATATTATAGACACCTGTTTTAGTTTTGTACCTTGTTGTTGTAGTGAAGTTGTCTATACATGAAACCATGTCATGCAATCTTTTTGTCTACAATAAAATTCCTACAGCATTCATTCTATATAAATTTGCTGTGGTATCCTTGAATTTAGGTTAAGAAGTTTGGGAATCAGAGTCAAATTGGCTTAATTGCTGTGGAGGTTGGTGGTGCTGTTGAAACTGCTCCAACAGAAGCACAGATTGAGCTATTTGATGCTTTGATTGATGGTTGTAAAGACGCAGTTAAAGGAGGAAGTTTAGACCCAAAGGTTGTGCTTCAAATCAGTCTTAACAAGGGAAATTGTTATTTCAGTGTGATCTCTATGGCTCCTTTCTATTTTGTGCACTATAGAGCTTTCGTATGCTGACATTAAAATATTGGCCTTTTACTTTTAGGGGCCTCTGTTGGATTTTTTTGGTGTCCCAGTAAGAGCGAATGATCTATTGAGCCGCGTTGAAGAACTTCAACTCCTAGCAAAGCGTATTAGTCGCTATGATGATCCGGTCTTACAGTTTCGAGCATTGATGTACCTGAAACCTGCAACTTGGTCCAAAGGTTGTGGATGGAACCAGAGTAAGTTTTACTCCCCTCCCCTTTGTATATAATCATCAGTTTTATTCAGTTGAAAAATATATATTTTTCTTGGCATGCACGAGGCACTAATTTTCTTTCCCTGTTATTATTTTTATTAGAGGATGATGCAAAGTTGCTTCTGGGAATCCACTACCATGGATTTGGCAATTGGGAAAGGATAAGATTGGATGAAAGACTCGGTCTAACAAAGAAAATTGCTCCTGTGGAACTTCAACATCACGAAACATTCCTACCACGGGCTCCCAACTTGAATGACAGGGCTTCTCAACTTCTAGAAATGGTTGGTATAGCTTGTATTTAATTTTCATATGATAGTGAGTTGCTTATTCACATTTTAAATTTTCTCAGCTTCCTTCCCCACAATATGTTTTACGTCCTTGCAGTCCAAACACTCTTTGGGATTCTTTGGTTGGTTATTTACTCAAGATTGGAGGAAAACTTCTGTTTTGAACTTAAGAGTGATTTATGAATCTGCTTTTTAAACAGTGCTTTGCTTGTTGCAAATGTATTGGCACTGAAACTTATTTTGGTTACTACCTTTGGGAAAATTGAATCTATTGGTATATTAGGTTTTCATGAAGTAAATAATAATTCAGAGAAACATTTATGTGTCAATGAATTATAGAAGGTTCAGATGATACGCGGGTTGCAATATAAAATATGGTCAAGAATTTTACAAGTGCCCACTGTATTTTCTCAGTGACAAATAAATTAACGAATTAACCAATATTATTCATCAAGAAACTATTATGCATGCATGGCTAGTCTTTATGGCCTGTGGCAGATGGCAATTGCAGATTGAACTGGGGGACACAGACCTCTTTGTGTCTTGCTTTTTATAGGCTCGAGTTAGGATAATCAAGCGAGAGGGATATCAAATGTGGGATACATTATCATTGAGAGGTTGAAAATCTGAGGAACCATGTTCCTAATGGCAGATGACCTTGCAACTGTAGTAAATAGAGTTTTTTGTAGGAATGTTTTCGCTAGGGATAGGAAAGAATCAGGTGCAATAAAATCCGGATGTGAAGTGAATAAGTCGGTGAAGTATGGAACAATGTATTAGCTCTTTAGGCTTACAAGTAGAGATCAAAGGGTGGAGAATGTGGAAAAATTGTCAATTACTTAGAACCATGGTTCGCCGTATCGTCCAATTTGTTACGTATTTACAAGTTCGTGACACTATAAAAAGATGCTGATACCGTTACACAATTCCGATACTCTTCCAATACTCGTTGAAGACCAATGTTGTCCGAGTCCGTTACTGCGACCGCCACAGAAACCGATACCGTGACAGTGAACCATAGTTAGAACTTTTCTTCTTCAGTATTGTTAGGCTAAGAAAAAGAACTTGGGTTGGTTTGCATTTGGCAGGTTGAAGATTCAATGGTTTGAAAGTTCCTTAGTAAGAAATCAAGCATGGTTGATTTGACCCTTATAAATGTGACCTCATGACCATATGGTGTTCAATTCATTATTTTTCCCCTAGAATGTTGGGACTCTGGTAAAGAGCCGTTTCTTATTTTTACTTTTCAACGGTCCTATTTCTATCTTGATTGACCTCTTTCAAAAAGGTGAAAAAAGAAAAAAGGAATGAATTAGGAAAAGGACAGAGACTATGAATCCATGACTAAAACTCATGTGGAATTTGAATCCATGACTGGAACTTATATGAATTGCTGGAACTTATATGAATTGCTGCCTACTTATTACAGGAACTTGTGGCCATAGGTGGGAAAAATTCAAATGCAAAAGTGGGTCGTAAGGCTTCTAAGAAACATAAGGAAAATCTTCTGGATATCCCGATATCTCGCAGCAAGGGAAAGCAAGGGAAACCAGGTTCTCCTAAACTTAATTTTCAAATGAATAAGGCAAGAGCCGCTAAGCCCCAGAGAGTTGACCCTTTAGTTAAAGAGGAAGGTGAAATGTCAGATACTGAAGAAGTTTATGAGCAATTCAAGGAAGTGAAATGGATGGAATGGTGTGAAGATGTCATGGCTGATGAGGAAAAAACACTCCGACGTCTTCACAGGTTGCAGACTACCAGTGCGGATCTCCCAAAAGAAAAGGTTTGTTTTAGTACTTGTTTCCCATTTTCTTGTCATTGGACTTTTATTTTGTGCTAAATTGTTTCTTCAATCATTGATTTTATCAGGTTCTTTCCAAAATTCGAAATTATTTACAGCTTATCGGACGAAGGATTGACCAAATTCTACTAGAACATGGGGAGGAACCATATAAACAAGATAGTATGTCTCCGTATCTATGTGATTTGTATCTATTTCCCTGACTCTCTCTATGTGCACACTCATATTGCGTAATTTAATTGTGTTTGCTTCCATGTCTGCATAAGGTTCTTCTGCTGCAATTAATATGCACATATATGCATTTATGTATATGTTTGTTGTTAATTGTGTGTGTGCTGTTGTCATATGAACTAATGTTGTATGTAATGTCTTAACACAGTTTTCTGGGTAAATTCCACTGGCCTTTAGACGTATAAATAATGTATCAACCTCAAAGCTGTGTGAAGTTTACTAGGATGAAAATTTTGATTCTTTTTACAGGGATGATTACACGACTGTGGAACTACGTCTCAACCTTTTCAAATTTGTCCGGGGAGAGGCTTCAACAAATTTATTCAAAGCTTAAATTGGAGAAGGGGGAGGCAGGAGTGGGGCCCTCCCACATAATTGGTTCTGTACTTCCAAGAGGGTACAAAAATGAGACTTCCTATGAAACATCAGAATTAGTTCACAGGGGTTTTGATACTGGAAAATTTGAAGCATGGAAGCGGAGAAGAAGAGCGGAAGCTGATCCTCATTCTCATGTTGAGCCCTCATATCAAAGACCTATGAACAATGGTGCTCGCATCGCTGACCCAAACTCGATGGGTATTCTTGGATCGGGACCATCTGACAACAGAAATTTCGGTAATGAGAGACCTAATAGGGCGCGGCAGACGAGTTTTCCCTCTAGACAAGGTTTCTCAACGGGAATCAAGTAGTTTTACTCGCCTAATGGATGAAAGCCATTGCATTGGTGTGAGAAGCGAGTTGGTTTTCACCCGGTGGTATGTTGCTGCTTTGGCCATCAATATTCTCTGGATATTTTTTGCTCTTGAGAATAAATGTTTTTGCAGATTCCTATCCGGGAATGCTAAGCTGAGTTGAATCAATTATACAAGAACTGCATCTGTGGAAACTGGTGGCTGCAGAGAAAATTCGAAGATTATTTGATATTGCGGAAGATGACTTACAAAACAAGATAACAAAATCTTGTCTCAACTATTTTCTTTTATTTTTCCTCCCTCCATATAAATCAAGCCACTAATTTCTTTACGTACATAGTGGATAGTAAATTTGTTCCCCATCTTCTGAGATAAACCTATATGAGGAACACATTTTGTATGTATAATGCGTTGGCAAAAATGTACATTCAGCAGTTTTGTATCTCCAGCATCCGAACCTTTATTTTTCAGTCCATGCAATCTACTCTTCGTCTTGTCCAATAATTTCTCGGGGTATGTATATGGTTGCAGATACAATTTTTATTTGCGATGGAGAAACTCGTTATAAAGTGAAACTCAAGTAGCCAATAGACAACAATAATATAGATATTACGTGGACCAACAAACAGGCCGATGTTTAGTTGTCACAGCATTGACGTTGATCATTCTGGTATGGCAAGTTGTAATCAGGAACAGATATGGCACTTCATAATTATCTTACTATTTATTTATGTCAGAACTGTGGATTACTCGATGGTATTCAGTGTATTATACAAATGTAGGTCTCATTATGAGATTAATACCTGTAAATGTACTGGGTATGGTGGATAACATGAATTCTTGTGAGACCGGCTTATCTGCAACAGGATCTCGACTCTATGGCAGTTGGTCTCAGCAAAAGTATGTGGAACCTATTGCTGAAATGGGGTTTGGAAGCTGGTGCAGAATTGGGTGATTGATTTGAGGTATGTCAAAAAAATATTTGGAAATTCTTTCAGGTATATTGATCTTTTATTGTTGCTCTTTTTGACATGATTTAATAGGTGTTTTATCACTTGAACAGGCAAGCTCTTATTTACTGATGGTATTGACGTGGGAAATGATTTTGAAGATGGCAGACTACATGCATCTTGCAGGAAGCTCTTATCTTAGTATATTGCAATTGGATCACTTTAATCATTGGAATTGTTATGGTGTTTATTTGTTTCTCTAGTCTTATTGTATAACTTCTAATGATATATTCTATGATAAATACTCCAGCTGTATTTTCACTTTTAGGTCAGAAAGTAATACTAACTAGTCCTTTGGTGACAATTATGTTTGTTATGTTTTATTTATTTGTGTGTGTGATTGGGTTGTGTGCTTTTAAATACACAGTAATACCTTATTCATGTGTATTTATTTTCTTCTGGAACTGCATTTTTGTTAAATTTTGCATGTTGCTCTTCTGTATTTTCCCCTTGCGTTTGGAATAATGATATTGAAGTTGTGGATAGTTTTTTAATTTTTTATGAAGGCAAGCTAGACAGTTGATTTACTGATCAAACAAAAGTATAAATAGTTTAGTGCAAGGGTTTTCACAACTTCAGGAAACTAAATGATCCCAAAAAATACCAGATTTAGCAAGCAAAGTCAACTGACTGGTGGTGTTTGCAACCCTATTAACCTACTACCCATGAATTCTATTTCAGTAGCTTCAACCAACCCAAAGATGATAATTGAATTACATGACCTAATTAATGTTGTATAATTATAATATGGGAGGTAAGATTAATATTTTATAAATTTATGGTACATAACATGGTATATTGAATTTGACTAAAGGTTCAAGATGGGATGTTCGGTTTATAAATTATGGTATATTATGTAGGGTAGTATATATATTTTTTGTAGTCCAAAAAGCATGTTCGTATGGATATGACGGATCTACTGCCTTTCTCTTTTTTGCTGATTTTGAAGCTTTTGAATCCCTTTTTGAGGCCGAGGGGTTGTTAACCCGAATAGAGCTTAGTGTCACGGGCCTAGAGTTTTCACACGCAGCGGCACGGTCCGTGCGACACCATGCCCCGAATATGAGCTTGTGAGGGCATGATAAGCCTCGCACGACGTGCCTCACTCGACTTGCACACTGACTGGTTTCGACCTGCCTTTGTCTCGTCAGGGGAACGACTCCAGCTCCCGACCAGTTTGTGCAGGGGTGACCCAAAGGAGGTTACCACCTTGTGTCCTGCATGCCCCTTCACTGGAACCATTCCAGTCATTTGACGTTGAAGTACATCCACCAGTCAGCATGCTTGTCTCTCGAAAGATCGAGGTGTGTTGTCACGGAGGCTCAAGAATAAGTCCGTGACATTAGGGACATAATTTTTATAGTTTGAAGTTATATTTTTACAAGTGAACTAAGTTATTAGATATGTTGCCATAGTAATGTAAGATATATAATCCATGTTTACTTAAAATTTATAACGTTGATTACATTGGTTAGGAGTATGACAATTAAATATTTATAATCTGTTAATACTTAAACTATAGATTAAATAACTCTGCTTACGCAAACTCTTGTATCCTAGTTCTTCCCTTCCGTACATGTCTTAACCCACTAACTACAAATCTGCATAGTGATGTCACATTTTATTTTTGTTTTTGTTATCCAAAGCTTCAATTTTAAAAAAGGCCTAAACTTAGAAGAACTCCCTAGTATCTAGATCCTAAATTTTTTTTCATTTGAAGGGTATTATAACTAGCTGACACTACAGTTCCTATAATATTTTAGTCGTCCATTTGCGGAGCGGCGGGGATTTGAATACACATTCGGAGCCTGGATACAGTTCGTCCAGACACCGAAAGTTCGTCCTTGCAACTAACTCCGCGACACTGTCGGGTCCCAAAAGCTTCGGATGCGTTTAGAAACTAGTGTTTTTGTTTTTGTTTTTTATCTCTTGAGAACAAAAAAATTTCTTGTTCTTGTCCTAAGGATAATCCGGAAACAAAAACACGTTTGGTTAGAAATTTTGTCTAAAAAATTTTAGGGAATAAAAAAAAAAATTTGTTTTTGGAGGCTAGGGTTTGAAAGTTGAAGATGGAGGTTGAAGATGGCGGTTAGGGAATCTGCAACAATTAAATTTTTTTTTGGCTGAGAACAAACAGTGCCGAAAACAAAAAAACACCATTTTGGTGTTCTCAAATTTTGAACTAAAGGTGAGAAAACGTTTTTTTATTGTTCACGAAAACAAAAATCATCAAAGGCTCCCAAACGCGTTTTTGTTCCCGTGAACAATAAAAAAAACAAGAACAAAAACGGAAACATCCTTATCCAAACCCACCCTTCTTTGGATAAACCCACCCTTCAATTTAATATAAAATTGAAAACTTCATATGCGAAAAGCAACATACAGTTTAACATTTGAATTGAATATTTGGAAATAAGCCACAGCCACGATCCATAACTGTCCACGTCATCACCTACAAAATGATGCCACGTCACTGATACTGATAAACAGATACAATAGCAATGTGTAGAGTTGAGGACGATAGAGAGAGAGAAATGGCGCCAATTTGTATGCATATGATGAAGAGCAGCATCAGAACTCTCTGTACTAGTACTTCAAAAGAGGTTGAACATAAAAAATCAATGGATTCAGAGAAGATTCACAAAAATTCTAGGGTTTTGATATTGGGAGGAACTGGCAGAGTCGGAGGCTCTACTGCCATTGCCCTCTCCAATCTCTCTCCCCAACTCCGCATCGTCGTCGCTGGCCGAAACAGGTACAGAGACACACACATACATATATATATGTATGTGTGTACCTGTGTATTATATATATATATATATATATATATATATGTAATATGTATAAACCTAGGAAATTATACACGCTCATTGTCCCATATATTTTGAAATTTGGTGCTATTAGGAATTTTGGGGCACATTTTGCCCAAAAATCCCGAATAATAGTCAGAGTCTTGCCGCAAACTGTGGACCTCATTGTGATATTGACGACATATGTAGCTCAATGTGTCTTTATTTTTGTATACATGGTTCTGTAAGTGACGACCCACATCGCCTGAGAAGAGGTTATACGGTGTAGACTTGTTTTAAAACCGTGAGCAAGGAGAGAGTGTTAAGTGAATAGTATCTACGCGGGTTGGGGCAGATAGTGATAGATGATATCAGAGCCAATCTGTAGTTGAAACCGGAGAGAGCGTGCACAAGCCCATGAGGGCCAGACCAGCGTCCTCGCTGGGTCACTAGAGGAGGTGATTGGAGGTCATACATTTTTTTTATTTTTTTGAATGATAAGAAACTCACACACCACACCCACAATGCCTCCTAGGAGGCTCGAACCCCTCACCTCCCCAATTGGAGGGTGAGATTATACCATTGCAACACTTGTACGCTGGTAATTGGAGGTCATACATTTTCGGGGAGGAAAGAGGTCAGGTTTCATGATGCCTATGTGTGGACTTCTAGATGCATTTTGAAAAATGTGAGCAAAGGGAGTGTGCAAAGCGAACAGTATCTACACAGCGGGTTGTGACACTGTCGCTGAAGTAAAAAGGCATTCAACGATTCCAAGTTGCCCGTGAATATTTCCGTGGGCTCCATGTCACTTATAAAGTGATATTTAATGTGATGCTTTGGAATATGATTCCAATCTATATTCCAGTAGGTCCAATCAATCTTTGGCCTGGTTATTTGCCCGCACGGGCTAGCTCAACTGGTAAGGCTTGGGGGTTACTTCCCTTAAGTCCCCGGTTCGACAGTCACCAATGGTGAGGCCTGGATTTAGATTATGCCCATGGTTTGCCTGCTTATTTGTGTGCCGAGAGTAGTCTAATGTTTATTTTGTTTTTTTATCTGTGACCATATACAAGAGAGCTATGCCTTATCTTTTCTTTTTGCGCATTGTTCTTGGCATTTCATCATCAAATTGAATTATACATTATACTAAATTAAATTACTGAACTGTTTAAGTTGTGTTCAATGACAGGGAAAAAGGTGCCGCTATGGTTGATAAGCTTGGGGAAAACTCTGAGTTTGCTGAAGTAGACATCGAGGATACAAAGTCATTAGAAGCCGCTTTAAATGGTGTGAGGATTAATCTTACAATTGGGAATTATTAATAAAGACTTTAAGCTCGCACTTCTTGATCCTTGAAGTTCAGTTGTCTGTTTATTATAGTAGAATGTGTTCTCTCGATGATGTTTTCATATTTCTTTTTTTCCTTCGGACTTCCTCTTATTTTATAAAGATGGTTGTATTTTACAGTTAATAGCATCACACCATAACCATATAACCTATTATGATAATCTGCTAGAACGGATCCCATATTTTTTCCATCTCTGGTGTCATTCTTTTCAATCCCTTTTATTTTCTTTCTAAATTGACTTGATTTTGGAAAAATCCTCTATTCCTTTTTTTTCTTTTTCTTTTTCTCTTTTTCATTGCTCTTATTATCTAATGGTTTCCCATTCCAGTCAAATTCCACTACCTTATAGGGGATGTTCCCATTTTGTCTTCTGTTTTTTTTTCTTTCCTTTTTGGTTATTACTCTATAAGCAATGAGAAGAGACACAAAAAAAACTCACTGTCCCATGTGTTGAATATTAGTCAATTTTTGTCTCACCAAGGTCCATGTTTCGGAAATTGTTAAATCCTGCATTGTGCATGAGTCAGCATCATGATTAGAGTTCTGCATGATCAAAGTAGTTATGATTAATATTATTTATGTCTTTTCTATTTTTTGTTTTTCGGCCCTCGAAAATAGAACATGAACCCTTCCTCCACATGTTTTGCCAGGAGCACTTATTGGTTCAGGCAAACTTTTTGTTACAACTCTTTAGTGCAGCATGAGCGGGCTTGTACTCTGAGTGTTGTTCTCCATCTCCAACTCTATGTGCATTACATGTGACTGTTTGGATGTAGCCTCATTCCAAGGGTTGCCCTAGATGCTATCAGTCTTTCTTTTTCCTTTTTCTTTTTTGGTGAGCACATCATACCAGCATTACAACCTTCTCATTACCACATTTTGGAATGGTAATTCTAGAAGAATAGAAACATGGTGAATAGATACTGATATATGTTTGGAAATTCCAGAGTTAAGAATGCTCTTCAAGCTTCTTATATTTATATTCACGATAAAAGCTCCCTTGCAGATGTGGATCTTGTTGTACATACCGCAGGGCCGTTCCAACAGGCAGAGAAGTGTACGGTACTGGAAGCAGCCATACAGACTAAGGTGAGGGAAAGGTAATTAGAAAGTTTGAATTACTCTTTTTCTTTTCTGTTCTCCCTAAATTTTGTATTATTCTAAGTGAGGCATTTATGCGTCCTACTATCTCATCAAATTCCATATAACAATATTTTGCAAATGTTTTTTGTCTCCCAACAGACGGCATACCTTGACGTGTGTGATGATACAAGCTATGCATGGCGTGCAAAATCTTATAAGGATAAAGCACGGGATGCAAATATTCCAGCAATAACAACTGGTGGGATCTATCCAGGAGTGAGCAATGGTGCTGTTATACTCATCCTCGTTACCTAGTTGTACACTTTTAAAACACGTATTAGTGAATATAAAAATACAAAAACTGTACAGATCTAAGAACATATGTTGAAAATAAAAACCTTATAACTGTATATCGGAAACCATCTGCTTCACAATTCTATTGACGTACCTAAGATTGTACATGACTGGTGATTCCACAAACTAACTCCTGAGCAATGTGTCTCACATATGATCGTTAGGCATTGGCTTGTATGATTCTCTCTTAGACACATCACCTACTATTTCAAATAATGCACCATCTCTCTCATGACAGTAATCATTCCTACACACCACCTACTATTTTTAATCATTCCTACTGTTGTCATGACAGTAATGGCAGCAGAGCTTGTTCGCACCGCAAGAAGTGAAAGCAAGGGTGAGCCTGAGAGACTAAGGTAATCATCTTTCCCTCCTCCATAATGCTACAACTCTTTTACTTCTTAATTCATTTTTGGCTGAGATTTATTTTTGAGGGCACAATAGATATTCCGCGAGCTATGCATTTGCTTCTGCATTTCATATCTTTTTCCTCTTCACGTTTCAATTATCTTTAGTGCACCTTAGTCGTGAAAAATTTGATGGTAATGAGGCTCTTATGTATTGGGGTGATGGATGAGGTAATAAAATTCAAATCATATGTAGTTAATTGGTCCTTGTTACACAACAATTTGGATTAGTGCTGTAGGCATAGGTGCATATACTCCAGAATATTGGTTCATCTGTATAATGGTGATCGAAAATTATTGAGATTTTACAAGCTCCTTTCCTAACTCAACAATTAAAAAAAGAGTGAGATGACAGGAGTTCTAATTCTTCACATCCTCCTTGTCGCAAGTACGCCAAGCTGATTTTCTTTCCATTCCAAAAAATAGAGCCAACACTTCTAACTATTTGGGTATTTTTGAATCTCTACACTGGACTTATCCTTCAATCTACCATATACCATATATTGTTATATGCTTTATAACGGGGGAAATAGGATTCCTCAAAGGGTGCTTCAGCAGTTCAACCTAACAATGGATGCCGCTCAGTTGAGATATATCCCAGTTTTAAATGACTCTGATGCTGATGATACAGAGCATAGTGTCATGCGTCCAAAGGAGGCTACGCCACGCAGGCAAAATGCAAGCACTGGGACGACTTAACTGGCGCCTGCTTGGCAAGAGTAGAGAATTATATTCTAGAGTTCCCCCAGAGTTGTGTGGAGTGTTCAAGGATCGTAGAAAGTTGTAGTAGTTTGTAGAGGAGAGAAGATTCTATAAAAGAAGAGAGATATGTACACTTGTAAATGTCAAGAAGAGAAATTCTAGAGTCTTAATCTTACCTATTGAAGACTAATGCACCCCAGCCTTCTATTAAGGAGGAGGGGTCCTATAAATAGGGTACGGACCTTATTTGTACGTCAACAAAGTCCCGATTGCGAATGAAAGGCTAAGTACAGAGTGTGAGCAGCTAACCTTGTACAAAGCATTTTTGTAGTAGTAGTACAATCATTCTTTCCTCTTGCTAACCAAAGTGAGTAAGTGTGGGCCAGGGCCACTACAACAGTAACAAACACACGAGTAGCAGAGTGTTGGCTCGAGTTAGCATGGGAGTTAGGCTGAACAATGTCTTGTTCTGGGGAGTTACAATGCCTTGGTGCAGCATGGGGGTTGGGCTGAACAATGTCTTGTTGTGGGGAGTTACAGTGCCTTAGTGCCGCATGGGTGTGGCTAGAGTACTGGAGAATCTCTAAGCAAGTAACAGTTGGTTATTCAACTTTTTCCAAACTAATTTACTGCTTTTTAATAATACTATTATTATTACTGTATTTTACTCTTATTGTTGTTAAAACTGTTTTGGTTCATTACTTTTTAACAAATGTCATATGTTGCCTGCATAGTGCAGGCAGCAAATTAACCCTTTTATCGCCAAATGATGCAGCTTTTTAGGTTTTTTCTACATGCTGATCTCTATTTTTGTATTCCAAATCTAATCCGTTCTCTTAATATACCATCCCCATCTTCATCTCTTCAGGGTTTTATATTATTTGACGAGATTGCTTGACCCTTAAATCTTTCCTGCTGTGTTACTTCATTCTTGAAGGTCCATTGTAAGCTAAATATAGATTAGTACTCACAAATTAACTTTTGGACCACATCAACTCTTTAGCTGCACAGGTTGGCTCTTTCAACATCCCTGTCAAGCTTTCACTCCGTTGGTTGATTTTAGTATAAGTCTAGGATTATTGGTCTTTCTGGCACATGGCCTTTAAGAAATTCATAAGCAGGAAATCTAATACACATCTGATGGTTTGATCAATTTTCTTGATCTGGGCCCAAAGAGGCTATACTAATTTTTATGATTCTGTGATTTGAGTGATGTAAAGCACCTTATGGGCTCATATGTTAATTTCAGATTCTACTACTACACCGCAGGCACTGGTGGAGCTGGCCCAACAATTTTAGCCACCAGTTTCTTACTTCTTGGAGAGGAGGTTGTTGCTTATAGTAAAGGTTAGTTTTTTCCTTCTTGGAGAAGAGTGTCAGTTATAATAATGGTTAGTTTAAAAGGAAACACGAGAAGATCACTTTTTTATTTTTCTTTTTTAAAGTTGTTAGCCAATATTGTATGATGGAGACGACCATGATATTGGACTTTTATATCAGGAGAAAAGATCAAACTAAAGCCTTATAGTGGAATGCTCAACATTGACTTTGGAAAAGGGATTGGAATGAGAGACGTTTATCTCTTGTAAGTTCTATAAAATTGTAATTGATGTGAAAAGCTGCAAATTAATGTGCATAAATGTGAACTATAGATTTACAATGAAAAACAGTCTTCTTTTCAATGTCCTTCAAGATATTTCTCATGTAAAGAATTGGCTCAGAACAATCCATTCATGTAACATATCCTGCACAATGCGTTTATCTCCCTATAATTTTTGTATGATATGTACATATATATATATTTAGTTTCCTTCTTTATGATAATCCAGTATGACTACTTGTTGCTGATTTATCACTTCAAATAGTGGATTGCTAACTACTTGTTGGGCATTGAAAGTGTTAAATGGAAAAGGTAGTTGCTCAGATTTTTCTCATATTTTTTCTAGGTTGCGGTGTCTAATATCAAAGTCAGTTTGGTCATGATAAGGAACCACCCTGAAAGCACATGGGATAATCCAAAAAATAATTTTTTGCTGTTGTTTAATAACTTCCCATGCATATGCATTACATTTAATTAGAATTTGTAAGACCCATGTGCCATAGTAGTAAGTATTCAATGTTATCATTTTGCATTACTTTTATAATCCCAAAGTTAATAATATTTGTAATCACCAAAATCTACTCGTTTCTTTTGATACTTTTTATTTTTATTTTTTTTATCTGTAAGATGCATACCTTTGGTCATTAGATTTGCAATCAACAATTTCTTAATTACCAAAAATAGAAGAGCAGTCTCTCTACTACAACATTATTCTTTTCTTATTATTGTAATTTTATCTTATCCCTTATTATTAGTTCAGTCTCAATGTTATCATTTTGCATGGTTACTTTTATAATCTTAAGTTATAATCTTTCTAATCACCAAAATTTACTTGTTTCTTTTGATAATTTTTTTCTTTTATTTTTTAATCTGTAAGATGCATACCTTTGGTCTTTAGATTTGCAATCAACAATTTCTTAATTACTAAAAATAGAAGAGCAGTCTCTCTACTACAGCATTATTCTTTTCTTATTATTGTAATTTTTATTTTCTTGCCTCTTAAAATATTGACCGTAACTTATCAAAGTTCTCTTAGAACCCACATTGGTAGAACCAATACAATGTCATGACAGGATGGAGGTCCTTTGGCTGAATCATAATTAGATGCTCCCTAAAACATGTGCTATATAGCTCCATGCCAGTTTGTAATCTACGTGTTTCTGAATACTGCCTATGATTTCAATCCATTTATTTATTTATTTTAAAGCATGGCCCTTAAAATGCAAGTGTGATGAAAATAGCAAAGCTGTATGTGAGTTAACTTCAAATTGGCTCATTGTTACCTCCTTGGATCATCTTTAATGGTTCAGTGTTTAATAAATTCCAAGTGAACCTACTCGTAGGGGATTTTATTTGAGATAGTCCCACTTAAACTTTTTATTCGCTGCTCACGTAGAAAACTGAAACTACTTTTTGCTCCAAGAATACTCCTACAAGCAGAACCTCAATTTCAGGAATTTGCCAGAAGTAAGAAGTGCTCACGAAGTTCTAGGAGTACCAACGGTCAGTGCTCGATTTGGAACTGCACCATTTTTCTGGAATTGGGGAATGGTAGCTATGAGGAATCTTCTTCCCGGGGTATGCTCTTGCATTCGAGAAGTCGATCATCTTTTCTATAGATACTTCAAATTGTTGAAGTTAGTCTTGCTGCCTTGGTCTTGTATTGTTATTTGCAGGCCGTTAACAAGCAGTGATCCTCATGATGTTTCTTAAATAGAGTCGTTTCTCGATAATTAAATGGTTCACTACAAGTTACATCTGAGATAATGGATAAATAAAAAAATAAAAAATAAAAAATTTACAGTAGTAGTAGAGTATTTTCAAAAATGTTTTAATGACAAACGCAAACTTCTTTTGGTTCTTGAAGGAACTTCGTTATCATTTCTAGCATCTGTTAGTGATAATTTGTCTACACCATAGCATTGGTTGCTCATCCTACGCATAAATGGGATGAGTTTGTGAGAAATAAGACCAAATTGAGTAGTGATCTAACTTAATCACCAGCTTGATCAAACATCACTTGTAGAATTTACTTTGATTGTATATCCTTCCAATAGGCCTATATTGTTTTGGTTTCTTGCAGGAATATCTTAGAGACAGAAGTAAAGTTCAGCAGTTGGTTGAATTGTTTGACCCAGTCGTCCGAAAAATTGACAGTATTGCGGGAGAACGTGTGTCAATGAGGGTATGTCATATTGATGATGTTGAACTACAGAATTATTACATTATTATTAGTGAAGTATGGCTTCATATTCGATATTTCGGAAATGGGATTTGGGATGCAACTTTGCTCTTTGTTGAACTTTCTCTCTTTCCTTTTGCTCTTTGTGAACTTTACATTGATACATCTGCTTTTGAGCAGGTTGACTTGGAGTGTTCAGATGGGCGCCATACAGTTGCTATATATAGTCATAGGAGACTCTCTGTGTAAGTTCCGACTTCCAAAGTGTGGCACTTGTGAGTAAAAGTATCGCTGGAATAATTTAGTTGCTCTTACACCTGCACTTCTTAGCTATTCATGTGTGAAGTTTCTAGAATCATTTCCTAGAATAAAAATGTATTAGAATTAGGCCATGTTTGGATTGGCTTTTCAAACGTTGTTTTTGGCTTCTTAAAATCTGTTTTGAACGGTGTTTGACAAAATTCTTAGAAGAGCTTTTGGGCCTTGGAAGAGCGTTTTAAAGAAGCTGGGAGTACCAGCTTCTCAAAACATCTTATGCTTCTCATTTTATTCTGCGTAAAGCTAGAAGCATAAGCTATGCCAAACAGGGCCTTAGTGTCACACATAGGTCTCTCAAACTCATGTCTTGCAGATCAGTGGGAAGTTCAACAGCGGCATTTGCCCTTGCCATTCTCGAGGGAAGCACACAACCTGGTGTTTGGTTTCCAGAAGAGGTGAGATAACCAGCGTTTACTCTAGTTTCGAGTTATTTTCCAATCCCATTAAACTTCATTTATGTTGTCCATATAGCCAGAAGGAATTGCAATTGAAGCAAGGGAATCTCTTCTCCAACGTGCTGCGCAAGGAACAACCAATTTCGTAATGAACAAGTAAAATATATTTTTTGCCACAGAAAACATTATTTTTCTCTAGTTTGTGCAATTGTAGTTTTTGGCTAACATTTCCTTTAACAGGTCTCCATGGATGGTGGAGACAAACCCTAAAGAGCTTGGATTAGGAATATATGTGTAAAAGTTTTTATATAGAGCTTCGCAAACTGTTGAAATTTCTATTTAAGTTACGTAGCAGTATTGCAGAGGTAAATTTTAATTTAGTTTTGCTGTCTTAACTTTTTTGAGCATTGCTTCAAAAACTATTTTACTTCTGCCTGTTAAACTGATTGATCCTTTAACATGCTAGGAACTGGAACTTGAAGCTGTTGTAGAGGTCATCGACCATTTTGTAACGTTACAAGTCACCGCTGATCATTCTTGTTTTAACCATTAAATCTCACAACATTTGTGCAGCAAAGATGAACTGTTTATACTTCAGAAAAAAAGTGCTAACGAATATAAATAAATTTGGTTGATTCATAAACATGTTAAATAACCGAGGGCGATTAAATTCATTAGTACTGCTACAGGTGCATTGTTACTTTTATGGGTTCTCTATGCTGTAAATTTTTGTCAAATGAATGTGAGAAAATAGTATATATAGATAGTTGAATGGTGTATTTATTTCAGATGAGGTTTATGAAGTGCATCCATTCAGACCCAACCCTGCCACCTCAGCTGGAACCCTTTGTAAGTAAATAAGTAAAATCAGCCGTATTTTATGCTTTAGGGTGAATAATACAGGTCTCCAAGCCGCACGGTTTTGTTCTTGGGTTTTCTCCCAAAAGGCCTCGTACTAATTCGAGACATTGCACATATAAACACACCACCATCTCTATACCCTGATGTGAGACATCATATGTATAGTAGCTAATAAATCAATGTGCCACCAGTTGCATACACTCTGTCTGTAGACTCCCTAGTCCCTACTAGGTTGAATGACTGTCCTATGTTAGTTCCTCAATAGTATGTGACATAACTACTAGGTTCTTTCAGAAGTAATTCTGATAATGGAAGTGGCTACCAGTGAAGATGAGGAAAAGAAAAATGAATTGGAACAAGGAGTGTCTGGTGAAGCCAAAGATTCAAACCAAGTCTCTGCTTTACTTTTCACACTAGAGTGTCCTAGATTCTGGTAAATAGCTCCATTGGGCTTAGAGGCCTTCTGGTAAATATCTGAAAGCTCAGATGGTGATTACAACATATATGGAAAAAGGAAACTGATTGATTGCTAACTTTTTTATCCTGCTTCTTGGTGGATTAATATCCATTTTGCCTAACAAGGTGATTTGTAAAAAAGTGGAGGACCATATGCATATCGAAATGCTCACAAAGAAATCTTGTATGTGAGACATAATTCTTCTTCTTTATTTTTTTTTGAAAAGTTTTTTATAAAGCACCCAAACGGGAGTGCGTCCCATGTACAAAAAGTCCCTAAGGGCCAAGATAATCCAAAAATTATATTTTCTCATCTATAAAGAAACAAAAGCGACCTTCCAAAACAAACTAGATATAAAAACGTCTTTGATTGCCCCCAAAGGGAAATCCACATTCTCAAAACAATGCCTATTTCGCTCCAACCAAATACTCCACCTGAGGCAAAGGGGGGCCACACTCCAAGAATGACGGGCGTGGCCACCAATCGGCGTACATCTCCAAGATGCCAAAACATCACGAACCGAGTCCGACAACACCCACTGAATGCCAGAAAGACCCAAAATAAGGCACCAACAGTCATAAACAATCGGGCAATGCAAAAAGAGATGATCGATAGATTCTCCATCCTTTTTGCATAAGAAACACCGATTGACCAAAAACATGCCCCACAGTCTTGTTGTTTTATAATGATTTTATGTTTACCAAAATTTTACAGTAAGGCCAGCGTTAAAACAAAGTTCTTATAATCAACGAAGGTGAAGTTAAATTCATATTATTTTTTGGCACGATCACCACAACTGCCACAAATGTTCTATTATGTATAAAGTTATTGTTTAACCACACAAAAGACACTTTGTCATTACACACTAGCCTAATTTGTTGTATTGGTTTTGGGAATAATTTGATAGGTATCAACTTTAAACTGAATTGTAATGTTTCTGGTAAATCCTGTCTATCATCCACGAAAGAGTGAAATTGATTTTCAAAATGTTGAGGGTTAACTGAATGAGTTTTATACTGTATATGTCATATACCTACTTCAATCATTAGGAATATGATATACAATATTTGTTACTTCATTTGAATCCATTTAAACTTGTAAATTACAGGAATCTAGTGAATTCAGTTAAACAATTTTTATTAAACATCATGATTAATTATTGACTGCTAAACAAGACGTAGGTGACTGGATGGGAATTGTCTACTGAATGAGGTTCAAGCTTTTTACCGAATCTGGTGGGTTGGATATTTTAGAGGATACTTAAATGAATTTGAAGATATTGATAATGGGTTACAGGATGAATACTTGTTCTTTACAATGTAAGAAAGTTAGTAATCAACGAAAGAAAATTAAAGAGGTAACTGGATATCAACGTGCTTTACAAATACTTCGATTTGTTGTAAAGTAGTATATGCTGGTGGGTCCAAATGCCCATCCATCCTATTATGTTTTGTCTCCAACTCATTTCCTTTATCTCTACACTAATGCTTTTCCCACCATTATATGCCTATAAATAGGCTCAAGAATGTATTGCATTAGGGTGTGAAAAATGTAGAAGGAAATAAGGAATTTGCTCTCTCTTTCTATATCACTCTCTCTCAATCTTTCTCTCTCTACATCATATATATACACTCTCATATTTATATATATAGATATATACACTATTGCATATAGTTTTATAACACGTTATCAATACGAGTCTTTGCTTATATGAGGTCGTGGTATTTTTATATAAAAGAAAAATTATATTTTCTATTCCAATCCTGCATAAATATTTTTCTGAGGTGATTCTTGTTTTTGAAAATCTTATATATTATTTAAGGTGGATATATATAATTACATATATATATTACATGTTTATATATGTATATAATATATATATATATATATATATATATATACAGTTTATATATGTATATATGTGTCCGTGTGTCTGTGTACATTAATGGGAGCATATGTTGAAAATCACAGTTTTCGACCATCAAAATTTAAATTATTTTTTTAATCCCTTAACTTTATGATAATTAAAGTTTGACCTCTAAATGTTTTTGAAATTATATTTTGGTCCCATAACTTTGTTGAAATTACAATTTTATCACTGAACTTTATAATATTTTAAATTGTTCTTATGTAATGGTTGGTTCTACCACTTATATTTGTTCCATATAATTGGTTGTACCGTCTCGGAATTTAATATTAACCAATCATATAATGTTAAAATATATCTAGAGAAAGATTATTTTCATTGACATTATCCAAAGGACAGAACCTTATATTATAGTAACTTATAAGGACCAAGGACATTATTTTTCAAGGACAAAATGAGTGATGACATTTAATTCCAAGATATTAAAGGACATTGAACTCTATGGACATAAAATGACTACATACCTTAAACCTCCAAGGACATAAAAGGACAGTGAACTCTATATATATTATTGATTTATATTTCTGTCAGTGACATTTAATTTATGTCACTAACATTTATTTTTCTGTTACTGAAAATACTAACATTTAATTTATGTTATATTGGTGGATAAAACTACCAGTTTAATTTATGTTACATTAGTGGGTACATCTACCAATTTACTTTATGTTACATTGGTGGGTAAATCTACCAATTTACTGTATATTACATTGGTGGGTAAATCTACCAAATTTACTTTATATTACATTGGTGGGTAAATCTGCCTATTGCAGTTATATTACTTGTATTTATGATTTATGCACTATAAGAAAGATGTGTGGGGAAAATAATTCTCATTATCCTTCAAAATAATTATTTATTGTGTTACTAACGTTTGTGTTTAATGTGCTATATATTTAGTCATTTTCATTATCTATTGCGTTTTTTAAAAAAGAAAAAAGAAAAAAAATTACATTACCATTATCCTACACAAGATGACCTATGAAAGAATTATAAAGAGATAGACGTCGGGCGGACCTCGAATGACTCTCCTTCTCATCAAGACAATCAGCCTTGTAACTCTCACTAGTTGATCTTGCACGAAGCTCTTGGGCATGATTCTCGTGTCGGATGACTTTCTCAATCAGTCTTTTTGACTCTGCTCTGGCTTTCTCCCTGCAAAGGTAGCGTCATCCCGCGCTGCTTTCTCGATATACTGGACCCGCTGCACAAGCCAATCAGGATTGATACCAAGGAATTTTGCCTCAATAAGAATTGCCCGTGCAAGCTCAAGTTCATCGGGCGTTTTATCAGCCAAGCACAATGAGCTTGTTTTGCTTCTTGGTGGATTAATATCCTAACTTTATGCTAACTTTTTTGTCCTGCTTCTTGGTGGATTAATATCCATTTTGCCTAACAAGGTGATTTGTAAAAAAAGGTACAGGACCATATGCATGTCGCAATGCTCACAAAGAAATCTTGTATGTGAGACATAGGGTGCGTTTGGAAAGCCTGTTTTTTGTATTTGTTTTCTGTCTTCAAATATAAAAACTATTTTTGTATTTGTCTTTATTTTTTCAGGAAAAAACTAAAAACAAAAAAGCGTTTGGATGAAGGTGTTTTCACCACTTTTATTTGGTGAAAATTGTATTTTATGAATTTGGTGTTTTCATTATTTTTATCACCTAAACAGTGAAAAAACTCAAAAAACAACTAAAAGTTGTATTTGGTGTTTTCATCACTTTTACACACTATTCACAGAAAACAGTTTTCTTGGGAAAAAAACAGTGAACAGTAAACGCGTTTGCCAAACGTGTTTTTTTTTTAGTCTTGTGAACAGTAAAAAAACAAAAACAAAAAACAAGGTATCCAAACGGACTCATAATTCTTCTTGTTTTTTTTTTTTGATAAGTAAGTTTTTTATAAAACACCAATTTAGTGCATCCCATATACAAAAACCCTTTTAGGGCTAAGAGAACCCAAAAATTCTATCTTCTATCTATAGATAAACAAAAGCGACCTTCCAAAACAAACTAGATATAAAAACGTCTTTGATTGCCCCCAAAGGGGAATCCACATTCTCAAAACGCCTATTTCGCTCCAATCAAATACTCCACCTGAGGCAAAGGGGGGCCACTCTCCAAGAATGACGGGTGTGACCACCAATCGGCGTACATCTCCAAGATGCCAAAACATCACGAACCGAGTCCGGCAACACCCACTGAATGCCAAAGAGACCAAAAATAAGGTACCAACAATCATAAACAATCGGGCAATGCAAAAGGAGGTGATTGATAGATTCCCATCCTTTTTGCACAAGAAACATCGATTGACCAAAAATATGTCCCGCCGTCTTGTTGTTTTATAATAATTTTATGTTTACCAACATTTTACAGTAAGGCCAGCGTTTCCTATAATCAACGAAGGTGAAGTTAAATTCATATTATGTTTTGGCACGATCACCACAACTGCCACAAATGTTCTACTTTGTATAAAGTTATTGTTTAACCACACAAAAGACACTTTGTCATTACACACGAGCCTAATTTGTTGTATTGGTTTTGGGAATAATTTGATAGGTATCAACTTTAAACTGAATTGTAATGTTTCCGGTAAATCCTGTCTATCATCCACGAAAGAGTGAAATTGATTTTCAAAATGTTGAGGGTTAACTGAATGAGTTTTATACTGTATATGTCATATACCTACTTCAATCATTAGGAATATGATATATAATATTAGTTACTTCATTTGAATCCATTTAAACTTGTAAATTACAGGAATCTAGTGAATTCAGTTAACAATTTTTATTAAACATCATGATTAATTATTGACTGCTAAACAAGACGTAGGTGACTGGATGGGAATTGTCTACTGAATGAGGTTCAAGCTTTTTACCGAATCCGGCGAGTTGGATATTTTAAAGGATACTCTGTGTAAATGAATTTGCAGCTCTTGATAATGGGTTACAGGATGAATATATCTTGCTCCTTACAATGTAAGAAAGTTAGTAATCAACGTGCTTTAGAAATACTTCGATTTGTTGTAAAGTAGTATATGCTGGTGGGTCCAAATGCCCTTCCACGTGTTTTATGATTTGTCTCCCACTCATTTCCTTTATCTCTACACCAATGCTTGTCTCTTAATTATATGCCTATAAATAGGCTTAAGAATGTATTGCATTAGGGTGTGAAAAATGTAGAAGGATATAAGGAATTTGCTCTCTCTTTCTATATCACTCTCTCTCAATCTTTCTCTCTCTGCATCATATATACACACTCTCATATTTATATATATAGATATCAGGGCCGGCCCTGAGAGTGCCAAAAATTTTTAGGGCCCTAGGCGAGATTGAAGGCAAAATTTTTTTTGGGACCCTTCATTTCAAGCGATGCAAATTCTTCATGCGAATTTTTTTTTTGGGCCCCTTCACTTCACGCGATGCAATTTTTTAAAAAAATATAAGCATTTTATAGATTCAAATTTCAAACGAATGGCAAAAGAACTATACAATTACTTGGTGCTTCTTTTGTATAGATTTCACATATTAAAGTAAAGAAATATGAAGGGTATGAAAGGAATGATTAGTATAAGATACTTTTGAAATAAAAATTGAATTTGAACTTATATGTAAATGTTTATCAAAAGTCAAACTTATGTGTCCTAGTAAAAAAAAATTAGAGAGCAAAAATACTACTCTAAAGGAACTTTCCCTATTGTAAGTATAATATTGGGTTGAATTCTAATTTATATTGGACTATAACTTAAAAAATCATATTTGGGCCTATACTAATACAAAGGGAAAAAGAAATTGGGGCCCCTTTATATACATTCAAAGTCCTCGTATTAGTTTTAAATTTTCTTTGGGTTGGGTTTGTTTTAATTTAATTATTGAAAGAATGAGCTGAATTTTATTAGTTTAACATATGAATTGGTATTGGGTTGGGTAAGAAACCTTTTATGTTTGGGCTTATACTAACATATATATATATATATATATATATATATATATATATATATATATATAATTTTGGGCCTAATACTAATATATAGCCTAGGCCCAGGGCTGGCCCTGATAGATATATACATTATTGGATATAGTTTTATAACACATTATCAACATGAGTCTTTGTCTATCTGAGGTCGTGGTATTTTTATATAAAATAAAAATTATATTTTCTATTCCAATCGGACCAATCCTACAAAAATATTTTTCTAAGGTGATTCTTGTTTTTGAAAATCTTATATATTATTTAAGGTGGATTATAGTTGGTATACTATAAAATATATAAAAATTTATACAGTGTCAGTAATTATCTGTGTTCCACCTCGTCGCCACTGTAGAGCATGATCTTGGACACTCTCTAGATAATTGACTCATGTTCAGGTTTGATTATCTTTGGGATATTATATTATATACATGTTTGTATAATATATATATATACAGTTTATATATGTATATATGTGTACGTGTGTCTGTGTACATTAATTGGAGCATATGTTGAAAATCACAGTTTTCAACTATCAAAATTTAAATTATTTTTTTAATCCCTTAACTTTATGATAATTAAAGTTTGACCCCTAAATGTTTTTGAAGTTATATTTTGGTCCCATAACTTTGTTGAAATTACAATTTTATCACTGAACTTTATAATATTTTAAATTGTTCATATGTAATGGTTGGTTCTACCACCTATATTTGTTCCATATAATTGGTTGTACCGTCTCGAAATTTAATATTAACCAATCATATAATGTTAAAATAAATCTAGAGAAGAAAGATTATTTTCATTGACATTATCCAAATGTCAGGACCTTATATTCCAGTAACTTATAAGGACCAAGGACATTATTTTTCAAGGACAAAAGGACCGATGACATTTAATTCCAGGATATTAAAGGACTTTGAACTCTATGGACATAAGAGGACTACATACCTTAAACCTCCAAGGACATAAAAGGACAGTGAACTCTATATATATTATTGATTTATATTTCTGTCAGTGACATTTAATTTATGTCACTAACATTTATTTTTCTGTTACTGAAAATACTAACATTTAATTTATGCTATATTGGTGGATAAAACTACCAGTTTAATTTATGTTACATTAGTGGGTACATCTACCAATTTACTTTATGTTACATTGGTGGGTAAATCTACCAGTTTAATTTATGTTACATTGGTGGGTAAATCTGCCTATTGCAGTTATATTACTTGTATTTACGATTGATGCACTATATATTTAGTCATTTTCATTATCTATTGCGTTTTTTAAAAAAGAAAAAAGAAAAAAAATTACATTACCATTATCCTACACAAGATGACCTATGAAAGAATTATAAAGAGATAGACGTCGGGCGGACCTCGAATGACTCTCCTTCTCATCAAGACAATCAGCCTTGTAACTCTCACTAGTTGATCTTGCACGAAGCTCTTGGGCATGATTCTCGTGTCGGATGACTTTCTCAATCAGTCTTTTTGACTCTGCTCTGGCTTTCTCCCTGCAAAGGTAGCGTCATCCCGCTCTGCTTTCTCGATATACTGGACCTGCTGCACAAGCCAATCAAGATTGATACAGAGGAATTTTGTCTCAATAAGAATTGCCCGTGCAAGCTCAAGTTCATCGGGCGTCGTATCAGCCAAACACAATGAGCTTGTTCTTTCAACATAGCCATCGAGATTATCAAGGGCAAAGACCTGAAGAAAATAAGGCACCCCAGCCTTGAAACCAGTGAATGTCTCTAGATTTCGACTCTAGATACGATTCAGAGTATTTACACTCCAGAGGTGACATTGGAGGTGACCCCAATTTATCAAGTCCTTAATAGGATTTATCCAGTAAGAACGCCTAACGTGTACTGGAAATGTCTCAGATCTGATCAAAGGACCCGATGAAGAGCTAGGCACATCTGTAGCAGGTGTTGCATTATAAACCATTGGAGAAATTACAGGAGTGAATCCCTCAGGATCCAAGTCTATAGGATCTATTCTGGCTTGGGCACCTGCAGTGCTGGCTTCTCGCATAGAGTGGGCTACGGGGGCAGAGGTACTGGAAGAAATCACAGCCTTCATCTTCTTTGAAGGAGGATTTTCTGTCTAAGTTGATAGGGATCCAAATCCCCTTCTACGTGTGATAACCCCCTTTAGAGGAGGATTATATGTCCGAGCTGGAGGGGATCGAATTACCCTTCTGCGTGTGATACCCCCTCGCATCTTGTGATGGATGAAGGGCATATTATCCTCAGAAGATGACTCATGCGAAGGCTGATGTTAATCCATTCATGGTAGATGAGAAACAGATTTTAGATATACAGAAAGAGGAGTTGGATCTGCAAGAAAGAAATTTTTAGGTCATTAATGAAAAGGATGATAGAGAAGTGAAATATTTATAAAAGATTACCAGGGGCAGAATTGGAAACGGAGGTTGTCTAAGGACCTTCCAGCCACGAGTAGTCATCTGTGACAAAAATCTCATTGAGGTCATCCATGGGGATCGCCAAGGGAGATGATAATTCATTATTGTCATCCAGGAGAGGAAAAATAATTTTAGCATTATTAGAGGGATCCATCTGAAAGAAGAAAGCAGGGACACACTAATCTGTTCTCTTTCTCTTCTCTTTCAATATATATGTCTGATATATATATATATACACAATAATATAGCTATGTGTTGTTTCTATATCTTGCAGGTTTACAACACCGAATATAAGACATTCTCAAAGGGAGAATTTATCAAATTCAAAACTATATGTTATTCATTATTATAAATCACTAACCCCTAACAAGTGATTTATTCAAAGACAAAATTTGCAGGCAAATTTTCCCATTATCAAGGGGAGAAATGATAAATTCCGAAAAATATGATGAGATCAATTTTTATACATCAATTATTTTATTTTAATGTTCGTACTAACCAATATATACAGGAAGTACGATGAATTGATGTTTTTATTGACAGAAAAAAAAGTGAAAGAAAATCACATATACTAGCTCCTAAGTTTGATGATCTTTCTAACTAGTCAATAAAAATTAATCTTTGACTCATCTGAAACGTGGTTAGCTAGTCAATGCAGATGTATTGTTCCTCAGCGAAGGAATGCTCAACATGAAGTTGGTGCTCGTGAGCAGCCACTCATGGAAGTGATCTATTCAAAATGATCTAACAATCAATATAGAGCCCTTGTGGCTATGACCCTTGATATGGGTGAGGTATTGAATGAGAATAATACCATGAAGGAGGGACATGCCCTTGGTGAAGATTCGTACTTATCAATAAAGAGTATGTATCGCAATAAGGTGGTTGCAGACACCTGCGAACGCTCATGAATTATATGATGAGGATTTCAACTTCTCAGCATCGAATAATATTAACGTGAATGATTGGTCAAAATAAATTATTGAGATACATAGCCCGACTGGTAACTCACGGTTTCTAAGAGAGGACTGGTAGCTCACGGTTTCCAAGAGAAAACTAGTATTGTATATAGGAAAATTTATTTTTATATGATATTTGAAATCATATTTGTTTCTTAACAAGTTTTGAAGTTGCAGTAAATCTGGACATGCATCTAATGGACGTGGTTTTGATATATATTTATATGGATCACTTGATACAACACCACATACCATTTATTTTATCTAATTACAACAATTGTTGAACAAAGTCGTCTCAACAACTATACATTAAGGAGAATTATTTTATTTCTATGTGACACAGTCGCCTCAACGACTATACATTACATGAAGATCATGAGGATAATTATATTTCTCTGTGCATAGTCACGTCCAGAAAATTAGACTATGTGTATGGTAACATCATTATTGCATGGTCATTGCCACTACTTCAATTCATTCATTCATGAAGCAAACTGAGAAAGTTTATAACATGGATATATCATGCAAATATCAGATATATTAAAGCTTTGTTCGGATGTTCTCCTAAGATTTGGGTATTGAGCTTAAACATCAAAGTAGATAATACCCAGTATTCAAATGCATCATCTCAAGAGTTGTTATACTTATTGACAACTCAGATTAATACTAATGAGGGGGAACAATTATGTGGAAAATGTATTTACAGGTTGTACTCTTTTTCCTTCGATCAGGTTTTTTCCCACTGGGTTTTTCTGGCAAGGTTTTAACGAAGCGACTACAATGCAATACCATATTCATCTATATCAGCCTACCGTACTATTTTCCCTTCGACCAGGTTTTTTCCCACTGGGTTTTTCTGGCAAGGTTTTAATGAGGCAGATGTGATGCACCATTTTCAGCTACATTAGATGATTGTACTCTTTTTCCTTCGTCATACTTGTTTCCCACTAGGTTTTTTGACAAGGTTTTAATGAGGTATGTTCTTGATATATTGGACTCCAAAGGGGAATGCTATAAGGTTTTGATGAGGCATGTTTCTTAGTGCATGGGGAATGTTGTAAAGTAGTATATGGTGGTGGGTCCAAATGCCCATCCACCCTATTATGTTTTATCTCCCACTCATTTCCTTTATCTTTACACTAATGCTTGTCCCTCCATTATATGCCTATAAATAGGCTCAAGAATGTATTGCATTAAGGTGTGAAAAATGTAGAAGGCAATAAGGAATTTGCTCTCTCTTTCTATATCACTCTCTCTCAATCTTTCTGAGAGGAGCCGAATGTTATACATTTTAGGCGATTAATTCGGTATTGTTAGTCTCTATATCTTATTACCTTGGTATTTTTATGCAATTTGTATGTTTAAGCATGTTTCAGGTTTGATACGTGTAAAGAGAGCTAAGTCCGGTGAATTATCTGAAGTATTAGCTCATAACCATTCGAGAACCAAGATCGGGGTAAAATGAGGTAGAAAATGACCAACTTCAGGTGACCATAACTTGGTCATATGAGCTTCAAAATGAGTCATTCAAGATTCTAAAATCAAGTTCGTGAAGTCATCTTTCCAACGAGCAAAAGAACACTGAAAACGAACATATGTAGCTCTAATTATGACCGAAACAATACAACATGGTCAAACAGGAATTTTTGTGCGGGAATGGACGAATTTAGTAATTTTGTGGATCCCGTTTGGTGTGTTGACTAGTCAATGACGTTTTTGAAGAGTTAACTAGAGGGTGAACCTGATTTATGATATATATACTCTAATTAAAGAATTAACCTAAAGAGGGGGGAGAAGGTGACTCAAGGGAAGACTCTAGTGATATATATAGTAGTATTGCAATCAGATTAAGGGGCTCTCTTCATCGCCTCTTTTCTGCAACCAGATTAGTGCGTAAAAAAATACATCACGAGAGTGACGAAGGAAGGGAAAAAGGAAGAGCACACCGTGATACTCATGGAGTCAAGTTCACCACTGAGGATGCAATCACCGATACCCATGGGTAACTAAACGGTAACTAGGGTTTTCTAGCAAAACCCTAGTCCAAGTAATGTAACCTATTGCTTCTTATTTATTTTGTGAAATGGGAAGCTAAAGAGTGTTCCTATGATGGTTATGTAGACAAAAGATTGATATTTCATGCTATATAAGGATTTGCATATTTTCTATTCTATATTGATTTTATGTTAATTCTTGCACAACTACGCTTAACCATTAGGAGCTAGAACTCCAAAGGTTAAGTTGCTAGTTCTCTACATAACGGTGCTTAAAACATGAAGCTTTAGTTTGGACAGTTCATGCTAAGGAAATATGAAATAGGTGTGTTTTTAATTTAATGCAAGTAGGAGTAATGTAGAGTAGTTTCATGTATAAATCATATTTGTGCCAAAGATGAATTGTGACTGAACTCAGTTGCATGTAACTTTTGTTGGGGACTAAAGGCTTGCTTGTAGCGGCATTAGTCTGAGTCATAGGGGTTGTCTCTCCCTTTCACAATAAAATGAATAACATGTTTGCATAACGAAGCTAGTGGTGGCGCTAGATACGCCCTAGTATCTCTCTTTATCGAATTTTCTCGACCATTTCATTCTTTGCTTTCATTAGTTTAATTTATTATTGAAATTAGTTATAACCACAAATCAAAATCATTTTTATTCGTAATTCAAGCATATTAGGGTTCAAACAATGCTTAGTCCATATGGGATCGATAAACCCTATCAAAAGCTATATTTTACTACGAACTGACTCGTACGCTTGCAATAGGCAAAACGAGGTCGTATATAAGGTCTATTTTTAAGCATATTTTTAGCCGACCTACTTAACCGATCACTTTCCCTCTCTGCATCATATATATACACTCTCAAATTTATATATACACTATTGCATATAGTTTTATAACACGATTATTTATTTATTATATGTGGAATTTGGTAAGCTTCAACTTAGGATTGATTTTCATTTTCACGAGTAAATCCCGCCTACAGGACCCACACAAGTTTAATTCAATATGCACTGGAACACAGTGTGGGTATTACAGAGAGTACTCACCTCCACTCCAATTTGTGGTAGATTACAAATTTCACTCAAAAATGTAGTTTTCCAATATACTGTGCAATGCTCGTAATTTAAAATGTATTGATCAAATTTTGAGCTAGAAATGATTGATTTTGGACTAGGGGTCGTTGATAAGAATTTGATCAAAAAATAATTGGAGATAACCTGAACTGGGTGCGGGCGTGTGAGGCTTCAACTATTGCCGCTATCTAATTGATTCATTGGGAATGAGAAAGTGGATGCAACTTGGTGGAAACCTAATAAAGTTAAGTGAGATGGTTTAGCTAAATAAGGAATTGTAATTGATAAAATCGTACAAGTACGAAAACTTTTTGTGCTTTTTTTTTAAAAAAAATTAATATAAATGATTAATGAGGTATATATTGTTATCTGATGTTGATTATAATAATGAATGAAATACTTTTATTCTTGTATTGAGATGAAATATACTAATTGAGTCATTGTAGTGAATGTATGGGTTGTTTGGGTCTAGGATGATCAAGGAGTTTGTAAATGTCTTTAAATGTTCTTGAAACATTTTATACTTACAAGTCTTAGTTATAACTTAAATTGATGATGATAACAACTGTAGGGATTCAATGATTTGAGATCAATTCTCTCTGATTAATGTAGTTTTATATGAATTGTTTTTATCTTATGAAAATACAAGGTAACATGGATCTTTTGAACACTTTCTAGCTCACTTGTTTATATGTTTTCAGGTACTAATTGATTGGCACCTTACAGAGGCATGTGACAGACTATAGTTTTATTCTAATGACCTGATTGGTTTACTATGTTTTTATTATGTGTATCGAAACTTTGGGACCCAATACTTGTATTAGGGTTAGTAAATGTCTTTATTTGGGAACACGAAACATTGGAGCAAATCTTTTTATATGGATGGCAATATCTTATTGCCAACCACCTTTATGGTATATCTATACAGCAGTTGTGAATCTTTTGGGGATTTTTTTCCTTCGTTTTTTCGTTTTTCAAGTGTTTGTGATGATAATTAATTGTGATTGGGATGCGTTTTGTGATGATAATTAATTGTAAGAAACTCTCAAGTACGGTTCTAGGGGAAGGAGTTGACCCGCCTATTCTAACCGGGGAGAAGAAGCCATTTGACAGGGGGATTCTGAAATTGCAGAGGCAGGCATTCTCATCCAGGTACAAACAATCCTATATGGTTTCAAATTTTTAACAAATACCCACATGAGGTGTTATTTAGCCCTCTATATTTTTTTCACCTTACACACAACTCTCATTCCATTACTATTTCGTTAACAAACACTTCCCTGTCGTTAGAAATTAATATTTTATGACCAAAATACGCCTGAATTAATATTTTATGCCCAAAATATCCCTAAAAAATAAATTAGTAATTAAATTAAGATTTTTGAATAAATTATATATATATATATGTATGTGTGTGTGTGTAAACTACTTATAAAAGTGTGGGGTTTTTTGAATATATATATATATGTGTGTGTGTATAATAATTTTAAAAACCCATATATTATTATAAACTCAAATTATATATATATGAATTTTGCACAGGGTTTTTTGAATATATATAACGATTATTTTTATATTTATGCCAAAATAAAAAGTAAATGTCAAAATATTTGTTTTCGAATTACCAATTATAGTAAAATATATATATAAAAAATTAAGTTTGAAATATAAAAACATATATTTGTGGGTATTTTAAAAGATAAAGAGAATATATTAAAATAGAAAATGCAAAGACTTACATAGAACCAAGGGGCACACTCCTCAAAAGAAAAGTAATATGAAAACCAAATTACCACCAAAGAAAATAGGCAACACTTCCTATAGGCATATAGTTGTTTTTTGATCGTTAATAGTCTAATCAATAGTTATTTTTTGATCTTTATAATTTCTGTAAGCTATATTTTTTTACTCGGTATCTCTCCCTTTCCCCCCCAAAACAAATTTTAGACGTCAGATATTCTCCATTATGAAGTGCTCGATATTCCTATGCCAAAACTGCAAGGCTTATCGGTGCACCTTTGGTGCAATGATATAACTTCACCCCCAAATTTAAAAAGGTGGGTTTGAGCTTCTTAGAAGGCATTATGGGTGTATGGTGTGTGAGTTTCTTATCATTAAAAAAATAAAAAACTGCAAGGCTTGAAAACTTTGAAAGTCAGCTTTTCATCATGCTACAAAGGATGAAGTGAGTGCAATTTTCTATAATAGTCTCTTCTAAGGCTGCACACGGTTCAGTTTGGTATGGTTTTTAAAAAAATTGGAACTAAACCATTATCAACGGTTCCTTTAATACAAGAACCAGAACCATTAATTAATAAAACAAACTAGACCAAATCATAAAATAATGGTTCGGTTCGGTTCCGAACCACGGTTCTGTAAGCATGTTATTTCAAAATATACATAATATACAAAAACATAAATTATGAAAAATAATATTGCCAATTTCAAAACTAAGAACATGACTCTTAAACCAAAAACTACACACACATGCACCCGCACCCCCAAAAACTGTCACACACACACACTAAGAGGATGAGAGAGAGAGAGAGAGAGAGTTAGTTAGTTAGTTAGTTAGTTTTAGAGATTGTTTATGGAGTTTTCCCGATTTTTTTATTGCGTTTTTTTAATTTCAGACATGGCTCAAATCAAGTGAATTGTTGAATATCCACGAGTTGAAACAAAAAAGTTGTGAGTCTGTATTTGTGTATGAACCAACACAAAATTAGAAATCTACAGAGGGGGAGAGAGGAATTAACATTTTGTATAAAGTTTAGAAACAAGTGGTAATGAGGAAAAGAATTATGGTGGTCAGCGGTGAGAGTGGATATAAAAGATGAGATGAAATATAAATTATAGAATTTTTATGTATATGCGTGTAATATTTGTTTGGATGGTAAAAAATTATTAGGGTAAACTTATAATTTTATTTAATACACTAATTTGTATTTATTTGGTATTATAAGTTTATATGAATTTATAATTTTATTAAATATAATGCAATTGTATAAGTGAGTTATACATATATATGTTTTTCAAATTTATATCGATTCAATTCTGTTCGGTTTAGTTTCAGACAGTCTGGAACCGGAACCGAACCAAATTAGAACGGTTCTATTTTTTGAGATCCGGAATCAAACCATCGGTTCGGTTCGGTTTGGACCGGTTCTACGGCTTTACGGTTTTTTTGTGCACCCCTAGTCTCTTCTATTATCTTCTATTCTCTTTTCGTAAGATTTAAATATTAAAATTACACATTCTCTAATAGCTTAAGCTTTTGGAGTATATGGGTTTTTAACACTTTATCATAGTTAAAGATCTTGTGTTTCTCACCATCACCCACATTAAAAAATTTTAGATGTGTTGGAACAAATAGAAGGCCACATGTGGGGTATGTAAGTAATTTCACATCTCCAGCCAACAGATTTGAAAAGCCGATCAATTTAAGGGGGTGAAACCTGTAATTTTACAAAATTGTAATACATAATATCTTGAAGGGTACGGGTCAAGGTTCGCCATAATGGTATCGGTTGCTGTAACGGTAACGGTATCGGTGTAACGGACTCGGGTCAGTATCAGGGTTACATAACGGGACTCGGTTATCGCAATCGTGAATTTTTTAAAATCTTGCACATATTACGATTCTTACCCAAAATGTTTTAATTGAATATTTTTGGCAACATGAATGAATAAAGATGATTTTTTGGTAGATTTAAGTAAATTTTATTTAATTTTTTAAATAAATGTAATATAAAAAAATGAGTTATTAATAAATCTAATAGTGTCGTCGTTATTTCAATATTTTTGATATACTTGTTATGATATTATTAAATTAATTTTAAACTTAAATAAATAAATAAAATTTGAAATCACAAAAGATATAATTTATTTCTAACAATGCAAAATAATTTTAAAAAAGATACATGCAAAGATTATTTCACTAGTTCAATTTTTTTTGACTTTTCTGTGCAAAGATTATTGCAAAGATTAATTTTCAATAATGGAGTAACATTTATCATATCATATACATAACAAAAACATTTTTAACCCAAATTTTTGAAAAACTTCAACTGTGTTAACCGTTACAGTATTTTCGAAACCAGTGGGAATCGAGGTTACGACCACTGTAATGACCTAACGAGTGTGAGAATCGGTCCACTATGGTGTAACGGCCTGTAATGGTATCGGCGACTCAAAAATCCGCTACGTAACGGCCGTTACGGCGAACCATGGTGCAAGTGTAATACAGGATCGGGTCGGGCCATATATATATATATAAAAGAAATAACGCATAGATATATTACATACACATATAGGTTTCTCTTTAGGTGGCGATAGATCAGATCTAGGGTTTAGAAATCTCAATTTTGCCAAATTGCGGGCGGCAGATCAAGCATTCATGGCGGGACAATCAGCAAGAAAGAAGATGAAAGTAATGTTGGCAGAGGAGGATGATGAGGCAACATGCAAAGTGTACATTGTTGCCAAATTGGATCGTTGTTCAGAATTCTCCGCCGCTATATATAAAGTCGAGATCGGAAAAGATGGACGTCTCATCGGAGCCGGCGACATGAAGTCGGTAATTGGTGCTTGTTTCGATCCAGAACCATACTTTATCCATAACCAAAGTTGTTGTGGCCATTTTGTGAACCTAGCTTGTGACATGGTAGGTCACAACATTTTCATGCTCGTTTCCTATACCTGGATTAGCCCCTCCCTCACCACCAAGCCTCATCTCCATATATTCAACACACTCACTCACCGAGTCCTCGTTCCCTATCGCGCCAAAACCCTTCCCTGTTGTTATGGCGGCCGGCGACAATAACATTTATTTCTACGGACAGAAGCCACTGTTCTCGTCGGCCACGAACCAGGTGCCCCAACCAACACTGGAGTGCTTTGACAGTAAGCTGATGCAGTGGGAATCGGAATTTCCGCCTCCTCAGTTGGTATTGCCCAAGGGAACGTTGGTGGTAGGGTATGCTGTGACAGACAATTTCCTCATTGTTTCGCTTGTGGGTGAGTATAATAGTTGAAGTGGTGATGATTTCCTCTCGTGGAAATTCTCTAGTCCGCCGTGGTCATAGTGGCAGAAGATGAACTTCCAGGACCACACCCGCGACTACCCTTTTGAGGGGAAGGCAGTGTTTGTTGACGGGGTGATTTATTGTTGTAGATGTTAGAAATTAACTCCCAACTCACACTTCGAAATTAATCCAGTCAGAATCGTCAATACCCGGCATTTACCCACACACATAACAACACCCACAACACACACACAATATTTAACATGGTTCAACCCTAACTTTGACCTACGTCCACGGACACACAAATATCATTCAATAAATAGAGATGGATTACATCGGCGCACACAACACCCTCACTTTTCTCTTCTCAGTGCAGTCCACACCCGGTGCCGGTCACCCTTACATCTTTACTCACATCTCTATTTTTGCTCTTATTTTGGTATGTATTTCCTTCATCTCGTCCTTGCCTATTTATAGGCAATTTTCAGATCTGCAATAGCCTTCTTCACCTTCACATATACAGCTGTTCTTTGACCCATTAGTGCAAACCATAACAAAGTTTGTTTCATCTACTTCTCATGTCTTCACAATTAAGTTTTCTTCATTCAGCTGCTATTGGAACAGTTAGCCACCATTATTGACATTTAATAATTTTTAGCTAAACCTAACAATCTCCACCTTGAATCGGATCCACTGTTTGAAACAACTCCACATTCATCAAAACATCACTATCATTTTTTTTTCTTCATTATACTCCACCTCCACCGAATATACTTCTTCCCTTCCTTTTTTTTTTTTTTTTCATTTTCCTTTTTTCTTTCAACCTACTAAAGGAAACATGTGGTCCCTACACTACCTCAATTCTCCTCACTATGTCCCCACCACTTTGACAATTATATTCCTTCCTTTCTTTCCACATATTCAATATTTATATCTATACATATATATAATTCACTCTTCGCCACTTTCTCAACACTTCTCTCTCTCCTCAATTTCTAACGTTTTTCTTTTCTTTTAATTCTGCTCTTTTTTCCTCTTGATGCAGCATCTGCAAGTCACTAGCGAGCCACTACAACTACGCGCTTTCCACCACGCCGCTGTGTGCCGTGCCTCCATACGTTAACTGGATTCTTGTCAACATCTTCATCTCCGGCATCAACTTCTTCTTTTTCATTTTCATCTGCTCCTTTCATCGCGCCACCGGCCAACTCCCGCTGCCCGCGCATCACTGCTCCACCGCGCCTCTTTGCGCTCACTTCATCTTTAATATCTTTATCTACTCATTCCATTTTTTTTCTCTACTACTCTCTACTTCACCTTCTATTTTTTTTTCAACAAACTCACACCACTGACTCAACAACTCCACAACCAAGCTCTGATACCAATTGTTAGGAATTAACTCCCAACTCACACTTAGGAATTAATCACACCCAGGTTTGTCAACACCTGTCATTTACCCACACACATAACACACAGTATTTAACGTGGTTCAACCCCAACTTTGACCTACATTCACGGACACACAAATATCATTCAATAAATAGAGATGGATTACATTGGTGCACACAACACTCTCACTTTTCTCTTCTTGGTGCAGTCCGCACCCGGTGCCGGTCACCCTTACATCTTTACTCACATCTCTATTTTTGCTCTCATTTTGGTGTGTATTTCCTTCATCTCGTCCTTGCCTGTTTATAGGTAATTTTCAGATTTGCAATAGCCGCCTTCACCTTCACATATACAGCTTAGTGCAAACCATAACAAAGTTTGCTTCTTCTGCTTCTCATGTCTTCACAATTAAGTTTTCTTCGTTCAGCTACTATTGGAACAGTTAGCCGCCATTATTGACATTTAATAATTTTTAACCAAACCTAACAGTAGAAGGGGTGGGATGGTTGTATACAGGGTACACGAGGAGAATGGTGGAATTTCCATGGCTTGTCCGGTGGTGGTTGGGTGTGCGGACTTTGTTCTACGGGCGGAGGATTGGGATGAGGACACTTACGAGGGCGGCGAATACTTCTTCTGCTTCGCATATATGGGGATGGGGAAGAGATTTTGTATCATCAAGTCCCATGCAATGCCTCTTCTTTCTTTTGCCTGTCCTGTCATATATATATATGAACAATGTCTTTCTCATCAGCAACCTTAAATTTTTTGTAGGATTAATAGACAAGTCTCACTCTTGCCCCCCTTACTAGGAATCCAAATGTGCAGGTCAGTTTGTTTTAGGTCATCAAGGGAATAGGTCTCACTTAATGCCTACCCATTAATTACGTTGTAGGAACACAACAATATCGGATGCTATCGATATGGAAATACTCTAAAAAGAATAGAGGTATATATTGTTATCTGAGGAATTGTACATGGTATAGTTAATTTAGGATTTGTAATTGATAAAATCGTACCTGTACGATAACTTTTTGTGCTTTTTTTTAAATTTAATATAAATGATTAATGAGGTATATATTGTTATCTGAGGTTGATTATAATAATGAATGAAATACTTTTATTCTTGTATTGAGATGAAATATACTAATTGAGTCATTGTAGTGAATGTATGGGTTGTTTGGGTCTAGGATGATCAAGGAGTTTGTAAATGTCTTTAAATGTTCTTGAAACATTTTATACTTACAAGTCTTAGTTATAACTTAAATTGATGATGATAACAACTGTAGGGATTCAATGATTTGAGATCAATTCTCTCTGATTAATGTAGTTTTATATGAATTGTTTTTATCTTATGAAAATACAAGGTAACATGGATCTTTTGAACACTTTCTAGCTCACTTGTTTATATGTTTTCAGGTACTAATTGATTGGCACCTTACGAGAGGCATGTTACAGACTAGAGTTCTATTCTAATGACTTGATTGGTTTACTATGTTTTTGTTATGTGTATCGAAACTTTGCGACCCAATACTTGTATTAGGGTTAGTAAATGACTTTATTTGGGAACACGAAACATTGGAGCAGATCTTTTTATATGGATGGCAATATTTTATTGCCAACCACCTTTATGGTATATCTATACAGCAGTTGTGAATCTTTTGGGGAATTTTTCCTTTGCTTTTCGTTTTTCAGGTGTTTGTGATGATAATTAATTGTGATTGGAATGTATTTTGTACGTGATGATACTATGAGGTAGCAAATTCTCAAGTACGGTTGTAGGGGAAGGAGTTGACCCGCCTATTCCGACCGGGGAGAAGAAGCCATTCGACAGGGGGATTCTGAAATTGCCGAGGCAGGCATCCTCATACTGGTAGGGAATAAATAACCTGGAATCTTAGAGAATTACTGATTGATAGTTAATTATCCCAAAATCAATCAGTATATACAAATGTGTGTGTATAACTATGTGTATCTAAAATCTCTAACTAATTGATGATCATAGAGTAACCCATTTGAAGTGGTTTTAGTTTTTTGCCTAGTCTCTAGTCTTATGAAATATTTTTATATTGACCCTCCTGGTGCATCTACGGAGTAAGCTATTTTGGAGAATATTAAACAAATCGCTTGTTCTGGAATTCTCATGCATAGGTTGGTCATGCATGTATCGAAAATCAAGGAGTATCCACACACGATAATAAACAAACACATAATCAAAAGACATAATGAATAAATAATCGAGTCTCAGAAGTTTAATTCTCTTGAATAAACGAAATAAGAAATCCAAATTCCCAAAGGATACAACTCGGGAATCCCATATATATGAACCCCTAAAACTACATATGAAAATATAAGTCTGAAAGATAATGTTAAATTGAGTTCCAATAGTGTGACAAGCTGAACAACTTGAGAAAAAGTGACCAAATGAAATGAGTCATCAACCCCGTGGCTGGAACTGCTAGGCAAAATAAATAGAGTGATATAATCAAATCACATGTCAATAGACAAAATAAATAAAGTGATACAATAATTAAATCACAAGTCAATATCCAAAACAAATAAAGTGATACAACAATTAAATCACAAGTCAATAGGCAACTTAACCATGCCCGACCATAACCACGTACCCAACAACTTATCAACGTCGTGACTAGTCGACCATGGTATAGATGAGACTGGCTTTTTAATTAGCTCATCGTGATTTCCTTCATTCATCATTACAGTAACGAAAATACATTTGAAAAAAAAAATTAAAAATAAATAAATAAACACAATTTATGTCATGCGTGCGAGGATCTAACATTTTTATTTTATTTATTTATTTATTATTATTATTAATTTTCCTTTAGTTATTTACTTATCTATTTGTTTACTTGATAAATTGTTAACACAACCCATAATATATATAGACATTATTATATATAAAGCTATATAAGCTAGGAATGGCAATGGGGCGGGGATCACCTTCCCCATCCTCGACCCCGTTTAATTTCGGGGCAATATAACTGCCCCGCCCCTGTTTATTTTTTTGGTCTCCCGCCCCACCCCTGCCCCTAGTATCCCCCGCCCCGGTTAGTATTTTTAATTATTATTTATTTATTCATCTTGTCATTATTAATCTTCTAATTGATAATTTGGACATATAAAAATATTAAAACACCAAGCTATTACGTCAAAAATAAGTTTTGGATATACAAAAATATTAAAACACCAAAAGATCAAGCTATTACTTCCAAAATAAGTCTTGAACATACAAAAAATATCCAAAATAAGTCACCAAATTAAAACACAAGTCTTATATATAAGGGTATATTTGTTATATGTAACATATATAGGGATATTTTTAAGATTTTTGAATAAATTATATATATATATATATATGTGTGTGTGTGTGTGTGTGTGTGTGTGTGTGTATACTACTTATAAAAGTGTGGGACTTTTTGAATATATATATATATGTGTGTGTGTATAATAATTTTAAACACCCATATATTATTATAAACTCAAATTATATATATATAATTTTTGCACAGGGCTTTTTGAATATATATAACGATTATTTTTATATTTATACCAAAATAAAAAATTAATGCCAAAATATTTGTTTTCGAACTACCAATTATAGTAAAATTTATATATAAAAAATTAAGTTTGAAATATAAAAACATATATTTGTGAGTATTTTGAAAGGTAAAGATAATATATAAAAAAAGAAAAGGCAAAGACTTGCATAGAACCAAGGGCACACCCTTGAAAAGGAAAGTAATATCACTCTTTCAATCAAATGCAAACAGTTAAAACCATATCTTATAATTTTCAATCAAATAAAAACTATTTAAAATAAATAAATAAAGAACTATTGTGATTCATTACAAACTCTTTGCACTTTCAATATTAGTATTAGTATTAGTATTATATTAGTATAGATATGTATATATATTATAGAAAGATAAACATACCAGAAAGAAAGAAAGACCTAACATATAATATTTGTTTTGGTTTGTGAGGGGAGATTAGTATTAGTGCGTTGGTCACCCCGGTGTGCAGGAATCATTACACATATTTACCTTGCTACTTAATTAAAAGGGAAACAATGAAACGATGTGTCTTCCGCAAGAGAGTCGTTCATAGATAAAAAGACACTATCAATACTCTTACACTTGAAGATGTGTCTTACGCAAAGAGACGTTCACAGATAGAAAGACACTACTAATACTCTTACAGTTGAGAATATAGTCGAAAAGGCACGTATGAAAATATAACTTCAAATATAACAATGAAGAATAGAAATTGTAGTATACCTGAATCGTTTGAGACTTTGGATACAATGATCGCAGAGACAGAGAGTATAAATGTTTGTTGTTGGGGTTGAAACTGGAGTGCAAAAGATGATTAAAACCAATATAGATCGGCCTTTTGTAGTCTTTCTCTACAACGGATGAAAAGACACAACTATTGAATTTAATCCAAAAGGGCACACGTGTCATTTTCTGCTATTTTAGATTTAAATTTTAAAAAAAATTGTATAGAAAAATAAAAACGCTCGTACATTTAATAGTAGTATAGATATAGATATACAGAGGCAAACACTACACAAAACCAAGGAATGAAGAATCGATAAATCGCACAGAGAGAGGGAGAACAGACCTTGTGTTACTCGGTGAAGTCTTGAAGTAGGTTGTGGCATGCTAGGGTGACATGGGAAGATGACACAGTGGCAGTTTTGGTAAATAAGTCCAACTTTGGAAGTTGGGCTTAGGAGTGTTGGAAAATTATGGGATTTTAATTGGAGATGCTCTATATCATAAGAAGATGACCTGTCAAAGAAAATTCGGATTTGGAATTCGGGAACTTCGAAAAAGACCATTATGACTCATCAAGCAAGATTGATATTTGTTCTGGTTAGAACCGTATTTGTGAATTCTGCATATACAAGGAGGAGTGGGTCTCTGACCTAAGTGGCCATTCAATCACTTAGCAAGGCCATGAGTAAGCCTTGGCTAAGGCATGTATGGAAAAGCTTGTTGGCATGTTTAGACATGGTTCGGTGGCACAGTTGGTGAGATGGCTCGGTAAAAACACGGTGGGCTGATGTCACGCCCCGAATCCGAAGACCCGGATAATGACTTAAATTCAAATAAAATTTATGAAAAGTCAAATGGTCAAACTGATCAATCGACACTATTCACGTGGGTACAATTCACTTTTCATAGTTCACTATAGCGGAAGCGAATTAGAAATACTAAAAATCGTACAATCCCCGAAACAAAATAAAATTACACTAGTCCAAAGCCAAACTGATACAAATACTCAATACAAATCACCATAAACACATAATCTTTATTATTACATTACGATGTAATTATTATAAGTTCAAATCGTATAACTCCAATAACTCATGCATCATCCACCAACGGTTCTTTTTCTGAAAAATGTTAAGGGGTGAGCACAAACGTCCCAGTAGAGAAAAATCATGAAGCAAAAGATTCTGCAAGTTTGTAAATCAATGAATACATATAAGGTCGAGTCTCTACCCTAGTCCAATGTCATTACATAAATGCATAAAAAATCTCAATATAACTCATGTAGAACAATTTAAATATCATCAATAAGATAACTTAAAAGTTCCAAAATCATGAAATCAAAACCAATAATCTCAGCATGAACTCAAATCCAATTATCACAAACCAGATAGCACAAAAATTTCAAAATCATCAAGTGGGAAAATTATGTCGTGATACAAACCCTAGGCCATGAATTACATGTCCATCTGCCTAGTCAAATGATCGCCTTGGGGCTACTAACCCTACGGTAACGTCAATCAATCGCGCAATAATTCGAGATCTTGCACCCCTCGAGCTCCTTCGTCCCCTGCTCACACCACACGACTTTTTCTCAAAATCAACAACCAATTCACAATTCGTCAAATCATAAATGTCATTCACATGGGCACGTCAGTAATGATAGTACCCACATTTCATGATCCACCTAATAAAATTCTATCGTGGCATGAATCAATGCATTTAAACATATTAATGCAATTTCACAACTCATTAAAAAAATGACAAAAATTTCATGATCATTCTATATATAAACATTAAAATGCATAAATGAAGATTCTTAAACTCACACGACTCCCCAATAAATCCCTACCTTAAACCTAAATGAAAATCCAGTAAATACCAATGATCAAAATAATAAAGTTGTGTAGAGAAAGAAGAAGTGAGTGGTTCGCCTTTCACGTCTTCACTTGCATCATGTTATGCCCGAAACCAAATAACACATAACTACATTGATTTTTATTGTAAAATCTATCAATAATCAACTTGATATATAGGAAAATCTACACAAAAAGTTTCGGAATAAATCGATGAAGATAAGTCACTCAATTAAGAATCAAAAATTTTGGTTTCCAATCCTATCGCAAAACGGACAGCAGGAAATCGAGAAATTTTAAAAAAATATGTAGAGTTATAAAAATCAAATTTTCAGGATGGACTTGAGACACATACAGAACACTACTGTAAAATTTTCAGAATTTTACATCAAGGAAAAGTGGTCTAAAGTAATACCAAAAGATAGCCTTCATAACAGTTCTGAAAACTGAACACCCAACACTCTCATATTTTTCCAAAAATATCCGTTAGTTAAATACCTATGAAATTCTCCATGTTTAAATAATATACACTCATAATCTTGTGATAAAATTTTCAAGACAAAACTATAAGTATAGATTTCTCAAATCAAAACCCAAAGTTAAGTTTTCGGAATAAGGCAGTAAACCGAATATAAGTATAGATCTTTTTATATGAAGATCTATACAAGATAAAATTATGAAAGTTTGTACATATGTACTAGACATATAAGTTAACCTACAATAAAATTTTCAGGACTTATAGGAGTACTATACCATGTGAAACAAATGGCTAAACCGAAACCAAAATCGAATCAGCAAGTAGTAGAACATAACTAGACAACCTACTTCCGTGAGTTTTAGTAATTTAAATACTTGTCTAAATCCTTTGAAAATTTGAGGGATACTAATATACATATATGAAAACATTGTGTAAAATTTTAAAAAAAATTCTAGTTACAGGAACATGGGTAATAAATTAATCAAACAGAAACAAGTTCTCCAACAGGAAACAGATCCAAACAACATATACTTCCAGATTTTTAGTCTCATATATAATCATATATAATTTCTGAAATTTTCAGGAATACATAATCACATACGTATACACGTTCTGTAAAATTTTCAGGAAAAAAAATTGAACCAAACACATATTAAAAATTATAGACCGAAAGCTTTCAATTCATTAAAATAATTGAATCTAGAATCTGAAATTTTCATAAATAGAAATAAAATCAAATAATGGACATCACATACCGGATTTGGTATTAAACCGAAGATCGCAACACATAGAACAACTTCCTAGTTCGAGCTTTGAGCTAATTCTTAATGGAGAATCAAAAAAATGAGGAAGAAAGAAGAAGGAGAAGAGGAGTGAGGAGAGAGGCTGTTTTTGCCGAAAGTCTTGTGTGTAGTGAGATTTGGTTTTGTTTAAATCCTCCTTCACACTATGTAATGACCGGGTTTATTTAAATAATTTCTTTTTTTTCGGTTATAATATTTTTTTATTTTGTGCATTACGTGGCATTGCATGTGTTTCATACATTGGGGATGACGTGATTTGTGTTTCTAGGTTTATTATGAAATTATTTTCGTTATCATTTATTTTATTTTATTTTACCAATAAGTTGGTACAGTTTTGTATTTTTGGAATTTTGATATGCTATTATAAGATTGTTTTGCAATTTAGTAGAATGTTGGATCTTCTTGCATTTTGTAAAGGTTATGTACTCAAATTGGTCACATGAACCGGTTAAAGGGTAGCTCACCGCCATCCATCATTAGCATGTTATTTTTATATGTATATATAGGTCCCATGAGAAAAACAAATGAAAAGTAATTGCAATGAAGTGGAATTCTTCATGGGTTGGTCCATGTCCTTATCACACACCACCACATATCTTATTGCTTTAACTTATGTTCACATGAGTATATGTATGTAGTTATACTTGAATAATTGTAAAAGGAGGGGTGACAAATCAAGACCAACTCATATCTCACTCTTACAATATTCTACCAAATGAGGTGGTTTCTTGACTTCTTATTTCCTTAATCTTTTCTCTACAATTCTAGTATTTTAGTGGGGTCATTTGGTAATTTTTGTTAAAGTTAAATGGTCACTTATATCACACAATGATGTATCATCCATGTGAGAGCTTGCCATTTATTCTTTTGATTTCTTTTTCTTCACCATTTAAAGTGGGATGATACATAATTCTCCACTGCTTGTCACAATTATGGAGTTGGTTTCTTACCACATTCATCTATATTAAGGTGAGTTCAAGCATAATATTATACGGAAAAAAAAAATTTCAGCCGAGAACTATTTTTTATTCTTTCTCCTCCATTATTCCTCTCTTCTTCTCTCTACGATTAGAGATCTTTGGAGTAGGAATTTAATGAAGTTGTTCTACGTGTTCCGATCTTTGGTTTAATACCAATTACGGTATGTGCTCTATATTATTTAATTTGATTTGATTTTTCAAAACATTTATATTATTGTTCTCATTGTTCTAGCAAATCAAAGCCTTCGATCTATGATTTTTTTAAATATGTAAGGATTCGTTTTATTTTCTGAAAATTTTACACCATATGTATATGTATGAGATTATATGTTCCTGAAAATTTCAGAAATTATAGATCAATATAGATTTAATTAAAAATCCGGAATTTCATGATTTTCGGATATAGTTCCTATTGCAGAATTGTTTTCTTGCCTTAGTTTGAGCAATTTATAGACCATGTTAATTTATTTATAAATTTTTTAAACTTTTAAAGTATTATTTTTGATATGTCTAGTTTAATCTATAAAAATATCAAATCATTTAGATAAATAATTACTTTTCTAAAAATCACGGAAGTAGGATGTCCAGTGATATTTTACTGCTTGCTGATCCGATTTCGGTTTCAGTTTAGCCAATTGTTTCATATGGTTTCGTATTCTTATAAATCTTGAAAATTTTATTATAACATTTTGTATATGTCTAGGACATATGTACTGAATATCAAGAATTGTAAGTTAAATTATACCGGTAAAAACAATTGTTGAGTAGTAACTGTTCAGTTTCAATCGTATTTCGAAACCGAAACTTGTGTTACCAATTTGAGCTATCTATAATTCTAATTTTGTACTTATAATTTTATCACCTAATATTGAGTATATAATATGTAAATCTGGAGATTTTGATAGTCATATAATTCATGGATATTTTTGTAAAAATCTTGGAGTAAAGGGTGTTCAGTTTTCGGAACTGTTATAAAAGTTGTCTTTTATAATTAATTTGAACCACCGTATCTTAAATAAAGTTTATGAAATTTTTACAGTAGACCTACGTAGAGGTTTGGAGTGTATCCTGTAAATTTCATAGTTTTATCAAACCTGTAGAATTTTCTAAAAATCATAGATTACCTGTTGTCCGTTTTACGGTAGTATTCGAAACCGAACTTTTTGATTCTTAATTAAGTAGCTAATTTTTGTCGATTAATCCCGAATATTTTTTAGTAGATATTCATATATATCAGAATGTTTATTGGCAAATCTTATTATAAAAATAAATATGGTTATGTATATAAAAATTATTCAATATGTGTTAATTGGTTTCGGGCATAACAGGGTACAAATGAAGGTGTGAAGGGGGAACCGTTCGTTTCTTCATTTTCTACACAAACATATTGTTTTGATTGTTGGTATTTTACTGGATATTTTATCAAGTTGAGGTAGGGATTTATTGGGGTATCGTGTGAGTTTAAGAATCTTCATTTATATATTTTAATGTTTATATATAGATTCATCATCATATTGTGTTATTTTTTACATGAGTTGTGAAATTGCATTAATGTATTTAAATGCATTGATTCATGCCACGATAGAATTTTTATTAGGTGGATCATGGAGTACGGATATATTTATTACTTATGTGCGCATGTGAATGACATTTATGAATTGTGAATTGTGAATGGTGGATTGGTTGTTGATTTTGGGAAATGGTCGTGTGGTGTGAGCAATGAGGGGACGAAGAAGCTCCCGGGGTGCAAGTCCTCGAATTTTCGCGCGATTGGTTGACGTCACCGTAGGGTTAGTAGCCCCAAGATGGCTAGGCAGATGAACAGGTAGTTCATGTCCTAGGGTTTGTTTCACGACATAATTTTCCCATTTGATGATTTTGAATTTGATGTTATCTCGGTTGTGATAGTTGGATTTGAGTTCGTATTGAGATTATTGATTTTAATTTCGTGATTATAGAACTTTTAAATTATCTTGATGGTAATACTTAAATTGTTCTACATGATTTTATATTGTGATTCCTTATGCATTTATATCATGACATTGGACTAGGGTAGAGACTTGACCCTATACGTATTCATTAATTTACATACTTGCGGAATCTTACGCTTCATGATTTTTCTCTAATGGGCCGTTTGTGCTCACCCCTTAACATTTTTCAGGAAAAGAACCGTTGGTGGATGATGCGTGAGCTATTGAAAATTTATGGAATTTGAACCAATAATAATTACATCTTTATGTAATAATGGAGATTACGTGTTTATTATGATTTGTACTTGTTTGGCTTTGGACTAGTGTGTTCGTGTTGTAATTTGATTTGATTTCGGGATTTGTGTGTGATTTTATTATTTTTATTTTGCTTCCACGCTAGTGAATTATAAAAAAAAAAAAAAAAAATAGTGAATGGTACCATGTAAACAGTGTCGGTTGACCAGTTTGACCATTTGATATTTTATGAATTTTAATTAAATTTAAGTCATCCGATTTTTCGGTTTCAGGGCATGACACACTATATAAGTATAATTGTAACATGTAAATGTCTGTTGCCTTTAGTGACTAGATGTGACCATGTGACACGAATGAATGGTCCATGCTTGCCATTTCCTTTGTTCATGTTTTTCATTAACTCATATACAATATAGTTTAATATAGTTTAATGTATATATATATACATAAATGGTGTCAATTTGTGGAAAAAATGATGGAATAATAAAAATATATAAATAGATACATATCAAGAAACCACCCAACATTCGGGCACCCATGTGCATGTAACACACTAATTGACACCATTGTTTTTCATTTATTTAGATTCAAGTGTGTAAATAATTATATAATAGTACAAGATAAATATATGGACTCTAAGACAAATGGAGAAATCCACTAACTCTCCAAATACCATAAAAAAAATACACATGATAACACTTAGTTAAATTCTCAACATTTTTCCACTAACTCACAACAATGTGAAACCAATTATTCAAATCATGTACTCCTCAATGCATGAAAACATATGCAATGTCACATAATTCCACAAAATAAATAAATAAATAATTGAATAAAGAAATAATTAATTAAACCCGGTCATTACAGCTGAGTTGGAGCCCGCATGGCTTGGCAAGCTATATGTGCATGCCCACGAGTGTGCAAACTTGCCTTTTTTGCCTTTGGCAAGGTGATACCTTAGCTTGGCATGCATTGGTGTCCATGCAATGTACTTGGTTCGGCAAGCCATGTGCACACCAAGCTTTGGCTAGGCCAACTTGCCCTTGGGGTAAGGTTGTGACACTAAGACAAGCAATGGTTGGTGTAAGCTGGTTCAAGACATAGGCATGGCGCGGCATGGCCTATGTTCCAAGGCATTAACTAAACCAAGACATGGGCGTGGCTAAGTACAGGCTCGATGGTGAAGGCATTGGTTCAGACTTGGCAATGCTCTCAAGTGCGCGTAGGCTTGAGAGGAGCTGAGACATTGACATTGGCTCGGCAAATGCAAACATTGTGCACTGATGGCTCATGTTGGTGCGACTTGGCTCAGATACTTGGGCAAAAGCAAGGTTGGTTAAGGCAATGGCTAGTTTAAACAAGTCAGTTGGTGTACTTTGGACACTCAACCGAATGCAACCACCAGAGATATATGTGGCATTGCAAGAGAATGTCACAGCAGCCTGGCAGTTTGGTATAAACTGTATTGTTAGTGTTGGCAGCCTCTGAATGGTGCCAACACTTAGCCTAGGTGGATGTGGTTTTCATCCACACAAATAGGCAGTTTTCAATGTATGCATGCCTATATAGGCACATGTATAGCATTTGTATAGGCACGAAAATTCAGAGGAGGTGAATTGTCACGCCCCGAATCTGAAAACCCGGATAATGACTTAAATTTAATTAAAATTTATAAAATATCAAATGGCCAAACTGGTCAACAGACACTGTTTAAATGGTACAAATCACTAGCGCGGAAGCAAAGATAGAAATAATAAAATCACACACCATTCTCGAAATTAAATCAAATTATAACATGAACACACTAGTCCAAAGCCAAACAAGCACGAATCATAATAAACACGCAATCTCCATTATTACATAAAGATGTAATTATTATAGGTTCAAATTTCACAAATTTCCAATAGCTCACGCATCATCCACCGACGGTTCTTTTCTTGAAAAATGTTAAGGGGTGAGCACAAACGGCCCAGTAGAGAAAAATCATGAAGCGTAAGATTCCGCAAGTATGTAAATTAATGAATACGTATAGGATCAAGTCTCTACCCTAGTCCAATATCATGATATAAATGCATAAGGAATCACAATATAAACTCATGTGGAACAATTTAAATAATATCATCAAGATAATTTAAAGGTTATATAATCACGAAATTAAAACCAATACTCTCAATTAGACCTGTAAACGGGTCGGATTCGGATCGGATCTGTCCTGATCCGATCCGAATCCGATTAGCATATATTCGATCCGATCCGACCCGATAACCCGATGGATTTTTACTTAATTGATCCAAATCCGAATTTGTTTATTTTCGGATATCCGATCCGATAACCCGATCCGATTAGGTAAAAAAAAATTACAAAAATTTATTAATTTTTTTTTATGTTATTTTTTAAGAATATTAAACGCTAAATTATATATTTTACAATCAATACTTATAATACATGACTATAAAAACATAAAAATGAAAAAGCGAAAAAAAAAAATTTGAAACATAATTTAGTATACTATTTAATATTTACATATGTGTGTATATAAAATTAATCGGATCGGGTTATTATCGGATCGGATTAGGCGAATCCAAATCCAATTTGTTAAGGAATCGGATTATCAGATTCGGATCGTATTCGGATTATCGGAATTTTTTTTTAATCCAAATCCGGCTAATCGGATCGGATTCGAATCGGATTCGGGTCAAAATCCAATCCATTGACAGGTCTACTCTCAATACGAACTCAAATCTAATTATCACAACCGAGATAGCATCAAATTCAAAATCATCAAATGGGAAAATTATGTCGTGAAACAAACCCTAGGACATGAACTACTTGTTCATCTGCCTAGCCGTCTTGGGGCTACTAACCCTACGGTGACGTCAACCAATCGCGCGAAAATTCGAGGACTTGCACCCCGGGAGCTCCTTCGTCCCCCATTGCTCACACCACACGACCATTTCCCAAAATCAACAACCAATCCACCATTCACAATTCACAATTCATAAATGTCATTCACATGCGCACATAAGTAATAAATATATCCGCACTCCATGATCCACCTAATAAAAATTCTATCGTAGCATGAATCAATGCATTTAAACACATTAATGCAATTTCACAACTCATGTCAAAAATAGCACAATATGATGATGAATCTATATATAAACATTAAAATGCATAAATAAAGATTCTTAAACTCACACGATACCCCAATAAATTCCTACCTCAACTTGATAAAATATCCAGTAAAATACCAGCAATCAAAACAATATGTTTGTGTAGAGAATGAAGAAATGAACGGTTCCCCCTTCACGTCTTCATTTGTACCATGTTATGCCCAAAACCAATTAACACATATTGAATAATTTTTATATACATAACCATATTTATTTTTATAATAAGATTTTCCAATAAACATTTTGATATATATAAATATCTACTCAAAAATAATCGGGATTAATAGACAAAAATTAGCTACTTAATTAAGAATCGAAAAGTTCGGTTTCGAATACTATCGTAAAACGGATAGCAGGAAATCTATGATTTTTAGAAAAATCTACAGGTTTGATAAAACTATGAAATTTACAGGATACTCTCCAAGCCTCTACGTAGGTCTACTGTAAAAATTTCATAAACTTTAATTAGGATACGGTGGTTCAAATTAATTATAAAAGACAACTTTCATAACAGTTCCGAAAACTGAACACCTTTACTCCAAGATTTTTACAAAACTATCCATGAATTATATGACTACCAAAATCTCCATACTTACATATTATATACTCAAGATTAGGTGATAAAATTATAAGTACAAAATTAGAATTATAGATAGCTCAAATAGGTAACACAAGTTCCGGTTTAGAAATACGATTGAAACTGAACAGTTACTGCCCAACAATTGTTTTTACCAGTATAAATTAACTTACAATTCTTGATCTTCAGTACATATGTCTTAGACATATACAAAATGTTATAATAAAAGTTTCAAGATTTATAAGAATACGAAACCATATGAAACAGTTGGCTAAACCGAAACCGAAATCGGATCAGCAAGCAGTAAAATTCCACTGTACAGCCTCCTTCCGTGATTTTTAGAAAATTAATTATTTATCTAAATGATTTTATATTTTTATAGATTAAACTAGACATATCAAAAATCATACTGTAAAAGATTCAAAAGTTTATAAATAAATTAACATGGTCTATAAATTGCTCAAACTAAGGCAAGAAAACAATTCTGCAACAGGAACTATATCCGAAAATCATGAAATTCCGGATTTTTAATTAAATCTATATTGATCTATAATTTCTGAAAATTTCAGGGATAATAGCTTATACACTCATTAACGTACTGTGCAAGTTTCAAAAATATTAAACGAGTATAACTCCGATTAAAATTTATAGATCCGAAGCCTCTACTTTACTAGAACAAGAAGATCTATAAATCTAAAAATTTCTATAATCGAAATAAATTAAACCAAAGAAAATCACATACCGAAATTGGTATTAAACCAAAGATCTCAATGCGTAGAACAACTTCTTTAGTTCTGTTTTTGGACCGAATCAAACCAAAAATGAGAGGAAACTTAGAAAAAATGGTAATGGTAGAGAAGAAGCAAAACTAGTTTTCGGCTAAAATTGTAAGTGTTGGTGAATTCAAGTGACACTATAATATAAGAAGTTGTGTGTGACAAGTTGCAACACTTATATTAATTAAATGGTGGAAAAAATTAATTGAGGCAATGTGAGGTGGAACAAGGTGGCCGACCCAGCACAATTGATCATAATTTCTTTCATTACTTTATCTCACAATCATTCATCATTTAATGCACATAAGATAATTTAAAGATATATATAAGTGTAACCTGCAATGATGGTGGTAATGAGGCACCCTTGAATTGGTCCATGTGACCAAATTTGATTACATAATCTTTACGAAATGCAAGAAGATCCAACATTCCACTAAATTGCAAAACAATCTTATAATAGCATATCGAAATTCCAAAAATACAAAACTGTACCAACCTATTGGTAAAATAAAATAAAATAAATGATAACGGAAATAATTTCATAACGAACCTAAAAACACAAATCACGTCATCCCCAATGTATGAAACATATGCAATGCCACATAATGCACAAGATAAAAAATATATATTATAACCAAAGAAAAAGATATTATTTAAATAAACCCGGTCATTACATGAATGTCTTGTATGGTGTTGTAGTGTGACCTGAGTGAGAGGAATCCTTTGTATTATTTGTGTTTATAGTAAAAGGTTGGAAACCATTAATTGTGGTTTCTGTAAATTATGGGTGTTGTTTGATTTTTATTACATTCATATATACAGTGTGTGTGTGTGTGGTGCAAACACTTGGTGCATTGTAAGGCATAAGTGTGTGAGTGGTTGAACCAAAGTCAGGAATTGTGTTATGGTGTCTGATTTAGTGTCATCATAGGACCAAAATTTCGTGGTGAAACTTGACCCCTGTGACACCTTTGGAGGTGAAGAATTGAGAAACCGATTGGCTTCCTCACGAGAGAAACAAAGAGAGTTTGTACAGTGAGAGAAAGGCAAGTTAGGGCTTGTATACTTCAACATTGTTAGGGTTATTTATAGTCATTTGACGAAAATAGATCAAACGGTGAGCTTCTATCAGATATCTTGTCTTATTTACGAATGTAATTACAAAAATACTTTTTTTGAATTTTATTATTGGGATTCTATTTTAATCTCTTCATTTATTTGTTTAAAGTAACTTATGGATACGAATAATAATAAATAAAAAATAGTACAATTGCAAAATATGATAAACATCTTAATATATTAAATAATTATTAACTGTTTAGGTGAAATTTATATTTCATTAGTAATATGATATATCAAATTTCTTACCACTAATACAATTTAATAAAAACATTTCTTAAACTAATAATTCAAGTGTACATATGTCTGTATATAAATCAACTAATAAAACAAAAGTATATAGATTATTTAAACATTTTTAATGAGTTATGATAGATTAATTGAAACTAAGAGAAAGAAGTGAATAAAACATATCAAAAGTTAAAAAGCAGAAGGTGATATTTTATAAATTAGTAATAAATTTAGAGATTATAAGGTATTCCTTTAAGTTTAAGTAAAAGTAAATAGATATACAATGACAAAAAAGAAAAGAAATTAAAAATTAAAAATACCTAAAAGAAATATTTAGGTGCTCATAAAGTGGTAAAGTTTTGAACCATGTTTTTGGGAGATCAACATGGAAGTTGAACTTTGTTGAGGAAACCACAAATGTTGGGTTCAGATGTATATAGAAACTAGAAATGAAAAGGACTTGTATCAAATTTGAGAGAAAAGATAAACAAATAATATTTCATTTGTTCCAAAATAAGTATCCATATTTGAAACATGACTTTTCAAAAAAAAATTGGGGTATTTTGTATTTTCAATTTTGCCCTTTGAAAATATAATGTAGTTTTAATTTTTTGTGGGGCCATTATTTTTTTAAGTTAATGAAAAGGGATAAGTTGGGAAAATATAAGATTATATTATATTGAGATTTGAAACTGGACACTTATTTTTAGACTGATAAAGTTATGAAAATCAACACTTATTTTGGAACGAATAAAGTTATGAAAGTCGACATTTATTTTGAGACGAAATGAGTAATATTTTAATGCGGTTGTTGCGCCACTAAATCACTAGTGGAGTGTTGCCACTAACTACCTTATAGCATAAGGTTGGTGTGGGAGTGCCTAAAGCCCTGTCACAATAATTAAGGGGTAATTATGGTAGAAACTCATATTATTCCCTAATATTAATAAGGATAAAATGCAATAAACGTCCCTAAACTATAGTCAAATCTGTAACTAATCCTATTGAACTATAAATAATGCAACAAATTCCTTGAATTATTACATTTTATTGCAAATTGCCACATTCTCTTATATTTTTTTTTTATAAATGACCAGAGTGCCTTTTTTTAAATGAATTTTACTTAATCAATTTTTCTTATTAACATAGAATATGAACCAATTGATACTAAACTGATGGAATATTCTCCATTCAAATTTAAATTAATTTATAAAAAAAATTGTTTAAATAATATTTTTAGGTTATTTAAATAAAAATTAATTACAAAGTTTAAAATACTTAAGTAATTTCCCATTTACATATATAACATGAGAAAGTTAAAAAGTGATTAATCTTTAAGTAATTAGTTAGTTATTTGTGAATATATTTTTATGAAAATAATTTTTCATTTTGCTATAATTGTTTTTTACTAGAATAATAAGTGAAAGATTAATTATATAGTTTAAAGAATTAAAAAATATAATAAGAATGATAGGATAGTCTTTTGTAACAAAATTGGGGCAAATAGCAACAAATCAATAATTCAAGGGGGTTTATTGTAGTTCAAGGGGTTAATTGCAAAAGTGCGGAATTTTTTTGGCATTTTACCCTATTAGTAATAAAAATCTCTGCATTATCGTAATAAGTTTACTAGTGTTGGCTGGGATTGTGTGTTGAATTACTGAGTATTCTGCAAAACTGGTTAACCCAACCACAACTCGTTTAACTGTGGGTTACCACAACTCTTTTAATCGTATTAAACATCCTTCACATAAACACGACAATTTAAAGATAACTCAGCTTTGGATACTTGAAAATGCAATATTATGTCACTCCCATCATCAAGCACTGATGATATGGGAGTGAAATCACAATCACAGAGAAAGAAGATGAAAGTAATCGTTGGCAGAGGAGGAGGATGAGGCAATATGCAGAGTGTACATGGTTGCCATATTGGATCGTTCTTCAGAATTCTCCGCCGCTATATATAAAGTCGAGATCGGAAAAGATGGACGTCTCTTCATCGGAGACGGAGACACGAAGCCAGTAATTGATGCCTGATTGTCTATAACCAGAGTTGTTCTAGCCATTTTGTGAACCTAGCTTGTGACATCCCTCAAAAATATACTCACAAATTCAATGGAAAAGTATCAAGTCTTAGCTCCCAAAAACAGATGGGAAAGTTAACAGCATCGTGATGCTGCCTAAATGAATACATAGGGAAAATAATTTGAAGAAAAAAGAAACCTTTGAAATTTAACTGCTACACTTTCTTATAAACACAACAAACAGTGTTATGTACAATACAAACTCTGATGTGCCCACAAACAAGTCCTACCTGTCTGTCCTCCACGAAACCATTATGTGCCCACAAGCAAATTGAAGAGTCCTACCGGTCCTCCAAAACCAGTATTTCTTCGCTTTGTATCGTCATCACAATCCCAGCCAACACTAGTAAACTGCCCAGTTGATGCATCATTCGTGATTTGCATCCATACCTTTCATCACATTTGTATCTCTCTCTCTCTCTCTAAAGCTTTTCTGAACCTAAACGAGAGCGTATGTTTCTTTTGTATCAAGTCAAGAATATCAAATTTCTATACTAAGCTTCCTCACACACTCGAAACAAATATCAAGAATAAACAATATCTCTTTTTCTTGCCCAAAACTGCCCTCGTTATCCATTTGGCATCTCCACATGTCACTGCCCCGATGCTGGAGCTTCATACTGAAACTACACACTAAATGCAGCATACTGAGCAAATCCCCTTCTGGAAAACATCAGAAGAGGCCTTCCTACTTTGAGCTTCATTTTGAAATGTCAAGATTTCAAAACTTCACTTCACGAACAGTCGGTTTGGGTACCTGGTTAATCGAAGTTCTTTCTGAGCCCCCTATGTAAACTACGAGTTCCCATATGATCTCCATACTTCTTGCCATTGGCGCCTGTTGCCGCTTCTCTCAAATGGATAATTCTGGGGATCTGTATGTGTTCTTGACATGCTGCTTCCACCGCCTCTCTTGTGGGCATTCCTTATTTCTTCTTCAAGGTCATACCGTGACCGCTGCAATAGATAACAATTGACCAAGTGACCCAAGTTAAAATGAAAAGAATGAAAGAAAAAGAGTGAGAGTTATTGGCTTAGAAATAGGAAACTTTGCTTAGTAAAGAATGCAGAAGAGTAACCAAAAAGTATATACTATACATAATTTCACACTACTCACGAAATACTATCTCCGCTATTTGGAATCACAAAGCATCATGATTCAAGGTTTTGCTCTATCTAATACCAGAACTTCAGTTGGACTATAAATGATAATATTTTATCTTACTATCTTCCTCACATTGAATAACCTTAGGAGCGAAGGAATTTGACTATGGTTAATCGGTGTTTCATGTGCAAGAATGATGAGGAGTCTACTGATCATCTTCTTCTTCACTGTCCCATTGCTTATGACGGCTAGTGTATGCTTCTTATTCTGTTTGGTGTTCAGTGGGTGATGTCTCCTTCTACCCGCTGTGTTTGGATGCTTGGACAGGTTGCCTCGGGGGAAGGGAGGGGGGGTACGCAATAGGCATTGCTTTGATGGGATCGAGTCTTCAATTGGTTTCACTAAAGATGTTTTTATTTCTTCTTTTTTTTGTTGGGTTGAGGGTAGATATTGTATATTCAGAGGAAAAGTTAGATTTTGAGTTCCCTCGACCCTTAGCCTGTGGGTTGCTTAAATGTTCCGAGATACACTCCCCTTTTGAGTGCTCTTTTATATTACCACTTACTAAACAGGAAAAAAAAAAAGCAGCTCTATATACGATAGGGTATATTACTCAGGCCTTCCCTGAAGTTCGCCTTCATTACACTCCGATTGAACTTTTTGAAAAATAACCCCATTAAGTTGACTAAAGGTAGTTGTATACTACCGAACTGACAACATCTTTGGTACAGAATAGTACACGTCATGCTAACATAAACAACCCCGAATTCTAAAAAGGAATCTTGTCCTTCTATCTCTCTGCACTCTACCCCACCACACCCCACCACTCCCCACCCAAAATTACAAAAGACCACACACATTGCCATTGAAACCAAAAACGACATCCTCTTCCCTCAAAAACTAATTACGAGGTAGGTCTGAAAATATATTTTCATTTATTAAACTTCTTAAGTTTAAATACTCTATTATATCTTGAACCTCCTTTCTATGGGCTTATCCTCTATTCCCAAGATAAACGGAAAATTGTTGTAATTCAATATGAAAAGGGCAGGACTTCTCCAAACATATTCAACGGTAAATATCATCAGAAAACCATTCTCAGCGAACTCCAAATCCTCAGTCAATCCATCACCATCATGATCAGATTTTGCCTCAAAGTCCATCAAATATACTAGAAGAAATAGAGTAACCAATCAAAAGAGGAACCGACGGCTCCAAATCAGGGATAGAAAGACAGATTTGACCGTCATTACCGATTAATGAGATCACTACCAAGCTACTCTTAGAAATATCAAGACAGAAATTTTAGAATCAAAGTCAGGATGCAAAAACAAATTATTGATGAAGATAATCAATTCCTTATGCATGAAGATAATCAAATTGGTCGTTGTGGTCTGACTATTATGGATTTCTAACCACATTCTCCATATAGCCATCTTATCTCTTCCTTCTCCTTGCTCGAGTAAAACCTATTTTTTATTGACCACCTCCTTGTCATTAATCTACAGGAAGTCAAATTTAGATTTTTGTTCACATTAGTAAAGCTATTTCTATGGTTAGCCAGATTAGTTTGGGAATCTATTGCGGGTGGACGGGACTTGTACAACCACCTTTCGTAGGGCCTTCTGAAAAAGAAACAGGAGTGGGCAAAAAGTGAGGGGGTTGGAGAGTGGGAAGAGAGCGAGGAGCATAATAAAAGAAGAATATTGTAATACACAGTGAGACCTTGGTAGAGTCTGAAAGTACTGCATAGGCCTCTCCAATCATTTTGAAAAGCCTGTCAGCATCTTTGTGAGCCTCTTTTGCTACTTCCTTCCAAAGCTCAGCATCTCCATTCTCACTTCTTTGCAAGAATTGACCAGCCTAGATCAGGCACAAAAAGAACTTTCAGTAAAGGCCAATGATAGTAGATATAATACATATATAAGCAGATATTAACAACTTAAACCTTGTCAGGATGATGTCTGAGAGCAGCTTTCTTGTAGGCCTTCTTAATTTCTGATACCGTAACAGATGGTTCAACTCCCCTGGCATCATTTGAAATTACAACCGATTTTAGAAGTCTATTTAATTGATCTTGGCAGCGGAAAAAACAATGCTTGCACAAATTCACAAGCATAGTAAAATTTTCTATCCCACTGAAAATACAATTCCATTCATAAATACAATGAAAACAACATATGTTACGTTATTCGTCAGTACTGCCTTCTAAGCAAATGGAAGAACTCTTTCCACTGAATGCACATCCAAAGAAGCAATAACAATAAATTTCTTATATAAAAATTAGCGGCCCTATACCATTTAAATAGGTGATTTGAGATGGGCAATCATTAAGCCCATTCTAGAACTATACAGCTGCTCATTTGAAAAAAACACGGTGCAGCAAGTAACAGATTTGAGGCACACTCATGTTTAAGCAGTACGTTTAACGATCCAGAGAACCAACTCAGAGAAGATAAAAGAAAAGAAGTTCAGGGGGGAAAAAGGGTGACAGTGAAAATAGCATCCAACAAGAAGAGGCAACTCGAGAAGAGAAATTTAGACAGAAATTCATCTTATATCTGTCCATTAGACAGAAAAAATGATGAAGATTTCATTTGTTTGGGACATAAGTTCAGTAACGGGAAGGTAGAAAGGACGAAAACATAATGAAAAGACCCAACTTCAACTGGCCAAGGAAATGTAATCCTTGTTTGGAAGCATCCTAGCAGGAAGGCAATAAAATAGAATGATTATTACAACCATTCAAACTACAATATAAATATCCCAATTACAACAGAACCACCAGGAATTGGAAGTACGATCAAAAGTTTGAGTTACTATGTTATAACCAAAGATATCAAAGAAAACTTGGATGAAATATCAACTATAACACAATGAAAAAGAAAAAAGAAATTCTTATTTGTTGGCTTCATCAAAGAGTATAATAAGCAAATATGACACCCCCTAGATTCAACTTGGCAAGTAACCAAATATACTACAATTTCACAGTCTAACTACCTCGCAAAGAGCTGAAAAAATATCAACTCTTGATCCAACTTGGCAAGTAACCAAATATACTACAATTTCACAGTCTAACTACCTCGCAAAGAGCTGAAAAAATATCAACTCTGTCTAGAAGTGCAGCTGCTTATCACTAAAGACTTGGTAGAAGAGAAATTACACGGATAATAGCAGAACACAATTTATAAACTAGATAAGATTTTAAGACTAGAAAAAGATAAAAGATTACCACATCTCTCTCGAATATGTTAGCTAAAGTACTTGAGACAACTAGTTACAGAAACACAAAATTCACACACGACATAATTCAAGATGCTTATGAACAAGTGTTTGAAGAGGTATCAGTTGGATTAGTGTTGGACACAAGCGAGTTCTACAATTTAGGTGACAGCACATCATAGACAAGTGCTGACAGGGTTTAATTGCTGATAGTGCAAACTTGAAGAGAAACTTACAAGATGAGGTACATATTCAAGGGGATTTCCTTTTTCACTTCTTCTTCCAATACAGAAAGCCGTGACTGAGCTGGTTTCAGGTCATGCACATAGGTCATTCTATCACCTGCACCAGACTGGTTCGCCTTTTCTGCTCGCTTTGTCATAAGAGATATAAGTCTTTGAAGATCGATAGCTGCTTGTCCATAATCTCTAATCATCTCAAATAAAGTGGCTCTTCTAGAAATGGCCTGCGGGAGTACAACAAGAATTAAAACACAAATATCTCATGACATGGGTGCTAAAACCGAATAGAATAATCAATAGAAGCTGTTTTTTATTTTATTTTTGATAAGTATGTATAAAAAAAAGGCTCAAATGGGGAGCGCATCCCATATACAAAAAAAGGCCCTAACAGCCAAGCAAGCTCAAAAACTCTAACTTCTCATCCATGGATATACAATAACAACCCTCCACCCAATAAAACAAATTTGAAATAATGAAATCCTTAAATGCCCCTAACGGGGACTCAATACCCTCAAAACATCGTCTATTCCGCTCAAGTCATATGCCCCACCACATGCATAGTGGGGCCACCCTCCAAAAAGAGCAAAAAAGCAAGCTCAAAAACTCTCATCCATGGATATACAATAACGACCCTCCACCCAATAAAGCAAATTTGAAATAATGAAATCCTTAAATGCCCCTAACGGGGACTCAATACCCTCAAAACATCGTCTATTCCGCTCAAGCCATATGCCCCACCACATGCATAGTGGAGCCACCCTCCAAAAAGAGCGAAAAAGCAACCCAACATGCATACCCCTGCAGGCGACCAAAACATCACGCATCGACGCCAACATTACCCACTTCACACCAAAGAGAAGGCACCAACAATCATAGATCACCGGGCAATGTAAAAGGAGATGGTCAACAAATTCCCCCTCCTTCTTGTACAAAAAACACCGGTTAACCACAATAACACCCCTCTGCCTCAGCACGTCCAAAGTGAGAATGCGACCCCAAGAGAAAAAAGTCACCTTGAAAGGAGTCTTAGAACGCCAGACCGCCTTCCAAGGAAAGGCGTCTTCCACCCTAGGCAAAAGGCATCGAAAAAAAGAGGCCACTGAAAAATGCCGCGAGGGAGGAGTCCAGATCAAAGCATCCTGCCTAACACCCACAACCTGAGAGTATAAAACCTCCAACAAACCAGCGAACTCCTCTAGCTCCAAGTCTTGGAAATGACGCACGAACAAGACATCCCACACAGGCCTACCGGAGATGTTTATTTTCTTGCCAACTGCTAGAGATTCCTCATCTTTCCTCGGACTTTGACATTTTCTAGATATTCTAATTTTCTCGTCTATTATTGGACAGCTTTTGCTAGGGGAGGTCCCTCAGGAAAGTTTGAAGTAGAATTTTTCTGCACAAAGGGATGAGAATAGGGGTGTGAGAGCTAAAGGGAGCTCCAATTGAGGCTTCATTAAAGCGGACAGTGGTTTTCGGGAGGTCCCCAATCTGAGGAAGCAGCGTCAGGTTGCGTTAATTGGTGTAGAATGTGCAAAAAGGATGAAAAAATAGTAACTTATCTCTTGCACGTGGCAAGTAGTGTGGGACATATAGTCTACGGGCCAATGATTTTACCAGTGTTTGGGGTGTAGTGGGTTTTGCTGGCTTCTACAACGAAAGTTCTCAAGTCTCGACAAGGATGTACAATACGAAGGCAAGTTCTATATGCATGGTGGGTTGTTCAGCTGTTATATTTTATTGAACGATATATTAGAGAATATCACTTGACATAATATTGACTGGAGGCCTCCATCAATCTTATTTTCATCTTTACCACGTGTTATTCTTTTCCTATATATAGAGGTGATCATTATATGCAAAAACTAAGAGAGAATGACATCCAAGTGATATAGCCTAGCACCTAGTAGTTGAACCAATTTATATGTTTGTGTTGTTCTTGTTTCATTTATCTCTTCACTTAGATTTATTATTTACAACATATTTGGTGGAAATTATGGTGTGAGAAAATTAGGAGATCTTTTGATAGGGTGGAAGCACCGATCGGTCATATGGGTGCTTAAACATGATAGATGCATTCAGTGTTTTTAATTTATTTAAAGGGAGAGCCCGAGAGGACATAATTTATAGACGATTATATGACTTGCTGGATAGTTTAAGGGTGAGTAATGTATCTTTTGTGTACTTGTTCTATGGGGTGTGTCAGCTACCTTCAACCGTTGCTTAACATAATTTTACTCATGAGGGAAAAATAAAATATACAGACTTTGGCACAAACTCCCTTTGACCGCAAACTCTTCCACATAAATCACCAGTTTTGAAGCCTAACCTTGAGATAATTTCCATCAAGGGCTATAGCCAGACTGCAGTCTGCAATTGCATCAGTAATTTGGCCAAGAGCTTGGTATGCAGCAGCACGATTGCAAAAACAAATAGCCGCAAAACGACGGGACTCAATATTACATAATAAAGCAGCAGTGTAGTGTTCAACAGCTTCTGCATGCCTTCCTGTTTGAAATGCTTCATTCCCTGCAGTCTTTTGGCAAGGACAAATATATCAATATATATATAAAAAGAAATAGTAGCCTTGATTAGAAAAATGAGGAGGTCATACATTGGAACATAACAAGTAGACTTGAAGTGTGATGAAAATTGCTAAGAGACAAAAAGAATACGAGGTAGAACACGTTTGCAAGTAACTGGGTATACTCTGCACTTGCATATTTGACTTGACGAGTAACAGAAAATCAACATCATTAACCAAGAGAACAAGCCATCAAGGCAGCAGAGATTGTGAGAACTCCGTGCACTCATGTTTTGAAGTTAATCAAGATAAAAGTGATTGAGCAGACTTTGAGTTGTTATTACCTATTATTTTGATGTAGATGTAAGGGTAATTGGGTTGAAGTTTACCATTCATAAATTTGTAGTTCACTTTAATTTTGTTTCAGAATTGCTACAGGGGCAGATTGTTAGTTATATGAGTCTGTGTTGGCAAATTCCAACTGGAAGATATGCATAATCACCACCAACTAAACATACATTGAAAAAATAAAGGCCTCCACTATCAGTTCCATTTGGATGCTAATCCATAGAAATTTTGGATTTCTATGTTTCTTCATAAGTCCATAACAACGGAAATCTATAATAATATTCCTTGGATTTCTTGACATATCCATTGAAAATTTAATGCTTGGTCACGGCTGTAAATTGCAAAAACCAAAAGCTATATTCATTGGTAAGAAGAGTGCATCCACAACTAACTTATCTGAAAATAGTAGAGTACAAAAACATGAAAATGACAGACCTTATGGTGTAATAGCTCGCGTATGGTGCCAACTAATGGAATTGCTGCTTCAGGAGACTTGCTTTCATACCTGGATGGTAAAATTAGTTTCAGAAACTCTGAGTCTTTGAATAAATAGATCGATTAGAATCATTACAAAATGCTAGGATTCGATTTACTTTTTCAAAACAGACTCTACTTCCTCTTGTTTCTTCAGAAAAGCAAGAGCATCCTCCAGCCTCCCTAAATGAAAAAAAGACTTGACAATCAGGTGCCACCTCCAAAGCCTGAAGGAAGAGTTTTCTTGACGATCTGAACCATCCAGATGTGAAAAGTGGCCATCACCACCTAATGCGAGAGAGTTTATCTCAGCAGAATGAAGTGTCTGCTCGCAAAATTGAATAACCTCTTCATATTTCCCCAGCTGTTAGATGGAAGAAAAGTTAAATCTACTCTGCAGACAAATACTTAGATGCTAATGTTTACAAGGATTTATTGTGACTCTGAATAAGTTTTTAAGTTGCTCAAAATGAAGATCCAAGGGCCACTTCTTGGTGCCAATAAAAGCTGAGACTACCAAGCATCAGAATGCAGATATAAGTCTCATGGCAGAGACTGAATACAATGTCAAGAGTTCAGTCTGTACCCAGTCTGTTGCTCCCAACACTGTTGATTAACAACCACCACAACTGGGTATTAGGCCTGGTGGCATTACTCAAAGTGAAGTTTCAAGTAGGTACAAACCATGAGAAGAACCACTGCTTTCATCTCCTGTAGTTTTTCTGAGTGAGAGCTTATTCTTAAAGCCTCGCCTATTATTTCCAAAGCACTTTCTGCATCAGGGGCTATTCTTCGTTGCAAAAGATCAGCAGATTGCCTCATGCACTCGGACACTTTCTGAAAGGGGAAACACCAATGAGTTCTAGTGTCACTAGACAAACCAAAATGTATTCACTTTTTTATGCAGGAAAAGACTAAACACAAATATATTCACAAAACTTCAACACATTCCCTTAAAATCAAAATCTCCTCAAGTTTAAACCCATTACTACTGAGGGAGAGAGAGAAAAACTTGAAACATGTCAAGAGAGAAAATTTTGACTGATTTCGAATATATTTGTTAACCAAAAATACTAGAATATTCTTTTCTACAGCGCCCCAATAAACTCAACCAGAAGTACTATACTCCAGTAATCACAAGCTTGGCCCCTCACTGTGTGAACTCTCCGAACCTCCACGACACCACTCAAGGGCCTAGCAGTAACCCAGTGAACCCGGAACAAACCCAGGACGAGTCCCAATGTCCTGAGCCACTAGGCAACGCAGAAGGACATGATCCATCATCTCCTCCTCTCTCTTGCATATGCAAAACACCAAATGCCACCAATGTGTTTCCTTCTCCTCAGGTTATCCGAAGTGAAAATACTCCCCAAAGCAATCCCAAGCACAAAAAACAAAAGCAACCTTTAGAGGGGCCTTCAACCACCAAACAGCTTTCCACAGGAATGGGTCCCCTGGAACATCCATGAAGCATCTATAAAGAGACCACACATCAAATCAGCCCCGAGAAGAGGGAACCCGCACCCTCAGATCAGGATCACTGACCATCACCTCCAGAAGGTACAAAAGCTTCTGGAACCAATGACGTCCTTCATCTCCCAACCCTGAAAGTGCCTAAAAAAGTGCACATTGCACAGATCTACATGAAGAAGTTCCTATTCAGGTAAAAAAACAGCGCAAAACAGAGCCTTAAAATGTATATAAAGGAGTTCTTTTGCGTTATAGCCCAAGAGCATCCTCTGTGTGTAATATAATTCCAATGGTTAATCAGTCTCTACTCGTGTGTAATCAAACCATAAAGTTGGTAAAGATATATATGACTTCCTTAACTCAGCATTATAGATCCAGAAAAGTACTGCATTCACGGACTTATCGTAAACTTTTGTTCATTGTTAATTTTTGTCAACACATAGAATTAGGCTACGTACGTACTAAATGAAACAGATTGATGGCTAGATGATTTAGTGAAAACCTCTTACAGTACCTTTGCCTTCAGCAGGCCCTCAGAAGCTTCTGCGTACAGTTTTTGGTCCATACTGATGTCACTACCTGATTGCAAGCATTTCTTGAAATGTAGAGATGCATCTTCAAATTCGCCAAGAGCGAGGTAACAGCTAGAACGCAATAAATAAATAAAAAATGCAGAAGTTAGGAGGCATACTTGCTATAATCATAAAGCAAAGTCCAAATTAGAGGGACCCAGTGCTGCAATTCAACAGTGTTAATGCATTGGTGTAATTACTAAAGTTCTTAAACAAATCAATAATACACTCTTTTAACCCTCATGGGTTAGTTGAGTTGGTGTAATGCCTATGGGCATGCTGAAAGGTCTTGGGTTACACTTGACGGGGTCTAGCATCCACTCTAGATTTGCCTGATAGTGGTCATTTGAGGTAGCTGCACTCCTGAAGGGAGTGAGGATACCCCCCTTTATATATATATATACATATATGATCAGGGTAGCACTGAGGCTCAATATTTTAGTACGTGCAAACTGCTTATAAAAATGATAAGCAAACAAATTATTCTCATCAAAGCTGTGAGATTTCAAAGAACTTTTATAGTTCATGAAACAAAAGGCAGAATTGTCCTAAAAAAATTTATCATGAGGATGTTTTCTGAGTTTATCGATGAGCAGTCTTTGCATGACCTCCCGCTTGTGGGGGCTTCTTTCACTTGGTCGAGCAGTAGGGAGGTTCCGACTTTCTCTTGCATTGACTGTTTCTTGGTCTCGGGCGATTGGGAGGAGCACTTCCATGATGTGGCGCAGACTATTGCTACTCGGTTCACTTCGGATCATGCTCCTCTTTTGTTGGATTGTGGGGGTATTGTTTCAGGTCTCTCTCCGTTCAGGTTTGAGAATATGTGGTTTCGTGCTGATGACTTTCAGAGTCGGGTTGCGGAGTGGGGGCGTGTGATGTTCGGGCGGGTCCCCGAGTTTCACATTGGCTTCCAAGTTACAGTTGTTGAAGTCTTCGCATATTTCTTGGAACAAGGAGGTTTTTGGCAATTTGACGTAGAGGATAAATGTGTTGATGACCAAGATCGATGGTATTGATCGAGCTGACCCGAGTACAAGTATCGATGAGGCTATGAGAGCTCGGAGGGTTTAGTGTATGGCGGATATTGAGGAGATTGTTATTCAGGAGGAGATTTCGTGGAGGCAGAAATTTCGTGTTATCTGGCTTAAAAGAAGGTGATCGGAATACGAATTTTTTTCATTGCTCGACAAATGCTCGTAGAAGGTCCAATTTCATTGGGTGCTTGTATATTAACGGATCTTTGGTGTCTTTTGAGGAGGATCTCCGCTTAGGGATTCCTGCTTACTACCAGCGGTTGTTTTTTGAGAGCCAAAGTTAGAGACCGGGTTTGGATGGCCTTGATTTTGATTTGATTGATGTGGGCGACAGGGATAGGGTGGAGATTCAGTTCACGGAGGAGGAGGTTCTTCGGGCATTGAAGTCGTGCAATGGGGATAAAGCTCCTGGTCCCGATGGTTTTTCTATGCATTTTCTTCTGGTGTGCTGACCTATTGTTCGGGAGGAGGTGATGGGGACTTTTCGGCCTTTTCATGAAGAGGGTTGCTTTGTGAAATCTCTTAAAGCTACTTTCATTTCCTTTCTCTCAAAAAAGGGGGATTTGAAGGACATTAAGGATTTTAGACCTATTAGTCTAGTGGGTTGTATTTACAAACTCATTGCGAAGGTGCTCTCTTTTCGGTTGAGGGGGGTGTTGGATGGGGTTATTTCGAATACTCGAAATGCTTTTGTGAGGGGGGGGGGAGGGGGGGGGGATTATGGACTCTATTATTGCTACTGAGATTGTGGATGCTAGACTTCAGTGCGGAAGGCCGGGGATTATGGTGAAGTTGGATGTGGAAAAGGCTTTTGATCATGTGCATTGGGGTTTTCTTCTTTATATGCTTATAAGGATGGGTTTCGGGGGAAAATGACATAAGTGGATTGATTTTTGCATTTCTTCGGCCCGGTTCTTTGTGATGGTGAATGGCTCCCCTGCGGGTTTTTCGAGAGTTCCCGTGGATTGAGGCAAGGGGATCCTCTGTCTCCGTTTCTCTTTCTTATGGTGATAGAGGCCTTTAGTCAGATGATGCGCAGCGCGACGGAGTTGGGCTTTATTTCAGGTTTCCGGGTGGGTGATAGGTATGCTCAGTCGGTGGTTATCTCGCACTTGCTCTTTGCAGATGACACCCTTGTTTTCTGTGATGCAGACGTTGCTCAGTTACGGTATATGCGGTGCATTCTGACTTGTTTTCAGGCAATGTCTAGTTTGAAGATTAATACTGGCAAGAGTTCTTTGATTCCGTGGGGGGCAATGTGTTGGCTTTGGCTACGGCTTTAGGTTGTTGGGTTGGTCAGTTACCCACAGAGTATCTGGGTTTGCCGTTGGGGTCTTCTGGGCAGCGCTTGTCTTGTTGGGACTAGGTGGTGGAGCGTGTTGAGAGGCGGTTGGCAGGTTGGAAGCGGCAATATCTTTCCAAGGGCGGGAGACTCACCTTGGTAAAGAGCACGCTTTCCAATCTTCCCACGTATGTTCTATCTTTGTATCGGATCCCTCGGAGTGTGGCTCAGCGAATTGAGAGGCTTCAACGTCTGTTTCTGTGGGGAAGAAGCAGTAAGAGATCTTCGATTCCTCTTGTGCGGTGGGATGTGGTGTGCCGGCCTTTTCAGGATGAGAGGTTGGGCATTCGGCAGGTGATTCCCTTTAATAATGCATTGTTGGGAAAGTGGTTTTGGCGTTTTGGTTCGGAGAGGAACCGTTTATGGAGGAGGGTGATTGCTTATCAGTATGGTGAGGATAGGGGTGGCTGGTGCTCAGAAGTAGTCCGGTCCCGACATGGTGTGGGGGTGTGGAAGGATATCCGTTGAGGATGGGATTCCTTCACTCCTTTTCTTCGCTTTAGAGTGGGTGATGGTCAGCATGTTGGTTTTTGGACGAATTGGTGGTGTGGGGAGAGCTCTTTTGCTTCATATTTCCCTATGCTCTTTAGGATTGCTCGCGATCGTCATGCTTCTGTAGCTGAATGTTATCATCTTAATACCGGTAGGCTTGTGTGGGATGTCTTGTTCGTGCGTCATTTCCAGGACTGGGAGTTAGAGGAGGTTACGGGTTTGTTGGAGCTTTTGTACTCTCAGGTTGTGGGCGGTGGTCAGGATGCGTTGCTTTGGATTCCTTTTCCCACGCGGCGCTTTTCGATTGCTTCTTTTTTCCGGTGTCTTTCACCTAGGGTGGTTGAGGCTTTTCCTTGGAAGGCAGTGTGGCATTTTAAGGCCCCTTTCAAGGTAGTTTTTTTCTCTTGGTCGACTACCTGGACCGCATTCTTACTTTGGACCTATGAAGCACGGATACTTCTCCGGAGGCGCCGTGGCAGTATCAGGGACGTATCCAACACCGATATTCCTCGAATACTCCCGGACACGTGTCCGATACTCTATAGAAGTATCCAATTTTTTTTAATTAATTTTTTATTTTCGGATACGACCAGGATACGACACGGATACGCTAGGATACAACAGGGTCAGAATGTAATATTAAAAAAATTTAAATTAAAAAAGGGGTCAATTGGTAATTTGCAAACAAAATCCTTTATTTAAGAGTTAATTTCAATAACCCTCATATACTATTGAATTTAATCAACTAACCCCTCTTATATCTGGATTGCCCCCTATATTTTCTAATTTCATCACATTACCCCCTCACTCTCATATCTCAGTCAAAATACCTAAACTACCATCAATATATATATTTCGAAAAATATATATATTCAGGAAAAATATATATTTCTGAAAAAATATATATGTTTAGAAAAATATATATATTTCGGAAAATATATATATATATTTTGGAAAATATATATATATTTCGGAAAAAATATATATATTTCGGAAAAAATATATAGATTTCGGAAAATATATATAGATTTCGGAAAATATATATATATTTCGGAAAATATATATTTGTCGTATCCCGCCATACCCGTATCCTATTTTTTTTAGATTTGTCATATCCTCGTGTCCGTATCGTATCGTATCTGCACCCCATATCCATATCCGTGCTACATAGCTTTGGACGTTTTGAGGCGAAGGGGCTTTATCATGGTCAATCGGTGTTTTTTGTGCAAGGAGGTATTTTTTATCACCTCCTTTTGCATTATCCGGTGGCTTTTGAGTATTGGTGCCTTCTTTTTGCCCTTTTTGGAGTGCAGTGGGTTATGTCAGCGTCAATCGGGATGTTTTGGTCGCTTGTAGGAGTGTGCCTATTGGGTCGCATGCTCGCTCATCTTGAAGGGTGGCCCCTTTATGCCTTTGGTGGAGTATTTGGCTTGAGCGGAACCATCATTGTTTTGAGGGCATTGAGTCCCCTATAGAGGCTATTAAGGATTTTGTTTTTCAAACTTGTTTTATTGGATGGAGGGTTGTTTTTGTATATCCATTGTTGAGAGGTTAGAGTTCTTAGGCTCGTTTGGCCCTTGAAGTTTTTGTATGTGGGATGCGCTCCCCGTTTGAGCGCATTTTTTATTAATACTTACTTATTAAAAAAAAAATTATCTAGATGATTAAAACAGAAATACAGTCATTCCCATTAAATGTCAATGCAAAGGAAAAAAAATATCATACATTAGCAAGAAAGATTAGAAGTCAATGATATGAACACATAGAGGTGTGGATAAGAAGAGGAAAATTAGTTTCCATAGAAGTTAAGAGACAAAGAAGGCGGCAAAAATTATTATCTTTAACGAAGTTAATTATAAAAAGTGAGATAGCGTGTTATACTCATGTAGCCGACCCATTCATATGGATCAAGGATGATGATGATGATAAAAACCACAATATTGAAAGCACGTTGATTATTTAGAGAATCCTCAATTTCATAAAACCTTACAGGAAAAATAAAATAGAAACGCAAAAATTAAGTTTCTTGTGATAAGTACAATAAGACTATTACAGTATTATATTTTAAGCACTAAACCGGGGGCGACCGCTGCACACAAGTATCCCAGAAGACCAAAACTATCCTCTAGTGCAAAAGGAAAAGTATTGTGGCTCTAAACAGAAGGTTCAGAATTTTTGAAAACCCAATATATAGATTCAAACATTGGATATAAAGACTGAAAACTTGTGAAGTTTTGAGTTTCACAATCTTCAGCACTGTATGGCATCAAGGCATGGCAAACTTGAAGTTATACTGTGTCATCAAGAAGTTAGATATGAACGCAGCGGGTAAGTAAGTATTGCTGGTATTTAATTGCTTTTGGTGGTTTTCTTCTCAGTCAACATCTATATATTTGCTTTATTTTTTCATCACCAGAGGGCAACACGAATGAAAATCAAGAGAGAGATTTTTTTTGAAATAAGGACAAAGGGAATTTTAACTTCTAAGGAAGCACTTCATGAACCTCCAGAGTTCAATAGATGTATCTAATCCTTTTTTACAACCACAGAACTCTATTTTTAGAGAAACCTGGTAATTCTATGAAATTTAAAATCCCATATATATATCTTGATATGCAAGCAATGAATCTTTACTAATTTGGAATTGTGACCCCAACCAATGTGTGCATGCTACTAAAATAATGAGATTCTTTCTGAGTCTATTTTTGATGTTTTAAGCAATGCATATCTAAAATCAATTTCTTGTTAGAACTTCTATTGGGTGTACTGTAAATCTAATGCATTAAATCCAATGAACTTACTTGTTTTAGTAGACTCCATAGCCCTCAACAAATGTTGTTCTTTGATCACGTTTTAAATGACTTCTAGTCAGATCAATCTCCTACAACTGTTTACTCCAAATTTTAGTATCTTTTCTAAATAGTTTGGAGTAATATATAATGTATTCTGAACAACTTCATAAAACATACATCCTAGCTACTGCCTCCTGACACAACATGGAGAAGATTAGGGCAAGAAAAAGGAGGAGATTAGGGAGGAGAAACACTGCATTTAAGTATCACTAATCATGATCAATCATGAAATTATAATAATTCCACTCTATAAGCCCATATATATAAACCTAAATAGACCCCAATGAACCAACTCCAAAAATAGCAAGTATGGAAATAAGGGGAGCCCGATAATTAATGATATAAGTAGGTCCTGTGTGCCTACTCCTAAAACTAGTACGTATAGCACGTGGAGTACGAGTTGCATCATGATATCCATCAATAAATGTCAGTGAAATGTAGATTGAAGTTGAAGATGGAATGGAGCTGCAGTTAACAGATCGTAATCAAAATTTACCAATTTGAAATGCCTATTAAGTGGGAATAGAACAACTCCATGCTTCACTGGAGATGGAGCTCAATTTAATTACCATTCTTGACAATCATATCAAATGAACAGCTCATTAAAAACATGAAAACTAACTACTCCCTCCGTCCCTTTTTAGTTGTCCACGTTTGACTTTTCAACAAAAATTTTGATATTTTTTGTTTTTTATTTTGCCCTTGAATAATGTAGTGTAGTTGTAGTTTTTAGTGGGGGTCATTCCTTTTTGAAATTAATGAAGTGGGATAATTTTGGAAAGTATATGATAATATTATATTGGAATTCGAAACTGGACAACTAATTTGGGACAAGTAAAGTAGGCAAAGTGGACAACTAAATTGGGACGGAGGGATTATAACAGATCATTAATAAAAAAAATGAATCTTACTTGGCAGCCCTGAGTTGCACCTTTAAAAAGTTGGGATCTATTGCAGCAGCCATCATACAGTCGTCTAGTGCTGCTCTAATTCTCCCAAGAGACATCCCTGTTGCTGCACGATTGCTATAGCACAGCATCAATGCCCTAAGACAGCCTCCGGATGTCTCACTTTTAGAGACACACTTCACCCCTTGTGTGTAATAATCTTCAGCGCTGGACAGATCCCCATTTGCATATGCTTGGTTTCCCCTGATATAAATCGACATTAGAACTTCTCAACAAAGTCTGAAAAGGATAATAGGACTACAATATGAAGCATACAACATATCACAAAACCAAACTGCCGACCAGGGCAAAACTGTTTTAGCTTAGCTAATTGCAATCTGCAATTGTTTTGAGTTTTTAAGCAAAGAAATACCAAGGACTTTGGACATAAATCTGCACCTTAATCGCCACTTTTCACAGGCCTCTTGAGCTGCAACGCTTGCAGCGGAAATTGAGATAGCTTCCTGATTGATTTTCAGTTCTTTAATTGCATTAGACTTGTTCTGGACTCTGCTTAATGGTGTGGACGCTTCGTCCTCTTGACCCTTACTTGGGGACGAAAGCAAAGAAGTTCTAGAATGTGGAACAAACTGCATAGAGGATGGTGGATATGTAACTTTCAGGTTTGGAGTATTATATATATCATGAGCAACTTTAACCCGATTTTTCTTCTTGTGCTGGCGTGTTGCTGTTGATAATGGACATTGAGCAGAGGACGATGAAGCAAAGCTGAAGTTGATCCTGCCGGTGTCTTCTGAACTTGAAGAAAAACAAAATTGTACCCTGCCATCACTATCTTGCCTCTTAATATTCGGACTGGAACTCATTTCAGTTTCTGCAGAAGTAACAGATGTATCAGATATACTGTCTAACTGTTCAGTTGCAGACTTGAAGCTTTCTGCCTCAGAAACAGATTCTTCTGTGTATCCTTCAGTACCAACATCCCTATTAAGATGATATTCAGAGTCTTGCCTTTCCGTTTCCGTATTATATGCATCAGCCTCACTGATATCCAAACGCTCTGCTGCATCAATCAAATCGGCATCTGTTATGTCATGTGAAACTGTTGGAAGTGTATCACCTAAAACATAATTTTCGACAAGACGGAAGGACTCATCCGATGTCACAGAAGTTTCTCTTGAGCATTTATTATCAGCCAGTGTTTCCCGATATGGGGAGACATCCATAGGCGAATATGCCTCAGAAGACTCTGTCATTTCTTGTGAACTGCTTTCCCTTGAATTAAAATCTTGCCCAAACAACACTTGAGACGGGATGGGTTTCCTCAACTTCGCTTTCTTTTTCTTTGACCTAGTGTCCCTCTTTGCACTGAAATCCGATTTCTGATTTAAGCCAGAAGATGTTTCTCCAATCCTGCTTCCAATTTTCAACTTCCTTATTTCATCTGAAATCATATTATCAGTTCCTCCATCCAAACTGCCACTATTGCTTATACAGGTTCCGAAAACAAAGCTACCCCTGTCATTGAAATTAACATTAACATGTTTCTGCTCACCAGTGGAAGTATTTAAAGGGTCCTTGATGTTCAAATTGTTCATCTTAGAAGGAAGTGCAGTGGCCGGAGAATCAACACCAATTCCTCCAAATGCGAACCCTTTCGTATCATCAGCATTACTATTAACACCACCTCCATCAACCTCCCCAGATTCTTTAATGTTCATTTTCTTCAATTCATTTGGGAGCTCTGATCTTACATCACTAGTGCTCGCAGAGCTAAAACGAGTATCGGAATCAATCCCTCTAGCATTCCTAGAACTTTCAACATTCCCTGAACCTTCAATATTCAGCTTCCTCATCATCTCATCCGGCAGTTTTAAATCCACACTTCCATCAACACCACTCAAAATCTTCGTACCGCTTTCGCTGCCAATTTTCAACTCTCTCATGTCATCAAGAACCGCATTTCCAATAGAACTCCCGAACCCAGAATTCAAATTTGAACTAGACCCACTCCTATTCACTCCAAACACAAATGCCACATCCTCAACCTTCCCAAACCTAAATTCCCCCGAACCCGAACTCCCCAATTCCGACCCGAACGAGAGGGGCATCGAATCACCCCCGACCGCCACAGACCGAAACGGATTGAAACCCGAATCAACGTTTCGAATATGGGTTTCAATCCCCGACCCCGTCGGCCTGGAAAGATGAGGAGCACCCGTTTGCTTCCTCACCTTGTTCAGCCGCGGCTTCGACAGACCCGAACCCGAACCACCCACCGACGGCTTCCCAGACGCACTCAACCCAAGCCCCATATGGGTTTGGCTCGAATTGGGAAATCGAGACGACCCATTATTCGAATTCGATGAATTCATGATACGGAATCGATTAATGGAAGAATACTGACCTTGGGGATTAGGGTTTTGCAGAGAACGAGCTCGTTCGTTGAGGGCACGAAATGGGGTTGCGGAGGTGTGGAGTCTAGCAACGCCGGCGACATACCAGGTTGGCATCATCGAGATTTGATGCTGTGATTGGGTTTTTGGCGGGGACTCTCATGGATTGATATTAGGGTTTGGATTGAAGATAAGCGAAAGGAAAGAGAAAATATGGATTGTTTGATATGAATTTGAGATCAGAGGAATGGGAGAGATGTCACCGTTTCATGAGGAGGATATGAGCTGTTGTTGCTTGTTAGCCTAAAACCTCCTTTCTCTGCCGTTAAAGAAAATGAAAACATAAATAATAAATAAAAGTGACTAATTAAATAAATAAATAGAGTCTTATTTTAGTTATTGTTGAAGAGTATCATTTTTGGAATGTGGTATTGTGTAGGATAAGGAATATGAAACTCCTAGTATGATTTTTTTTGTACCTTAATGAAAATGATTTAAAGTGTCAATGTTGCAAAAAGTTAAACGAATTGAAAGTGCATATTGTTGGCAGAAAGTAAAATACGACAGAAAATAAAGTGTATGAATTGAAAGAACTGGACTTGTATTCAAATGACGGAATTGAAAATTACAAGGAAATGTAAATGACAAGATAAAGTAAAGACATTGATAAATAATTTTGTGTGTTGTGCCGAGAGGGCTTCAAATGTTGCCCTAAATGTCATATTTATAGTCTAAGGGCCCGTTCAGGAACTTGGTCTTGGTCTTGTGATTTTGGTTTTGGTGGTCTTAGGTGGTTTTAGGTAAATCTAAAATCAAAATTGGTGTTTGGTAAAGAGTTGGTCTTGGTATAATTATATATATATGTACTAATATGTATTAAAAATATATAAATATGAAAAATATATATATAAAATTGGAAAAAAATATTAAAATGAAAATATATATATAATTAAAAAATATTTAAAATTCCCGAAAACATTTGACATTTTTATTTTTTTTTTATTCCAAAAAATATATATATAATCAAAAAAAATATTTTAAAATTCAAAAAAATATATATAATTCGAAAAATATATCTTAAATTCGAAAAAATATTTATAATTCAAAAAAATATAAAATTCTGAAAATTTTTATTATATACTGAAAAAATTGAAAAATTTAGAAAAAAAAAAGGATATAAAATGGGGAAAAATATATAGATTCGAAATAAATATATAAAATTCAAAAATCATATAAAATTATAATATATTTGAAAGAAATATTTAAAATTCAAAAAATATATATAAAAATCGAAAAATAAAAAAAAATACTATTTGAAAATAAATAAAAAATGAAAAAATAATATATAAAGTTTGAAAAAATATTTAAAATAAGAAAAATATAAATAAAAATTCGAGAAAACAATATTTAAATTTCTATTTTTTTTAAATTCAAAAAAATATATATATAATTGATAAAAATATTTTAAAATGTGAAAATTATATATATAATGCGAAATATTTATAATTTTTTCCAAAAAAAATTTCTCCAACTTAATTTTCTGAAAATATTGTTTTTCCATAATATATTTTTTCAAAAAATATATATTTTAAGAAAATTATATTTTGAAAAAACTATTTCCAGAAAATTATAAAATTTTTGCAATTTTTTTTATATTTTTTGAAAAGTGCGAAATATTTATATTTTATTATAAAATTTTCGCACTTTTTTTATATTTTTTTAAAAGTGCGAAATATTTAAAATTCAAAAATATATATATAATTCAAAAAATATATAAAATTTTGAAAAATTATATTAAAATATGATTTTTTTCCAAAAAATATTTTTTTCAAAATATAAAATTTGAAAAATACTTTTCCGAAAATTTATTATGTCCCAAAATATAAAATTATGTCCCAAAATAATTTTTTTCCAAATATTATATATTATGTTTTTCAAAATAATTCCTATTTTCGGCCATATATATATATATGTGTATAGAGAGAGAGAGAGAGAAAAAAAAGTCAAAATTGGTAGGCCAAAACCATGGTTTTAGTGGTTGATTTTAAAAAGCCCAAAATCAAGTCCAAAACCCACCAACCAAACATGGTTTGGTCTTGAAATCAAAGACCAAAACCAAAACCAGACCCAAAACCATGTTCCCAAACAGGCCCTAAATATGCATGTGTATGGTCTTCAACATTGTTTCAACTTTTGTCACGTGTTCTTGTAACCACCCACTTCTTTATCAAATTACTCTAGATTTATGTCACATGGTCGACGATTACAACTGTCATATCTGTCAGTTGTTTATTTCAAGCCACCCAGATTTCTGCCACGTGTCCGACGGTTATAACTGTCAGTGACCACTTCTTCCATAACTGTCATGTATTGACAGTTCCTTCTTCCACTTCTGAATGTGTCTATGGGATTCACTTTGATAAATGACTTATAATGTAAAATGTTTAGAGTTATAGGAAAGTATTTTTCATACTTTACTATCTCAATTTAAATATATTATGAATATTTTAAAATTTTGAATTCTCTCCAAATCTTAAAAAGTGACCTTTAATTGTAGATCATCGAATATTGGAGTAAATGCAAAATAATTGAAAGTATGCATTTGTTATATTTTAATTTCTCAATTTCAATTTATATGAATATTTTAAAATCTACGAATATTGGAGTAAATGCAAAATAATTGAAAATATGTAGTTTTTATATTTTAATTTCTCAATTTTAATTTATTATGAATATTTTAAAATCTGCAAATATTGGAGTAAATGCAAAATAATTGAAAGAAAGTATTTTTTATGTTTTAATTTCTCAATTTCAATTTATTATGATTTGTATTCTATTCAGACCTTAAAAGTACATTCAATCCTCAATCATCAACCATTGGAGTAAATGAAAAAATACAGTTTAAATTTTTCAATAATTAATTGCCCAATTATGCACCAACTTCACCATTGTATTAAAGAAGGTCCAAGATATTATAAACACCACAAAGTGGAGGATCACCTTCTTTAGATGAACAAGCTCTGGCGTAAGGGAAAAATAAGAAATTTGTGGCACAAAATCTGATTGCAAGATCAAAAACGGTTGTGTAGGCCCAAAAATGAGTTTAACTATAGATATGGTTGTGATGTTTAACTTTAGTTTGGACAATGTCTGTTGTTGGGTAAATTGTCAAAACATAGTTTCAGATAACTTTTCAAAATAGTTCTCAGAGACTTTATATAAAAAAAAAATATATATATATATATATATATATATATATATATATATATATAATCTATAACTATTCTAAAAATGTAAGCCTCGGAATATTTCCAAATATTTTCTATATTTTATTAATTAAAAAAAATATTAACTAATTAAATCACTTTAATTTAATATTTATTCCTCATTTAAGAATGAAATTAATGCTGAAAACTATATTATTATACCATTATTATTATTTATACTTATATTACTTATTAATAATACATTCAATGTATTTAGGGTAATTTACATAAAATCTCCAGAGGTTTTAGGATTTAATCACCAAATCCCCTGTCATTCGCCAAACCCCCTGACATTTCAGATTTTAATCAAATACTCCCCTCCTCCCAAAATCAGCCAATTTTTATGTCAAAATGACATAAATGTCCATGACATAAAAATTATCCTTTATAAGTAATTTGTACCAAAACTTCTTGAGTTTCAATTTTAATCAAATAACCCCTCGGATTCAAAAAGTCCCTACAATTTTCATATATGTTTTCAAAAAGTCTCGAAAACATATGGAGTACAAATTTCGGAAAAAAAATATAAATTTCGAAGAACATATATAAATTTCAAAAAATTATATAAAACTCGGAAATATATATATAAATTAAAAAAAAACATATATAATTCGAAAAAATATATTTAAATTTTGAAAAAAAATTAAAAATAAATATAAAATTCAAAAAAACATATAAAATTCGAACAAATATATTAAATTATGAAAATTTTTTATAAAATTTGAAAATAAATATAAAATTCGAAAAAAGACATATAAAATTCGAAACAAATATATAAAATTTGTAAATATATATATATATATATATATATATAAATCGGAAAAAACATATAAAATTCATATATATATATATATAATTTGAAAAAATATAAATTCAAAAAATATATATAAATTTTGAAAAAAACATATATTTCAAAAATATCATATTAAAATGAAAAATACAGTATACTAGGCACATGAAAAAAATATTTTCAAAGCTATATAGCATCATTAATTCCATGTTATATGAACAATGAACCCATTATTGGTACAACTTTTCATCCATAAATAAAAAAAACTATCAATTATGTAGATTTGCATAAATAATTATTTTGTATTCTGTAATTCAAATTAGAAAAAGCAAGTTGGTACTAGGCAAATAGTTGTGCAAATAGAAGTATAAAAAATACAAGTAATCAAAGTGCAATATACCATAACAACATTTAAAGTAACCAAAGTACAATACACCAAAATAACATTTAGACAGAAACATATATGTTTTGAATTTTATATTTGTTTTTTCAAAATATATATATTTTTTCCGAATTATATGTATATTTTTTAAATTTATATATGTTTTTCAAAATTTATATATCTTTTTCGAATTTGTTTTCGAATTTTATATATTTTTTTCAAAATTTATATATGTTTTCTAAATTTATATATATTGTTTGAATTTATATATTTTTTTCCGAATTTTATATAATTTTTTGAAATTTATATATGTTTTCGATATTTATATATTTTTACTGAATTTTATATTTTTTTCAAAATTTAATATATATTTTTTGAATTTATATTTTTTCCCGAATTTTATTTTATTTTTTCCGAAATTTATATATATTTTCGGGACTTTTTGAAAACATATATGAAATTTTTAGGGACTTTTTCAATCCGAGGGGGTTATTTGATTAAAATTTGAAACTCAAGGGGTTTGGGGACTCATAAAGGATAATTTTTATATCATGGGCATTTAAGTCATTTTGACCTAAAAATTGGCTGATTTTGCAAGGAGGGGGTATTTGATTAAAATTTGAAATGTTAGGGAGTTTGACGAACAGCAGGGAGTTTGATGATTAAATCCTAAAACCTCAAGGAATTTTGTGTAAATTACCCAATGTATTTATTATGAGTATTATATATACATTTAACAATGATTATGAACCATGAACCTATTATATATTGAGCATGTGAAGGCGAACCGTTAGATCAACATGTTTATTTCCATTATTCTTTTTTTTATCAATATTATTCTAGGAATATTCCACCTCTTCCATTGAACGATATTTTTCCTATACATTGATTTTGATTTTCAAAATAGAAAGAATGACAATGCATCTAAACATATATCTAAAAATTAAATACTAAAAACATGTATTTTTTTCTATTGAATGAAGCATGAACCTATCTATATATCTATAATCTATATCTATATCTATATCTATCTATAATCTATATCTATATATATCTATAATCTATATCTATAGCTATTCTAAAAGTGTGAGGGGTGAGGAATATTTCCAAATATTTTTAAAAAAATAATAATAATAAAGAAATAATAAATATTCATTATTATTATTGAAAAGTGTAACTTCAAAACAGGCATTTCAAAAGACAGAGGGTGAAGAAGTAACAAAAAACTATATCATTTCATTCCAACAAAGAAAAAAAAAGAGATTTAATAATCATAATTATTTAACTTTAACTGTAATGGGGGCGTTTCAAAAGACAGAGTAGTACATATATGTTCTTCCAATCTTCATACCCAAGTTGTAAAAGGATATTATCAAGTTTCTTTCAATCTCAAGTTTAACAGGTTAGTATTTATTTTTTGTTTTAATAAAATCTTTGAATACTTATATATTCTTTTATTCATTTAACAATTATATCTTTCTTAAAAAAAAATACTCACTCAATGTAATATTTTTAAAATTTATATATATGCAGATATAGAGAGATTACATTATTTTTATACACGACTTCTTATTTTAAAATAATAGATATATCTAAATATTATTATAATAAAGTCATTAAATATTTACTTTTGTGAGATACTAACTCAATATAATAATATTTTTAAATTTATACACAATTATATCCTACTTATAAAACTAAGAGAGAATTTTAATTGCTTGTTTCTAATAAAAAGCAAGAGATGTGTAATAAGAGATAAATCTTTTTTAACATATAGTAATTTAGGTGTTAAATAATAAAATTGGTGTTAAACACGTTTTTCCATGAAGTGCTTCATACACAAACGTTACAGTTATTCATGCATTAAAGATAACTTGTATTAAGTTGTGTCATGATAACCATTTTAATTTTAATTTAGTGGGTTAATGTTGAGAAGGCTAAAAGCCTCAAGTACAAATTTCAATATTATTGAAAGCTATTTAATATTTGGGATAATAGATTGTAACATATTTCTTCGTCCTTAGCCAATCACCATACATATATACGTTTTTAAGTGATTCACTTCCCTCTAGCTTTTCATCTTTAAATTTCCAAACAACAAAATATATAGAAACATAATTTTAGGGAACCAAGTATTTACACAACGTGACACCTCTCTTTCCAAATCTCATTTCTCTTCACAGCTTACTTGATTTTTTGTTTTTTCTTCTTTTATAAACTGGTCAAAATTCAAGTCCCTGATGAGGATAAGGTAAACCCAAATGAGGCTATACTTGAATAACTTTTTTTTTTTTCCGGTAAATTATACTTGAAGAACTTATTGTCAACAGTATGTTAGAAATTAGAAGTGGAAAGTCGGAATACTTTTTTAAAAATTCCTAATATTAAAGCATATGTTTCATCAATCTTGTAGGTGTATTGCAGACGTGTGAAGAAAAAAGGGTGCATGTTCAAACTCTGAAAAGTATCTTCTTTTTAACGCTAGAAAATAATTACATGTAAGAAAATAAAATCTTAATTATTGCTACCCTCAATTTTAGGTTTTCTTTTTTAGTTTCATAAACGAGAGTGCTTTTTCCTCCACAAAAAAAGTTGAACAATCTCATGTTGAGTGTAATATATCTCATACCTAGGTGTTGTTCCACACATATATGATTTATGTTATTTTTATAGATTTATGTTATTTTTAAAAATATATTAATTAAAGTCTATTATTATTAAATTATAAGGTTCAAACAACTATATTCAAATAACTGTCATCAAAGTGTTAAATTGTAAGAATCAAAATCCAACAACTATATTCAATTGTCTTTTGATATTTTTTGTAATTTTAAATAATATAAAATTTTAAACATTTCTCATAAAAATATATATCATTTTCATATACATAATTTGACACATCATATATCAATATAAGTCAAGTCTAACACTACGTGTATTCGCACGTGCTCTTGACTAATATATATATAAATGGTAAAAGGCCTCTAATCTTTATGAGATCTTTAAAAATTGCAAAATATCTTTTGAGGTATATTTTTTAATCATGTAGCTTTCCTCATGTATGTAAAAGGTGATGGGAAGTTGTTTGATTTGTATTTATGAAAATAGTTTTTTGTTTTCTGAAAATTGAAAATTAAAAAATTGTACAAAAAATTTTTTTGGTTTAGTTTTCTGAAAATTGTTTTAAGGAAAGTCAGTTATAAAAATGCCTATTTTCTAAGAACTTTTTTTTATTGTTCTTAGAAAACTGTTTTCTGTTCTCAGAATTCTTTGAGAACAGTTTTCAAAAATACAAACTAAACTGAAACTGATTTTGCATATTATAAGCAAGTTTGCAATAATCCCTAAGGGTGCGTTTGGAAAGCCTGTTTTTTGTATTTGTTTTTTGTCTTCAAATATAAAAACTATTTTTGTATTTGTCTTTGTTTTTTTCAACAAAAAACTAAAAACAAAAAAGCGTTTGGATGAAAATTTGTATTGAAAAATAAAATGGTATTGGTGGACGGCGGTGATGGCCGACGGTGACCGGCGGTGGTGGTGGGTGACTAGCGGTGGGCGGAGGCGGCGATCGGTGGCGGGGGGTGGTGGTGGTTGGTGGCGGCGGGGGCGATGGCGGAGGTGGTACCCTAAACAGTGAAAAAACTCAAAAAAACAACTAAAAGTTGTATTTGGTGTTTTCACCACTTTTACACACTATTCACATAAAACAGTTTTCTTGGAGAAAAAAAAGTGAACAGTAAACGCGTTTGCCAAACGTGTTTTTTTTTTAAACTGAGTGAACAGTAAAAAAATAAAAACTGTTTTCTGGTATCCAAACGGACCCTAAATAACTTCAACTCTCTCAAAAATTACTAAATGACCGTAAAACTTCCCACTTTTTACCAAAATATAATACGGACCCATCTTGGGTTAGACATCGAGCCCACACAACGGAACTCCCACCCATATGATCGCCTAAACAAAACTTCATCGAAATGAGAAAGGGACCCGAAAACACGAAAAACACGTCCGTGCCACATAACATGCATGAGACACTACGATCCAAATAAAATTAAAATTCAGTAACTAATCAAAATTTATATTAAAATTTGGTTGGGTGATATCAAATTCATTTTTTCATGATTAATTGAGGTTGTAATCAGAGCAAATAGGAGTAGGACTACACTCAGCTCATATACGTAATTAATTGTGGAATTTGCTTTAGATTTGTTACAAGAGTTTTACATGCATTGAGTAGGATTGCATCTTCGTCGCACCATAATCAACGTGACAAACATGATTTGTAATGGTATATATTATTTGAGTACTATGAATTATGTGATATCGAAAAAAAAATGATTGAAAATAACAGAGTTAAAAGAATGATCGAATTGGACTTTATATGTGTTACATTAGTTGTGCAATTATAGGATAGGTTAGTACACCACCTACTGGGTTATGGTTTGCTTAACCTTAATATTTTTCATTAAAAAGAGTAAGACATGAGGTACTTGGACTTTTAGGCTTCTTTTGGTATGAAAGATCTGAAAGGATTTGGGGAGAAGAAAAAACTTTTAGGCTTCGTTTGGTATGAAAGATACGAAAGGATTTGGGGAGAAGAAAAAAGAAAAGATAGTACTATATGTGTTTGAATTGACATCTTGGGTGCGTTTGGATAGGGGTGTTTCCGTTTTTGTTCTTGTTTTTTCCACTGTTCACGGGAACAAAAACGCGTTTGGGAGCCTTTGATAGTTTTTGTTTTCGTGAACAGTAAAAAAACGTTTTCTCACCCTTAGTTCAAAATTTGAGAACACCAAAATTATGTTTTTTTATTTTCGGCACTGTTTGTTCTCAGCCAAAAAAAAAATTAATTGTTGCAGATTCACTAACAGCCATCTTCAACCTCCAAATCTTAACTTCCATCTTCAACCTCCAAACCCTAACCTCCAAAAAATTAAATTTTTTTTTTTGTTCCTGAAAATTTTTTAGACAAAATTTCCAACAAAACGTGTTTTTGTTTCTGGATTACCCTTAGGACAAGAATAAGAAAAAATTTTGTTCTCAAAAGATAAAAAACGAAAACGAAAACACTAGTTTCCAAACGCACCCGAAGAGAAAAGAAAGAATTTTGAGGAATAAACCTATAACTACAAAATCCTTTGGTGATATCCCTTAAAAATTGAGAAGATTTGGAGATAAAATAAAGATAACAACTTTAAGTATTAAAATAACAAAACTATCATGTATAATTAAATAACAACTTTATTAACTAAATGATATACTAGTAATTTAATTATTATCCTTTATTTTCTTTTCTCTCATTTGGCTTATTCAAACAATAATGATATCATTTATTTTCTTTCATAATCTATCAAAACATAAATTTAAAATATTGGTATTCATTCTTTTCTTTTATTTTCCCTCATAACTAATATTATCCTTTCTTTTCTTTTCTCCCATGTCCATTCAAACGAACTTTTGGGTTAATTTAGATAAAGAATGAGTAAACATTTACTTGTATTTAACTTATATGACTTAGGTCATGTTTGATAAAACTGGAAATTAAGTACTGGAAATTTTAAGATCTGTTTTTTTAAGTAGTAAATGTTTTAAGTAGTGCTTACAAAATTTATATTTTTTCATATTTTTCATTCTTCAAACTTCAGTATTAAGTAGTGACTCTGTCACTTAGAAGTTTACCTCATTTTAAGTGGCAATTTTAGTGATGTTCAAATTTTTTTTATCAAACACACTTAACTGAATAAGTGCTAAATCTGTTCAGAATTAAGTGCTAAATAAGTGTTATCAAACAGACCAATAATATATGTATCAAAACATTCTTTGAGAAACTTATGTTGCGTTTGGTATATGGAATGGAATGAATGGGAAGAATGGAATGAAATAATCATTACTATTATATTTTTTTTTTTCTTTTGAGAAAAGTATTTGTAAATAGGAAAATTATTAGGCCCAAGCCCAGTAAATTGTATTGATAAACCCATGCATCTTAGGCCCATATTTATGTTTGTATGGTTCATTCATTTAAGCCCATAAGCCATGTTTAACACAGTTTAAAGTGTCAAAACCCACTACTTTAGAAAAGTGAGTGGTTAAAAGGGTCATGGATCATGACCCCACAAATAGAGGGGCACGATCACTAGAAATAAGGAACACGAGCCCTCCAATTTCTGTATAAATAGGGCATTGATATTTGAAATAAGACATTCAGAATTGTAAGCAAAAATTGACACTTACAATTGGCGTCATCTATGGAAACCGAAATAAGTTCCCTCATTTGTTTAGTTTTCATCTTAAAAACTTTTCTTTCCACTTAGCAAATCATCCATGGTGTCTACCCAATCCGCAAACAATGACACCCCGTTCGATGAGGTGATGTGACGACTAGAGGCTGTGAAACAAATGAATGTTATCCTCAAACAACAAAATGCCGACCTACTTCACTAGGTGGCACAAGGGTCGTTTCATCCCCAAAATCCCAATCCGGCCGAAGGAGCAGACCAATGAAGGAATGTTGGAATAGAACCCTCTAATTCCCAGCAGGGGCGAGGCACATCAGCATCTTGGACAGATAAAGGACCGAGGGAAAATGAGGAGTCTTTCCATCCCATGATGAAGGCGGGATACATCCCTACTCTGAATGACCTGCACGAGATGGTGGCCAAGATACAGAGGCATGTAATGAAAGATCTGAGGATGCAGACCCCTGACGATCTAGCCATCCATACAACAACCGACATGACTCAGTCCCCATTCATTGAAGAGATCGAGATGACTGAGTTCCTTAAGAAGTTTGTATAGCCAATCTTCACACTGTACGACAAGACGAAAGACCCATTCGATCACATCTATGAAGTACAAACAAAGATGATCGTATATGGGAGAAATCAAGCACTTCTATGCAAGGTATTCTCCACCAATTTGACAGAAACACCCCTTCCGTGGTTCAGGAAACAATCCCCCGGGTCAATCGGAAGCTGGAACGACCTTTGTAGACGTTTCATCGCTCAGTACTTCGGCAATCGAAGTCAGAGGAAGACGATATCAAGCCTCTTCACCGTGACGCAAGAGAAAGGGGAGAGTCTCAAGAGCTTTTTGTCTAGATTCAATGTGGAAATGTCCTCTATCGATGATTGTGACCAATTGTCAGTGGTAGAGGCGTTTCGTATAGCGGTCATCCCCAACATAAAATTTCACTCCTTGTTGGTGAAACTCCCGCTAGCAATATCGATGAGCTCAACTCCAGAGCACAAGGTTATCTCAAAATAGAGGAAGAAGAGGCGGTTAGACAGAGGAGGGCCTCCCTGGTGATCGTAGAGGCAAAATCCAAAGAAAGAATGAAGGATCAGAAACCTCAGCGTATCGGGCCATCACAGTCAACCTCATCTTCCAAACAATCCGACAAACGTTAGTGAATGGAGGAGAGGGTGACTCCACTCAGGACCAACCTAGGGAAACTCTTCCAGGAGAACAAGAGTAAAAGAATCTTCAGGCCCCTTCCACCAATTAGACAGCCGATGGAACTGAGGGATATGACCAAGCACTGCGCTTTCCACAGTGAGTACGGTCATCACACCAATGATTTCAAGAACCTCCAAAGATAGGTAGAGGCGATGATTGCCAAAGGGGAGCTTGCAGACTACTTATTGAAGGACCAGATAATGTTGGATATAGCAAATTGGACTCCACATAATAACTACGCGGCAGGTCAACCAATCAGAGTCATTCATATGGTTCAAGGAGGTGAAAAAGATGTTGAGCCCGAAGGAAGCAGGAGATCAAAACTGCGACAGGCACACAAACTCAGACGCGTCGGGGAAATATGTCAAACATCCATTAGGTAAGAAGACTTAAGAATCACATTCTCAGAAGCCGATATGCAGAATGTTTAGATACTGTTGGGCATCAGGTGTGTGCAAAATATGTGATTAAAAATGATACATTAACGATACTTTAGGTTTTACCCTTCTACAAACGCACAGATCAATTGTAGATAATTTTGCTTGAGTAGAGGAATATCGATCCCACAAAGACGAGGATTGTTCACTTCAATAGTCTAAAAACACTGAATTATATTTTTCTGAAAATAATTTGGTTTTGTGAATTATCTAATACTAATAAAAATAAAATAGAAAACAATAATGAATAATGGTTGTGATTCAGAAAGAGAGAAAACTAGGATTTCCTCACTCCACCACTAATCGCATAACATAGTCCAAATTCTATTTCAATTGCATGAGGGTGATTCATTGATTGTGAATCAGGTTGCACCGCGTTAGTAGTTTGACCCTAAAAAGGATTACTCTCAACCGGATTGCGACAACCCATCTCAAGACTAAATTGATTAGTGTATGCCAACTACTAACAGAAAGTAAGTGTAAAAAAGTAAATTAAAGCATGAAAATAAACTAAAACATGTCTATATCAGTTTGTCAGGGGATGGCCTGTGTCAACCTAGGGTTTCGAGTTTTATGACCACCATTGTGTAGAAAATCACAGATTAAGCATCCGAGTTCCAGCTCATAGTGAATAATTGTGATTGTGTAAGATAAATATATTCGAAAAGTCTAAGACAATAATTAATTCAAATATATAAACTTGTATCACGAATAAAAATGGTCTCCCATCTAACACAATCATCACAATGTAGTCACAGTTTCCCCTTTCTACAATTGAATATAAAATTAGAACTACATTACTTGGCTAGGGTTTTACGAGAAAACCCTAAATACTGAGTTAGTTAATAATAGCTGAGAGAGTCTGCATTGTTGGTGTAGAAACATTTTTCATAATCTTCTTCTCCGGATCTCTAGGTCTTCAATGGTGGTTCTCTTCAATGGAAGCAAGTTTGAACTTTGAACGTGAGAACTCTATGAATGAACGTATGTGAAAATCAAAACCAGAACTATAAACCTAACCCTCTCATATTTATAGACAAGTGAGGGAAACCCTAATGATTGATCTTTTCTGTAATTTCATAATACATGAATAATGTCTATAAAATTTGATATAAATATGTGTATAAGCATGTATGTAGAGGTCTGGAATCACCGATCACTTAAAATATCGAAGCATGGACAAAATAGGAAAATTCTGAAACAACTTCAGCACGTAAAAGGATCACGTGGCCATAAGGTGTGACCTACGCTTGGGCATAGGTCTAGGGCATAGGGTCCCCTTTTGGCTTGCAAACCAAAGCGTAGCTCAGGTCCAGTTTGCCTCTTTTTCCCTCTGACGACGTAGGGTATGATGCATCTTTTGCTGTAAAAATTCATTTTTTCATATTTAAGCCAAACTGGTCGCCTTAGACTCCCAATGCTTTTGGTGAAATAATAATGTTTGAAAATGATATTTTTGACCTTCGGTGAGATAATGATGTCAGGAAATGACCATTTTGCCCTCCAGTAGCTCTCATTTGCTCTGGCACACCTCTTAATTCCTTTCTCAAGATAGAAACGAACACGAACTCAATTAATTCACTGAGATTAGCTTTGTTTCTTTATTAAGCTCCTGAAACGTGCTTACACACACAAACGGGATAAAAATACCAAGTAATGAAATGTAAAGACATAACAAACGCAAGATATGGGCAAAAAATTACTAATATTGAGCACCCATCAGATACCACACGATGATCCTCTAGTAATCACACTTCCAGTGACCAATTGTTTGATCAAACGTGTCATGGTAGATCCAGGCAGTAACACTAATATCATGACTAAATGGCTTTCGACAAGATTAGGAATGATGTGTCACAATTAAGTCCGGTTTGGATCCCTCTGGTTGGTTTTGATGGAAAACTTGTGGAACCAACCGGAATAGTTCAATTGTCCGTATTAGCCACCCAACGGACCCACAAGGAAAATTTTGTGGTGGTGGACGTTAAGCCATCATACAACTTGCTAATGGGTCAAGGCTGGATCCATCAAATGCAGGGAGTTCCTTCAACTCTGCATCAAGTAATGCGGTGCCTCGACCCAAATGGAGTAGATGTGACTGACATCCCTGGAGATCAAGTAGCGGTAAAAGAGTGTTATGTAGTGACTCTGAAGAATTTGAATCCTAAGAACAAACAAGCCATGGAAGAACCAATGTGACCACTATATAATGAGAAATAACAATTACAATCAGACCCTTTCGAAGAGGGTCAGGAAACTCAGGTGACTACCGAGCCATTGTAGGAAGTTAATATCAGTTAGACAGATCAGACCAAGGTCACGTACATTGGATCTTACTTTCAGAAGGAAGAGAAGGACAAACTGATCCACTTCCTCCGAATGAATACAGACATCTTCGTCTGGTCGCATCTAGACATGTCATGCATAAACCCCTCGGTTGCTCAGCATAACTTGAACATGGATCTAGAGGTCAGACCAGTAAAGCAGAAGCAAAGGCGATTCGGCTTGGAAAGAAATCAAATTATAACCTAGGAGGTGAGAAAACTGCTAGAGGCTGGATTCATAAAGGAAGTAAAATATCCATCATGGTTGTCAAATGTTGTGGTGGTCAGAAAGAAAAACAGAAAATGGAGAATCTGCGTGGACTTCACCAATCTAAACAAAGTTTGCCCGAAGGATTGCTTTCCTCAACCAAAGATAGATTAGATGGTAGATGCCACGACAGGATACATGAGACTCTCATATGCATACTCTAGTTACAATCAAATTCTTATGAATCCAGCTGATGAGGATAAGACTTTCTTTATCACCGAAGAAGGTATGTATTGTTATAAAGTAATGCTTTTTGGTCTTAAGAATGTAGGTGCTACTTTTTAGAGGTTGGTCAGAAGAATATTCAAAAGTCAGATAGGGAACACGGTTGAGGCCTATATAGATGACACGGTGGTAAAAAGCAGAAGGAAAGATGAACACCTCAAACACCTCGAGCAAGTATTTGATGCACTCCAAAAATACGAGATGAAACTCAACCCAGCCAAATGTTCATTCGGAGTCTCATCCGGGCAATTCCTCGGCCATATCATCAACCGAACGGGAATAGAGGCCAGTCCCTCGTAAGTGAAAGCCCTGATAAGCTATGAAGAGCCAAAAATGCAGAAGGAGGTCCAGATCTTGACTGAAAGAGTAGTTTCACTGAGTCGGTTCGTCTCTAGATTGACAGATAGGTGCAAACCATTATTTCAGGCAATTAGAGAGGGAAAAGGAAACATATAAGGACCAGAACAAACCGAAGCCCTTCAGAAATTGAAACAATACCTTCAGAACCCGCCAATCCTGGCATCTCCAGATCCTGGGGAACCATTGCACTTCTACCTGGCGGTGTCAGTGGTATCAACCAGTGCGGCATTAGTGAAAGATGACAAAAATGCCAGAAGCCAGTCTTCTTCAACAGCAAGTCTTTGTCCGATGCCGAAACAAGATACACAATGGCAGAACGATTCGTTCTATCATTAATCAACGTGATGAGACACTTAAGGCATTATTTTGAGACTCATCCAATTGTGGTTCTAACCACCCTACCCATAAGATCCATCATGGCAAAGCCGGACCTGACTGGGAGAATAACCAGGTGGGCGCTGGAGCTCGGGACATTCGACATAACATACTTACCAAGAATAACAATAAAAGGCCAAGCACTAGCCGACTTCCTACTTGAAGCTGAACCCGAAACAATACTAGTCGAGCCAGAGGAACCCGAGTGGATGCTCTTTATGAATGGTTCAGTTGGAGCATCAGGGTTAGGAATTGGACTCGAAATTGTAACACCTGATGGAACCCATATCCAACAATCAATCTGTCTGGAATTTGCTGCCACCAACAATGAAGCTAAGTATAAAGCATTATTAATAGGCCTACGACTAGTTCAGAGCCTCTACATCCGATGACTCTGGATATTCAGTGACTCACAGCTGGTGGTCAAGCAAGTCCAAGGTGAATACGACGCGGGAGAGAAGTTACAACCCTACAGGAAGTTGGTTCAAATGGAGTTAAACTGATTGGACTGATACACCCTCAATCAGATCCCTAGAGGCAAAAATGAAAATGCAGATCGACTGGCTAATATGACGTCAATCAACGATCATAATTTGATAAGAGTCGCCCCGATTGATTATCTTGACATCCCAAGTATCCGTCAGCCAGATATCGTGTGCACAATACCATGGGAGCCGAGTTGGATGGACCCCATAGTTGATTATTTGAGGAATGACATCCTACCAGACAACAAAGCGAAGGCTCAGAAAATCCGTATGAAATCAGCCAAATATGCCCTACTGCATGAATAACTCTACAGAATGTCATATGGTGGTCCATACCTGCGACGCCTCACCCCCTCTGAAGCGTCAACAATAATGAAGGAAATCCATGAAGGATCATACGGAAACCATTTTGGAGGAAGGGTATTGGCTCATAAAGTCCTAAATTAAGGGTACTTCTAGCATTACTTTTCTCAAAACACCAAAACTTATGTTAGAAGATGCAAAAAATGTTAGATCCATGGAGATAGTATCCATCCACCTACAGAGCTGTTGAATCCCATGTTCAGTCCACATCCATTCGCGCAATGGGGGATCGATGCGGTTGGGCCTCTGTCGATGACCTTTAGATCAGTAAACTAAACGCTGATAACAACTAATTATTTCACAAAATGGGTAGAGGCAAAATCCTACTCAACCATCACCCACAAACATGTGATCAAGTTCATATGGACAAACATCATCTGTCGATTCGGGGTACCGAAGGTAATAATCATCGATAATGGAAGGAATCTGGACAATCAATGGACCAGGCAGTTCTATAATCAATATGGAATTCAACTGAAAACATCATCGGTGGCATATCCACAAGACAACGGCCAAGCCGAGAGGTTCAATAGGACAATACTAAATACCTTAAAGAAGAAGTTGGAAGATCTTATGGGCACATGGCCGGATAGGCTTCCAGAAGTACTTTGGTCTTATAGGACCACACCAAGACTCCCCACAGGTGAAACTCAATTCTCGATGGCCTACGGTACAAAAATGGTGATTCCAAGAGAACAAGTAATACCGACCGCCAAAATTGAGCTATACCAAGAGGAGCAAAACAACCAACAACTAGTTAATGGGTTAAATTTACTCGAAGAAAAACAAGATCGAGTTACAATCAAATTGGTAGCCTCCCATCAGAGGGTCATGAATGCCTTCAACAAAAAAGTCAGAAGGTGAGAATTCCAGGTAGGCGATATGGTGTTGAGAAAGAAAATTGGACTAATCGACAAACTTATAGAGAACTGAGAAGGATCGTACACGGTCACAGAAGTCATAGGATGTGGGGCCTACCGACTCAGATACAATGATGACCATATGGAACCCAATTCACAGAACGCCTCACGACTGAAGATGTATTATCCCTAACGAGCATTCTCTAATTCTGAATTAAATAGGTTGAAACATTCAGGCCTAGCTTTGTTTGCAAATTTAGAATTTCCAAGTTTGTTAGTTGGCCATGCCAAATCATGTTACTTTTTAACTTCAGTTGCATAATAAAAATATCATTTATCTTTATTTTATAATGAATCGGCATTGAAAATGAAAAATCCAAAGTTAAAAAGCAAATTAAAATCCTAAGTATAGGATAGACAGAGGCACAATAGCCTGACCCATATAGACAGAGGATTGAAATAAAGAATAAAATCCTAAGTATGGGATAGATAGAGGCACAATAGCCAGACCCATACTGATAGAGGAGCAAAACAAATTGTAATCCTAAGTACGGGATTGATAGATGCACAATAGCTTGACCTATACTGATAGAGGAACAAAGTAAATTAAAATCCTAAGTATGTGATTGACAGTGGCACAATAGCCTGACCCATACTGATAGATGAACAAAGCAAATTATAATCCCTTAAAATTGGGATTGACAAAGGCATAATAGCCTAACCCATACTAAAGCAAAGTCCAAAGCAATAAGTGACAGAGTAATAAAAAACTATTCATTCAAAATACCCCGAAGGGTCAATACAAAAATGCATCCTAAGTTTAACTGGGGCCACCGGTCCTTTTTTTAAGTGAGTCAACCAACTCAGTTTGAGGAAATAACTGAACAAAGGGATCGAGAGTATCAGCTGACAACCATCCCTTAACAAACTTGCTGAAAAGGTTCTCGGCATGATCGGGCTTAGGGCCGACATAAGGTGTCTTCACCCCTAAGTAGGCGTCCATAACGCTCGGATTGACGAACTTTCTCTTTGCAGGATCTTTAAGGGCAGTGTTGAAACCCCGATGCTGGAATTCGTTAGCTACGATTCAGTTGAGATCCTTGTAGTGATTGGCCATGCTAAAGCCACCAGCCTTGCACATTTCCAGAGCAGATTGGAGATGCCGAGGTTATGCTCCAACTTTTCATTATCATAGGCCAATTTAACCTTTTCACTGGACAACTGGGCGTTTTTCTCCTTCTCCCGAGCAAGCTCTCATTTCAGATCAACAACTCAGGAAGGAAGTTCCCCCTCTCTCCCCACTAGCAGTCAAGTCAGCCTTGAGGCACTTGATTTCCTCAACATCAACCTCATGCCTCAGGCACAGAGCGTTTGCGCTAAAAAGAGCCTGGAAACATCCAAGTTAAAGTGCATCAATAAAAAAATTGATAAAAAGGGAAATACAGATTTAGATATAGGTATTTACCCCCATCAGAAGTTCAGAAGTCTTAGTAACTAGCTCATCAGGGTCAGCCCCCCTCTGGGCTTCAAGTTCTTCAGGAGTTCAAAGGCTTCTGACCTTTGAAATCATGGACCCCATTGAAGTAAGATTCTGACCCAACCGGCCAGAGGGGCTCTTATTCCTCTACCATTTAGAGGGTCTGGTTTCTCCCTCCGATCTGGATTACATAACAAAGGGCTGAACTAACTCAAGAATAGTGGTCTGCACAAGGGCAGACCCTGATGTAATCCCTGAAACAACAACAGTAACAGTGGGAGCCTCTGATACCGGGGCCATACTGTTAGTCACTAATTTACCCTAGAGGGGGGGGGGGGGGTGAATAGGGTGTTTAAAAATAATTCTAATTCTTTTTCAAAGCCAACACATACCCTGCTCGATCGCTGTAGGAACCGCAATCTCCTCAACATCATCATCGGCAATAACTGGTCTAATAGAGTTCGACATCTTGAATCTAGCGCCCAACCTTAAAATACCCTGCAAATTGGCAGGAGTAAGGTCAACGCATGGTCGACGATCAGACCAAATTTGAGACCTTAGCAAATCAAATCAAGCCTCTACATCCCGAGCAATAATATCCCTACTATCAAAACCTAAGAATTTATATACAAAGTCCCCTAAAAGCTGATCACATCTAGGGCAAATGCATGTTTCCTTATGAAAAAAAAAACGGATGAAGAGCAAGTGGACCGAAGGATCGATGGATCAACCACTTTTGAGAAAAGGGATAAAACCAAGCCCCTTTCACCAAAACCATATTTTCCTTCCAATAATTTTCTGTCTTTATCGTCCCGGAGCAAATGGCTCGATCCTTAAAATGGTAGAAATGATATCTCCCCTCACATCTAGACAGATTTTTGACCCTTTAGCTCAAAAGCAGATATGTCAGACCCAAATCTAATCTTTTATCCCGGTTTTTCAAAATCAACATAGAAATAATCCTGAAGAAATTTGGGTTTACTTCTAGAGGGGCAATCTTAAGGGTAAAGAAAATAAAATGGAACAGGGGATGAAGAGGAAATCTAATCAGTTTAATCTGGTGCTCGGACATCAGCATTTCGTTTAGATTCACGATGTCCCCATTTATGAAATCCAGGGAGTGATTATACTCTTCCAGAATCACTCCCCTAAGTACTTTGCATTCCTTCCTAAGTTTTCTGATATTCACAGACTTTCTCTTAGCAGCCTCAAGAGGCTCAGCAATGAAGGCTTCAGGTACAGAGGATGTTCCCTTAGGCAAGATGGAGGTTCCTTCTCCCCCACACACAGGGGAAGAGGGATTAATAGATTTTGGTTTATGGGGGAAGATGAAGAGGATGGGTTGACTGACGGAGGACTTAGACTCTCAGATCCACCATAATCATGAGGGATTCTTTTAGAAACAGAGACGGTATCGCTATTACTAGACATGATGAAGGTAAAAGACACTTACACAAAGGTCCGACAAAGGATATAAGAACTCCGGTGGAGAGAAACCCAGAAATCGGCGAGGATCCAACAAAACTTCAAGCGAGAGATCAGAAGAAGATGGGAAAAAGTTTGAAATTGCAAAATGATGTACTGAATGAATCTAAATAGATAAGAGGAGAAACGGTTCAATGGATATGGAAGGAGGCGCTATAACTTTTGAAGCCTCGATTACGCAAAAAGAGGGAGGGTGACCGTTTTTTCAAATTTCAAGAGGCACACATAACCCCAACAATCATGATGCTGGCGTCATACACCGATAACTGTCAAGTGTCCGTCAAATCACAATAAATTTGGGTCAGGCCCACAGGCCCGTGGGCCCAATCCGAATGGGGCCAGTGTAAATAGGAAAATCATCATGCCCAAGCCCAGTAAATTGTATTGATAAGCCCATGCATCTTAGGCCCATATTTATGTTTGTAAGGTTCATTCATTTAAGCCCATAAGCCATGTTTAACATAGTTTAAAGTGTCAAAACCCACTACTTTAGAAGAGTGAATAGATCATGACCCCACAAATAAAGGGGCACGATCATTAGAAATAAGAAACACGAGCCCTCCAGTTTTTATATAAATAGGGCATTGATATTTGAAATAAGACATTCGGAATTGTAATAAAAAATTGACACTTACAGTATTATTATTATGTTGTTTGGTTAGGATATCTCTAAATAGATAGTATAGTGATTTTTTCAATTTTGTTAAGGAATGGAATGTCCATTCAACATGTATACTAATATAATGATTTTTCATTATCTAAAATAAAACTTTATTTCATGAGCATGTTCATTTCCATTTTCAATACATACTATACTATAAAGAAGGTCATGTTTTTGTTGACACCCAAAATTTCTATACCATATGGTAGCCTATTATTCGATCACGTGGCATGCATTCAAGTCAGCTATGTGGAAGAAAACAGTTCCTGATGACCTGGAAGATGGCGGTTACGGAAGTTACGTGGAATAAAACAATTTCTGATAACCTGGAAGATGGCGGTTATGAAAGTTACGCGGAAGAAAGTAGTTCCTGATAATTTAGAATAAATGGTTTCTGATAACCTGGAAGATGGAAGAAGACGACTGCTAAAGTTACTTGGGAAAAAGATAACTGTAATCGCCAATGGAAGATGTAACTTCTACCGACACGTGACAATCTGGAAAAAAGACAACTGGAAGATGGTAGTTGTAACCGCCAATGGAAGATGTAACTTCTACCGACACGTGGCAGAATATGAAATAATTAAGTAAAGAAATGGGTAATTTTATGGACACTTGGCACACTATAGAGCAAGGTTGAAGATTACACACACATGCACCCTTAAGGCTATAAATATAACACATTATGTAATTTTAAGTCCCCCCCAAGGCATAACACAAACTCTCAACAATGCAATTTTCTTAAACTGTCATTCACTTTATCATGTATTTTCAATTCCTGTAATTTCAATACAAGTAATTTCTTTTCAATTCCTTTACTTTCATGCACTTTAAATTCATGCAATTTACTTTGTGCACTTTCAATTATGTCATTTATGTATCTTCCAATACTCAATTTTCAGCAGTTTACTTTCTTCTAGTCATTTATCTTCTAGCACTTAAATTCCAACAACAATTTACTTTCTTCTATTTGCATTTCTTCCAGCTTAAATACATTTCTACCAACTTACACTCTCAATTTCTTATCTATTTTGTTTTTCAACTTTAACATTTAAGTCCTTTTAACTAAGGCAAAAAGAATCCATTTACAATCGCTTGATCCATATCCATCACTTCCAAAAGAAGAGTTGCACATTCTTTTATAGGTTCTTTTGGCTCTTCCAGAGCTTGGTACGCCCACATCTACCAAGTACCCATTTTTATGCAAACAATTTGATTCCCTATTATTTTGTTATATCAAATTTTTTTCATGAGAAAATGGTATTTCAAATTCTTATCAAAATTTTATTTAGTCCATTTTCGACTAACCAAATCTAATTCTTAATAAGAATTTGAAAACGTGTTAGATATCTTTTGCCACATCAAATTCGAAAAAGAAAATAATTTAGCGTACATTTTTTGGATCTTAAATTCACTTAATAATTAAAAAAATTTAAGACCAAATATGAAGCATGGACTTGTTACATCACACATGCATCTTGTTTTAAAGACAAATGTGATATATGATATTATGGTAGTCCGCGAAGTAAAAGAATATTACCACTAATAAGTGAGTCAACATTTTATTTAGGATAATATTTAGGTCCTGCCCCATGATGATTAAGTTCGTAATCTCCGATGATGTGGTTCAATACAAGTTGGACACGTGACCAATTTTTTTAAAAATATGAATTGACCTTGATTTGTGTATTTATGAATTTTATGTCTAACTTCCTTTTTAAGAAAAATTTAGCCACATGTACAACTTGTATTGTACAATATCATGGGGATGACGAACTTGGTCATCATGGCAAAACCTAAGGCCCTGTTTTGTAACTGGTTTTGATACCAATTTTTTGGTTTTGGTTCAAAATAATGGTACTAACTCATATTTAATAAGTTTGGGGTTGGTATTAATGTAGCAAACCATACTCACCAAAACATCAGATTTTTGGAAACATCGTATCTATTGCACCATCTCACCCCCCACACCAAACCTGGTTCCATTTTTCTGTTCGTCAAATATTACGCACAATTCCAAACGAAAGGCTCTCTCTTTCTATGTGTTTGCCCTAGATCGTGAGAGGAGGCGGCGACGAAGCTCTCAAAGGCCCAAAATCGCACTAAGTAGCAGGTAAAATCTCCCATGTCTCTTTCTCTGTCTCTATATACAATCGTTTCTGGGCCAAGATGATATAATCTATGATGGGTTTCCTTTCAATTTCTTCACTGATTATATGATCTTTTGTGGGTTTTGCTTGAATTTCTTGTTGGTATATAGGGAATATATTAGGGTTTCATGTACGAACTTGGTCTTCTTGATTTAGGGATTTGAATGAATTAGCGTCCATATTTCACTAGGTTTTGTATTTTTCTTCTTCTTCTTCCTCTGTGCTTAAAAAAACATTTGGGGATTTGATTCATATTTTGGGTGTTGATATGGTGGTGGATGGTGCTATTATTGGGGTATTAGTGAAATCCTCTTTTATATATTTGGAAAGAAAATCATATCTGAACTCTATTCTATAGCATTATAATTCACTAAAAAGTTAACAAATTCCGATATATAAACATAATTGATATAGTTGTTAGGCCTATAACTTCTGTTTGATTGTTGAAATCCTACAAGAATGATTTTCTCTGAAGAGAACCTGAAAAAAAAAAAAGAGCAGTGGAAAAGAGAAGAAAGAAACTTGGAATACTGACGGAGCATCAAAGCATCAGAGGTGGTGGTAAAAATCAATAGAATTGATGTTGATAAAAAATAGTTATACAGTATAATAACAATGAAGTAAACTATGCTGGTTAATAAAATAAAGTGATTCAGAGGACATTTGATTCTTTAATTATTTTTATTCTACATTTTCCAAGCATTGTTTTCAAACTTGTGCAATATGAAACTGATTGGGATGAAATAAGGAGTATAATTAACTTTATTTTTATGGAGGTGTGTTTTAGGGGAAGCCAATGATATTTTAAAAATTGAAAGGAGTTGATTGAATTTTTAGGTAACTAAATATCGATATATGTATGTTGATCTATGTTTCTTAATGTGTTGAGATTTATTTTATTTTATTTTAAACTGACAATGATTTCAAGTTAGATACCCCTACCTTGATGGAGTTCTTAGATGGGTATCCTTTTGATTTTGATTGGAATGAATTATAGTGTGTTTTTTCTCTTTCTTTTTTTCTTAACAAACACCAACTCTTCAATTAGTTGATTCTCTAATTTCCTATGATTTAATGCATTCATGATTGAAGTAAGGTTTTTTATTTTGATAAAGACAAATGAAGTAAGAATTTGAAACAATGAAAAAAATTGAGAGGTGATTGAATGTTTGCTTGATTTTCTTGAATATGTGGAAGCAGCTATGGAGGAAAATGACTATATATACTTCAATACTTGCACGCTCGTATATATTTTGGGTTTCAAAAAAAAAAGACAGTACTTGTGTTTAAGAAGTACATGATTTTTAGAAAAGAATGGTAAGAACAGCTCTAATTTCAAGTTGCTTCACAATTGTCTAAATATTATTCTCTGAAATGGATTTAAAACTGCTAGCTCTAGAAGATGTTTACTAGTCTAGGATGCACAGGTAAGGTATTTTATAAATGGTCATGACAGTACTTTTGTGTGGATATATAAATGAAATGGATAATTTCCCCAGTTGACGTCATTGAAATGTTTTTTTGTGTTTTAGAGTTTAGAGTTTTTTTTTTGTGTTTGTTTTTCTTAATTCATACATAACTTAGTAATTAAAATATATATGATTCTACTTAACCAAATAGAAGGTAATATGTTTTAGTTAGTGAGTTGTATGGAAGCTTCAATTCATTTTTTGCAGGGGGTTTATCTAAGCTATGTGCTCTTATCTGTTGGGTCAGTGACTGCTCTAGTTTGTTGCTTGTCAAATGTTCTAGAAATTAGATTAATATGTTGCGGATTATTACGAGACCTCAAGTAGTATGATATGACATCATGTTAGAGCTCAGCTCACATCTCTATGTACAGAATTCTTCTTCCCCACCACCCCCCAATTGATAAACCCTTTTCACACACCCATTTTTTTGCTACTGGGGACTCGAACCCTGAATAGAAGGTGAAGTGGACACCCCCTCAGCTAATCCCCTGAAGGTACACTATAGGGCCTTCAAGTTCACTTTCTTTGTTTTCCCTTCATCATTGCTGCTCCTTCATACCACTGAGGAATGCTGGCAGGTGGATTGTGGTTTAGAAAACATCGAGGTGGCAAGTATTTATGGTAGTTAATGTGATCAATAATTTGTTCTAACTAGCTCTCTAAGGTATTTAAACGTGCGAAATAGATGTTGAAAACTGTAGTGTATTAAGAATACCACTAAATAATACTTCAGTATAGTAGCACTGTTTTAGTTGTCTGTTTTTTCAAAGGCACTTATGGATGCACATGACCTGCTGATTCTTTTGTGTTATTGACTTGTTTATAATAGAAGGTGTTATCACTGTGGCTCCCAGTTGAGTAAGGGTTGCTCCAGTTGTGATGTCATAACTCAAAACAAGGAAACTAAAAGAAGTGTGAAAGGTAAAGAATAACATTGGGAGAGTTATAATACTGGGTGTTGATTCTTGGAAAATATTTCAGAATTTATAATACTAAGTTTTCATTCTGGGAAAATCTTTCAGAATTAAGTTCTATATAGGCTTCAAATTATCGAATAAGTAATACTGAAAGAAGGGTGCCACAGAGTGTTAGGAATCCGTAATCTGACACCAAGAAGTTTAACCAGAACGTGTGGTGCTCCACTAACTAATATTACAAAATATACTCAGAAATATGATTTCAGTGTGCTAGAAAATGCTGTTTTGGTCCTGTCCTCAATAGAAGGTCTTCACATTCTGTTCCATGTCCTGCCCAGTTTTCAGAACATATTGCTACAAATATGGTCTCAATGTTTGATACATAGTTCATCACTTCATCTACTCGGTACTATTGACTGAAGTCAGTAACAGACTGTAATAGAAAAGTTGTAATGCATGAAAATTTGTTCGTAGGGTTCAGAATGTTGCAGTATTAATGTTCTCTGAAGTTTTCATTTCTTATCTCTTGGTATCTGCCATGGTCAACTATGATTTGTTAGTTTTTCCCTCTCAATGACACTTATTTCCTTATAAATGTAATTATGAAGATGTCACGTTTTCTTCTATGTTTAGGTTTCAACAATGGCACTTATTTCCTTGAAAATATTTATATATATACTTTTTGTTTTTTTTAGATGGCCACTGAAGCGAATAATGTTGATAATGGTTCCGGATTCGAACAAGTGGGAAATGAAAGTGTTGCTGATAAGAGAGATTTGTGGAATGAAGAAAACTTGTGGTTGCTTGTTGTGCAATTCACAATTTCATTAAGATGAAATTGTTACCTGATTCTCTTTTTGATAACCCACCTTCTGAAGCTTCATCATCACATGAAAATGAAGATGAAGATGACATTGAGGATGGAGTATCACATGACCGTAATACAAATGCGATGGACCTTGTTCGCAATAGTATTGCTGAGGATATCTTTGATTCCACACTAGCGACTTGGAAGTGGTTATTGTAGCTTTTTGGACAGTGACAATATAATATATTTGGTCACTTGTTGGTTATTGTAGCTATTTGGACAGTGGCAATGTAATATATGTAGCTTTTTGGACAATGGCAATGTAATATATTTGGTCACTTGTTAGTTATTGTAATTTTTTGGACAGTGACAATGTAATATATTTGAAAATTTAATATATTTTAATATTATAATTTTATCATCTGTGACAAGTATAACATTAAATTTTAGTACTGAACAATTTATGGGAAGTTGATGTGAAATGTTTTTTAAATAGTTAAAAAGATATTAAGATTTCAAATGAAAAAAGATTATAAATTTTAAAATGACATATACAAACCAATTGAATAATTCTTGCAATATTGTAAGATTTCTAATATTAATATATTAATATATTAAAATATATTAATATTAATAATTAATATTATAATATTAATATATTTTAATATAATAAAAATATATTAATATATTTTAATATTATAAATTTTAATATTAATATATTAGTTTATATTTATATATTAGTATATTAATATATTTTAATATTACAAAATTTTAATATTTATAAATAAAATGTGAAATCATCCCAAGTTACCAAATATGGTTTGGTTTTTCAGCACCAAACCAAATCCAACCCAACCCAAACCAAAACCAAAAACTAACACCGCACCAAACGGTTACCAAACGTAGCATATGGGCTTGTTTGGGAAGTGGTTTTTGGGCTTGGTTTTGGTTTTGGTCTTTGATTTGAAGACTAAATTATGTTTGGTTGATGGTTTTTGCACTTGGTTTTGGGCTTTTTAAAACCAATCATTAAAAAATTTGGTTTTGGCCTACCAATTTTGACTTTTCTCTCTCTCTCTCTCTCTATATATATATGACCGAAAATATGAATTATTTAGGAAAAAATAATATATAATATTTGGAAAAAAAAATATTTTTCGGAAAAAAAATCATATTTTGAAACATAATATATATTTTTCGCTAAATATCATATTTTGGAACATAATAAATTTTCGGAAAAGTATTTTTCAAATTTTATATTTTGAAAAAAATATTTTTTGGAAAAAAAATCATATTTTAATATAATTTTTAAAAAAATTATATTTTTTTGAATTATATATATTTTTTTGAATTTTAAATATTTTGCACTTTTAAAAAAATATAAAAAAAAGTGCAAAATTTTTATGATAAAATATAAATATTTCGCACTTTTCAAAAAAAAAAGTGTGAAAATTTTATAATTTTCTGGAAATATTTTTTTCAAAATATAATTTTCTTAAAATATATATTTTTTGAAAAAATATATTATGAAAAACAATATTTTCGGAAAATTAAGTTGGAGAAAAAAAATTTGGAAACAATTATAAATATTTCGCACTTTTTATATTTTCTGGAAATTGAGAAAATTTTATAATTTTCTTGAAATATGTTTTTAGAAAATATAATTTTCTGGAAAGTGCGAAATATTTTTATAAATTATATATATATTAATATATATTATTTGAATTTTATATATAATTTTCACATTTTAAAATATTTTTATCAATTATATATATATGTTTTTGAATTTAAAAAAAATAGAAATTTAAATAATGTTTTATATGATTTTTGAATTTTATATATTTCTTTCCAATCTATATATTTTTCCCCATTTTATATCCTTTTTTTCTAAATTTTTAAATATTTTCAGTATATAATATAATTTTTCAGAATTTTATATATTTTTTGAATTATATATATATTTTTGAATTTAATATATATTATTTGAATTTTATATATAATTTTAACATTTTAAAATATTTTTTTCGATTATATATATATTTTTTTGGAATAAAAAAAATAGAAATGTCAATTATTTTCGGAAATTTTAAATATTTTTTAATTATATATATATTTTCATTTTAATATTTTTTTCCAATTATATATATATATTTTTCATATTTATATATTTTTAATACATATTAGTATATATATATATATAATTTTACCAAGACGAAGACCAACTCCTTATCAAACATGATTTTAGATTTACCTTAAACCACCAAAGACCACCAAGACCAAAATCACTAGACCAATACCAAAACCAAGACCAAAACCAAATTACCAAACGGGCCTAAGTATTGTTCTTTTATTTAGGGATAATTACAATTAACTTCCCTCAAGATTTATCAAATTACACTTACACCCACCATATTTTAAGAGAAATTATTTATTACAACGGTAATACCACGTTATCATGATGATGGAAATATTTTATCTTGACAAGTGTAAAACAGATTACCATGTCAACATTCTAACGGATATAAGAAATAAAATAATAAAACATTGAAAACAAAAATTAATATTTTTTTATATTCATATGACAGAATGATGATATAGTAATATGCATTACACTTGTCAAAAAGAAAGATTTTTATTGGATTGTGATACCATTGGTCTGATGATGTAGTATCAGCATTGTAACAAATAATTTTTCATCTTTTATATAATTATAATTTCCTGGAACTTTCGACGATCGAAAACTTTAAATTACTTTTATATTCATATATCTTTCTGATTTTTAAATACATAAAATATGTTTTAAGTTAATTAGGTAAGCGTCAACCAACATTCACCATGCTAGAAGTTAGCTGAAAAGGAAATTTTAAAATAATATAATTAAACTATAGAGTAGAAAACAATAATTATTCATACTAAAGGGGTGCATATGTAATATAATAAATATTGAGGGGAGGTAACTATAGTTATCCCTTTTATTTAATATTTCCAACAGTTGACTATTTCCTCCATCTGCTGTTATAAAACGTAGATCTTATATATACACATATATATATTCTCAATACATGTATATAGATACATGTATTCTCAATACATGTATAATGCAGACTTTGAGGTCCGGTCGCCTCTCTGTTCGGTCGCCACGCGTTCGTGTGGGCCCTATTTACTTGCTACCCATCTTCTCATGTTTGCACTGACATATCTGTGGTGTGACTGTGTGAGTAGTTGTGAGAAGAGGGCTTGGAGATCTTTCTCTCCTCCGTATCACCTCCATGAGTCAAATGTCTCCTACCAAGCCCAATTCCAATGTATCATCTCTCTCTCTACATGTTTACTGTTTCCAATTTTATTATGTCTCATATATACATATTTATATACACATTTATATACATACACACTTCATGCTTATTGTTTGTTTGGATTCATTAATTCTCTCCAATTTAGGGTTTCACACTGACTCCATCTCTCTACTTTTGGTCTCTGACATAATTCTTACTTCTTTTGAGTCGTTAATCATAGATACCCCAGAATATATATTTACACACACATGTATTTTTATGTGTGTGTATGTTTGTAGGTGAATTTCCTCTGTATGAGTTTGTCCTTTTGTTCAATCTATGTTTTGTTTTTCAGTCTACAGATGTATCTTCAGTTTATTGTTGTATTAATGTCCTGTTTTGCTTGAAAGAACACATCAATTGAATTGATAGCACAGTAGTTTTTTTTTTTTAAATGAAATTGGGGAATTCTTTGTGCTCATTAGTTGCATTTGTTTATTTCAAGGAAGAATCAGACTGCTATAATGCTGATAAGTTTGGACTGTGTGGTTGTATTTGTTGAATCAGAAGCAAAATACATGGTCTAGATTGGATTTTACGGGAAAAATTACTAGTAATTTCCACAGCCTTAATCATAGTTATTTTTTTGTCAGGACGGAATGCTTTAATGGAGTCAAACTTATCGAAAATGTTTTGGTTCTTTTTTTTTTCCTTATAAAAGATAAAATAAAATTACAGTCGCTGTTAAAATATGAGAACTGTTTGGATATTCTATTATATAAGAATAAGGAAGAGATTATCAGATATTAGAGGTTGTCTACTTAAAGGTTGGTGTAAATTATTATTTATTTATTTTTACACGCAAACTTGCTTGGTCTACGGGTGTTGAATCAAAGGAATCTTGAGGATGTTCACAGAGGCCTAAGGAAGATCTTTCTTTAGCAGTGCTAATAACTTTAATGAATATCTATGTTTGAGTCGCGAATTACCAAATGAATGGTCACCGAGTTTGTAAGATGGCAATTACAGTCGTAGCCAAATCGTCCGCTTTTTCTATATTTCTATGGTATGTAAAATTGGTCATGGGTTTAAGGAGGACAGGTGAACTTATGTATGATCATACTATTCAGATGGCAAAAGCAAAAACATCAAAGGGTAATGATGGTATGTCGGGTTCACTGATTTGCAGGTTATGTTGATGCATATAGACCCACAACCCAACAAATCCGAGGAGTCAGGAAGTGCCTTGTGGTATCTGGAATACTCCCTCTTCCCATATTAAATGCACATCTTTGATGTGTTAAGTTTTTTAGCGGACATATAATTATTTCATTTTGCCCTTTTAAAACTACAAACATGCCTTTTTTAAGATTAGATGTGTATTTTATTGCACTAAAAGATTTAATTGAAAGGACCATCCGCGCCAACCTTTCTTAGCATAAAATAATTTGTCACACACTCCCTTTTCAGGCTCAGTGGTTGTTTTATGGAAAATTGAAACACTTCTTTATTGACTTAAAATGGTCATAAATACTCTTAGTTTGTGCTCCGTGTATCCTCTTAGATTGAAAGGGAAGTTTTATAAAGTGGGTATTAGATGTATTGTTGCTTATGGGACAAAATCTTGGGAAACTAAGAAATAACCTATAAATACAGCGAGTGTGACAAAAATGCTAATATAGTGAGGGATGTGTGGCAAGACAAGAAATGAATGCATCTATGAGCTGGTTACAGTAGTGCCAATTAAAGATAAAATGATGAATGACTTAGTCCACATCGATGGCAGTGGTAGCTAAAGCTAACCTGGTGAACTAGCTAGAAATGATATGATACGATGAATGACATGGTCTACATCGAGGACAGTGCTAGCCAAAATTAATTTGGGTAGAACTTGTAAGAAAGGATATGAGGCATGTAATTTTTGACTGACGCTATGACCACAGATTGAGTGGAAGGAAAAAAATAGGGTTCATGTGGTGGACCTCAAGTAGTTGAAAAAAAATATATGTAGCTGAGTTATAGATATTTTGATAAAATCTGAAGCTATATGACGGGTGTAATTATATAAGATGTTGAACTCCACTTTTTCATGGATTGTATTTTTGAATAACTAAATGAAAGTGTTATTGCTATATCATAACAACTAGCATAGCCCAGCGAAAGTGGCGTAATCAACCAAGCCATTTCATGAATAGAAATACGGCTACATCTGTTTGGGATGACAGATTCACCCATGAATTCAGAATGATATTGTGCTCATTTTTTTTTTTTTATCATGGCTGGAACATGTCAATGGCCTCTAATTTTGTATGAGCTTACACTTAGAGGAAGCATACCATGCACATGCTACAATATGAGATTTTAATGATGGAGTTAATATCGTTTAAGAAAGGTAGAGCTGTTGTAGAAAGCTTGTTTCCCTCCCAAACTCCTACTTCGATTAGGTTTCGTCAGCTGCTTTTATTTGTTTATTTATTTATTTTTTGTGGTTATACTTCTTTTAGGAAATGGTTCTCTGTAGTTGTATCTTTATTCTCATTGGTTAGGATATTTTTGCGATTTCTGATAAAGAATGTGAATCATCAATCTGTCTCCAAGGCAAACTTTCTTTTTTTTTCCTGATTTTTTTTTTTTTAATTAGGTTAGTTTAGGGACAATTCATTCAAGTGTTGGGGATGTTGATTAAATCTATAAAAAAATAAGTTTTAGATTGCCTCTTTTGTGGAGTCTGAAGTACTATTTAGGATTAACTCCACTAACACCCCTAGCATAATGCTAAGTTATGGATAGACTAAAATATCCAGAGCACTATTGGGATTTTATTCCCTTCAAGTCGATGTTTGGGTTGTATTTAATGGTATAATCTAATGAAATCTGTGCTACTAAATCCTTTCCATACATGTGTGGTGAATGCCTGTATTGGTTGGTTCTTAAGATAAATCGAGTTGACGCTTTGATTTACAGGGTAAAACAAATCGCAAATATTACATAATCATAAATTAGTCTGCATCTCTACCCGGGACAATGTAACATGTTGGAATCTACTTGTTTGGATGACATATCTCAGTCATTTGAATGGAAGAGTTAGAATCACAAATGTTGAGATTTTGGACGAATTGAAGCGGAGAGAGAGGGAGGGAGGGAGGAATGGTTTATAGGTGGGTCATGGGGGAAGGGGGGTTTGAGAGGGAGATGGATTGTCAGAATAAAGGTTATCACACAAATTTGAAAACTTCATCATTAGGGCAATTTTGATCATTTGACACATGAGATATTTTCTTTTATAAAGCATTAGAAAAGAGAATATTTTTAATGTTTTACGTCAGTGATTCTACCGCCGTTATTTCGTTAACTTGAAAAGGTGTTTCCGTTGTTTTTTCAAACATTACATCAATCTGTAATCAGGCCTTTCCTCAGGAATGTCGGTGTTATTTACCCTTGTATTTTTTTTTTCCTAAATACTGCATGATGAAAAATTCAAATTCCATGCTTTTAAGTGTCATGTGAAATTTATTATGAAACATAATTTCAGTCTTTTACTTACGTGGAAGGTAAACAATATATTTGAAGCTATTCACTTATTCTAATGAGCGTCAACTTGAATTTTTTTTTTCCAACTGAGACCTCTATATTGTTTCTTGTTTGATAGGCTTCCTGTTTACAACAGGGAAATGCTAGTGTTACACCTCAGGAAAATTGCTTTGTTGATTCACCTTCACTCTTGAATTCTGAGAAGGCAGTGCTGGAACTTGCTCAAGAACCACTTCTTCATGGAATTGATGATCATTTGATAGAGTTCTCAGAGGCTCTGAGAAGTAAGCTCTGGATGTAACTTGGTTTTGTAATTTTACAATTTTTATCTCAATGAATTTATCTTTTACCTTTTTTTTATTTTTTATTATATATATATAAACATGAATATGGGTTGCAAGGGTTTCAATTTGATGCTTACGTGTTATTCATTTCCTCACTCCTTTTAGCTGTTGCAAAGGCATTGAGACGAGTCACTGAAGCAAAGGCTTCTGCTCAAGCTGAGGCGGCTGAATGGAAGCGGAAATATGAACTGGAGAGGGCACGGTATCAGCAGTTAGAGAATAAAGGTTTATATGACGTGCTTATTAAATTATTTCTCTAATCATCAATCCAACATATTGGTCATGCTATACCCATTATGGTCACTTGGTTTTTGTAAGGAAAATTATTGATGATGAATACTTGTGCCCTTATTCCAATAGTTTGAGGTTGGGTGTGTGGACCCTTTCCTACATTTCAGTCTTACTTTTTGAACTCTCTTCTGATCCGTTTAATCTATTCACTATGTCATTGTGCTACAACAGTTAGACTTCATTGCATTTAACTGAGTTTTGAGATTAGCATAAAGTCTGTAGCCCAAAACCAGCTCAGGATGCTGCTCTTTCAAGCCTGTTTGCTGGATTGGCCTGGCTCAATCTACTAGCTAGGTGGGCTGGTCTAAGCTTGAAATTTAGGCCTATTGGCGGTCCAGCCTGTCTCGTTAGGCCTGCTACACCTGGTCCCTAACCAACTCGGTTAAAAGTAGGTAAATATTTAATATTGCATAGTTTAAGTATTAAGTTTAAGAGTACATATGAAGATTATGAATCATAATAGTTATGGTATTATAAGTTGTGAATCAGTCATACTAACTGACAAATATATGTTCATATGTCAAAGATATCGACTGAAACATATTTCTTAAGACATATGGTGGATTAAAAAATGTTAAGTAGTATATGGAATAGTCACAATGGAAAGCGTGCAGGTAAGATATGTGTGAATTGGCTTGACCACTATTTATACATACAAAGCCTTAACATGAGGAGTAAATCAAGCCTTGAGGAAAACAAAATAAGAAAACATCAATCAAATTTTAACTTCAGGAAACATCAATCAATCAAGCTCAGCTTGGCTATAGATGACTTTAGTAAGGATGAACCCACACTCCCCATCAAGCTGGAGTGATGATATCAATCAAGCTCAGCTTGGCTATAAATGACTTCAGTAAGGATGGTCCCAATGATTGTTTTGTAAAACATAAATCAAAGCCAAAGAGTCACATGTACCCTGAGCCACAACATGGTATTCAGCCTCAATTGAAGATCTAGAGTCTATAGCCTGCTTCTTACTCTTCTATTATATAAGATGTTACCATGGAAAGTACAAAAGCCAGAAGTCGAATGTCTATTTGTCTTACATCCTGCATAACTTGCATATTTGAAGCATGACACCTCAGACTGATCTCCTGGTGCATAGAATAAATTAAGGTCTGGACAAGATTTGCGATACCTCAATATGTGATAAACTGCATCAAGTGAGATGTACGTGCTCAAGTATGGCCTCAAATAAAGGAAACGACCTACTGGGTGTTGATAGACGGTCAGATCAAGAAGCAACTCCCCAGACTCAACAAAAAACTTTCAAGGTTTGGATCCGGAGCAAAAGCTTTTCTGCACCCCATCATACCTGTATCTTGAAGAAGATTCAAAGTGTATTTACGCTAAGAAAGATATATCCCATGGGGAGAGAATGCAACTTCAATGCGAAGGAAGTAGCACAGAAAATCCAAATCTTTCACATCAAAGAACTGACCAAGATCTTCTTTCGCTTGTGCAAGACCAGTGAAATCATCTTATGTCATAATGATGTCATTGATATCTATTAATAAAATAAAATGCCAACCATCCAAACACCGACAATTGAACCATATCTGCCTTTACTTTTTGTTTCCTTATCCTACAAAATTATTATACATCTTTCTCTGTGTCGTTCATACCTTGCTTATGTAATTATTCAGAGTTTTACTTCTGTCACTGTTTTCTTCTTTTCATTTGCTGAGTTGAGCTATCTTCCAACTTTTTGCGTTTCCATACCTGCACATTCTTTTGTTGATAGGGTTAGAATCATTATGGACAAAGCTTGAGAATTATTTTGTTTTATTTTATTTATAAGCAGTTATTTAGTTCACTTTGTCAATTTAGAGAACTTTTGGCCTTCTGGTGAGAACTTTTCTTTTCGGTGTTAAGTTGGCGTGAGTCCTCGTTCTGGCACCATCCTAAGCTGTAAAAACTAGGAATATGTGTTTCGTTTCTGAGAGCTTGCTAATCGTATATGGACTTATTATCATCAGATTATAGGTCTTACAATACCAGGCAATGAGATCCGGGCAAATCATAGAAGCTGGCTGACTGAAGCTTCTCCAGATAATGCAGGGGGATTTATAAGATTATTTCTACCATATCTTATATGTTGGGAAGTTTGGAATGGACGGAGTGAGTAAGTATCTGAAGGTACTTGCTTAAACTAACAATTATTAGTTATGATGATGCCTCCAATAAGGACATTTTTACGTCTTTGCTTAGAAAGCAAAACTCCCTTTTGCTCTCTCTGAAACCCTAATGGCATTCCAAAACTTCTGAAATGGCGTGGACCACATCGAAGTAAACTATGACGGGGCAGGTTGTGCCAAAGAAACACTGCTTGAGGTGAATGAGTTTGGTCATGATTTACAATTCTGCAAGTTCTTGGAGTGAAGCTTTGACAGGGTTGGGGATAAATTTGATTGTCCTAGTAAAGTATAGAAAGCAAAGCTCATTGGAAGAAAACTGCAACATGCTCACTAAAAATAGTAGGGTGGTTATTCTCCATAAAAAAAATAACATAAGGTATGAAAATTTGCTCTCTTATCAATGTGCTTGTACTTGGACTAAAAATAAGTGAATATACGTTGAGGAGAAGTGTTAAAAAAGAAATGAGAGCCTAGAATCATAGGATTTGATTTCTTATTTGACTTCCAGAAAAGTGCTTGTTTGGACTCTTTGAGATTCTGCTTTTGTATGCTGGTCGCTCTCCCCTTTTGAGAGGGGTTTTTTATTATTTACTTGTAAACGAAATTTTGGTTTCCTTTTCTAATGCGCTTAATGTATAAATACCAGAGTTGCGAATAATCTCAGCTAGACTTTACATATATGCCCTTTACTTCTTCTAACACCTTTTCTGTTCTTTTTGGTTTTTGTTTGGGGTTGAGCATTGCCTCTTGATTTCCCTTGCATACCTATAACTGCCCCCCAACATACACATAATTTTATTACTATTATGCAACCGTAGATAAGCTTAGTTCAAAATGTATGGCTGTTGCTATTCTTCATCAACTCCTTTAAATTTTGATGATATATACTTACCATAAAATATATTGAATTGTATACAGCGCTGTCATCCGATGAGCAGAATGATAACTTTGATGGTGAGAGGGCTGGCAAGTTGGAAAATCACACTGTGCTGTCAAATCAAGCTACTGAACAATCTGGGAAGTGTTGTGGAAAAAATGGAATTTGCTCCCATGAGGTTCTCCGGGATGGAGAACCTGATTCCATTTCTGATGTGTTTCAAGATAGGTTGATGAGAAAGGTACTTTATCTTAGGTAACCCTATTAATAGAGTTACTGTTTTTTTATCTTGTTAATCAGATGCATGAGTTTCCTTTTCATTTTAGTTTAAAAATGTTTCTAATTTCAATTGTAACCTTGTAAAGTTTTGGACAAATGTTAGTTACTTCTGTTGTTTGATGTTCGTGGAGCTATGAGTCTATGACTAGTATTCAAGCTGTATATTAGGATTAAATTTGGTGCGAAATATTATGTTATCAGAAAGCTTTTTTGCGATGGTTACTGTTTATTATTTTTGTTGTGGAAAGGCATTATAAATGTTAACATGATGTAATTTATACTCCTATCCTTCTACTAATGTTTTTAAAAGGCTGTCTCAAACAATAAATTGTTTCGACTAAGTTCAGTTGTGTACGTAATTACTTGTGGATCTTTTATGTTTTATCATACTGCATTTATAAATTGAACTGTTGTTGAAACTTTATATTCTGAAACAGGCATCATTTAAGCTGTCATGGTGTTGCAAAGGTGAGAACACTGATCAACATAAGCATGACATTGTTTCTTTTGAAAGGGGAAATATAACAACTGCAGAGCGCAGCAGTAAACAGGTATTACTGCTTCTGTCTACGCTTTAAGTTTTTCTGTTTTGCTCGGCAATTTCCGATTTATATCAATGGTGTATCCTACCAATTTTAAAAGTCTGTGTGATTGTTCATCTTTGTACTTGACAATGTAAATAAAAAATTTCTTTAGCTTAATTTTGACTTAGGTCAATGGTGCCTCATAGATGATCTAATTGAACACTTAAATAAAAAATATTTCAGATTTCCTTGAAGTGGGAATCTCAGCCGCAGACCGTGCTTATATTGACCAAACCGAACTCAACTTCTGTTCGAATTCTATGTGCAGAAATGGTCAGGTGTGACTTTTAATGTATGGTTTTCATGTTTTGCACTGCTGGATTTTTCCACAACTTACTTTCAATATTGTGGTAGACTTGGGCTTTGTGAGCTAATTCAACATGTTGTATTCATGGTGTGGCTTTTAAAAACATCACATACTTTTGTCTCACTATTAATGCAAAGTAAAAGGGCATACCCATTGCAAGGGTGTCGGTACTAGAAGATTTCAGTCTGTTAGAGCCATTAGACTTTGGCCATCTTTGTGTATGCTGCTCACTCTCAGTTAGGTCTGACATCTGGTTCATTTTGTTACTAAGAGGAGGAAACTCAGTGCCTTCTGTTTGCCAATTCTTTGCAGAGTTTACTCAAAACTTCATGCTGAATCTGGTTAAGTAACAAATAGGTGGTTTTTCTACAAATGTTAAGCAAAAGCTTTACCCTGGCATCTCAGTTACCAAACAAACCAGTGTCTCAAAGGTCGTCGAAAAGGTCATAATCGGAGTACATGGCAACACCCTTAAGCTCCTGTGGAGAGCAGAGTCCTGCCAGGCCATAGGCCTACAGGTGCAAGATTTTTTATAAAAGCTCTGGAAATTTTCATTCAAAACGGCATCTGTATATGTTTTTTGTTTCTTTTATTATTTGAAATTTAGTTGTTGAGTTACTGTTGCCCAAGTTGAATCTGAAAATCAAACGCTCTGAGGGCAAAAAAGTAGTTACAATTGTGAATTATGCAGACGCCAGATTAGGGTTCACGAGTCATGTGCATTCATCTGATTACAAAGATTTATGTTTTCAAGTTGTATATTTTCATGCAGAATGATCCCTTTTTGTTTGCATAAAATTGTTTTGGAAAGTTACTTATTTGAAACCCTAAAGTAACCAAGACTGCAATACTTTGATTAATGGATCAACTGAAGGCCACTGGAGTATCTTCACTTGGCGAATGGTTTAAATCGAGGTTCTCCTGCCACCTTGGTCTACATAAAGAGCTGTCTTTAGAAATCCTATGCAAACAGAACACACGCGTATTAATGCACATCGGCCATATAATAACTATGATATACCTTTATTAGAGTGCAGTCCAGAAATCCAATTGCCAAGATTTCCTTTAATTTCTTTATTCATCTAAATGATGAGCATTCATGAGTATTGAAACATACAATTCTTAGAGGTTAAGGGTTTCAACATATCAAGTTCCACTAACAAACCAAAAAGATTCTAACATTACTAGTCATTATGAAGTTGCAATCACTCTGGTTGCAAACCAGTTTTCTGAGGGTGGCAAGATCCAAACCCGCGTTCGAGGTTGCACTCACCCTTGAGGTAGCAATCATTCTCATATTGCAACCCTGTTCTTGAGGTGACAATGACTTACTGATTGCAAACCCACTCTTGGGTTGCAATCACTCTCAGATTGCACACCAGTTCTCAAGGTGACAATTAACTTTCTGCTTTCTAGGAAATTGTACATATTATATTTTTCTTGGCCCATGTCACTCATTGTTGGGTTTCATTCTTGTCTCCTTTCTTTTACACGTTGAGATTGGTTAGGAGCTCAGACTGTACATGGTTTCTTAGTGAAGAGGCTGAACTTCGGTCTGTATTGTTAGATGCTTAATTCCTTCCCCTCATTGTCAGGTGGTTGAAAGAGCAGAAAAAGTTGGATATTTTTGTCGAACCAAGAGTAAGAGTTGAGCTTCTAGCAGATTCATCGTACTTCAACTTTGTACAAAGCTGGCAACACGGTGAGCTGTTAGATTTTTTTTTTTTCCAATATGCAAATAGACAATGATAGCATAGATTACTAATTTAAGCTCTTATGTTTGTTCATTTTCCAATAAGTTTGATTACTCGATTATAGATAAACTTTTACATATGAGCCCATTTATAACCATATTTTTTGTGTATTTTTCCTCTTTTTTTTTCCCAGTATTATGTTCATATTCTTTCCTTAGATTTGTGTAAAATTTAGTCCACTTGTAATTTAGTGTCAGAATCAGATTTGTGTTAATTATTTCGTTAATAGTATTGTTGCAAAGTTGTCATGAGATATCCATTTAGTTCTAAGATTGGCGTCTCCCCTTCAATAATTTTAGATTGTTTTGGTGCCAACATAGTTCGCCCTAGTACTAGACTTGGAAGATCTCTATCTTCAAATGCGACTTCATTTTCTTCAAAATCCATCATTTTTGCTTCATCAAATTTGAGTGATTGTATTATTTGATTCATCTTCCGCTTCATCGATATATAACTTGCTAGCTGCCTTCCGACGATTGGAATTGTGGCCTTCTTTAACACACTTTAACATCTTATCATTGTTTTTCGTGGACTGAAATGGTGTGATACTAATCCCAGCTGCTGTATTTGTTGGTCCACATCCCTGGCCTTGACCAAATGCATAGGCAATAGCCATTTAGCACTGTATTATTTCCTATATACGTTTGCTTGCTTCTCCCTGTTTTCTTGGTGATGTTTCTTTGATCAAGTTCAGCTTCCAACAGTTTCCCCTTCTGAACTGATTTCTAGAATTGTGGAACTGATTTGCTGTGTTACAACTTTCAAACCTTCAATGCCAATTGAAGGCACTTACTAAGGTCCAAGAAGGTTGTAATTGCATGAGGTTTTTATACCTTGCCCTTTTCCCATCAAATAACAATGTAGGACTTGTGTTTTCTTTCAACCAATTGCACTCGAGTTCTCGTCATAGAATCCATTTGTGTATTCCCAACTGAGCGAGCTCCTTGATGTTGTGATTTCGAATATTGATAAAGTTGCTTCATATTTTAATGGAAGCAATCGGCTTCAGATCATCCTTTGCAATCCTCGTCCAGGTGTGAGCATGCAGCTTTACTGATAATGTCTGGTTAATTAAACATGCTGCCACAATCACATTGGGAGTATTATTTTGATGGTTCGTTGCGGTGTAGAGAGGAGGAGGTTCAATTGGGTATTTCCTCCTTCTACCGGAGGCTCTTTGAGGATATTTCACTACACAATGTGGGATGTCACAATAGAAGGCGAAGTGCGTATCTGTTAAATTTTGTCTCCAAATGGTATAGGGCCCGAGAACAAAATCGTGCGAGCTGGCCCAGACAGACAATATCATACCGTGCGGTGGAGCGGACTGTTACAATACAAGTGTGGATGGACAGTCTAATAATTTCATTGTAACCAGTTTAAGAAAGAAAATTTAAAGTGAAAATACTTAGTGAGTATGGATAAAGAATTATGCGACTAAGTAATATTTGAACCTCGTCAATGTTTATTTCCTCTTCTTTTATCACAGACCAGGTTTTAGAATCTGGTGCATGACAATCTCTTTGAGCATTGGGTTATGGCACATACAGTTGCTTAGGTGCTCTTGAGCTGGAGAGCTTTTAGAGCTACGAGGAAGGTTGGAGATGATTGGCTAATTGCTCTCACTTTAGTTTTGGTGGATCTTTTGGAGGGAAAAACACTTGAGTCCTTTTAGGGGAATTGAAAATGTCTACTTGGATATTAAAATGTTCCCTCATGAGTACCCTAATTATTTTCATCATGAGGCTATGTCATCATTTAAACGATATGAGTATTATACATGAGACTATGAGAGTAATTTCATATGTCATGTGTAGACGGGCTTTGTACACGAGTAGTGCGGTTTCAGGTGTCTATCTAATAGAATTATCAGTAAAGATAACACAACAGAGGTATCAGGATGATGAATCAATGGTGGCAACTCTGACATGCTTATTAATGGTAGATAATATTGTTAACATGTTACATATATAAGCCTTAAGACCTTCCGAGTTATGTTCTCGATAAAATCTGAACGATCTCCAGAAAAGCTCAATTAAGAATTACTGTTTCTGCTTGGCCTTTGACAGCCAAAAGGTCTGCATGCGATGTCTATGCATGGATATCCAAAGAATTCAGGAAGTATGCAACAACTTCCCAGAGAATTTTGAGCTTTTTTTTTTTATAATTATGTGAGAATGATTTGTCATTTGTCTTATATTTCATAAATTTTAGAATTAACAATGTGATAATTTTTCACTCTTGATTTATAGCTGAAACATGCATGCACTTACTAATCTGCAGACAAGGAAGTTATGCTCCTGCACAGAAAGGTTGACCTCATTGTAACTCTTGGTGGGGATGGAACAGTCCTTTGGGTGAGTTCATCCCTTTCACCCTTTTTCGTGGATTCACTCACCATGTCCAGAGTCGGTGTGTGTGTGTGATAATAAAATCATTTTAAACTACAAATGTATTGCTCACCGATCAACCTTATACTTCCGAATTCAACTTGACGCAGAAAAAGGTATAAGTTAAGATTATGACTACTGTTATACATTGCAAACGCAAGCACAGCTATGGACACAATTAATTTTGTGGCAAACAAAATCTTCATGTTACAATCGAGGTGAAGAAAAAACAAATATAAATCTGAACACATAACTATAGTTGGAATCTTGGAGTGTTTCAATATAGAAGTAGGCTGAAATCTACTCTTTTTGTAAATGTGAACGGGAGGTTAGGGCCAAGGATGAGCTTAGAAGATGAGAGAAGGCTGTCAGAGGTGGGGAGAGTGAAAAAAATGAAGTTCAAATAGCCGGACAACCTCCTCCTCAATATCCCAAACCTCTTGGAAGACTCCATATTTTATAGACCAACTATACCAATTTACCAAGCCCTAGAAGAGCGAGACAATAACTTGTAAAACTGAAAAATACCTATATTCAATCACAGAACAGTATCACAAAGAAAATTTCACAGCAGTGTCACAGGGTGTTGCAAACAGTCTAAGGTGGCTGTTGCACATGCCACAAGGCTGCTGGAGGTTGTGGAAATGTGTTGGCTTTGAGACGAAGAATAGATATAATAAAAGAAAGACAGGAGAAATGTGCAAGTCTGAAAGGAAATTACTCACTCATTCACAGTTTCACAGCTCTGAACTTATTAATATTACAAGGAATTAAATCAGTTCACTACATATTCTATGGCTAGACATATGTGTAAATTAAGACAAACATCATAATTTTTGACCCTCCCATCTTGGCTATTATGGTTGATTCCATGATTCTTGGCTGTCATATCTTGGTCAACAGTTCGTAATTGCTTCACAGTAATGCCATCACTAACCTAGTGCTGCAATTGTTCAATTCCTGGAGTCATGCTACTCCCACATCAATTCCCTATCAGTTTCTCTCTCTGTTTTTACAGAGTGAAGTTACTTAACGGGGGCACATTGAACTTTGCTGGGCTGCCTCTGCTCAAATCCCGCCTATGGCTTTCTTAGTCTGATGTGGTAGTAGACAGCTCAGCTCATGCCAGCTGTTAATTCTGCATGGAGTATTTTTAAAAAAAATTATTTTATTATTGTATAGATAGTTTTCTTGTATTTCCTGGCAGCTTGTATAGGTGTCTTGTATGTACTTGCTGTCTTACTTGGAGGAATAAAGGGAAAAAAATTATAAGTCCTTCCTTATTTGCAGGCAGCATCGATGTTCAAAGGGCCAGTTCCTCCTGTTGTCCCATTTTCTTTAGGTTCTTTGGGTTTTATGACCCCGTTCCGTATCCTCCCATCTTTATCAAAATATTTGCATTCCTCATACATGCACACGGGTAAATAAATCTTGCAGAATTGGCAGACCTGCGCAGGCAGCTTCCCTTTGGTCACATTTACCTGTGTGGCAATAGCTTTGACCAAAAGGTGTTTCTTTTGTAAAACATATGGGAAACTCATGTTTTAAAGCCCTTGGAAAAGCTGCTTTTCCTTGTACAGGAAATTTTCTGATCCATAATTGATCTTTAACCATTATTCAGATAGTGAACATTACAGAGAATGTCTGAATTCAATCCTTCAGGGTCCGATTAGTATCACGTTAAGACACCGGCTGCAGTGCCATGTTATTCGAGAAGCAGCAAAAAACGAATATGAGACTGAAGAATCTATACTTGTATTAAACGAGGTTACAATTGACCGTGGAATTTCATCGTTCCTGACAAATTTGGAATGCTATTGCGACAATTCCTTTGTAACCTGTGTGCAAGGTGATGGTTTGATCCTATCAACAACATCTGGAAGTACTGCATATTCCCTCGCAGCTGGAGGATCAATGGTCCATCCACAGGTCTGTCTCTATAGAGTATATCCTTAATATATTTTTTGCTCTTTATTAATAGTTCTGGATTCAGTCAGCCTAATAATTGAAGAAATATATTTCATCTCTATACTGGAGGGGTCCAGATTTTTTATGTTTGTTATTGGATATAAAAATATAGAGATGTGAAAAAGTTGGTCGATCATAACCGGAATAATTTGTTTTGTTTCATAAATGCCCCTAGAACTCATCTATATTACTTTTTGTTGATTCTTTTCAGTAAAAATCATTGATTTTAATAATTTCACAGGTTCCTGCTATGCTATTTACTCCAATCTGCCCGCATTCCTTATCCTTCCGGCCTCTGATATTACCCGAGCATGTAACGCTTAGAGTGCAAGTACCTTTCAATAGCCGAGGCCATGCATGGGTATCATTTGACGGAAAGGGCAGAAAACAGTTGGCGCCGGGTGATGCGCTTGTGTGCAGCATGGCCTCTTGGCCGGTGCCTACTGCATGTCAAATTGATTCCACCAGTGATTTCTTGCGCAGCATCCATGACGGACTCCACTGGAACTTGAGGAAAACCCAGTCCTTTGATGGCCCTCGGGATGCATAACATATTTCTGTTATCGTTCTTGTAAAAATGATCGTATTCTATTTCAATGTCTTCCGGGAGAGGTAAATAGATTAATTGTTTTCCCTTTTAAGTTATTCCAAAATGTATCGAGGAATCCTGCTGTCTGCAAGGGCCACAGCAGTAGATAATCTGTCAGGAGTTTAATATCGTTTTCGTTTTATAGAATCCATACATAACAATCCGAAAGTCAGATTCAGGAAAGAATAATCATATCATTTCTGTACTATTTATATTGTTGTCCCTCTAGTTGTGCTCTGATCAAATGTTGATTTTTTTCTTCTTCTCAAAATTGGCTATGCTAACACCCTTTTAGGAAATGGTTTTGATCAATCTGGTCCAATGTAGTAGTGGTAGGTGGTTATTTTCTTGGTTTTGTACTTTGATGTGTGGTTTAGGTTTGGCTCCCTGTAATGGTCAACTTATGATAATCCTCCTTATTCAAGTGCCTTCTTAATGAAAATTAACAAATGCAATAAAATTTTGAGCAACCGAATGGGAACCACTCTTCCTCTTTGGGTTTGTATTTTTATTTTTATTTTTTTAACCTTTTTTAGGGGAATATATAAAAGTAAAGGAAAGCGATGAATAAAAAGATAAAAAACATTGATACTTGCACCAAATTTTTAAGTGAATACATATCTACTGTTAGATGGATGATTATGGGACTGTAATATGTTTATATTTATCTGACCAAATTTTTAAGTGAATACATATCTACTGTTAGATGGATGATTATGGGACTGTAATATGTTTATATTTATCTGTCCGACCGTGGATATGGATTTACTGTTTCAATTCTCTTTTGTAATTCCTTGTACTATATGAGAGGTATATGAGTTAATAAATGAGAATTACTACGTGTAAATTTTTTTTTTATGGGATATTGAGAACAATATAAGATCCACACATCAACATGCATGATCATGATTGTCTCGCTCGACATGGCTTTAGTCAACTCATCGTATAAAAGCCCACATGTGAGATGTTTAACTTTTAACAAATTTATGATAACGTAATTTAATGATTTTATATTGCCTATTAACCACACTTCATCCTTACATCTAAATTATCATCACACATGGTCCAACGACAACTTAATTTATCTCACGGATTAACCCCTACAACTTTTTACAACTTTTCACCACACCTATGTAAGCAATAAATTTTAAGCTGTCAAAATCGGAAGTCTAGGTAAGATCGTTTTGGGTCCGTAGAATCGTAAGATTTTACAATTTTTTCATAAAAATAATTCAATTTAACTCATTAAAAATACTATCTCTATAATATAACAAAAACATACTCAAAACAACAAATCTAAGTAAAATCATCACCCTAAAGTCTATCAAGGTGTAAATGATTAAGTTTTCTCACAATTACTGCTTACTTTAAAAAATAAAAACTAATTGACAAAATAAAGGTAAAATTAAAATAATTTTTTTAAAAGTCTAAATAACTATCATTTAACAAACTCAATATCATGTTCCAACAATGTATCATGTAACCCAAAATAAGAAACAAACTTCAACTTAGAAACTAAAAGTTACTCGTACACAACATAAATTCATAACCAAAACAATAAACATAAGTTCATAACTCCATTTTTAAAAATAATACAAATATAAAAAATCTGGACCATACAAGTCGAGATCATCATTGCTGCTACTATTCTCATTATCAACACCACGGATGTCCATCTCATCAAATTCTTCATTATCATCTATTTCATGAATTTCCTTCACTAAAATATACAAAGAAAATTATTATAATTCATATGATAAAATTACAAATTTAAACAAAAAATTTGAAATTATAATATAAAATTAAAACATATAAAACTTACTTGCGTTCGTTAAATTCCTAGTAATTGTAAGTTAGCTTATTTTGAGGGGGTAAAATTGTAGTTATCTTCAAATATAAAAAAAACCCATGTTGATTTTCCAACAGTATTGGATTATGGGGCTACTAATTATTGGATCATCTTCAAATATTACAAAAACCCATGTTAAATGTGAGAACCCAACAATAATCTAACTTTGCATATAGTATAAAAACTACACGAAAAATACACACAAAAGAGTACTCAAGAAAACAAATTTTGGGTCAGAGAAAGTAAGATTTATAATTCAAACAACAATGCAAAATACAAAAAATATAATTAAGAAGGAAAATTAATCGATAAGGAAAGAAACCCATTACCAAAAAGCGTAAAAATTAAACTTTTATAAGCTCAAAACACACGATTTCAAAACCAACATAAAAAAGTTTTTTTTTCTTTTTTTTGGTAATGTATGAGGTTGGGCATTTCCCTTTTGTTGGGCCCTTTGAAGTTTAAAATTATTTGAATTTTGAAGTAAGCTCAAACCCAACCTAATCACCTAAAAGTTTAAAAAGCCTTTAAAAATCATATGAATAGTGGAATAGGATAGAATCACCGCGATTCTACTTATTTGAACGATTTGAATCGTTTTGGGGTCCTAGTAACGTAGAATCGTATAATTCTACGATCTAGGATCTAGATTTTGACAACCTTGATTTTAACATACTTTAAATAAAAAAATTAGAGTAAATTATAGTTTCCTTTCTTCAAAATTTGTCAAAAATTTTCCTTCCAACTAACTTTCGGCATGGTCAATGCAATGGTGAAATAACTGTAATACCCCCACTTGTTTGTGGTGAGATTTATACCTAAGAAAAAATGGTGAAATGACTGTAGTACACTCACTTTAGGGTCAATTAATTAAAATTAGATTAATTTAAGTTAAGGTGTATATTGGTAATTTAATATGAAATATATTTTACAATGTAAAAAGAATAAAAAAAAATGGGTGTAAATAGGGTTGCAAATGAACCGAGCCGTTCGTGAGCAGGCTCGGGTTCGGCTCGTTAAGAGCTCGGCTCATGCTCGTTCGTTTAGTAAACGAACCGAGCCTGAGCACAATTTTTAGGCTCGTTTAGTAAACGAGTCGAGCTTGAACATTACTAAGCTCTTCTCGCCAAGCTCGTGAACATGCTCGTCTAAGTTAAATAGTAAAATTATATCATATTTGACAAAAAAAAAGTGTTCAAATTAAACAAATTATGAAGATTATTGTGAAAAGATTATAGAAATTAGGCGATCATAACATAAAATTCATTCATAAAAAATTATACTAGTGAAAATATGTTAAAACATACATGCAACAACTTGATCCAGACAACTATTAGGAAGATTAATATATGTTGCACTGAAACGAGTCGTTCGTGAACAAGCTCGGGCTCGGCTCGTTAAATCTGGCGTTCGGCTCGGGCTCATTTGTTAAGCAAATGAGCCGAACTTAAACACATTTTCTAGGCTCGTTTAGTAAATGAACCGAGCTTGAACATTCCAAAGCTCGGCTCGGCTCGGTTCGTTTGCAGCCCTAGGTGTAAAGAGTAAGTTCATTTATTCGGTGGTCGGATATGAACATTGATTAATCTGAAAAGGAAGAAACTGTAATTATCCAAAATACAATGGAAGAGAGTGTAATTTAACAAATCTTGGAGGAAGGAAACCGTAAATTACCCAAAAATTTAAATATTGAGTTAACATTTTCAATAGCATGATTGCCCAAAATACAAGAAGGAAAAATAAACTTTACAAGAATTTAGGAAAATTAAAATGACAAGAATCATAAACCAAAGCCAAATTATACCTTATCTTTAGACTTTATCCAATTCAATATGACAAACAAACTACAAATGTCATAAACTACAAACTATATTATTGAATATGAACTAATTTATAACTACATATACATGTGAATAAAAAAAATATTCAAACATTTAAAAAAGAAAATACCGTGTGACATATAATTTAACTTAAAAAATAAAAAAATAATACTTTTTTTTTTCGTGAGGAAGAAAAGAACTACACCAAAAAAGGTTCAGAAGAGCCAACAAAACACTCCCTCCTTAAAGCTACAGAAAGCCAAGAGAGCCAAATAGACCAATGAAGATTAGTGGTCTTACAAACAACAATATGTCTACAGATTAAATGGGCAACATCATTGGAACATATAAGACACTAATTTAAAAGAGAAAGATGTCTGGGACTTAAGCAATAAATGAACATCCTCTAGAATGATAGCAGCATGGGCATTACGAGGCATAAGTTGCATCGCAACAAGACAATCACCCTCGATTACAACATTCCGATAAACCCAATAAGAGAGGAGAAACAATCCTTCACGTAAGACAAGTGCTTTTGTAGATTCGGTCGAAGAAATGTTGGGAAAGAAAAATGAAGCAATCTTGATCGGAAAATCCTTGGAATTTCTCAAGACCACTCCACCCCCGCCACCTGAGAAGAAGCAACAAAAGAGACGTTAACATTGAGTTTGAAGAAATCGTCTCTCGGGAGCTGCTAGAATTTGGAAATATGAGGCTCCAAACGAGAAAATGAGATAAGTTCATTTTGCTACAACAAGTCCAAAAATTCATGAAAATTGGCGATTGCTTTGTCAAGGATTGAATGGGCTTCCCATTTCAAATCATTAAAATAATAATCATTACGAGTTTTCCAAATTTGTCACAAAATGAAGGTGCATAGGTTAAGCTTCTCCTCCGTTCTAAAAAATAAAAAAATAATACTAATAAGTGCAAAATTCGCGCATAATACATAAAGAATATTAAAAAGAAAATTCTATTTCAATCTCATCCGTGGCCAATTTATCCACCAACGGTCACAACACAATTTCCCACACAATGACAATGGAGCTCTACACATCTCATTCTCTCGCTAAAACCCTCTCTCTCCTCTCCCAAAACCCTAGGCCTCCTCCTTCTCCTTCTCCTCCTCCTCCTCTTCCTCCCACTTCTCTCTCTCCCCAATCTCGCTTCTCTCTCTACCACCACTCCCTCTCTCTCTCCACCTCCCCAATCAACTCTCAACGCCACCACCGCCGTCGCCGCTCAAATCTCCGCCGCTGCCTTTCCGGCGAAGATGAGTCAGAACTCGAAGAAATCGTTGAAGAATGTAGTGATTCTGGTGGCGATGACGACGGAGGTAGTGAAATTGACGTCCAAGCGCTCGAGAAAGAAGCCGAAGATGCTGTTCGGGAGTATTCTCTATCCTTGTCTAACGAACTCAAAATTGGTGCGTTTGATTCAAAATACCGTGCATATATATATATGTATGTATATAGAATGTGTTGGAGGTTTCTTTAGTATTGCTTTCTAATAGAATTGATTTTCCACATTTATGATTTCAGAAGAAGAAAAAAATGTTCGCAAGGAATCCCGTGGAAGACAGAAAAGGATTGCAAGTACCGCTAAACATGTTAGTAAGCATATACATATATATATATATATATATTTTTATGTATATATATCCGATTAGTGTCTCCAATTTCACTTAGAAAGTTTAGGGGCAATATCTGTCTTCTTTAGGACTTTGGAGTGTTTTTCTGGTTGTTCTGCTCTTCTTTTCTTGGGAAGGACTATTTTGTCCTACACTTTAAGACTAGGGATTTTTTTTTTGTGAAATATTGACATATAACTGCAGGTACTTTCCTTGTTACTTCTAAAAAGATATTGCAACTGGGAATATTTAGGAATGAGGATAGTGTATTAGATGCCCGTAATAGCTCTAATCTATTTATGTGTTTACACAAACATGTATTCAGATATGCATCATTGACTGTTTGATAAATACAAACTGTGCAGATTTTATTTAATTAATTCTTGTTATTGATAACAGAAGTTTGGTATTCAATTTTGAAAAAGAAAAAAAAAAAAGAATAAAAAACCGTCCTGCATATTTGGCAGAAACTTACCGGACACTTTACATTCTATATGCAGATCTCTGACCATCTTCTTCCCAGGGTTGCAATTGTTGGAAGGCCAAATGTTGGTAAATCAGCATTATTTAATCGTCTTGTTGGGGTATATCATTATAAATCTTTTATCTTGTTCTATTTGAATTTTAAAAGATCTATCGGTTCCAATTACTACGATATAGAATTCTTACAAATTTGATTTGTATGCTGCACAAGTTTTTTTTTTTTTTGGTAATTTTATTTCAATAATTTGGTAGTACTAATTTCAATTGTTGTAGGGTAACAAGGCTATTGTGGTAGATGAACCGGGGGTTACAAGAGATCGCTTGTATGGTAGATCCTTTTGGGGAGACTATGAATTTATGGCAGTGGATACTGGAGGCGTTCTTAGAACTTCAAAGTCGCAGACTGATATTATGGACGGATTGGCTATCACAAATGCTATTGGTATGGAGGGGATTCCACGTGTCTCAAGGGAGGCAGCTGTTGCCAAGATGCCCTCACAGGTTGAGAGACAAGTCAGTGCAGCTGTGGAAGAATCATCTGTCCTTATATTTGTCGTTGATGGCCAGGTATACTACATTATTTTATAGCTTCTATGCATTTCATAGCTGCCAATATCTTAGAACTTAGAAAAGCCATTTGCCAGAGTCATTTGGCCATGCCAGACCATGTGGTGGACTGTATTCATACCTAGATTTAATATTTTTCGAGAGTAGTGTCTGCTCATGCTTGTCTGTCCAGTTTTTACCATCGCACAGAACCTAACCCTTCACATTTAGCTTGGCGAGCTACTATGCCACCTTATGATAGAATAAGAGGAGTAACTTGGGTTAGAAGAGGTGATTCCCACCAGCCAAACCCCGGGCTGAAATTATTCTAGATTTAATATGTGAGGGTAGTGGACATACACCTCAGGGGAATTTGGGGAAAAGGTGTCTGTATGACCTGCAGATAATTTTGACAACTTATGCTATTGGTTTTAGAGAACTTACACAACTGTGGGCACTATGGTTATGTCAGCAAGAATTATCTTCATTTATCAGGACTGTGTGTGATGCCAAGTCTTTGATTTCATGATTCTGTGCACACTATGGTTATGTCAGCAAGAATTATCTTCATTTATCAGGACTGTGTGTGATGCCAAGTCTTTGATTTCATGATTCTGTGCACACGTGTCTCTTGATTTTTCAAGTCAGTTAACAAACTTCTAACAGGCAGGTCTGACTGCAGCCGATGTGGAAATAGCAGACTGGCTACGTAAAAACTATTCAAAGAAGTCTATCGTTCTTGCTGTGAATAAGTGTGAATCTCCAAGGAAGGGAATTATGCAGGCATCAGAATTTTGGTCCTTAGGGTAAATCTCTCTCTCTCTCATTAACCAAAATTATGTGTTTTAATCTGTAGTCTTGTAATTTAACACATGAGTTACCATATTTAATGAAATCACTGTGGTAATTTCATGTCTTGAAATAAGTCTTCAGTTATGATGCTTAGCCCATATATTTAGGCAGGAGTTATTCGAGGGCTTGTGCTAATTTAGCAGATGCACATGCAATCATCTATCATAAAATACCATAATTTTCTGCAACCTCCTTCTGTCATGCTGGATGTGCAATTTAAGTAATTACTTAGAGAGGGAAGGTTTCAAATTAGGAGGTTTTAAGATATACGTATAATACTAAAATTAATGTACCTATTTGGATTTTAGAAAATGTAGAATAAAGTGGCTATGTTATGAAGAATGAAGATGGAACAGACCAAAAGGTGGGCATTGTGTCCCCTAGGATCCACAAAGAGAGAAATTGGAGACAATGTTTGTCGTAAGATAAAATTTAGGTTACTGGAGTGACCAAAGAATTAAAGTTTAGTAGGTGTTGTGGGTTTTTAGTGTATATCTATAGTATGAAATGGTATTAACCCCAAGGTATCAACCCAAGAATATATGGTAATTTTAATGGTAACAAACTATTCATGTGCAACTATAATGTTTTGCTTGTGTGATTAAATTTGGATTCATCTTTAAACTCAAGCATCCAAAGCTCAATGGGAAAACTCAGATGGTTGTAAGGCTCATGGTCATGGAATCAAAGGCTTAACATCATTGAAGAGCAAGTTGAAGACTATGGATCGTATAAAGTACAGTGAGAGCTAGGATTTGTTTTGGTAGAGTGATTCATGTTGCATTTGATTTGAAAGCTCAAGTTGGAACAAAACCTAGGACTTGCTTTTGAACTGAAAAGAGTAGGGTCCGCGGTCACTAGACTCATTGACTTGGCCCAAAATCTTAGATGATTCATAATAACGGCAAGATGGTCTTTCAACTTGTCGGAGATAGCCTTGGACATAAAAAAAATCCAAACTCATACTTTTAAGTGACTTATATGTCTATAAGGTATTCACAGACATCTATATGTTCAGTTACTGCAAGTAAGCATTTCTCAGACAAAGACACCTAGACGTCTATATGGTACACATGCGTCTATTTGATCATTTACTGATTTTTTTTTTTACCTTTAAAAGTGATTTTGACGTCTGTACGGCAGTCATAGATGTCTGTCCTGTTAATTTCTCCAAGGGAGCATTTCTTTCATCAAACACCCACAGACGTCTACCTAGGCTTCTATAGACGTCAACCAGAAAAGAACTGTAAACTACCCAACTACTCTAAAAGCTTTAGCTGTTAGAGAGGGTGTAACTTAAATACTATATCCTTCAACAAGAACCAAAGTTATTTGAGGTCACATAGGCGTTTGCAGGGGGTTCTGTAGACATCCAACTGGGAAAAGGACGCACATAAACGTCTATTTAAAGACACTTAGCCGTCTATGTGATCGATTAATTTATAAAAGAAGATCCAAACATGAATAAGCATACTTTGTGAAACATAATGTAGGTTCCTAGTAAACTATGTGTTCCCTAAAATGACTCTAGTTGAAATGCAAATGTCGAGATGGATGTGTGACAAAATATTGAACAACAACTTAAGAAATAATCCCATTTGTAAAACAATTGAAGTAGCTCGTGAAAGAAAACAGATTAAGACTATGCAGTTAATCCTAGTCAGTGAATTAGTAAAGTGAGAGTGATGTGGTCATATTGATGGTAATGTTGATGGGAACAGTAGAACATAACAAACATGAGTTTGTAGAGGAAAGTTATGCTGTGCTTTGACTGAGGTAGTGATTTAAAATAGAGTGGAATTGTGGAAAAGGATTCATTTGGTCGGTCTTAATTATCGGAAGAGAGTTTGTTGAGTTGAGGTGAGTTGTTATATTGAAACTGGAAAAGACTTTCTTGGATACAGTGTTGGTTTGGTTATCCTGGTGATATAAATATTTGAGATATAGGGTCCGTTTGGATACGGAGAAAATAGTTTTTGTTTTTTTACTGTTCACCCAGTTAAAAAAAAATACGTTTGGCAAACTCGTTTACTGTTCACTTTCTTTTTCCCCAGAAAACTGTTTTCTGTGAATAGTGTGTAAAAGTGGTGAAAACACCAAATACAACTTTTAGTTGTTTTTTGAGTTTTTTCACTGTTTAGGGTACCACCTCCGCCACCGCCGCCGCCGCCACCCACCACCACCCCCCGCTACCGGTCGTCGTTGCCGGCCCCCACCACCTCCGGTCGCCGCGGGGCCCCACCGCCGGCCGCCAGTCACCCACCACCACCGCCTCCCGCCGCCGCCGGTCACCGCCGCCCACCAATACCATTTTATTTTTCAATACAAATTTTCATCCAAACGCTTTTTTGTTTTTAGTTTTTTGCTGAAAAAAACAAAGACAAATACAAAAACAGTTTTTATATTTGAAGACAGAAAACAAATACAAAAAACAGGCTTTCCAAACGCACCCATAGCCTTGGACAGTTTAAGATTTGAAAATAGTTGATTGTTGACTTGGTGCCAATAAAAGCAGGCAAGGTCCTGGGAAGGCTCAGGACCTATCTGCTTCTACCTGGTAATTGGGAATACGTGGATGTATTTTGCTAGTTTTGAGTTTTATTTATTTATTTTTGGGTGTGTGGGGTTGGGGGTTGATTGAGGACTACGCTGGTCATAAATCTGGGAAGTGTTGTTAATAAAACACGTAAATTGCACATTCCTTGACAGTTTTGCCATTAAAAAGATGATTAGTTACTTCCTTGTATTTGGTACTAAGATGCTAAATTTTAGCACTCCCGAAATTATTACAGTAGCTGTGTGTGATCTTACCTGTGTGGTTTAATTGACGGTGCATCTTCTTCTTGGTTTACCTACTAGGCTGTCACCACTTCCTATATCTGCTGTTTCCGGGACTGGAACCGGAGAGCTCCTTGATCTTGTTTGTTCAGGGTTAAAAAAAATTGAGGTACCGGGTTCTTGAAACTCAGCTTTCAGTGTCATGTAACTCAGTGTTTCATGATTCATTGAGCTTCAGTGTATCTATGCTTCAAGCTTACATTTTACTCACTTGGAAAGAAAATGAACTGTTTGCTATCTCGGATTTGTTTTTGACAGGTCATTCCACTGATCTTATAACAGAATTCAAATGGAAAATCGAATCAACTATGCTTTGATGTACATAGTGTGCTCTTTGTTTGCATAGAATCAATATTGCATGCACTTTGTTTACGTTGACAACACAAAGGGGTCTGTCCAGATTTGTTGATTTATAAGAAAAAATTCTGATCTTAAGTAGGATTTAAAGTCGACTGTTTCATGAAGGACATATAGGAAGTTGAGTTTTACAAAGCAACTATATGGGAACATCAAGGCCTTGATATATGCTAGTGACTATAGCGTCTTCAATTTCCAAGCAACATTCTAAATATTTGCAGTGTCAGGATTTTATGTTCTTCTATAAATTGTTAATATGAGTGATAAATCTGTATTATATAGTCGCTGCAGAAGCTAGTTTTTCATTAACTTTCGAAGTACCCTTGGTAAGGGGGAAAAAGTCAACTAAACTACTGGAGTAAGGCGGGTCTAAGGGCGCCTGGCAACTAAGAGAAGGCGCACGCATAGTAAAGGTTGCTGCACCTGGGAGTAAACAGGGGCACGTTTTATGACCCCTGGGCAGTGTTGTTAAAGGCGCGCCTAGGTGTGCGCCTAGGCTCCAGGCTCCTTGAGGTGCAAGACTTGCACTTCAAGTGTGGGCAAGAGCACCTTTGACAACATTTGTGCCTTTATTATGGAGTATGAATGCTTTGGTAATAATTTTATTTTTCATTGTATTTTCATTGTGAGCCTCACTTCACTCAGGCATGCACCTCGCCTAGCGCCTCACACCTAGGCTCTAGGGGACCTCTAGTACATTAGTGCGCCTTGAGCCTTTAATAACTATGCCCTTGTGCGCGCATCGCGCCTAGGTGTGCTTTTAATAAGACTGTGTGCTGGACACAAACATATAGATATATAAGGAGGGGTTGGCTGCCCACCCTAAAAGAAACTTTAGGTGCCTCTCTCTCTCTTATCCTTAAGTAAATTAATTGCTCTCTGTCTAAGTTAGGCTAGGTGTTGGATTTGATCATGCATTATGTTTTTGATAGTCTTAGCATGTTTGCTATCTAGACTCGTCTTTCTGTTGATTCTATTATTTGTCTTAAAAAAATTCAGTATTTCTATCAATGCTTATGTATAGGGTCCAGAGAATTTTGATGAAGAAAACTATGTTCCTGCAATTGCAATTGTTGGCAGACCGAATGTTGGTAAAAGTAGCATTTTGAATGCTTTAGTCGGAGAGGACAGAACTATTGTTAGTCCAATCAGTGGCACTACTCGTGATGCTATTGATACTGAATTCACTGGACCAGATGGACAGGTTAGATTACTCTCTTTTTTAAGTGTGAAAATTTGATGGTTTTCAGGGAATCACCTGAACAAATTAATTCGTTAATATGGAAATAGGAACTTCAGAGTTGGCAGGGAATCCTTTTTTTTTTTACTGCACAGATATCGATCAAAGCATTCGTCTTATGTTAGTGGGAATGTTGACATACATTTGTTTCCTTCTCAGTCTATTATTGTTGATACTCCATTATTACCGATGTTCAAATATGTTTACAAAATTATTATATATAGATTCTGTGCCTGGTACGATTTACAAACCATGGCCATTTGGACTGGGTTGAGCTTTTTACGTATTTCTGAGTTCAAAGTTATGTTTTTGTTAAGAGTTAGAGACTGTTTAGTAGTTTACTTATTTCCTTTGGGGCATTTTTGTAAGTTTCTTATCTCCACATACGCATACACACGCATACCCATATATATATGAGAGATGGTGTAGAAACACTACGGCGATAGATTATGTTCCTTGATTTCTCTTCTTCCTCTCTACTCTATCTTCTTTAAACCATAATAAGATGCACAAACAGTAAATCGGTATCAGAGCAGCATGACAAAGCTTATCTATATCAAGTGAAATGAAAAGGTTTGACGTCAGTGTTCTGCACTGACATCATGATAACGTCACACTGACTGGTTGAATTTTTTATTTATTTTTGATAAGTATACTGGTTGAAAATTATAGCCTTGGATTGCCTGAATAATCTTGGATTTATCGTAGCTTTGCTGATTCATTTTGAAGCTGTGTGAGTGGATATTTTAGTTTTTGAGAGCATGTCTGGAATTTGGCCCTTCTGGTTTCAATATGAGTTTTAGAAGGTTTTCAATTGTCTTTGTTGATCAAGATGCATCCTATGTGATGCATCTGACTGAACAATACCTTGGTCGCTGCTGTTTGGTATTTGTTGCTTTTAAATTGATTCCTTTGGCTCTAAAAAGGCTCGGCTGGGATAGGTTATGCAATCATTGTGTGGTTACTCATGCTTGGTTTCCTTTTACATTCCAATGGCATAAACTTTACATATTAGTATATCTTGTGCAGAAATTCCGGCTTATTGATACTGCTGGAATCAGAAGAAAGGCAGCCATTGCTTCATCTGGTAGTACAACAGAGGGTTTGTCAGTTAATCGAGCATTTCGTGCCATCCGTCGTTCTGATGTTGTGGCTCTCGTCATAGAGGCCATGGCCTGCATTACAGAACAGGTAAATGATCAGCATTGCACTGTGAATAACGCTTGACAGGTTCGGATTCAGGAAGAAAGGAGAATGGGTGGTGTGGAGTGAAAATTGCTCTGTTATATTTATGTTTTAACCTGTTGGTGTACAAAGACGTCTATGTCTTCATTATTTGGCCAGAAACTGCAATTGACAATTTTTTTAGAACTAGTCTTATAGGCGTATATGGTCAAGATAGAAGTCGTTGCCTATGTTATTCTGAGCTTAGCTTCTGCAGATATCTACCCAAAAGGTTGCAAATGTCTAACCTTAAACTAAAAAGGTCTCATAGTCGTTTATAAGACATTAGAGAAATGGTTATAATTGCACTGACTTTTAGTAATCGTAAAACCAAACAGGTCACCAACTGCTGTGACCGACACTTTTCCAGATGAGGTTTCACGTAGAAGGCCCCAGGCTCATTACCCTTATTTTCATTTTCTTGCTTTGCTAATTGCATATGCTTTTGAATAGCATTATGAGCATTTATGCCCTTCATACTTTAGAATGAGATTTCATCACTTGCTACATCTATTACTCTAAAGAGAGAGCTTTTATCTAAAAATCTTTCTGCTGAGGGACATCTATTTCACTCAGATTGTTCTATGTTTGATATGGTTGTAAAAGGTTGCTGCAACTCTTGGTTTCTAGGTGAGGTGGTCACTTAGCAAAGGAAAACTTGCTTTTGAAGCTGTGTCAAGGTTCTCTCCCCTCCAGTGAAGGAGAGTGGTGTATTGGATTACTAATTCTCAAGAGGTCCTCTTGGGGCGTATAAGTAGGCAAGGCTAGCGATCCACATTACGACTTGGTGTTCTTTATGTTTTATATTCCTTTTATAAAATGTCAATCAAAGCACATGCTTTAAGAAATTTTGCTGAGGTCAATACATTTATGGTTATGATTTTCCCATGCATTGCATTCTTACAGGGATTGGATTCTTCTCCTTCCATTGTAATTATGTTTTTATTTTTTTTCAATTGTAAATGATCAGTCCACTCTAATTATGTTCTAAGCTTTTGCCTAAATTTTTTAGGATTGCAGGATTGCTGAAAGGATAGAAAGAGAAGGGAAGGGTTGCCTGATTGTAGTAAACAAGTGGGATACTATACCCAATAAAAACCAGCAGACTGCAACATACTACGAGCAAGACATTAGGGAGAGGCTTCGTACTCTTAATTGGGCACCTATTGTTTATTCAACTGCAATAACTGGGGATAGCGTTGAAAAGTATGTGTCACTGCCTTTTCAATTGCAATACCATTTACTTTTCAGTTCCATCATATATGTTGAAATCTTTGCTTTCCCCTGAAATGTCAGAAGGCTAAAACACTAACCAGCAGTAACTGGGAGATGTACTAGACGTGTGAGTGTGAGAGTGAATTTTCTGCCGTATTATTGGAATTTTGTGTTTGTCACATCTTCAAGACACTTCGATGCATGATAAAACATAATTTTTTGAGTCTATTTTGCCAACAAATGATTCATATACTTAACAGGAAGATCTCCATAATATGGATTCTGTAATCAATCTATTTTCTAAACCTGAATTACAGATTACCTGTTGATTTTGAGTTAAAAACTCATCTAAATCCGGAATTTTATGACCTAGTGAAGTTGGACCAGTTGACCAGAATGCCTGCATTTTCAGGTTTGGAATTTTTTAGCATGACCAAATGGCTCATGCAGCTTTAACAAGACCAAGGTCAAATAGAAGTTGACATTGGTTGTGACAACTCCATTTGTTTTTCCAGATGACCTTAGAATTAGAAAACACAATTCAAGTCCCTGTGTGTTGCAGTTGCCAAGAGCTGCTGGTAAGCATTTCTTTATTGATCTTTGTTATCTGGGATATTTTGAGCCATCTCGTGTACTAGAAAAGCTATGATTTTACAGAATATGCATTCATGGTATTCCTCTTATTGGTTCTAAGAATTTGTATCCCCATGCATTGGGTCCTCTCTCTCTCTCTCTCTCTCCCGAAAAGTGTCTCTCTTTATTTTAGTGGTTGCTAATATGTAATGTAAACCCTAATTGTGAAGCAAACTCATTTTGCATAGTACCTTGCAGCAGCAAGTCCTAATTAAGGGGCTTTCTGATTTGTTTATTCATTTATTATTTATTTCTATTTTTATGTTTTTTTAATTACTACAACCGTCTTCATCCTACACAGAATTAAAGTTCTTCGCTCTTAATGATTTGGTCAGGATCATTGTCTCTGCTACTGCGGTTGAAAAGGAGAGATCAAGAAGGCTAGGTACTTCCATCCTGAATCAAGTGGTACAAGAGGCACTAGCTTTTAAATCGCCTCCGAGGACAAGAGGTGGAAAGAGAGGGCGTATTTACTACTGCACTCAGGTACTTCGGTAGTACAGTAGGGTTTATCTTGTAGCAATTTGTGTATGGTATACCTTTGGTAATCCTTGTTTGCCTTGCTGTGAAGGGGGTGCTTCTAGTTCTTGCTTTTTGCTGCATTATTAAAAACTTGTTCATAATAAGCTTGCTAATATAAGTTGTGTGTGTCTGGGTAGTTGCTTTTTGAAGGCATGGATATACAAGTAAAAGAACTTAATTTTCAAGTGAGATAAAATTTTATTTTTTTGGTATTTTGCAGATGATTTTGTGCAGTAGGATCTTTGCTTTCTCAAAAAATTGCTTCCTTTATTTTGTGACCTAGGCTTTGATAATTGGATAGCTCGGAGCCCCCCAAAAGACGTTAAAGGGGCGCGAGTAAGTCTCTAAACCAAATTAAAATCCTAGTGAAAAATATTCAAGTAGCTTTAAAAACTGAAATGTAAAATATGACAAACTAGCAAATAAACTTGGCTAGTGCAGAGATATATAGTTTAAGAAGCATCCACGAAAGAATCCAATTTATGCGTGGAAAAACCGGTAGTGGTAAATGAACTAACATATGGTCCACAGATTAAATTACTGTAGGAGACAGGCTTACAATCTTAGTTTAGAGATTATAAAATTCTAGAATCTCCTAACTAATTACTGATCTATACTCATGCCGGATGCTGTGGCCCAACTTCGGTTTCGGCCTGGTCACGTTGCAACTCGGGTTCCCAAAAGAATGAGCTTTGTGTGGGCTTAAGCCCACGAAAAGCATTTTAGGTTGTGGGGCGTGGGCCCTATTTAGTGCACTCTTGATAACAGTGTCCTGCCACCAACTTTGTTATCAACTATCAGTGAATCCACTGCCGACTTGCTCTATTTCGCACATGAACTGGTTACACTTGTGCCTTGATATTCTCAACATATTACTTATCCATGTAGGTTCAGTAAGATTTTCTTTGTGGGACTCATTTGTGGGACTCATTGATGCATAAGGTATTGATTTTCAATACTCAAAGAAATTAATGGTCTAGATGCTTGATGATAGAATGAAAAAATAAAAAATCTTTCGCAATATGAGGTCTGTTGGTTGTATATTATCTAGGGAATGTATAATAATTATATGTGATTATCTAACCCTATTTAGTGCACTCTTGATAACAGTGTCCTGCCACCAACTTTGTTATCAACTATCAGTGAATCCACTGCCGACTTGCTCTATTTCGCACATGAACTGGTTACACTTGTGCCTTGATATTCTCAACTTATTACTTATCCATGTAGGTTGAGTAGAATTTTCTTTGTCGGACTCATTGATGCATAAGGTATTGATTTTCGATGCTCAAAGAAATTAATGGTCTAGATGCTTGATGATAGAATGAAAAAAACAAAAATCTTCCTCAATATGAGGTCTGTTGGTTGTATATTATCTAGGGAATGTATGATAGTTATATGTGCATTGTATGAATGTATTATAGATAATTGCCCCTCACGGCATGTCAAATCCATTAACTAAACAACAAACCAGTATTAACATTACGCCTTAGAGCAATCTCTAAATCTAGTTTTAACAATTGATCATTGTAAACTTAACAAATAAACAATTTTAAACCAAGCTAATCATTAAAAACAACTTAGAAACCAACACTAAAATTTCCTAGTTAATTAACAAAGTAATATTAAAGAAGAACCAGAGTCACAGGCAATACAAAATGAACCCCTTGTTTGTATTAGATCCCCAATTGAACCCCCTCTTGGGTCAGCACTTGAGCAACAAAATCATGTAATTTATGAACACTAACATGTTTTTAATTATGTGAATGTGTAATTCCGAATCCTAACACTAAAATTTCCTAGTTACTTACCAAAGTAGAATTAAACAAGGACCATAGGTCAGACGCAATCCAAAAAGAGCCCCTTGTTTGTCTTAGACCCAATTGACCCCCCTCGCGGGTCAATTCGTGAGCAGCAAAATCAAGTTTTAATTATGTGAACGTGGGACTACAAAGACAAATTTGTGAGTTCAGAGTTTTAGAGTTGCAATTACCTTTATTCCCTTTTGTTTTTTTTATCTCCAATATGGTTTTGGACAGAGGTAACTCAACCAACTAAAATAATTTTAATAAGAAAAACATCTAAAAGTCAAAAAGTTTATTTTTTGTACAAAACTTGACGACTAAAGTCCTATTAACCTTGATAGTTCTTCTGCAAATATCCAGATTGTGATCCAGTATCACAAGTAGTAAATTGTATCCAAATAATTGATAGCCCATGGTATTGTATCTGAAAATATTGAATATTTATAATACTAAACTTAGTGGATATTAGTACACCATATCTGATCTAAAATTTTAATAAAGCTTATAAGAGTATGGGCTGTTACACAGCTCTATTCAATGGATACTACTAGTAGAATTCTTTTCAGTGCATCATCATAGTACCACCAACTAATAGCTCCAATACTTTCTATTTTAGACATACGAGAACTGAATTCCACTTAAATGAAGACCATGGAAGGTTTAAATTTATTTATTTATTTATTTTTCTGTTCCTGTTTCAATAAAGAAACTGTGATTATCAGGTATCTGATACAATTTCCTTTTTCAGGCAGCTATTAGGCCACCGACATTTGTATTTTTCGTGAATGATGCAAAACTTTTCCCTGAGACATACCGGCGTTATATGGAGAAGCAATTACGATCGGATGCAGGATTTCCGGGTACACCAATTCGCCTTCTATGGCGCAGCAGAAGAAAATTTGAAAAAGGTGAAGGTAAGTAATGATCACAATTTGTTGATGTTCTTGTCATATATGTAGTTTTGGTGGCAAACAAATGTGTATCTTCCAATTGTAAGATGAAGAGGGAGGGCGGAAAGGTGCACAAACGTAAAAAATGAAAAAGAATTTTGTAGTAGTGCATCCTTTGGCAGGGCAAGCTTTCTCGATCTTAATATTTGAGCTGCAGGACTGCACAGAGCAAAACATACAACCTAAAACTAACATTTGAACCACAGTGCACTCCTGGTTAGTGCTGTTGGGAAACGAGTGTATCAGCTAACTTTAAGAATCATTTTCGGTCAGCTATTACCTTGGGCAACTTGTATATAGTTAATAGACGTAAGCTCTTAGCTTAAACAACTTTAAGCTCTTCCTACCAAAGCTCTGAACATGAACATCAACATAATACCCTGTGCAGAGTTTTCCCGAAGTCAAAATCTTTTGAATGTCGGATATGTTGTAGTCCCAGATGTTAGCTTCAATTTGAAGCTGATTTCAGATCAACCCTACATGTATAAATATGTCCCCAGGGCCCAAACAGTGACAATTGATCTGAAACAAATCTATTTGCTTATGAAGTTGGAGATGTTGTTGGGCCTAGTCACACTTGGTTTCCAATGAGATTCATTATTTTTTTTTTGATAAGTAAGAAAGAATTTTATAAAAGGCACTCAAGAGGGGAGTGCATCCCATACAACAAGAGAGGTTGCCCTACGAGCCGAGCGAACCCAAAAAGTTAATCTTTTCATCATTCGATATACAATATCTATCCTCCACCCAGTAGAAAAGGAAAGAAATAAGACAATCCTTGATGAAACCCGTTGGGGAGTTTCCAATGAGATTCTTAAAGTACTAGTCAGCTTATATGGCCCAATTATTTTGTTCATTTAACCTTTTTTAATTACACGAAATAAAAGTAGTTTTACCTTTCAGTGATGAATAAATATTATAGTAATGCCACGGGTGTTGAAATGAAACATTACCCCTCGAGGCTGTAGGCTATTAGATAAATAAATCCATCTTCCAATCACTAATATATCCTCTATTATGACAATGAATTTCGTTTGATCACATCAATAATTTCCTTCGAGAGAAAAAAAGTATATATAGAATAAAACCTTTTTCAACAATTTTCAGAATCATTTCAGTTAATGATTACCCAAAATACCAAAATGGTTGACCTTGGTTCCACTAAAATGTTTAAGAATTTAAATACTACAGTTTTCACCCTCTTTAACAGTTTAAACTTTTGGAGTGGATGGTTAATTGGAGAAAAAGGGCCATGTGAGGGGGCGTGGTGAAGAATTTAAATAAAACTTTACACACTCTCTAACATCTTAAGTGTTTAGAGTAGATGGGTTGTTTACATCAAATCAAGAGGCGACCGCCAATCAAAGCAAATATCCTTTTACTCTCTCAGATATAAGAGTTACTCGCTATGTTTGATAAAGAGAAATTACTGCGACCATCGTATTTTTTACAATTTATTGCCAATCCAGCAATCCCATTTAGTGTAATGGACACGCCTACATGTACTAGTCCTTTTATTTATAGTGACTTAGATTAGTCAATCTGAAAAGGAAAACTTAGGGCCTGTTTGGTAACGCTCTCGCTTCCTGCTTTTGCTCCTGCTTCTATTACTATTCACAGAGCAGGGCTGTTTGGCTGGTTACTCCCGCTTCCAAAATCTGGAAGCAGGCTGGAGCAAAATCTCAAATTTGGAAGCAAGGCTCACCTTGTTTCCACTTGCTCCCATCACTATTTTTAGTGGGGCCCATTATAAGTTGCTCCCAAATTCTCCCAATTGCTCCCAAATTTTTTGCAACATGTTAGGTTTGCTTCAAGATGTATAAAATTTTAAAAAAAAAATTAATTCCGAAAATATATATAAAATTCCAAAAAAATATATAAAATTCCAAAAAAATATTTTTAATTTCGAAAAATATATAAAATTTGAAAAAAGTATATAAATTTTGAAATATATAGAAAATTCAAAAAATATATATAAAATTAAAAAAAAAATATAATATTCAAAATATATATATTTCAAAAAATAAAAAAAATAAAAAATATATAAATTTTGAAAAATATATAAAATTAGAAATAAATATATAAAATTCCAAAAAATATATATAAATTTTTAAAAAATATATAAAATTCGAAAAAAGTATATAAATTTTGAAATATATATATAAATTTTTAAAATTATATAAAATTCGAAAAATATATATATTTCAAAAAATAAAATTCGAAAAAAATATATAAATTTCGAAAAATATATAAAATTTGAAAATTATATATAAATTTTGAATTTTAATTTTTTTTTGAAATTTAATATATATTTTTTGAATTATATATATATATTTCAAATTTTTCATATTTGTTTCAAATTTTAATTTTTTTCGGAATTTAACATATTGTTTTTGAATTTTATATATTTGTTTTGAATTTTAAAATTTTTTCAAATTTTAATATATTATTTTTCAAAATTTATATATATGAGTTATCTCTTAAAATAATTTATTTTATTTTTTTAAAGGTAAAATTGTAATTTTGCAATAGGGATGGGGTAAATTGCACCCAATTAGGATAGTTGAGGGATTTTTTTTACCCCTTTTGTAGTTGAGGGGGGTTTTGTGCTCATGGGGCAATAGTTGAGGAAGGTTTTATGCACTTTACCTAAAATAAAATATTATAAACAAAGGTCTTGTGCAATACAATATTATAATTTAGAATTTATCTACAAAAATTTTTATAGTTTACAAAAAATAAAAAAATTATTTACAATATCCAAATGAGAGGTCTTGTGCAATACAATATTTATTTTTTTAATTGTAGAACTTATTAATTTATTATATTCAATCTAAAATCCAAAAAAAAAAACGGAATCTCAAATCATTTGAATTCACCAAACATGTTTTGCTTTCACATTTTAGGAAATCAGCAGTTCCACCAAACATGCTCTGCATGCTTCAGCTTTCATTTTTCTCATATCAGAATCATCAGCACCAAACATGTTTCTGCTTCAGAAAAAACTTGTTTCGCTACGCTTCAGCTTCCAAACCCGTTTGAAAACAGGAGCGGGAGCGTTTCCAAACAGGCCTACATATCACACTGTTGCATATAGAGTGACTAAACTTTGTATTAGTCCAAATATATTTATAAAAATGTAATGTCTTTAATTTATATTTTGTATACATGTCTCTCATTTCGAAATGCCCATAAATCATTTGTCAGGAGTCCCTCAATTAATGATAACCTACCATACCATATGTTAGTTAGGTTCCTTGAAGTAACTCGTGGCAACCACTTATCAAACCCCAGTTTTCTGTATTAACCAACATGTATAAGTCCTCTTATTTATAATGATTAGTTTATCCACAACCGGAGACTTGTGTATCACACTATGACAGCTGCGTGGCCAAACTCTCAAGAGTCCAAAGTTCCAAACATATTTATACATAGCCTATGATTCATATCTCCTATACGCGTTTCTCATTTTGAGATATACAAAAATCATATACTTAATTCATGGAGGTTCTAACTCAACACTAGAGTTTACCAAGACAAAGCATTCTTTTTTCTTTTTTTTTGATAAGTAAGAATTATATAAAAAGACACTCAAAAGGGGAGTGCGTCCCTAAACAAAACGGGTTCTAAGAGCCAAGCGAACCCAAGAAATCAATCTTTTCATTTATAGATGTACAAAATCTACTCTCCACCCAAAAGAACCAGTGTCCGTACATGTACATATTTTCTTGTCCCATTGGCCAAATAAATTGGTGTAGGAGCTCCTTTGTATATTATTTACCTTATACAGTTTCTTTATAAATCAATATGGGGGAATGGTCAAGTTGTATATATTGTCTTATTAGGCATTTAGTTTTTCACGACTATCCTATTTTAGAATTGTGAGTTTCAAGATAAATGAATTCAAATTATTGCCTTGTATGGAATTCTAAATGTCAGATGGAAGATCTATTCAACTTATATGTCCTTTCTTGTTATTTACAGCAAAGAATGGAACCACAATGCAAGTGAATACAACACCACGTAACAGAAATTTGGCACTAGCTGCATGACTTGGTATGCATGCGTCATCTCAGTTCCCGGTTGGCTTTTGTTATGGAGTTGGGAACTTCAGATCTGGCAATAGCTTCACAACAATGTCGCTCTAACTGGTTGCTCATTTTTGGTTATCAATGACATTCTAGTTTTCTCTAAGATGTTCATTTTATTTATTACTCAAACATTTGATTCCAGATACTGTGTCGTGCATACGTGGATTGTTGAAGAACAGTTGAGCAGCAACTATAGTAGCTCTTTTGCAAATAATGGTAGCGTTTAGATTCATAATCATTTGGTAAGTAAAAGCAAATGAGGTTTTGATCACAAGGCGAATATTGAAAATCGAACTCAGAGAGCAAGAAAATGTCAAGACAGTTTTGGCTAGGAGGAGACAAGTGGGACTGAGCTCAAGTTGAGACGCAACAGTTACTGTACCTAGATATATAGCTACACCGGAGGTTTGTACTCTTTTTTCATTACTAGTGGATTGGGTAGTCTATGAAAATTTGTATTTTTATACTCTCGGCTATCCATGTAAAAATTCCGGAGTTTTTTTTTTTTTTTTTAATGTTTCTTCTCCAGAGACTTGAAGTACTAGAACTTTTTAAAGAATAAAGGATACTTGTTGAAGCTGTTGTGCTGCTGTTTTCATTCCAGTACTTCCTTGTAGTCTTCGCATAATCAGGGTATGTGGTCTTACCATGAGCTCGAATTAAATTCAATATTTTTTTGCCTACTTTTGATTCGTGTTTTCTTCTTATTTTTCTGTTTTTATTCCCCATCCTTTCCTATGTTGCCACGTTTATGAGTTATTTTTAGTTGTATATGGTCTTTAATTGATAACATTAATCAAGACCATTATTATATTTAACAGGTTCAGCTTATTGTTCGATATGTTATCTATCATTCGATTCTTAACGCTTTTGGAAGGTGTCGGTACTGTTATGAAGCACCAATATTCATCTGATATTCAGATTTTAAGACCACTATTGTCTTATTTTATTACGTTCGCACAACCGTGTTTGTGAATCATGACATATATACACAACTACACCTCAAATTTTGAACACTTGTAGTGTACAATCATGATCATCTTCAAATAAATCAGAAACCAATTTACATGTTTAATTGATGGTTGGTAAACCCTAATAGATCTTCTAGTAGAGTTTAGTGTTGTTGTTATGTGAAGGAGGTTTGTTGTATTGTTGATGTTGAATCGAAGGTGGAATGCATGTATTTGTGAGGACCTACCTGTGTGTTGTGATATTTTATATTCAGTTGAAATATTATATGTTTCTATTAGTTAAAAGTCAGATTAAGTTTGTATTCCTTATTCCTTTTAAAGTAATCTCAATTGAAGATTGTCATGTTGTCGGAGGCATCCTTCTTTAAAAGACTTGATCGTCCACATAGATTAATTTGTGCTAAATCTAATAGCTTATGTCTAAATAATATATATATATATATATATATATATATATATATATATACTTAACAATAGGTCATAGAATAATGCTGCATCCTCTGCATGTCATGAATAGTAATAATAATTCAGTTTTGATAAAGGTACCGACAAAATAAACCAAACCAACCCAAGATCCTCAAGATTATAGATACATTTAGGGGTATATCTCCAAGTAATGCATCTTATAATAACCATATTTATTAATTCTTTTAGATTTAAGTACAATTACGGAGGACCAACACAATCAACCAAAAAACAACCAGAGTCAATGCCATTTTTCAATGGAAGTGGTCGTGGTTTATAAAAAAGAGTGACTTGGTGGTATCCCATTATTTAGGAGTTGTTGGAAGCTACAAGCTCCAAACAATATTAAACAAAGGCTTTACAATTTGAATGATCTCTATATAAAGGGTAAGTAAGGTGATTGCAATCTCATTAACAACTACTAGTACTAGTCCATTAATGTCTAAAGCCTAGAAGTTCTAGACTTGTTTGAGAGTTTGTGGCAGCTTTACTCCAATAGTTGCCAAAAATGGCCACCTTTTGGCCTTCCATTCTACATGCACTGGCTATGAGTATAGTGGCTGCAAATGTAATGGCAGATCATGAACCTTACATCTATGCATCTCCACCACCACCTTCTTATATTTACACATCACCACCACCACCACCACCACCACCACCACCATCTCCATCACCGCCACCTCCTTACTATAAATCGCCACCTCCACCCTCACCATCTTCTCCTCCTCCTTACAACTACAAATCACCACCTCCTCCCTCACCATCACCACCTCCCCCATACATGTACAAATCACCACCACCACCACCACCACCACCATCTCCTTCGCCTCTTCCTCTATGTCTATAAATCCCCACCACCTCCATCTCCTTATATGTATAAATCACCTCCACCTCCACCACCATCTCCATCACCTCCATCTCCATATGTCTACAAGTCTCCACCACCGCCATCTCCTTCACCTCCACCTCCATATGTCTACAAATCCCCGCCACCTCCATCTCCTTCTCCTCCACCTCCTTATGTCTACAAGTCTCCACCATCTCCATCACCACCACCTCTGTACATCTACAAGTCCCCTCCCCCTCCATCCCCATCACCTCCTCCACCTTATATATACAAATCCCCACCACCACCATCTCCTTCTCCTCCAGCTCTTTATGTGTACAAGTCTCTACCACCACCATCTCCATCACCACCTCCTTATATCTACAAGTCTCCACCACCTCCATCTCCATCACCACCTCTTCCGTATATTTACAACTCCCCTCCTCCTCCATTCCCATCACCCCCTCCTCCTTATATGTATAAATCCCCACCACCACATTCTCCATCACCTCCACCACCTTATATGTACAAATCACCACCACCACCTTCTCTATCGCCTCCACCTCCTTATATCTACAAGTCTCCACCACCACCATCTCCTTCTCCTCCACCTCCTTGTATCTACAAGTCTCCACCACCTCCTCCGTATATTTACAAGTCCCCTCCTCCTCCATCCCCATCACCCCTTCCTCCTAATATGTATAAATCCCCACCACCACCTCCTCCATTGCCCCCACCGCCTTATATCTATAAATCACCACCGCCGCCATCTTCTTCACCTCCACCTCCTTATGGCTACAAGTCCCCACCACCTCCATCTCCATCACCACCTCCTACTTACATTTACAAATCCCCACCACCACCTTCTCCATCACCCCCACTTCCTTATATCTCTAAATCACCACCGCCGCCATCTCCTTCACCTCTACCTCCTTATGTCTACAAGTCTCCTCCTCCATCACCATCACCCCCTCCTCCTTATGTCTATAAGTCTCCACCACTCCCATCACCATCACCACCTCTACCATATATCTACATGTCACCCCCACCACCATCTCCATCACCACCTCCTCCGCCATCTCCATCACCACCTCCACCATACATCTACATGTCACCCCCACCACCATCTTCTTCCCCTCCTCCTCCTTATGTCTATAAGTCTCCACCACCGCCATCTCCATCACCACCTCCTCCATATAGCTACAAGTCTCCTCCTCCTCCATCTCTATCTCCACCTCCACCATATATCTACACGTCACCCCCACCCTCACCACCATCTCCTTCCCCTCCTCCTCCTTATGTCTACAAGTCTCCAGTACCACCGCCATCTCCATCACCACCTCCTCCATACATCTACAAGTCCCCTCCTCTTCCATCCCCATCACCTCCTCCTCCTTACTACTACACATCTCCACCACCACCCTCGCCATGACCTCCTCATGTTTACAGGTATATATACCTCTCCTCCACCTCCTCCTAGCATTTACTAAAGAGATCATAATTTTCCATATTCATGGAAGTGTAACATATACATACATATATATGACTACATACAAAATTGTTTTCATATACTCTTCAAATACATTTTCTAATAATTCTTTTTGTTTTGCAGGTCCTTCAATAATGAGAAGAAACACTGGTATGGGAAGAAATTGGATGTCTCCTTGGGGTCGCAATGAAGATAATTTCACTGAAACAAGAGAACCAACTAGAAAAATATAAGGAGATTCACATGAATATCATGCTTTGACCTTTGCTTATATACAAAACAATTTTTTTTATTATTACAACAAATTAAATTGGAGTGTGAGATTGGTTTGAGTGAAGTTCTAAATATATATTTGTTGTTTAATTGTTCCCGTTTATTGTACCATATTTAGTCATCATCATCATTAGATGTTGATAAATTTGAATAAAATGAACCTTTTTTATTCCCGAAAAATTAATATTCTTCTTTTTCGGTACACTAGTAAGGATCGATCTTATTGTCAACGTAAAAATAATAAATCATATGCATGCATGTATATTTATGCTTAGAAGCGAGATGATTTTGAATACATACATGTAACAAGTGAGCTGCTGTTGAAAAGCAAGGCTCGGCTACACTTAGACAACCTTTGTTTCTGTGGCTTTTGGTCTTAATTCTATGCATCATTGTAGAAAGATTTAGACACTTTTAGAGAAATTAATAAATAAATAATTACAAAAATAGTAATATATAAATCAATTAAAACTCACCCTACAAAGCGAAATTTACTCAAATCCATTTATATTACACAAAATACAGAGACAGCTAAAACACTGATGTGATAATTTCTAAAAATGTAGTTGCATGAAACATGTAAACTAAGTATTAACCGAGGTACGTGAACTTGCTACATATGAGCAGATGTAGTAGCTAGTCATAAGGATGAGAATTAAATACATATATCTATATCTATATAATTAAGATATTGTAACGAGCTTCCGGTTAGAACTGCACCAACGATCATAGGACATTTGGAGATTCGGCCAATCCGAGGTAGAAATAGTGAAGTCTTGTAACCAATTTGTGAGGATAACCTCTTGGTCTAATGTGGGTAGAGCGGAGATCACCTCATCCATCGTTCTTTCCATTTCTCCCTTCTCGAAACCCGACAATACCGGATACGCTAAGCCGTTCTCTGCATAGCAAAACAATGGAAGCCAAAGCAATAGCATCTTGAACTTGATTTGTCTCGGGACCTCCAGGTCTCCTCCGATCAGCTCTCGAATCATTATAGCTACATATATACATAAATACACATGTAAATGAAGAAAAAGGTATAAGCTTTGGTTATGTTCGTATATAGATATATTTAGTCACTCCCTCGCCAACCAATTTTACTATACATAAGAAATACAAAACATCGATCACTCGACTATCGGTGCCTCACATCAACCGATGTCAATCGTCTCACTCACCGATGAGTCATCACTCTACGAGTTTCCTCATTCATGTAGTTATCTCGGGACCGTACACCGAGACACCTCATTAGTCAGGTGGATCAACATACTAGGATATATACTAGATCACCTCAGTTAGAAGGACGGTGTTTGTCTTTCCACGGAAACATTATTCAAACGGGTGAAGATTCAAGTTCTCACCACATGAGGTTTGGTTTTCTAGGGACGAGTTTCATAAAAAAAAATGAATCTAACTAGGGAGATCGTCCTTGAGATTTTTTTTTTTTTTTTTTTTTTTTTATCCAATTCAAACAACATGCAGTTTTGAAACTTACATAACTTTCATTATTTTATACGGGTGAGGACGACAGCATTTCAAACCGCACCGTTAGAATCATTAATCATTTTCATTTATATATATATATATATACATATATTATAGGTAAAACAAAATAGAATAAATAAATAATAGAGAAGAGGCACTGACCTGAGATTTTGACAATGAAGCCTTGAACCCTAGGGCTGGCCATTAAAGAAAGAGACGCCAGACCGGAGGCTAAGCTCCACTGAATGAGAGCTTCATCGACAGCCCCACACGCCCTCATTTTGTTCGTTATCCACAGAAGTTCATGAGCATGCTTCTCCGCCGCGATATCACTGCTCTCCCCGAAGGATCCCACTTGCCTCCTCTGCTTGATGCCTCCCAACCCGGGAAATATCGAGCCCAGGCAGAGGCTGAGACCGGATTTCAAGTAAGAGGCAAAGAAGGATCCCATAGGAAGGGTCCGAATAATGTTCAGACTCCAGAAGCCTCCTGCAGAACACTCATCTACCCCGCTTTGGCTGCCCTGAAGCGAGCGGTATAGAAGAGCCGAGGTTCGGGCGAATGCAGACGCTAGAGCTGCACGATTGATTTGGGCCAGCTCCGCGTGACCGTTCCTGGCGTTCTCCTCCACCATCTTTTCTGCCATTGCCATCGCAAATTGGTACTTCCTCGACGAGGCTGGGGTTTCGTTCAGCAATGCAAATACCTATAACCAAAACAGTAATGAATCTGTTACTATATTTAGAGAGAGAGATAAATATGAATAGAGAGTAATTAGTTTATAACACTATACACCATTAAGCAATCTAGAGTTTTGTTGCTACTGTTTGTACTTGCTTCTCGGTGCCACCCCTAGTAAATAAATTGAGAGAGGGCGATCCTAAAAAAAATTAAAGATAGAAAATCAACTAGCATAACTAAGAAGAACAATTACATCTAAATATTATTTCAAAAAATTATATAATTTTAAGAGAAGATAATAAATCAAATTGACCGTGGCATATTGCATGCTCACACATAAACTATCCTACTCCCTCTGTCCCATATTTTCCAAAATACTTGTCCAGATTCGAATCTCAATACAATATAATCTAATACTTTCCCAAATTATTCATCTTCATTAATCTCAAAAAAATTAATTAATTAATATATATTAATTAAAATGTAACTCTAATGGATATTTCATAAAATATGGAGTAAAGATATAAGACAAATATATTTCGGCAAACAACAAGTGTTAATCGTTAAGAACAAATTTTGTGACTTTCTATTCCAAATCTTCAACCTAATAAATACTCACTTTCTAAGAACTAATTTTTTATAACCGCATATATACATTGAAACTTTAAGGTAACAATTTTGCCACTCACTTGAATTTCTATGTCACACACTGCTTCTAGTAAGACTCCAACTTCATTTAAGGAAAATATTTTGAACAAAATTTGGCCATATGAGATTCTCTATAATGATTGTGGCTTGTTGCTTGATGAAAGACAGCTATGTAACTACTAATAATAATAATACTTACAAGAAAAAAACCCATTCAAAAATAAAATTTTGAATGAAAACTAAGAAATAAATGATCAACCTGCAATTTCCATCTTGATAAATATTCGAAAAACTAGACCATTCAATTTTAAATGAATCCAGGGGTTACAAGTTCTTGACAATCTTATTTTAAAGGGTTAGCACTTGTTGCTTGCCGAAATATATTTTTCTTTTATCTTTACTCCATATTTTATGAAATATCCATTAGAGTTACATTTTAATTAATATATATTAATTAATTAATTTTTTTAAAAAAATATGAAAATATTTATAACTCCTTACTCTATATCTTTTGAAATATTCATTAGAGTTACACTTCAAGTAATGCATATTAATTAGTTATTATTATTATTTAAAAGTTTTGAAATATTTTCAACCTCTTTTCTTTAACTTTTATTTTGAAAAAAATATTTGGAAATATTCACAAATATTATAAGGTTCTAATCTTGGGGCATAGGGGTAATTTCACCACCTAGATATTTATTTCATGAAATAGGGGAGACAAAACAAGGGCATTCCGGTCATTTCACTCCTTCAAGGGGGTGTCATTGCAAGGAAAATGAAATCTCAGGGGGCGAGCGAAATTAACAAGAACTTCAGGGGATCCTAGTGCAATTTCACTTAACGGTGTTATAACTGTGCAGGAAAAACTATAGTTTGGGGGGGTTTTCAGCACAAAAAGTATAGTTTGGGGGGGTTTTCAGCACAAAAAGTATAGTTTGGGGGGGTTTTCAGCACAAAAAGTATAGTCCAGGGGGGTTTAGTGCACACCAAGGGGTTTAGTTATAGAAAGGGTATAGTTGAGGGGTTTTTTTTGCTATTAACCCTAAAAAAAATAAAAGATAGAAAATCAACTAGCATAATTAAGAAGAACAATTACATCTAAATATTATTTCAAAAAATTATATAATTTTAGGAGAAGATAATAAATCAAATTGACAGTGGCATATTGCATGCTCACACATAAACTATCATACTCCCTCCGTCCCATATTTTCCAAATTACTTGTCCAAATTTGAATCTCAATACAATATAATCTAATACTTTTTCAAATTATTCATCTTCGTTAATCTCAAAAAATAATGGGCCTACTAAAAACTACAACTATACTATATTATCAAATGACAAAATTGGAAATACAAAATAATCAAAAAATATTAAAAAATCATACTTGGACAACTAATTTAGGACAGATGAAATATATAAATTACATATTTGATGATAATACTATACAAAAGCATGTACAGAGAGGAGAGTATGACTATTTTCATGCCCTCACCCACGTACACGTGTAATTAGTGTCACGTGGCATATCCCATGCTTGCAACTCATATAATCCCTCAGACCTAAATTAGTTGTCCAAATCTGATTTTTTAGCAATTTTTTTTGTCATGTTGTGTTTTCAATTTTACCCTTTGACAATATAATATAGTTGTAGTTTTAGTGGGGCATATTGCTTTTTGAAGTTAATGAAGAGATGTAATTTGAAAAAATATAAAATTATATTGTATTAAGATTCGAAACTGAATAATTATTTTGGGACAAATAAAATTGAGAAAGTAGACAAGTAATATAAGACGTGTTAAAATTAATGACTGGTTAGATTTAGGTCCTATATATATGATGTAATACATTACAATCCTAATAGAGAATAATACACAGGATCATATTTCTTCTTCACGTATTTTGTTTCTCTCTGCTTCACATATTATACCCTGCCAACCTAAGTTATCACAATAATACCCAACATGACGGAGGGAGTATATAAAACAGTAGAGATCATAATAGTAACCATGCCACAATGTAGAGTTTTGTTGCTACTATGTGTACATGTGTCACATTCCCAAGCGATTTGTATTGATTGACTGAGAAGCCAGTACAAGAAGTAGGAGCAAGACAACGATCCTTTCATGCTATCCCACACACAGACATATATATATATAGAGAGAGAGAGAGAGAGATTCCACACACATGCATATATAGTTAACGAGTGTCACCACCTCTATGCCACGTGGCATATTGCATGCTTAAACATCATAAATTCCAATATATATAACTTAGTGACGTTAAAAAAGTAAATCTTCAATACATACAATGATACTCTTAGACTTGCATCCTCTCTACTATTTATGGATAGGGATGGCAAAATAGTCCGATTCGGCTGGATTCTGACCCGGTCCAATTTGATTGGGGCGGGTTTGGTATCCAAAATTAAAATTCGAAGCGGGTTCGGGTTTTCTGGAAAACTCGTTGGTAACCCGACCCGACCCGACCCGTTTACAATTTTAATTTTATTATTATTATATATATATGTGCATCTTTGTCGATATATAATTCATTAATCTGATTCTTGGTGCTGACATCTATATATATTTTCTTTTTGGAAGAATTTCAGTCAATATGCGTATATATATATTTGTTTGTCAAAATATGTGGGATATTTGGTTTATAACGTAAAACAAAATATATGCCTAGAATAAGAGAGAGATACTTGGTTTATAACTTAATTTGTCATCAAGCGCATTATAACTTAATTTGTCATCAAATAATTTAGTAAATCAACTGTACTTCTAATTTATTAGAAATAATTTAGTACAACCGATGGTAACCCGATGGAACCCGTTTATACCGACGGGTGGTAATGGTATTACCGATTATAACCCGTCTCGGATTTGGGACGGATTTGGTATTAGTAATTTTTAAATGGGGTAATAATGGTATTAGCCAAACTCGTCACAAACCCGACCCGTTATCATCCCTATTTATAGGTTGTGACTATGCAATATGCCACGTTGGAACTCCCTAGCTCCTACCTTCATTTGCTCAAAAAATCAATTAGCAAACTAATAGATGAGGGATATATATATATATATATATATATATATATATGTGTGTATAATGCTAAACAACTATTGTTGTGTTCTTGATTTCTTGGAGTTTGCCCCTAATCTCTTTACTCGATCTGAAATTTTGACTTGTACACAATTTAATTTTCCCTTACACATACACACAGTACTTCACTTAGACTTTAAGAATATTAAAATAATTAACATGAAAAATCATCCTCACCTATATATATATATGCTTATCATAACCAATTTACATAGTTTAGGAGAATATTAGTTTATTGTTATATGTTTTGGTTGGTTTTGATATGATTAATATAAATAATTTGGATCTCACAATAACGTATCCAAACGGTTGATATGCATTCAGTATCTCAAGTTTTGATATGATTAATATAAATAATTTGGATCTCACAATAACGTATCCAAACGGTTGATATGCATTCAGTATCTCAATTCTACCTATCCAACTCTCAATATGTATTGGCCACCTCAATTTTAAATTCTGATTAGTAATTCGGTGCAAGTATAATATCATTACTCTTACTCAAGATTATGAAATAAGTAATTGAAATAATAATTAACAACAAAGATAGAAGAGAAAAAAAAATGACTAACTTACATGTGAAAGTGCTCTACCAAGAGCTTTAACCGACGAAGGCTCAGCACTCGACCCCGGGTGCATAATCACCTCCAAAGAAGAAAGCGTCGAGGCTAACGCCGAAGACGACAACGACGCCGGAATCATCGAAGAAGAGAAACCCTCATCGTGATCAGTCAAAAGCAAAGGAGAAGCTTGTGGCCCCCCTGAGGAGGAAGGTAACATATAGCTAGAGCAATAAGGGAAGTGGTCCATCAAAACCCTAAGGACCCAAACCACCATCCACGTCATCAGCATCACCATGAACCTCGCGTGGTCCGCCACCTTCCACCGCTCCATGTTCTGCGCCTCTGCGCTCGACCCCGACGCCACCGCCACCAGTGCCTTTGCCGCCTTGTTCACCGTGGACATGAATATGGAGTTCAGCAGAGCTGATGGCCTCCTTATTTTGGCTAGTTGGTAATCATAATCTGTTGGCGCCATAACTGTATATATATATATATATATATGGATGTGTAGTTATATGTATTTGTATGTATGTAGAGGTGGGTTGAAGAAGAAAGGGTGTTTTGAGATGGTAGTAATGGAGTTTGAGTTTGTATCTTTAGGAAAGTTTTGCAAGTTTTTATGTGACATGTGTAAATGGGGGTAGGGGTAGAATGGTAAATTTACGGTTTTTGGTCTGTTAGTGTGCTTTTAAGGTTGTAGTGACAGGTATCTATGTCGGTCCTGGCTTTTATTTTTAGGAGTGCCACGTCACATGACCTCTAGCCATGTACTAGGACATATTATAACTTGACCCCTCTAGATTGGATAATTACACCCACACCCCTTAGAGATTGGTTTTTTTTACCAGTTTCCCCCTCCCTCATTATTCCGGTAAGGTCAACGCCGGCCAATCCAAATTTTGCATGGGAATTACTATGTTAGCCTTGACAAATCTCTCATACTTACTCGGCGAGTCGACTAGCTGAGTTCTACGCGGTCTCCGAAAATAGAAGTCTTGAATGTGCATAAATGTTGGTTTCCATACCTGCATGTGGAAGAGACAAAACCACCACCAACCCACTGCCATATACAACCAACCATAGGCGTATGCATCCAAACCATCAACCATCCACTAGCACGCCTTCACCAAGAGTCAAGCAAGGAGGCGCCGCCCACGCGTGAAGACTTCAAAGCCACGCATGTTGATGTGTTTGTTTTTGGTTTCTTTCTCTGCCTATATAAGGCATGTTGTACTGATGGTATAATCAGGTGAAGAGCCATATGTGATAAGTGCAAAACAGAGAGAGAGCTAGTGATACACGAGAGAGTAAGCCACAGAGAATTACTCTGTGATGTTTGTAAGTGAGAGAGTTGTGAGGTAGAGTCGATAAACACTTGTATCCTCCCTCATACCCGGTTTGTATTTCAAACCGAAGATAGTGAAGCCTCTCAAAGTGGACGTACCCATATTTTTGGGAAACCACTATATATTTGGTGTTCATTGTGTGTGTGTGATTGCATTTGAGCTTACTTTCGACCCAACAAAGTGGTATCAGAGCCATTAAAGGTCAACAAAGCCGAAACTTCAAGCTCTATTTCGAACCAGTCCAGAGCTCAAATCACCACACCCCTCACATTTTCGGCCGACCCATCAACCAAGGAATCCATTCCCGTTGAAAAACAGTCTAAAACTCCTTCACACGCGCCCCCACGCGCCTCCCAAGCGTCGGCAACAACGGTGTCACGCGCTGCACGAGTCTTCTTCCTCCAGAGCGCGTGAGGACCACGCGCAGCACGCGCCCCACGCGCCACCAAGCTCAGCCGCGCGTGAAGCCACGCGCCACACGAGCGCCACGTCACTGCTGACGTCAGCAAGGGTGCCACGTCACTGCCGACGTCACCCCTTGCCACGTGTCATCCCCTGATACTGCCACGTGTCCTGCCACGTGTCAATCAACCATTCAGCCACGTCACCTGCCACGTGTCACCACGGATACCTTGCCACGTGTACTGCCACGTGTCACCTTCTGCTGCTGCCACGTCATCACCAAGTTTGCAAAATTACAATTTTGCCCCTCGACATTGTTTTGACTATTCCGGACTCATCGTAACTCGGAATTGAGCCCAGTCAGAGGCTATCTTAAGGTTTTCGACCGTTTCGGACGCAACGGTGCACTCTGTTTCGTGAGATTCCACTCCGAATATATAAAACAAGCCAGGAGGGCTTAAAATTCCGTTTCGATGGAAGATTCAGGATCCGGAACGATGATCAGATTGACCGCAACCAACTATTCATTGTGGAAGTCAAAGATGGAGGATATTTTGTATATTAAAGATATGTGGAAGCCGATCAAAAGGACCGATGATGCACCTGATGGCAAACCGAGGGACATGACCGACGTAGACTAGACAGTACTCAACCGAAAATGTGCTGCCCAAATCAGACAATGGATCGACAAAAGCATTTACCAAAATTTTGCCAACGACAATGATGCTTATGCTCTTTGGCAAAAATTGGAGAAGATGTACGCACGGAAGACATCTCAGAACAAGGTAAATCTTTTGAGTCGTATGGTGAATCTTAAATACAAAGACGGCAAAAGTGTGTCAAAACACATGAGCGAATTCCAGGGGCTGTTGGATCAATTCAACTCGATGAAAATGACTATAGAAGATGAGATGCAGGCAGTATTCCTATTACACTCCCTTCCGAAAAGCTGGGATACGCTAGTTGTCTCTGTAAGCAACTCAGCTCCAGACGGAATAATCAATATGGAAATGGCGAAAGACAGAATGCTGAACGAGGAAGCAAGAAGAAAGGAAGAAGGATATCATCCTGAGTCAGAAGCTCTTGTCACTGAAAGACGAGAAAGAAAATAATGGCGCGGTAGAAGCAAAAGCAGAAACCATCGCAATCAGCCACAACATCGTGGGCGATCAAAGTCTACTTTCAGAAGAGACAAAACTTGTCATCACTGTGGCAAGCCAGGCCATTTTATCAAAGAATGCAGGAAGCTTAAAGCCGAACAGTCTGGACAACAGACCAGAATTAGAGGTGAAGAAAGTACCTCCGAAGCAGCAGCAATAGCCGGAGAAGGGCTCGTCATCGTTCAAGATGATGAGTGTGTCAACTTCACATCCGAAGAATCTACCTGGGTTATTGACTCAGGTGCTTCCTGTCACATCACTTCGAGGAAGGATATGTTCACATCCTACACCAGTGGTGACTTCGGACTTATGAAGATGGGAAACCAAGTAGCATCCAAAATTACCGGCATAGGCGATATTCTTTTGGAAAGCAGCAATGGATGCAAACTACTCCTCAAAGATGTGAGACATGATCCAGATATTCGTCTCAACCTGATCTCCACCGGCAAGCTCGATGATGAAGGCAACAACAGTCATTTTGGTGATGGCAAGTGGAAGCTCACCAAATGCAATCTCGTGGGGCCAGAGGAAAGAAGACCAGTTCACTCTACACAACGCAAGCAAAATTGTGCAGAGTCGAGGTGAATACGATGGAGAAAGAAATCCCCACCGAGTTATGGCACAAAAGACTCGGTCATATGAGTGAGAAAGGACTCAAGGTCCTTGCCAGAAAAGAACTCTTACCTGGAATGAAAGGTACTCCATTACACACATGTGTCGACTGCATCATGGGGAAACAGCACAGAGTTGCATTCCGCAGTTCCCCTCCATCTAGAAGACCAAACATTCTAGATCTCGTACACACGGATGTTTGCACCATGCAAACCAGAACCCATGGAGGTGCCCTCTATTTTGTCACATTCATTGATGATCATTCCAGGAAATTATGGACCTTTGCCTTGAAAACTAAAGACCAGGTGCTGGAAGTGTTCAAGGAATTTCATGTAAAGGTTGAAAGAGAAACTGGAAAAAGGCTGAAATGTGTACGTGCAGATAATGGTGGCGAGTACAGAGGACCATTCGAGGAGTATTGCAGACGCTTCGGCATCAGACTCAAAAAATCAGTGCCGAAAACTCCTCAACATAACGGCCTTGTAGAAAGAATGAACAGAACCATCTGCGAAAGGATCAGGTGCATGTTATCTAATGCCAAGTTGTCAACTCCTTTCTGGGGTGAAGCAATGAGAACAGCGGTTGACTTAATCAACCTATCTCCCTCCGTTCCATTAAACTATGATGTTCCAGAGAAAGTATGGAGAGGGAAAGATGTTTCCTACAAACACTTGAAGGTGTTTGGCTGTAGAGCATTTGTCCACATTCCCAGAGATGAAAGATCCAAGCTTGATGGAAAGGCCAAACAGTGCATCTTCCTGGGATATGCCCATGAAGATTTTGGTTACAGACTCTGGGATCCTATCAACAAGAAGGTCATCAGAAGCAGATATGTGATATTTTTCGAAGATCAGACCATTGAAGATCTTGAAAAACAGAAGAAATCAGATCCACCTGAAGAGTTACCAGCTAATCTAGACCCGGTTCCCTCACCGAGAGCAGAAAATGATGGGGGAGCTATTCAAGGAGATCGAGCTGATGATGATGCAGAACCAGAACCAGTTACAGAAGAAAATCCGGTTGATCCTCAAACAAGGAGATCTTCCAGAGAGCGACAACCGAACTGCAAATATTCCTCCGCAGAGTACGTGATGTTTAGTGACGGGGGCGAACCAGAGAACTATCAGGAAGCTGTTAAAGACAGTAAAAATGCGGAGTGGATGAAAGCCATGCAGGAAGAGATGAAATCGCTGCATGAGAACCACACATATGACTTGGTCAAGTTACCGCAGGGAAGGAAAGCTCTCATAAACAAATGGGTATTCAAACTGAAGTCTGAAGAAAACAATCCACAACCAAGGTACAAGGCAAGACTGGTTGTGAAGGGATTCGGTCAGAAGAAGGGCATTGATTTTGAAGAAATATTTTCACCGGTGGTGAAAATGTCCTCCATCCGAGTTGTTCTTGGCTTGGCAGCCAGCTTGAATCTAGAGATCGAACAACTGGATGTAAAGACCGCATTTTTACATGATGATCTGGATGAAGAAATCTACATGGAGCAACCTGAAGGATTCAGAACCAGAGGAAAAGAAAATCTTGTGTGCAGATTGAAGAAGAGTCTCTATGGGCTCAAACAAGCACCAAGACAGTGGTACAAAAAGTTCGATTCATTCATGGACTAGAATGGGTACAACAGAACCACTGCAGATCATTGTGTATTTGTCAAGAAATTTCCTGATGGAGATTTTATCATCCTCTTGTTATATGTCGATGATATGTTGATCGTTGGCCATGACAGCAGCAAGATCAACAAATTGAATAAGGAACTGAGCAAGTCATTTGCTATGAAGGAGTTGGGACCGGCAAAACAAATCTTGGGAATGCAGATCTCTCGAGACAGACTGAAACACAAGCTCTGGTTATCTCAAGAAAGGTATATCGGCAAAGTTCTTGAAAGGTTCAACATGAGCAAAGCAAAATCAGTCAGTGCTCCACTTGCAAGCCACTTCAAGTTGAATATGAAGCAGTGTCCTTCAAGTGAGACAGAAAAGGCAGAAATGAAGAAAGTGCCTTATGCTTCAGCAGTTGGCAGTTTGATGTACGCCATGGTATGCACGAGGCCTGATATTGCTCATGCAGTTGGAGTTGTCAGTCGGTATCTGTCAAATCCTGGAAAGGACCATTGGGCAACAGTAAAATGGATTCTCAGGTATCTTAGAGGAACTACCAATATTTGTTTATGCTTTGGTAGTGGCGAACCTTTATTGGAAGGTTGTACAGACGCAGACATGGCCGGAGACAGTGACTCCAGAAAATCCACATCGGGATACCTAATCACTTTTTCAGGGGGAACAGTTTCATGGTAATCCCGATTACAAAAGTGTGTTGCTTTATCCACCACAGAAGCTGAATACATTGCAGTAACAGAAGGATGCAAAGAGCTCCTGTGGATGAAGAAGTTTCTTCAAGAACTGGGACAAGAGCAGGAAAAGTATGTCATATACTGTGACAGTCAGAGTGATATTCATCTTAGCAAAAATTCAACCTTCCACTCAAGGTCCAAGCACATAGACGTCAGGTATCACTGGATCCGTGACGTGCTCGAAGATAAACTTCTACAGCTAGAGAAGATTCACACAGATGATAATGGATCAAATATGATGACCAAGAGTCTGTCCAGAGAAAAGCTAGAAGTTTGCAAAGAAGAAGCTGGTTTAACACCAGCCCCAAATTAGCAGTGAGGGGGAGATCAGGTGAAGACGTTCTCCTCTGATTGGTATGGAAGGGGGAGAATTGTTGGTTTCCATACCTGCATGTGGAAGAGACAAAACCACCACCAACCCACTGCCGTATACAACCAACCATAGCCGTATGCATCCAAACCATCAACCATCCACTAGCACGCCTTCACCAAGAGTCAAGCAAGGAGGCGCCGCCCACGCGTGAAGACTTCAAAGCCACGCATGTTGATGTGTTTGTTTTTGGTTTCTTTCTCTGCCTATATAAGGCATGTTGTACTGATGGTATAATCAGGTGAAGAGCCATATGTGATAAGTCTAAAACAGGGAGAGAGCTAGTGATACACGAGAGAGTAAGCCACAGAGAATTACTCTGTGATGTTTGTAAGTGAGAGAGTTGTGAGGTAGAGTCGATAAACACTTGTATCCTCCCTCATACCCGGTTTGTATTTCAAACCGAAGATAGTGAAGCCTCTCAAAGTGGACGTACCCATATTTTTGGGGAACCACTATATATTTGGTGTTCATTGTGTGTGTGTGTTTGCATTTGAGCTTGCTTTCGACCCAACAATAAATGGATTGAATGTGCAGAAATGGTGATTAGCTCTATGGAAGAGCGTTACACTTTTGGTTGGAACTCTCTTATTAGAGGAAACCTCCAAAAATACAGAACCCATGAAGCCATTTTGGTTTACAATCAAATGATATGCAAATATGTCCAACCTGACCACTTTACATTCACATTAGTCCTCAAAGCATGTACCCAATTGGCAAAACTGGAAATTGGGAAACAATTTCATTCACAAATCATTAAGATGGGATATGAAGGTAGTTTTTATGTTCGGAACAAATTGAATCATGTTTACGCATTATCTGGGTCAATGATTGATGCACGGAAGGTGTTCGACAAAAGCGTTGAACTAGACATTGTGACATGGAACACCATGCTTGAAGGGTATGCTGATAATAAGGATTTTGAATCACTTCATCAAATATTTGAGACAATGCCTTGTAGAGATGTAGAGATGTGGTGTCTTGGAATACTATGATTGCTTGTTTTGTGGAGGTGAGTGAGTTTGGCAAAACGATTGAGATGTTTAGACTGATGCAGGAAGAAGGGGAATCACCAAATCGAGTGACGTTGGTTAGTGTTTTAACTACAGTAGCACATTTGGGTGCACTTGCTCAAAGAAAATGGGTTCATGCTTATATTAGGAGACGGGGAATTAAGCTTGATGAGAACCTTGGATCCGCGCTTGTAAACATGTATTCCAAGTGTGGGTGCTTAGATGGTGCAATTGAGACGTTCAGTGAGACTGAGAGGAAGAGTGTGGACTCTTGGAATGCCATGATTGAAAATTTGAGTTTGTAAAATTATCTTATGTGAAGGAAACTCATTCTCACAAAATTTGGAAATCTTTTGAAATGTAGTTTGTTAAATTATCTCATATGAACTTTGATGAAAGAGATTGTGTGTGTATTTGTGTGTTTAGAGGGAGATTTTAGGGTTACGGTTTTTCAATAAGGAGATGAAGAAGAAGATAGGTTAGGTTAATTTAATTTAATTTAGGTTAGATTATTTTAATTTTGGTTAGGTTAGGTTTTAATAAAGGGAAAATAGGTAAATTAATATTTTAATTTTTTTTATAAAATTATAATAAAATTAATTGGGCAATTAAGTAATTTCAAATTACCGGTCATGGGAAATGACTTAGAGGGGTGCGGGTGTAATTATCCAATCTAGAGGGTCAAGTTATAATATGTTCTATCTAAAAGGGGTAAAACTATAATATACCTATACATATATATATATATATAAAATAGAGCCATTATCACATAACCCATTAGGTTTCATTCAAATTATCAAATTATCCCTTAGCTATCAAATAACCTCCTAACCTTTTTTAATTTGATCAATATCCCCCTCTACCATCAAATTGATAAAGGATTAATTATCTTGGCAGCTCCTAAAATTTGCTCTATCTTCAATCACACCCCTCAAGTTTTAAAATCATCATTTATACCCCTGATTTTTTCAAACTCACATCATTTACACCCCTTATAACTAAAATACCCTCAAAGTTGAGATATTTGGTGTTTGAAAACAAGGTTTACTAGCCTCATCTTTTATTATCCAAATCAACCAATAATTTTTTTTATTTTGGTATAAATCAAAAAACAAATTCGTTTGAAGTTAAATATTTTTTTAAAAAATAAAAATCTAATTGGTAGTTCGAAATATTTTCTACTCTAATTTTTTTATTTTGAAAAAAATAGTCCCTCAAACACATTTTCGCATAAATAAAAAAAGTAGTGTAAAATATTTTTTTCAAAAAAACAATAATAATAATACTTAAATATTTTCTTCAAACTACCAAGCAGAGTAAAATATAAAAACAATTATAAAATTTTGGCACTTTTTTTTTATAAAAATAAAAATTATTTCAGCAAAATAATTTTATATAGAAATAATAATATTTTATAATTGTTTTTAAATTTTACCATGATTGGTAGTTCGAAAAAAAATATTTCGGCATTATTATTATTTTTTTGGAAAAAAAATATTTTACCCTACTTTTTTATTTATGCTAATATATGTTTGAGGGACTACTTTTTTTATTTTTTAATTATTTTTCTATAAACGAATTTATTTTTGATTTATGCCAAAATAAAAAATTAATGGCTTGTTTGGATAATAAAAGATGAGACTAGTAAATCTTATTTTCAAACACCAAATATCTTAACTTTGAGGGTATTTTAGGTATAAGGGGTGTAAATGATGTGAGTTTGAAAAAATCAGGGGTATAAATGTGATTTTCAAACTTGAGGAGTATGATTGAAAATAGATTAAACTTTAGGGGGTGTCAAGGTAATTAATCCTTTATCAATTTGATGGTGAGTGGGGATATTGATCAAATTAAAAAAAATAGGAGTTATTTGATAGGATATGGAATAATTTGATCATTTGATTAAATCTTAGAAGTATTGTGATAGTAGCCCTATAAAATAAAATAAAAATTATGACCTATGATGTTATATTGACAGAGCATATTGTTGGTTTGTTCATTAAAGCATTGGCTACCCCATCATCATAACCAATTTTGTATGTGTTCCAGAGGTCACTACTCATTAGCTGCTAAATTGCAGATTTGATTTGATCAATGGGTTGGTTGGTCCTAATAAGAGCAAATAAAACAACAATTTTTTTGGGAAATTAGAATGATTAGAGAAAGAGAGAAACATTGCTTTCTGTAGTCAAATGTTGCGGATTTTTGTTTGTGTGTTAGTAATGAGAGAGAAAATCTATAAAACGGTAGAATACTGTTTTCGATATTTTTATATTTTACACGCGATGTTGGATACTTTGGACAAATTTATAAAAGAGTTGAAATTTTGTTATGCTCGAATTCTTATTAAGTCTAAATAATTTTGTTAGAATTATAATTATATACACATAATATGTATTATTTTTTAAAATAAATAAATAAATAATAACACCGATTTGAGCAGTAAAAGAATAGCTTGAACCACTCAACCCCATCTCGAAAGAAAGGGATGGGTAAAAATTCGTTGTAGCAAGTTGAATATATTATATCGATAATACCAAAAGCTGCTTAATACAACTTGGAACCACCCTTAAATGGTAACAGGATTCACTGAATAATCACATGAATTAATAATTAAAAGCACATTTTAATGGCTAAATTATCCAACTAGAGCATAAGACAAACCTCTAACAGAAAATAAAAAACAAAAGTACGACTTCATTAGTATAAATAAGATTCCTCAAACAGATAATGCGGCGAAATTTCATTGGTGGTAGAAAATGGTCTTTTGAATATTCAAGAGAGCAAATATATGTAGGTTTTGTTAGCATAAGTTTAAGGGTAAATACCATTTACATCCCTTCTGATTTGCCTATATCCCAGTTACACTCCCCTACTATGGTATATCTCAGTTACACCCCCTCAGTTTTAATTCCATGTATCGAACACCCCCCTCCGTTAGTCAACCGTTAGTTGTTGACCGTTATGTGATGATGTCATCAGTAAAAAAGTGATAAATGGTTTATTTTGCCCCTTGTAGTCAAATGACTTATTTAACCCCCTCCCATCATTTAATAATTTAATTTGTATTAAATTTTCAATATATATATAAAATTCAAAAATATATATATTAAAATTTGAAAAATATTATAAATTCGAAAATAAATATAAATTTAAAAAATATATAAATTTCGAAATTATTTTTTTTTTCAAAAAAACATATTAAATTTCGAAAATAAATATAAAAATCACAAAAAACATAAAAAAAATTGAAACAAATATATAAAATTAAAAAAACATATAAAATTCAAAAATATATATTAAATTTTGAAAAAAATTATAAAATCAAAAATAAATATAAAATAAAAAATATATATAAATTTTGAATTTTTTTTTTTAAAAAAAAAATCTCTCTCTCCCTCTCTCTCTCTATCTCTCTCTTTCTTTCTCTCTCTCACACACACACATGCACACACACATATATATACATATATATATACACACACACATATATATATAGATCTATCGTCGTCGCCGCCACAGCCCCCTCCCACCACCTCCCCCGCCGCCGCCGCCCCCTCCCACCGCCTCCCCTATTTCCGACCCCCTGCACACACACATATATATACATGTATAGATCTATATATATATATACATGTATAGATCTATATATATATGTGTGTGTGTGTGTGTGTGTGTGTGAGAGAGAGAGAGAGAGAGAGTTGGGGTGTAAATGAAATTAATAAAATATTGAAGGACAAAAGAGACATTTCACTCAATTCCGTTAGATTAACTAACAGCAGTCAGTGACAGGGGGTGTAACTGGAATATATCATAATAGAGGAGGTGTAACTGGAATATATGCAAATCAAAGGGGTGCAAGTGATATTTACTCTAAGTTTAAGTGGCAAAGTCTTTACACACTACTTTGGTCAAATATTACTGCATATATAAGATGCCACGATATACAGCGAGAAACGTGGGAGCAAAGTATACATGCATGAGGCGGTTAAAGCAAAAGTAAGGGCCGCTTTAGAAATCACTCTTTTTGTATTTGTTTCACACCCAAAAATTTAAAAATAAACTTTTATTTGTTCTTGTTTTTCATCATAAAAATAAAAAACAAAAATACTGTGTTTGGGGCAAAAACTTTTTTTGTCTCTCACACACACACAATCACACACACGAATTGGGGGTTTGGGGTTTCAACAGAGAGAGCCGATGGTGGTGGTGGTCAGTTCCGAAGGCGGCGGCGGTGATGGTGGTGGGTTGAATTGGTGATTGGGGTTCCGGTGGTGGTGATGGTGGGTTGCGAATTTGTTGTTGGGGTTTCGAATTGGGAGTTTTGAATTGGGAGTTAGGGTTCCGGTAGTGATGGTGGTGGTGTGTGTATATATGTGTGTGTGTATTTGCAGTGGCGGTGGCGGGTGGTGGTGGGGGTGGGGGTGGTGTGTGTGTGTGTGTGTTTGTTTGCAGTGGTGGCGGTGGTGGGTTTTGTATGTGTGTGAGAGAGAGAGAAGACCCAAAAAACACCAAATTGGTGTTCTTCGATTTTGGCCCAAATTTGTTTTTGTTCTTACAACTGTTCACAAAAACGTTTTGGAAAAAATGGGTGCCAAACATGGATTTGTTCCATGAACAGTAAAAAAACAAAAATAAATACAAAAACACCATTTTCCAAACGGGGACTAAGGATTAAGCAATGGCTTGTTTGCTTGGAGCTTCCAAGGTGCAAGGTGGTTTTGGATTAGTTGAACATGCCTTTAATTACATACATGTATACTTATGTTATCTGAGAAGAAAGAAATAAAGAAAGAGAGAATACACGCAGAGAAAGAGAGTGTATAAATCTATTGTAGCAAGTTGAATATATTTTAGGGGTAATTACAGTTTCACCCCCTTGACTTATGATATATTATACTTGCATCCTTTGTTATTTAAAAAAATATATTTTGACTTTCTCTAGTTTGTAAGTAGTAACAAAAATTTACCTTCGACGAACTTTCAACATGGCCAACACTTATGTTAGCAGTTGACCAGAGGTGAAATCAAGGTTATACCCTTATTTATTTGTAAATGCATTTTTTAAATAAAAAATAGGCAAGTATAAGCCTTGGATTTCTCAAGCCCAATAACAACCTTCTCCAGATCCATCAAAGGATTATGGAATAAGAATCTCGGTTCGAATCTTGGCCCACAAGTTGCTCCTATCAACACTAAGCCCTAAATGGTTTAGAATCAAATCAAATTCCTAATTAAAGATATTAGTTAGCATAATTAAAGATAATTGCAATCCCAAATGTTAAGGGATTATGATTGATTTTCATTTCAAAATTAATGGGCCAAAAAGTCCATTATCAAATTGTATAAATAAGACCTTAGAGCTTGAATAAAGATCATTTTGAGGGAGGTGCAATTTTCTGCATCTACACTTTGGCACCGTATGTGGGAACAATACGTGATTGCACTGCTTCTATGCACGTACCTTTGCTACAACTTTTTCAATCACTATACTATACAAAATATAGTGAATAACAACCATACAATAAATATCGCAAAACCTTTTTGATTCAAAATCACACAATGGTTTACAAATAACACTTCTGCGTGTTTGTGTGAGTGAGAAAGAATTTGGTTTAGTTTGAAACCAGACACCGCCATAGACGCACTAGGCCATCGATGGCAACCCTCCACTAGTGCCACCACCCAATCAGCAACAGTGTAGCAGCTCGACGGGGAAGCCTATGCAGGCCCTCTACGCTAGTTGCACCAAGGTCGCTCGCTTTTTCTTTCTTCACCGACCGCTGTGGCAACTCGTTGATGCAGTTGGAGGCCCTTCGTATGGCTTACGACGAGATCAAGAAGGGCGAGAAAATCCGGGTTCAAAAGATTGATGGACGGTTGGGGCCCATTTATGGACCCGACCCGAATTGGACTGAATCCGTCAACAGAGGAAGCTTGACTGGAGGTATTTGAGGATTGCCGATAATTACAAATCATTGGAAGAGGTGACTGAGGCACTTGCACGTGTTGGCCTTGAATCTTCAAATCTCATTGTTGGCATTGATTTTACTAAAATCAATGAGTGGACATATTAACAACATTTGATGAGGATAACTTGATTCCATGTTTTGGATTTGGAATTGAGATGCATCAACACATGAATTCTGGAAATTTTGGAAAAGCAGATAAGTATTCTATATTTTTTATATAATAAAAATATACTATTATACAAAATATACACGTCAAAAGGTCAATCGCCACTCAAGAAATATATTTACAAAAAAAAATTATAACGTATTTTACGTGTATACCTAAAATAGTGATGATGCAAAAAAAAGTGGCCAATTACATATGGTGTGGTAAAAGGTCGGGCTAAAAATAGTGTTTAAGAACGGACTCTTACAGTGACCTAGTTTTATCTCTCACAAGTGCACAAATCGTATTATAGTATAGTTCAGCTTAATAAAGGTTATCGAACTCAAGGGGATAAGTCGTACTCTGAACTCTAGCGAAGTAATACTCTTGAAATGCTATAAGAGTATGGTTTTGAATTTTTGTTATCAACTAATTAACTAATGAAATAAGTAAATATGGATTAAGACAAGAACAATAGAGGTAAAATTTAGGGCTTATTCTAACTCCACCACTAACCTTGTAATATAAATATTTTATTCATTCAATTGTGTGAGGGCGATATATCACATGTGAATTAGATTAGAACTACAAATAGTCAATTTTAATCCCCAAAGAGATACAATCAATCGAATTCGCTACAACCCATCTTCAGACTGAGTGTGATTAGTACATGCAAGCTATTTTACTCTAATATACTCATACATCATGAAATTAAACGAAAACATGTCTATATCACCTCTCCTTAGCATGGCCTGTGTAAACCTAGGGTTTCATGCATGTGTGAAGACCCATTATGTAAAAAATCATGATTTAAGTATCCGAGTTCTAGCTCATATTGAATAAACATGATTGATTGAGATAAAACATTCATTCGTTCTAAGACAAAAATATAATAAACATAGAATCTCTTTTAAGAATAAATTCAGTCACTTATCTGCACAATCATCACATGTGTGTTCTTCAGTTTTTCCTCTTTATAATTAAAATAAATAAATAAATATACATTACTTGGCTAGCGTTTTGTTAGAAAATCCTAGATACCGAATTAGTTGCTCATGGTGGAAGAATATGCATCGTTGATGTAGAATCGCCCTCCATGGTCTTCCTCTTCGGATTTATAGGTCTTGAATGGCTCCCCCTTTGAATAATGAAAATCTTCAGCAATTTATGCACTAAGAGCTCTGAAAATTATGTATTGGGAGTCCCTTTAATTCTAGTTCAAACCTTGGTATTTATAACCAATCATCATCTTTGTGTATTGCTCTTGCAATTAGGAGTGAATCTATCCAAATTTGATGAAAATATACATTATGCACGTTTTAGGATGTCTTGGAGTGCACACAAAATCAACCCGGATCAAAACGAATCAATTTGGCTCAAACTAGGAAAATCTGGCCGAACTTGCAGTTTTCTGCTGACCATGTACGTCTCACTATTCTGGCCCTAACTTTTGCTACGTAACTCTGATTAATGCATTCTTTAGCTCGCTGGAAAGTTGACTTCAAGGACTTGAGTTTAGGATCAAGAATTACTCAATTTAGAGCTATTTTGACCGAGTTATGTTTGAATTTTACAGTTCATTTGACTTTCGCATTTGCGTAAATGGGCTATGCGTATTCATAGTCATGCGTAAAACTGCACTTTCTAGCCACTTTTTAACACTGTATTCGCTTGTTAGCGTAGCAAAAACTCAAATATTGACTTTTTGCATTCTTCACTCTTTTCGGACACTATTCGCTTCTATAACACAAATACCAAAGTATATGACTTGTATAATGTCCGTTTTGCCCTCCGGAGTGCATTTATTGGTTCAAATCATCTCTTCCTTTATTTCCTTCTTCTTTTGAATAGGTAACAAACATGACTTCAGTTAATTCACCAAAGTTAGTTTGTTTTCCTCGTTAAGCTCCTGAAACACACATACCGGATAAAAAAAACCAAGTAATGCAATGACAAGACTTAACAATGCCCATCTTTAAGATAAAGTGTCAAATCACCTCTGAGTGGCAATTGCTAAGATCAAAAGGGCAACATGTATAAAAAAACCAATTGCCTAAAAATCAAAGCGAAAGGCATGAAAAAATGGTAATCGCAAAAATTAAGATGAATGACAAGAAGAAAGTAAACTGTCAAGGCTTATTCAAGTAAAAATAGTTTCATTTCTTGATTTTTGCCAAGTACGCAAGGAAAAAAAAAGAAAAAGAAATATCTAAGTACAAGAAATCATGAATATAGGGGGCCAAAAAAGAGCCTAAAGGCTCTTATGATTGAAATTTTTTAATGCAGGAAAATACTCGCATGTGTTTGAACCTAATTGGAATTATAAGATAGACCTCAACAGAAAGAAGAAGATCGGACAATTCACATTCGAATCCAACACATATGTATCAAGATAAGTGGAATCCGAAGAGGCCAGTGTAAGGGCTGGATTTCTGAAGCCCAATAACAAACTTCTCCAGGCCCATCAAAGGAAGGGTATGTTTGGGAGGGCTTCTGAGATCTCAAAATGGGCTTTTAGAACCTAGAATTCATTTTTCACAAAATAAGGGTGTTTGGTGAATTTACTAAAATGGACTTTTAGTAGAAGTCAACCCATTCAAAAGTCCGTTTAATAGAAGCAAGTAAAACTTACTTTTTTGAGTAACTTAAGGGAATCTTATCTACAATTATTTTTAGTTTACTAATTTAACCTCATTTAATAGTTTATATTTCCAATATTAACCTCAAAAGTATTTTTATTTACCCTTATTTTTCTTATCATTTTCATCCTATTAGATACAATCATATTAGTTTAGGACTTTCTCACTTTCAAGTATTAATTAACTACTTTTCAATGTTTGAAATTCAAACATATTTGAATTCCTAAATAGCTTTTAAAAATATTTCCACCAAACGCATTTTTATTTTAAACTCTTTTTTATTTGAATTACTTTTAACAATTCATTTCTAAAAATGGACTTACCTATAAGGAAGCCTTCCCAAACGGGGATGAAATATGGAATAAGAAGCCTGGATCAAATCTTGGCCCACAAGCTACTCCTATAAGCACTTAGCTAGCCCTAAATGGGTTAGAATCAAATCAAATCCCTAATTAAAGAAATTGGAGTTAGCATAATTAAAGATAATTGCAATCCCAAATATTATGGGATTATGATTGATTTTCATTTCAAAATTAATGGACCAAAAAGTCCATTATCAAATTGTATAAATAAGGTATTAGAGCTTGAATAAAGATCATTCCGAGGTTCAATTTTCTACATCTACACTAAGGGTATATAAATAATTTCACATCTCCGATCACCTGATTTAAACACCGATCAATTCAAGGGGGTGAAACTATAATTTTCCAAAAGATAGGGGACACGGGTGTAATATATCATATCCCGAGGAGTGAAACTCTAATTATCCCTATATTGTATTGATAATACCAAAATCTGCTTAAATGGTAACACGATTCACTGAATAATTAGAAGCACAGATTAATAACAAAAATATTCAACTAGCTATAGCTTAAGAAAAATATTTAGCAAGAACTAAAAGCAAATTTACGACTTAATTAAATAAGAGACCTACTAAAACACATAATCTGAAGCTGCACCAATTATAGAAATCTCAATCTAGTCTACTTGCAATTTTCAACTATTTGAAGAAAGTCCTCTTCCACTTGTTTTGGATCAGGGGCAACAATCAACAATGAGCTTGGAAAAATGAAATGAGAGAATGATCGAGTGACATTGTTTCTTCGGTTTAATAAGCTCATACTTTTCATAACCTCTTTTTTTCTGATCACATTTCTCCTGCAAAATTTGATGGCTGGAGTTTGGAGGCTAGGGCATCTGTACACACAGGCATGTCGGGGTAGGGCTCGCGCATGTTCGTGTCAGTGGTGCCGCCATCCTTCACAATGAGCACAGTTACCATACCGTAGGTAGTATGCCGTTCCATGTGACAATGCACGAACCATACACCTACACATGCAATTCATCGTTTTAAGAACATATATATATGTCACTTTTCAGGTTAATGAGATATTCCTTCTGTTTGAAATTAATTAATTTGTTTCTTCTCAGCGTTTTCGAATTGTGGCCGTTTTGGTAGGTGAAGGTATATAGAGAGGAGTACCATGAGATCAATCGAATAGATTTATATGCTCGTAGGTTTTAGGTCCAATCCCAAATACTTAACCTAATTTTCAGAATTAAGTAACCTATGAAGCAGGGACACTTCGTCTTAGACCGCCGTATCCGTATCGGGCACACGTGTCCATGTCAAAAACACGGCGTGTCCACACGCCTAGAGTTGTCTTAACACTTACGACACTTTCATGAACACATTTAGGACACTTCATGAACACGTTTAGGTTACTTCATGCATGGACATATTTCGGACATTTTGAGAACACGCTTTGAATACTTCAAGACCAAATTTTGGACACTTCGATAACACGACAAGGTAATTTATAATTAACTTTAATAGAACTTAAAAATATATTTTAAACTAATTAAAATATACAATAAAACTTAAGAAAACAACAAAAATATATATAAATTTTAAGATTTAAATGAGTAATATTTTATGATTATATAGATAAAATAATTAAATTTATTTTACTTTAAATATATATAAATGAATATTTATTATTCTATTTTTTGACAGGTTCGTGCCGTGTTGTGTTGTCTATTTTTAAGATTTGTCGTGTCGCAGACACTGTGTCCTTGCTTCATAGTAAGTTACTTACCAGGATTATCTGCCACAAATCTGATGGCAACCCAACCATTCTTCGGAACCAATACTGTGTTGAGTAAAGGTGGATCAACCAGGTTGTAAAAAATTGGATCAGTCTCGCTGTCGAAATTCCCATAGCCAGTTCCAACCAGATAAAAACTAAATCCATGCAAGTGCATGGGATGGTCCTGTTTTGCACCCAACACATTGGTGTCCTGGAACACAATCTCCACTTCTTCATTATAGTTTAGCACCTTCACTTCCGTCCCTATGGTTGGTACTGCGTAGTTGTCTGTGCTCAAATTTCCCCCCGTGAAGTTAAAATAATTAGGTGGTTCATTCGGGAAACTAGTGCCGTAAACCCCACTCAAGTTCCTGTCAGAAAAAAGCAACTTAGAATACAATCAATTCATTTTCAGGCATAACAACTTGAAAGTATCATTTTAAACAAGAAAAATAATGCATGATTGTCCTGATGCATGAAAAAACTTAGGCAGATTTATTGAGCCGAATCTGACAAGACCATTAATTTGATGCAGTGAGAGGTATGTTTCGGGTTCCACTGCAAGTTATCAATCATTATAGTAGATTCAGCACAAGAAATTCATCTAAATTTTTTGTGCAAGTATATATATCGTGGTTTTTGAAACAAAGGTGTCTCAACTGTCCTAAGTTGTGGCATGCATCTATAGAGGGCCACGTACTTATTTTGTTATGCAAATGGTTGATAACTCACAATTACGTAGCTATCTCAAATGAGAGGTACAGGGTTCAAACCTCTCTGAAGGCCGGGTATGTGAATAATGTTTATCTTTCAAAAAGAAACTCACGATTACGATTACGTATGGTACATGATCCTGGACAATAACAACATGATTTTAATCATTGTATGAAATCAGTTACTTACATACAAGACGCGAATTATGATTGTCGAGAATAACGCTAGTTCAAGATCATATAATAATTTCTCATAGTAATACCTGTAATAGGCTTGTAGAATATTGGTATGCGGAAAATCAAAAGTGATGTTGTTCAAGGATGAGCTAAGCCAATACTCGTCTGACGACGTGCCCTCTGGAGTGTGAAATCTGTTTATAGAGACCGTTATATACATGTTCGTAGAGATATTTCTCGGAACATATACAGGGTGTTCTAGACTAGCTAAGCTTCTGAATCGGATCACGAGGTCCCTAGCAGCTTCTTCGTCTTTATCCATAGGTAAAGTAGTGGGAAACAAGGGAGAGGTTGGTGCAGTGTAATTGCCTCTGTATTGGAGAACTGCTGTGGCTGTTGTGTTATCCAAAGTCGTGCCACCAAGACTGTTGTATGCCCTCGCAGCCATGTAATAGTGGTTGAGAGATTGGTTCGCCGTGACCAAAACATCCATCGTTTGTCCGGGAGGTAGCATGATATAACTTGTGTCTATGGGTTTGGTGTAAGCCCCATCGATTCCTACGACTGTGATGTTGTGTTGCGCGATGGCGAAATATAGTTCTTGGTTTGTCACTGCGTTTACCATGCGAAGAAGGTAAGTCTTGCCATAGTCAACTAGCATTCTGTATGTTGTTTCTGCAATAAATAAGGGAAATATGGTTAAGGTGGTATATATATATATATATGGCTCAATGTACTATATAGTTCATATTGATATAGACGGGGGCATTGTCAGGACAAAATACTAAAGGGAGGGACCAAAAAAACGTCTTGTATTCCAAAGCAGTTTTACGCAGAAAATGAATCAAGTTGAAGCTCAGGCTAGGCTCCAAGATCCCATTTACGGTTGCGCTTCGCACATTTTTGCTCTTCAACAGCAGGTTTCGTAATTGCAAACCTCAAGAGGTGAGCAAGAATGGATTCTTGTTCTAATGAGGGACTTAGGAACCCTTCTGGCCGTGGTAAAGGGGGTCGAAGGGGTGGTGTTTATGGAAGGGCTGCTGCCCGTGGAACTGGGAGAATCATGACCCCTATTCCTGAGGATACTATGGTCTCCACTGGTGAACGTGATGGCACAGTGGTGGCGCGTCAACAACAAGCGAATGAGGGTGAGGTTGAGCAACATGCCACAAATGTTTTGGTCGTCACCCCAACCTGACACATGTTGCATGGAGCCCTGTGTAGTAGGTGGGGTTGACGTGATAACCCAAGGATGCCTTGAAGGGAGTTCCTTGACTCCTCACTCTGAGCAAGCTTCACCAAATGTCTGTATGCTAGGTGAATGCATGCCTGGCACCAAAGAAGCTACTGACCCTAAGGCTACTTGGGCTAGCCTGTTGACTGGAAAAAAGAAGAGGAAAATGCAGCTACAATTTCACACGCCAAAGTCCATCTCTCCACGTACAACTTCTCCCCCAAAGGAAGTTGCGGAAAAAGGAGGAGTGGAATGGGAGAGCTGCTTGGTGGGATATTTCCTTGATAGGAAACTTTCCTTCTTCACAGTGGAAAATATTGCTAAAAGGCTATGGACCAAAGAGGGTCTAAGTGGTGTCTTTGGAACTGAAGGAGGTTTCTTCTACTTCATGTTTGATAATGACAAGGGTAGTGATGCAGTGCTGGAAGGGGGTCCTTGGCACTTTGCAAGCCACCTCATGATTCTTCAAAAATGGAAAAGGGGTATGTCTCTTACAAAGGAAACAATCAAAAGAGTTCCCCTTTGGGTGAAGTTCTCAAATGTCTCATTGGAGTATTGGAATGAAGAAGGGCTTAGCTATATTGCTAGTATCATTGGTCATCCCTTGTATGCTGATGCTCCAACAGAGGAAAAGAAAAGACTGAGCTTTGCAAGAATATGTGTTGAAGTGGATGCTGAATCAGAGTTGATTAAAGAATTTCTTCTTGAAACCTCTACTGGTGAACTGGTTCCTATATATGCCGACTACCAATGGAAGCCCCTAAAGTGTTCACAATGCAAAGTTTTTGGTCACAGCTTCAGCAAATGCCCTCTCTCAAATAAAGTTGATCGAGGGGCTGTTACTAATGGAAAACAGCCCAAGACAACACAACAATGGACAGTTGTGAATAGGAAAGGGAAATCCCATGTTGAAGAGACCCCCATTGTTGAAGAGCTCCCCACTGTTGAGGAGACGCCTAGCTCTTCTGATCCTTGCAATGACAACACCTCTATGCCTGATGATGTTGATCTGCCTGTGTATCCAGTCATCTCCCCCAATAAACTTGGATGTTTGAATTCCATTGCTGATTTGGATGATGATGATAATGAGAACCTTCCTCCTCCATCTGCTATTCCTAGCAAGGTATGCTCTAGTCCTGATCCTCAGAACTCTCTTGACATTAGTGTGATTATTCCTTTGAATGTCTCTGCTAAGTCTACTGATATTGATGTTCCTAAGGCATCTAATAATAGATCTAAAAGAGGAAAGAAAGGGGCCAAAACTCCTTGTGTTGTGGCCAGTCCCACCCACCCAATCCAATGATCATTGCCTGGAATGTTAGAGGCCTCAATGGGCCTGCTAAACAGAAGGAATGTAGATCTATGTTACAGTCTATGAATATTTATTTGATTGCTTTTATAGAAACAAGGATTCAATCCCATAATAAATGTAGGGTCTTAAACACCATTTGCCCTGGGTGGAATTGTTTGGACAATTATTGCAGTGCTGAGTTAGGCAGAATTTGGGTTTGTTGGGACCCCCTTAAATGGCATGTCATTACTTTGGGAGTCTCTGCTCAAGTCATTCATTGCCGAATTGAAAGTAATAATAGCTCCAGTTCCTTTTATGTGAGCTTTGTGTATGGGAGTAATGATGCCACTACTAGAAGACAGCTTTGGCATGACCTCAGTTCTAAGTCTTTGTTATGGTGTAATCTGCCTTGGTGTGCTCTTGGATACTTCAATGCCATTAGGGTTAGGGGTGAGAGATATGGTGGTTCTGACTCTTTGTCCCCTTCTATGAGAGAATGCGGCTCTTGTCTTGATGCTGCTGGGCTCCATGAGCTTAAGTTTACAGGCCTTAAATATTCTTGGAATAACTCTCATATTTTCAGCAAGATTGATAGATGCACTGGTAATGATAAATGGATTGAGTGTTTTCCTTTCTACCAGGTTCATTTTGGAGCTCAGGTTATTTCTGATCATGCCTTTATTCTCCTAAAGCTTTCCTCTTCTACTCAAAAGAGCATTAAGCCTTTTAGAATCAATAATTTCCTTGTTGTCCATGAAGGCTTTCTTCCTACTGTGCATTCTGCCTGGGCTTGTCATATTAGAGGCTCTAAACTGTTCTCTATTATGAAAATGTTCAAGTTGGTTAGGGATGGTCTTAAGAGACTTAATAAACTTCACTTTGATAACTTATCTTTGCAAGTAGATGAAACCAGAAGGAAAGTTTTGAATGTTCAAGTGCAAATTGATGCTTGTCCTAATGATCAGGAGTTAATCAAGGTTGGGAATAATTGTCTTCACAACTTTTACAGCCTTGCTATGGCTGAAGAAGGGTTCTTTAGGCAGCAGTCCAGAATTAAATGGCTCAAGATGGGGGATCAGAACACTTCCTATTTCCATAAAATTGCAAGACAAAGAAGAGTTTCTAATGCCATTCACTTCATCACTGATGATAAGGGTCACACTGTGAGAGATTATGATTCCATTAAAAGTTTGATTGTTGGATATTATAAGTCTATGTTCTCCAAGAACCAGAACAAGCAAACAATTCCAAATCTAAAGCAGTTTTTTAAGAGACCTTTGTCCCCTTCTCAAAAAGAGGGGATGTGTAGGGTGGTTACTGTTGAGGAGATTAGAGGGGTCATCTTCCATATGAATGATGACAAAAGTCCTAGGCCTGATGGTCTCAACTCTGTCTTTTATAAAGCTGCATGACCCATCATTGGGGCTAATATTACTAATGTCATTTTGAGTTTTTTTGAAACAGGCTCCATGCTTAGAGAGGTGAACTCCTCTTCCATTGCTCTCATCCCTAAGATGGATAACCCTTCCAGAATTGAGGAGTACAGACCAATCTCTGTTTGCAACATTCTCTATAAATGCATAGCAAAGCTCATTGCTAACAGACTGAAACCAGTGCTTGATGAATGTCTTAGCCAAAACCAAACAGCATTCATTCCTGGCAGAAGCATTGTTGACAACATCCTCCTTGCTCAAGAAGTCATGCTCCATTATCATAAAGACAATAAGCCAAGTAGAATTGCAATGAAAATTGATTTAAGAAAAGCATTTGATACTATCTCTTGGGACTTCATACAAGCTTATCTCATTGGTCTTGGAGTTCCTGACCATCTCATTAGACTTATCATGTCTTGTCTCCAAACGGCCATGTTCTCCATCAATCTCAATGGATGTTTGGAAAGTTACTTTGGAAGTGAAAGAGGCCTCAGACAAGGAGACCCCCTATCTCCATACTTGTTTGTTATTGCCTTGGAGGTCCTATCTAGGCTTTTAAATCAGCTTGATGAAGATGTGAATTTCAACTACCACTGGAGGTGCAGCAAGCTGAAGCTAAACCATCTTATGTTTGCGGATGACCTGCTCATCTTTTGTAATGGAGATTTGCATTCTGTTGAAGCTCTAATGCTAAAAATTAACTACTTCAGCTCTCTTTCTGGCCTGATACCCAATCCTAGTAAAAGCTCTATCTTCATGGCTAGAATCCCTATCGTTCACAGAGCCACTTTTCAATCTCTCACTCATTTCAGCTATGGAGTTTTGCCTATGAAATATCTTGGTGTTCCACTTATATCCACTAAGCTCAAGCCTGATGATTGCTCTGATCTTGTTCAAAAGATCACTAGAAGAGTGCATTCTTGGAGTTGCATGTTCTTGTCTTTTACAGGCAGGCTTCAACTCATCCAATCTGTTCTCTTTTCTATTCAAGTCTATTGGTCATCCTCCTTTGTTCTCCCTAAAAGCATCATGAAAAATCTTTCAAGCATCCTAAGAAAGTTTCTTTGGAAAGGGCCTGATCTTACAAGAGGTGGTGAGAAGATTGCTTGGGTTGATGTTTGCTGCCCCAAGATTGAGGGAGGGCTTGGGATAAAGGACCTGACCACCTGGAATAATGCGGCCATGACCAAGCATGTCTGGAGATTGCTGAAGCACCCGCAAGGCTCTCTTTGGTCTAAATGGGCTCATGCTTACTTACTGAAGAACAACAGCTTCTAGCAACTCAAAAGCAATAATAATAGGTCATGGGCTTGGAAAAAGCTTCTAGGCCTAAGGAGTAAATTTGAGGGTCTGTTTAAAGTAAATATTGGCAATGGTTTGAAGACCTCTTTATGGTATGATCCATGGCTTTTTGACAGAAGCCTTGTTGATATCTATGGAGCTGGTATCATTCGCATTTCTGGGTTGGGAAAAAGAGCCAAAGTAAGCTCTATCATTGCTGATTCATCTTGGAATTGGCCTGTGTCTTTAGCAATCTCTCACCTCTTTGAAGCCACCTCCCTCATCACCATTACTCCTGCTTCTGAGGACAAGTTTGTCTGGACTTCTTCTTCTATTTTCAGCATTGGCCAAGCTTGGGATAAGCTTAGGTTGAGAAAGCATGAAGTGAGTTGGTTTTCCTGTGTTTGGTTTAAAGGAAACATTCCAAGACACTATTTTATATTTTGGACAGCTATTCATAACAGACTTTACACCCAAGATAGATTGCAAATGATGGGCGTCACAAATTCTAATAGGTGTGTTTTCTGTTCTGGCCATGAAACCAGAAACCACCTCTTTTTTGAATGTCATTTTACGTCAAGGATGTGGGCTAACATCTCCTCTAAGGGCATTCTTCACTGCTCTTTCTATAAATGGACTGATCTCATTAGTTGGAGCTCCACCATTCTTGGGTCTAACTTGCTTTCTCTCCTCTGCAAATGGAGCTTGCAAGCAGCAGTTTATGTTATTTGGAGTGAAAGGTGCAGAAGATTTTACACAGGGGCTTTGAGAGCTGATTCTCTCATCCAAGCTGAAATCATCGACACTGTTAAATTTCGTTATTTCTCTCTTCAAAGGTTGTCTCGCTCCGCTCGTAATATTTCCTATGCTCATGTTTGGGGACTGCCTGACTCCATCTTCAGATATTGGATGTTCGTCTTGGTTTGGGATGTGCTGGTTCGTCTGGTTTCTTCGCAGATGGGTTTGCCTCAGTTTGTTGTGGCTCTGTTATGTTAGTATAGGTTTGCATGCTAATGTGGGATGTTGCTTCTTGAGTTTTTGGTCTTCTTTTTTGCCCCTACCCATGTTTACTAGAAGAGTTATTTTTTGCTCTTGGCTTCTTTGTTTATGGTGGCAGTGGGGTATTTCCATTAGGGTATGCCCCTCTTAGTTTTTCTTGTTTCTGCCTTCTATGATATCTGATTTTTCAAAAAAAAAAAAAAAAAATTACTAAAGGGAAGGGGATACAATATTTTAATGAGCTTATTTGTAATATATATATATATTGTGAGTTATTAAAGGAATTTTTGAAAAAAAATTGAGAGGCACTACAAGATTTGTGACCATTTTCAGCACTTTTTTACCCGCGTTTTTTTCAAGTGTCGGAATAAGCAGTTTTTACCGGTGCTTTTGTGAAAAATGCCCCTAATTTCTGGCATTTTGCAAAAAAAATGCCTATAAAGGTGGCGGCACTTTACAATAAGTGCCGGTAAATAATGATAAAATTTCAAAAATAAAACAATTGCCAAGTTTCGAACCTGAGACGTGGGTGTAAGTCCCAACAACAATGACCAATTAAGCAATAAAGCATCTACTTCTATTTTTATGGTCATTAGCTTACTACTATTTTTGTAAACAGCGGCACTTTGCAATAAGTGCCGGTAAATAATGATAAAATTTCAAAACGCCAAGTTTCGAACTTGAGATGTTGGTGTAAGACCCAACCACAATGACCAATTAAGCAACAACGCATTTACTGTTAAATTTATGGTCATTAACTTATTTGAACTGTTTTTGTAAACAACGACACTTTTTAAAAAGCGTCGTACTGTTAAATTTATGGTCACTGTTTTTGTAAACAGTGTCACTTTTTAAAAAGCGTCGGTGATTAGTACGCATAGTGGCACTTTTAAACTATTTTTAAAATAATTAAAAAGAAGGTAGCTAAGTGCCTGTTTGGGAAATGGTTTGGTTTGGTTTTGGCTTTTGCTTTTGGGTTGGTTTGGGTTGGGTTGGTTTGGTTCTGAACTGAAACAATGTCTGTTGCTGATGGTTTTGGTGTGAGAAAAAGTAAAACTGAAAAACCAAATTATGTTTGGTAGAGTTGGTATGATCTGAAATTCTGAAACCAAACCATGTTTGGTAACTTAAAATGGTTTGACGTTTTATTTATTTATAATAACATTTTGTAAATATATATGTTTTAAAAAATGAAATATATAAATAAAAATACATTTAAGGATGAATGTTTTCTTACAAAAAATATTAATATTGGATAATAATATTTCATCATATTGCAAGAATTATTCAATTGGTTCGTATATGTAGTTTAAAAATTTACTATTTCATGAGCCAAATAGTTACTTACTCGGTAAGATAACTATATTGAATTAGTTGCACTCTAATTTTATTTCTTTCTAATGTTATATAATAATTTTTTGAATGAAAAACAAGACACAAGATTTATAAGTTGTGTGTCTTGTTCAACCTTCCGACATAAAAATTATATCTTTATTATAATTTTTAATTCCAAAATTGTTTCCGATTTTTCATTTATTAATCATGATCAAGAATTGGAGTTTGAGAGACCCTTGTCCAGATGAGAAAATAAAAGAAGAAATAAAGAAAAAGCTTTTTGAAAAAAAGAAAAAGAAAAAACTAAAAAACTGTATATATTGAAGAATGGTGTTTGAGTAATTTGAGTACAATTCCATGTCCCCAGTCGCACCAATAGAAATGTCTACATTAACCACACCAAATTGGTACACTAAATTTTGGAAATGGTGTGGGCTGTGTTGGTTTTGGGTCGGAGCAATAGTAACCACACCAACTAAAACCATGTATTGAGACGGGTTGGAAAACGCCCCATTTGGTACACCATGGGTTGGTACTGTTAGACCAACCCACACCCACCCAAACATGAGTTGGGTTATATTTTACAGTCCAAAACCAAAATTTTGAGCCCAAAACCACTTGTCAAACATACACTAAGGGTGGGTGGCATGAATCGAACCTGAGACTTGGCAAATAAAAATTTGCAAGGCTTCAAACCTAACCAACTAGACTATGGTAGACTTTAATTATTAGATTATGTAACTTTTGTATTTATATACTACTAACTTATATATATATATATATATATATATATATATATATGTATGTATATATCTATCTATAGAAATTAACCTAATCCCAATCCCTCACAAATTAAACCCGCAACCCACTATCCCCCTGCGCAATCGTAGTCAAAGCCGGCATCTCCGACCTCACCCAAGTCAAATCCATTTTTTACGCCAATGGTGGAGGCAGTGGCGAGGGTTCTTAGAGGCGATGGTGACTGTTTTCGCGGGAAAGACTGAGGAGCAGATTATGAGGCAGATTAGGACTGGGTTGACTCGGGATGTGGCTCTTGTTGTTGGGTTCTTGGCAATACATTGAGGTTAGCTGTTTGGTTGTCCCACATCGCTAAACAATGATGCAGAGATTTGGTATATTACAGAGAGAAGTCACAGTAGTAAATTGAGTTGGTGATCATGGGTTGAGATGGGTTTGGGGTCCTAAACACGTTGTATTGGTAGTGGGCTAATATGTGCGGGGGTGGTAGGCTGAGATGGGTTGGGATCGTTTGACACATCCAGACATCCTCTCTCAAGAAAGGGACCTGTAAGGGTGTTTTTTTTTTTTTACCTTGTTTTTAACAGCGGTTTTGTAATAAATGCCAGAAAATCTCAATTACCGGCTGTTAATGGAAACCGCCGAAAAAAACTTACTAGCGGTGGCTTTGTCGGCGCACTTTTTAAGCGCCGGTTAACCGCCGGTAATGCTTTTTCCGGCAGTTTTTTGGACTTTTACCGTGATACCCTCAATTCTTGTAGTGAGGATCATGTTTTTTTATAGACTTATAATTAATATTATATATATATATATATATTGGGCTACTAAAGAAATTTTGGAAAATATTGGGGGTCATAGTCCTCACCAGCCAATGCATGGTTCCATCCTGGATATATAAATAAATATATATATATATATATATATGTAAGTACGTACCATTGGAGCATGGACTAAAATCTCCTGGTTGGCCATTCATGGTGAAAGCATTTGAACGATTGATGTCCTTTCCAACTTCTAGGGCATACGAAACCATTTGATTCACATCTTCAATGAACCATGATCCTGCAAGTGGAAAAGGCAATGAGAGAAGAACAAAATCAGTCCTATTAAAAACTGAAAAGACTGCTAGAGGTCTTCTAGAGTCTAGTCACATAGCAGTCATAGAACGAAAAATATTGTGCAAATAAAATTACAATAAAAGTATTGATATTGTATAAAATATTGTCAAAGGCACCTTCTGATTACAAGAAAATATGTCAATAGCGACAAAAATTTTGTGGTAGGCTAAATTGTATCTTCCCTTATAGTACAAAAGTTAATTTTTTTCATTCGGAAGATTTCAGATATAATATTAATTTTTACTGTCATTATAACTTAAAGAACTTCAATATGAAAACTTTATGTGACAATTTATAGTTCTCGCTAAACTTCTACGAAAAGTTATAGTAGTAAGTTTTACTCTTTTTAGCGGCGATTGCGACTCCCACTAAAATCCTTATTTCATTAACAAACACTTAACAAGATCATTTATGAGACTTTTTTTATATGAAAATGTAATTAACCTTGCCTTGCTATGAACAAAGAAATCTGCATGTATATACATATATAGATGCATACCAAGAACTAGGATTTCTTCCTCATTGGGCTCGGGAAATGGATAAGTGGTTCCAACAGCTGGTAAAACAACAATGGCACCATGGACTGTAGCTCGTGTCCAGTCGCTATGGGCATGCCACCATAGGGTTCCTTCTTCTGTTGTAAATTTAACCTCGTAAGTCATGTTGGAACCGGGTGGGATTGCACATTGTGTGATGTGCTCTGTACCATCTGACCATGGATTCCGAGGATTCCTAACTCCATGCCTGTAAATATAACCATCAACATGCCAAATATCATTTATTTTTGCCAAATCCTTTTCCTTTGTCTAGATTATCTACAATGGAAGGGAAAGTAAAATGAGAAACAACGCATTGATAGTCTATTCACTATAAAAAAATAAAGATTTTAGTGACCGTCGCCGAAAGGATAAAAATTATCGTTATAATATTTAGGGACAGGCTGTAAATTGCCACATAAAGTCCTGAAGTTAAACAAAATTTAGATTGTAATGACAAAAAAAAAATCTGTTGCTATACTTTAGATATCCTACGCAGAAAATTCTATTTTTTGTGCAATAGTGGTGAACAATTTTAATCTGACACTAAAATTTTGTCACCATCATTATATTTTTTGTCGTTATTGTGATGCCAGATAATTTTTGGTGCAGTAGCATAGTTGTTCTATTGTGATTTGGAAGTCACGGGTTGAAATGAGAGAATGGCAACCTCCAATTCTTTTTTAAAAATATGTATATATATATATATATATAGGGTAAATTGCATAAAAAAATTCCTTAAGTTTACTCTCTTTCTCTACTATACCCCCTCAACTATAAAATGAGCTTAAAATCCCCTAAAATTTCATAAAAAGTTGCACCATGGGTTTGCCCTCAATTTTTTTTACTCTTTTACCCTCCAAACTTTTTGTATTTCCACTTACCTTTAATCATATCCTTACTATTATATTTCTTAATTATTTAAATTACAAAAATATTATTTATTTTAGTTAGAATATTAATTATGTCATTTACCTTTAATGTATTAGACTAAATATATTCTCAAATGTTAAATTTTTTTTTTTTGTAAGTTTTAATTATTTTATTTGTAAATCAATTAACTTGTTATTAAATTTTAGTTTGATTTAAATCATAAAACTCACTCCTAATTAATATATTCATAAATAAATCACAATTTATGAATATATTTTTATGAAAAAAAGTTTCATTTGGCAAAAAAAAAAAATTAATTAGGATAATGAGTTTTATGATTTAAATCAAATAAAGTTTTATTGGAAAATGATATATATTTTAGAATATATATTATAATTCGTCAAAAATATATATTTTTTGAATTGTTTTAAAAAAATATGAATTTTTTCCAAAAAATAATATTTTTGAGAAAAACATATATTATTTTCCAAAATATGATTTTTTTCCCTAAAATAAATTTTTTTTTCCAAAATATATATTTTTTATATTTTAGAAAATAATATATATTTTTCAGAAAAAATTCATATTTTTTAAAACAATTCAAAAAATATATACTTTTGACGAATCATATATATATATATATATATATATTCCAAAATATATATCATTTTCCAATATATATATATATATATTCCAAAATATACATATTTTTTCAAAAATTAATTTTTTTGAAGGTTTGATTTCACTAAACCCTCTTAACATTTTTTGGAACATAATATATATTTTTCTCAAAAAAATTATTTTTCGGAAAAAAATCATATTTTTGAAAATAATATATATTTTTCTCAATAAAAATTATTTTTCGGAAAAAATCATATTTTGGAACATAATATATATTTTTCCCAAAAAAATATTTTTCGGAAAAAATTCATATTTTTTTAAAAGAATTCGGAAAATATATATTTTTGACGAATTATATATATATATTCCGAAATATATATATATATATATATATTTTTTTTTTTTCCGAAATATATATCATTTTCCAATATATATATATATACATATATTCCAAAATATATATTTTTTGTTCGAAATATATATATTGTTTTCATAAATTGTGATTTATTTATGAATATATTAATTAGGATTGAGTTTTATGATTTAAATCAAACTAAAATTTAATACCAAGTTAATTGATTTACAAATAAAATAATTAGAATTTATAAATAAAAAACTAACATTTGAGAGTATATTTAGTCTAATATATTAAAGGTAAATGGCATAATTAATATTCTAACTAAAAGAAATAATATTTTTGTAATTTAAAGAATTAAGAAATATAATAGTAAGGATAGGATTAAAGGTAAGGTGGAAATACAAAAAGTTTGGAGGGTAAAAGGGTAAAAATATTTGAGAGCAAGTCCATGGTGCAAGAAAATGAAAGTTTAGGGGGGTATAATTAGTTGAGGGGGTATAGTAGAGAAATAGAGTAAACTTGAGGAGGTTTTAAGCAATTTACCCATATATATATATGAGAGAGTTTTTGTTAATACCAGTGAATAGTGACTCCATAATTTCCATCATTGTGAACATTAACAAACACAGTATCACCCCTGTGGACGCGAAGCACTGGCCCTGGGAAAGTACCATTCACTGTCAACGTGCTTTTGGAGAGACACAGCCTCGTCAAATTAACCTCCTTCACCTATACTCAAATAATCATAATTTGTGAGGAAAGAAATCTTATCCTTTGCCGTCAAATATATATATATATATATATAGTCATAATTATATATAATCACATATTCATATTACGTACTTATAATATGACTTGGATTAGTGAATGCTTGAGACAAGTGTCTCTAAAGTCCTGTTTTTTAAAGATTTGTTGCACATGTCGCAATGTTCGTTTCATGTCCGGTGTTTCATAGACGGTAACAAATATCGACTCAATCATATGGAAATTACACATGAACTAAATGAGAATATATATATATATTGATATATACACACATACATGTAGTAACTAGTAAGTAATAATAAAGACGGGTTCTTACTATGAAGTCATAGTAACTAATGGTGCCACCTTGATCAGCAAGACATGAGAGAGTGACACTCAGGAGAATTATAACCACAAACTCCAACTTCACCACTCCCATTCTCTCTCTCTCTCTAAAAGTAGTAAGAGGAAAAAGAACGTGGGATAAATTAATTGTTGTTTTTCATTTTCAGATCATCATGGTTTGAGATCTGTATATATGGGAGTTTAATCCAATTTTTATAATAAGATGATCATTATTCTATTTCCTTTGAAATGCAGGTACCACCATTATCCGTCAGTCAAAGTTTAAGGGATCAGATCTTCAATTGGTTTTTGATTAATTTTTCATTTGTTAATACTTTTGTCCAAATATATTGGAGAGAGCTTTTTGGCTAGCTAGTGGAAACTCTGGCGATGACAAGTATAGATCTATTCCGTTTAAAAAAATAAAATAAAATAAGTTTATATATACTCTTTGATAAGTGCACAAAATAGAATAATTTACCTAGCATAATGTCCTCATATGTATATATTTTTATTTCATGCAGATGTTGATTTACAAAAGAAAAGAAAAAGAAAAAGAAAGCAAGAAAGATGAAAATAAAGAAAAAGAAAAGTTGATGGGGGGAGAATGTAATAAATGCATATATATATATATATATATGTGTGTGTACATGTGTATGTGTAGGTGTGAAAGTGTATGATGAATTAAAGAAAAAAAAGAGAAAGTGACTGTTAGGTGAGAGAAATGGTTGAGAGTTGATATAATTCAATGCATTAGATCTGCATTATGCCTATATATAGTGGCTAGGTAGAAGCTGCAGAGGGGGGTTCGAAGGAGAGTTGAGGAGTGAGAGCTCAGAAAATATTGTACCATTTTCATATTTTTTGTAATTTTTTCTCTATCAATGGAATTTTATTCTATTACTTTGTTTTATTTTTCTATCAACATGCTAGCTTAAAATTCTTCTCAAGGGGGTGATGAAGTCACCATGGGTAAGATATAAATAATTTTAATTTTATTTCGTATTGTTTAATTCTCGTCCCGAGAGTATTCATTTTATGAATCTCAATGAACAAAAAACCTTACAATAGAGGTTGGAAGCTAAAAAATAGAAAGAGGATTTTCCGTGATTGCCAATTAATGGAAATACGGGGAATGTCTACTACTATTTACATTTTATTTAAACCAAAACATTAGAGGGAAGATTCTTCGTGATTACCAATTAATTGAAATACGGGGAATGCCTACCAATATCTATGTTTATGTTTAATAGGTTGGAGGAAAATTTGCAATAGAAATATATAATATTATTTGTATAGACCCGGGTGGTGGATTCTTTTCCCTTGAGATTTTTTTCACCATTTGATAATTTTATCTAATTATTTTAGTTTACTATTAAAAAATTCAAGAATTGTTTTAAGTGATTTCTTTTTATCTCGAAAAGTAAAGTTTTGGATCATTGTCTCAAAACGAGTTGCAAGTTGAGAGTGGTTCGACCCTACTTATTGCTATACTATTTTAAGTAAAATATTAGTAGGTATAAATTCTTGTTGATCGGGGTGTGGTGAAACAACGACACAATATCATCAAATCACGACCCGTCAAATGGCGTCGTTGCCGCATCAACTTTGATAATCTGAGTCACAGATCCTCAACTTAAATTTTTCGGAAACTCACCCGAACTGTTTTGTCCCTCCCTTTCACTTTATATTTTTTCTTCTTGTTATTTTATAGTTTTTGTTAATTTTGAAAAAAAGAAAAAGAAAAGGGGAACATCTGCTAGAATTTTTTTAAAAATTCCACTAGCTTTTCTGATAAATTTTGCTTTTGATTTTGTTTGTAAGAACAAGTATTTGAATATATATATATCTCATCAGAAGTCAAAATCGGTTTACACACTTTTGACTTGTGTACCACTGTCAGGCTATTTCTTTCCCCTCCCCAAGACCTTCACTTTAAAACATACCCTCCAAACCATCCCACACATCCATCCCATCATCTACTGGTCTAAGCTGTCTTAGTAGGACCACTCATTTTAGGTTTTTCATTTTATTTTTCTTTTGGGTCTAACCCTTGTAAGGCCCACTTTCATGCATATTCTCTCTCTTCTTTAATGCATTATTTTTTTAAAAAAATAAAAAATGGCTCACAAAAAAGCCTTTATCCATGCAAAGGAACAACTCATTCAAGTAGTTTTATATATATTATGAGAAGACTGTCACGGTGCATTTTCATTTTAAAAGTGAAAAAATTAATTATCTACAATGTACCAAATTAAGTATACCATTGCATACGACTGTGATATACAATTACATCTTGAGATATTGTGTACTTATTATCAAAACATATTAAATTTACAAGTTTACATGCGGTTTTGGAATGTAAATTCTTTCCTTTGAATCAAATAACGACCAATCAAATGGAAACTACACATAAACGTAAATGTAAATGAGAGTATATATATACACACACATGATTTGTAATAACAATAGAGAAGTGTGCTTACTATGAAGTCGTAGTAACTAATGGTACCTTGAGCAATGCATGAGAGTGTGACACTCAAGAGAACTAGAACCACAAACTCCAACTTCAATAATCTCATTCTCTCTCTCTCTAACTAGTACGAGGAAAAACTTGAAAGTGATTCCTAAGGTCATTAAAAAGCCTAATAGGAATGGTAATGTGGTGGGGCAATGGATCAAAGTAGGTGTTAAAAATAGGACTGATGGCTTGGTGAGCAATAACTCCCATCAGAATGAGGGGGTACTTCTGCTCAAAACCCTTCAGTGCTGAATAAGTTACCCAAGGGCATGATTGATGACCACTTAAACACCTTGCCCTGTCCACAACCACCCTCTAACCAACCTGTTTTACTTGTCAACCAAGCACAGGTCCCTTGTGATAATGCTACTGCTCACTCTCATGGTTCACTAGTTTCATATAATAGGTTTCATCTGCTTTCTTGCCCTGAGGAGGAGAGTTTTAGTGATGTTTGCTTTGGTGAGGTATCTTCTATCCCAACCAATGTAATTGTTTCTCCCATGGACATTGTTAACTGTAGTGCTAAGAATGACAACGCTAACATGGTCACCTTCTCTGATCCTACTTTTCCTTCCACTAAGGTCAAGGCTATTATGGGTAACCACAGAATCTCACCTAGAGAAAGGAAAAAAATGAAAAATGATGCTAAAAAGATTGTTAAGGCTAAAGCTATAGCAGAGAAAGAGAACTATGTAAGGTTCTTTCAGGATTTGAATACCCCTACCAAAATCTAATGTTTATTGGGGCATGGAATGTTAGGGGAATGAATAACCCCTCAAAACATAAAGATATTAGAAAATTCATGATTGAGAATTGTTGGGTCGAAAGCAAGCTCTAATGCAAACACACACACACAATGGACACCAGATATATAGTGGTTCCCCAAAAATATGGGTACGTCCACTTTGAGAGGCTTTACTAGCTTCGGTTTGAATCAAAACCGGGTATTGAGGGAGGAGATACAATTGTTTCTCTCGACCCTATCTCTTACACACACTCTCTCACAACATCACAGAGTATGCTCTGTGGTTTTCTCTCTCACAACACTCGTGTATCACTCTCTCTGTTTACTTGTGTTATGGCTCTCGTCTTGTCATTTCACACACCATATACATGCTATATATATACAATACATATCATGCACAGACAAACACCACTTGCACAGAGAAGTCTTCAAGCGCATGGGCGGCGCAGCCTTGCTTGACTCTTGGTGAAGTTGGTTTGGTTGTATACGGCAGTGGGTTGGTGGCAGCTTTGGCAGTTTCTTCTCTGCATGCACATGGGCTGCTGCATGTGTGTATGGAACTAACAATTCTCCCCCTTCCATACCAATCCGAGGAGAACGTCTTCACCTGATCTCCCCCTCACTGCCAATTTGGGGCTGGTGTTAAACCAACTTCTTCTTTGCAAACTTCTAGCTTTTCTCTGGACAGGCTCTTGGTCATCATATCTGATCCATTATCATCTGTGTGAATCTTCTCTAGCTGTAGAAGTTTGTCTTCGAGCACGTCACGGATCCAGTGATACCTGACGTCAATGTGCTTGGACCTTGAGTGGAAGGTTGAATTCTTGCTAAGATGAATAACACTCTGACTGTCACAGTATATGACATACTTTTCCTGCTCTTGTCCCAGTTCTTGAAGAAACTTCTTCATCCACAAGAGCTCTTTGCATCCTTCTGTTACTGCAATGTATTCAGCTTCTGTGGTGGATAAAGCAACACACTTTTGTAATCGGGATTGCCATGAAACTGCTCCCCCTGCAAAAGTGATTAGATATCCAGATGTGGATTTTCTGGAGTCACTGTCTCCGGCCATATCTGCGTCTGTGCAACCTTCCAATAAAGGTTCACCACTACCAAAGCATAAACAAATATTGGTAGTTCCTCTAAGATACCTAAGGATCCATTTTACTGCTGCCCAATGGTCCTTTCCAGGATTTGATAGATACCGGCTGACAACTCCAACTGCATGAGCAATATCAGGCCTCGTGCATACGATGGCATACATCAAACTGCCAACTGCTGAAGCATAAGGCACTTTCTTCATTTCTGCTTTTTCTGTCTCACTTGAAGGACACTGCTTCATATTCAACTTGAAGTGGCTTGCAAGTGGAGCACTGACTGGTTTTGCTTTGCTCATGTTGAACCTTTCAAGAACTTTGCCGATATACCTTTCTTGAGATAACCAGAGCTTGTGTTTCAGTCTGTCTCGAGAGATCTGCATTCCCAAGATTTGTTTTGCCGGTCCCAACTCCTTCATAGCAAATGACTGGCTCAGTTCCTTCTTCAATTTGTTGATCTTGCTGCTGTCATGGCCAACGATCAACATATCATCAACATATAGCAAGAGGATGATAAAATCTCCATCCGGAAATTCTTGACAAAAACACAATGATCTGCAGTGGTTCTGTTGTACCCATTCTGGTCCATGAATGAATCGAACTTTTTGTACCACTGTCTTGGTGCTTGTTTGAGCCCATAGAGACTCTTCTTCAATCTGCACACAAGATTTTCTTTTCCTCTGGTTCTGAATCCTTCAGGTTGCTCCATGTAGATTTCTTCATCCAGATCACCATGTAAAAATGCGGTCTTTACATCCAGTTGTTCGATCTCCAGGTTCAAGCTGGCTGCCAAACCAAGAACAACTCGGATGGAGGACATTTTCACTACAGGTGAAAATATTTCTTCAAAATCAATGCCCTTCTTCTGACCGAATCCCTTCACAACCAGTCTTGCCTTGTACCTTGGTTGTGGATTATTTTCTTCAGACTTCAGTTTGAATACCCATTTGTTCCTGAGAGCTTTCCTTCCCTGCGGTAACTTGACCAAGTCATATGTGTGGTTCTCATGCAGCGATTTCATCTCTTCCTGCATGGCTTTCATCCACTCCGCATTTTTACTGTCTTCAACAGCTTCCTGATAGCTCTCTATTTTTCAAGATCTTCAATGGTCTGATCTTCGAAAAATACCACATCTCTGCTTCTGATGACCTTCTTGTTGATAGGATCCCAGAGTCTATAACCAAACTCTTCATGGGCATATCCCAGGAAGATGCACTGTTTGGCCTTTCCGTCAAGCTTGGATCTTTCATCTCTGGGAATGTGGACAAATGCTCTGCAGCCAAACACCTTCAAGTGTTTGTAGGAAACATCTTTCCCTCTCCATACTTTCTCTGGGACATCACTGTTTAATGGAACTGAGGGAGATAGGTTGATTAAGTCAACCGCTGTTCTCATTGCTTCACCCCAGAACGGAGTTGACAACTTGGCATTAGATAACATGCATCTGATCCTTTCGCAGATGGTTCTGTTCATTCTTTCTGCAAGGCCGTTATGTTGAGGAGTTTTCGGCACTGATTTTTCGAGTCTGATGCCGAAGCGTCTGCAATACTCCTCGAATGGTCCTCTGTACTCGCCACCATTATCTGCACGTACGCATTTCAGCCTTTTTCCAGTTTCTCTTTCAACCTTTACATGAAACTCCTTGAACACTTCCAGCACCTGGTCTTTAGTTTTCAAGGCAAAGGTCCATAATTTCCTGGAATGATCATCAATGAATGTGACAAAATAGAGGGCACCTCCATGAGTTCTGGTTTGCATGGTGCAAACATCCGTGTGTACGAGATCTAGAATGTTTGGTCTTCTAGATGGAGGGGAACTGCGGAATGCAACTCTGTGCTGTTTCCCCATTATGCAGTGGACACAGGTGTGCAATGGAGTACCTTTCATTCCAGGTAAGAGTTCTTTTCTGGCAAGAACCTTGAGTCCTTTCTCACTCATATGACCGAGTCTTTTGTGCCATAACTCGGTGGGGATTTCTTTTTCCATTGTATTCACCTCGACTCTGCACAATTTTCCTTGCATTGTGTAGAGTGAGTTGGTCTTCTTTCCTCTGGCCACCACAAGATTGCATTTGGTGAGCTTCCACTTGCCATCACCAAAATGACTATTGTAGCCTTCATCATCGAGCTTGCCGGTGGAGATCAGGTTGAGACGAATATCTGGAACATGTCTCACATCTTTGAGGAGTAGTTTGCATCCATTGCTGCTTTCCAAAAGAATATCACCTCTGCCGGTAATTTTGGATGCTCCTTGGTTTCCCATCTTCATAAGTCCGAAGTCACCACTGGTGTAGGATGTAAACATATCCTTTCTCGAAGTGATGTGACATGAAGCACCTGAGTCAATAACCCAGGTAGAATCTTCGGATGTGAAGTTGACACACTCATCATCTTGAACGATGACGAGCCCTTCTCCGGCTGTTGCTGCTGCTTCTGAGGTACTTTCTTCACCTCTATTTCTGGTCTGTTGTCCAGACTGTTCGGCTTTAAGCTTCCTGCATTCTCTGATAAAATGGCCTGGTTTGCCACAGTGATGACAAGTCTTGTCTCTTCTGAAAGTGGACTTTGATCGCCCACGATGCTGTGGCTGATTGCGATGGTTTCTGCTTTTGCTTCTACCGCGCCATTCTTTTCTTTCTCGTCTTTCAGTGACAAGAGCTTCTGACTCCGGATGATATCCTTCTTCCTTTCTTCTTACTTCCTCGTTCAGCATTCTGTCTTTCGCCATTTCCATATTAATAATTCCATCTGGAGCTGAGTTGCTTACAGAGACAACTAGCGTATCCCAACTTTTCGGAAGGGAGTGTAATAGGAATACTGCCTGCATCTCATCTTCTATAGTCATTTTCATCGAGTTGAATTGATCCAACAACCCCTGGAATTCGCTCATGTGTTCTGACACACTTTTGCCGTCTTTGTATTTAAGATTCACCATACGGCTCAACAGATTTACCTTGTTCTGAGATGTCTTCCGTGCGTACATCTTCTCCAATTTTTGCCAAAGAGCATAAGCATCATTGTCGTTGGCAAAATTTTGGTAAATGCTTTTGTCGATCCATTGTCTGATTTGGGCGGCACATTTTCGGTTGAGTACCGTCCAGTCTACATCGGTCATGTCCTTCGGTTTTCCATTAGGTGCATCATCGGTCCTTTTGATCGGCTTCCACAGATCTTTAATATACAAAAGATCCTCCATCTTTGACTTCCATAATGAATAATTGGCTGCGGTCAATCTGATCATCATTCCGGATCCTGAATCTTCCATCGAAACGGAATCTCTAAGCCCTCCTGGCTTGTTTGATATATTCGGAGTGGAATCTCGCGAAACGGAGTGCACCGTTGCGTCCAGAACGGTCGAAAACCTTAAGAACGCCTCTGACTGGGCTCAATTCCGAGTTACGATGAGTCCGGAATAGTCAAAACAATGTCGAGGGGCAAAACTGTAATTTTGCAAAGTTGGTGATGACGTGGCAGTAGCAGAGGGTGACACGTAGCAGTACACGTGGCAAGGTGTCAGTGGTGACACATGGCAGGTGACGTGGCAGCTGGTTGGAGGACACGTGGCAGTGTCTGACTGTGACACGTGGCACTGCTGACGTCAGTAGTGACGTGTCAGTGATGATGACGTCGTGGATGACGTGTCAGCGCGTGTGTGCGCGTGGTCTTCACGCGCGGCGGCTGCTGGAGGCGCGTCGGGCGCGTGGTCCTCACGCGCGCTGGAGGTAGACGACGCGTGAGGCGCGTGACACCGAGGATGCTGACGCGCCGGTCTTCAGGCGGCGCGTGGCGGTGCGTGCGGTGGTGTTTACGGCGGCGGTTGACGGGAAATTGTTCCTTGGGTGATGGGTCGTCCGAAAACAGGTTTGGTGTGGTGAATTGATCACTGGACTGGTGCGAAATAGAGCTTGAAGTTTCGACTGTGTTTGAGCTTTAATGGCTCTGATACCACTTTGTTGGGTCGAAAGCAAGCCCTAATGCAAACACACACACACAATGGACACCAGATATATAGTGGTTCTCCAAAAATATGGGTACGTCCACTTTGAGAGGCTTTACTAGCTTCGGTTTGAATCAAAACCGGGTATTGAGGGAGGAGATACAATTGTTTCTCTCGACTCTACCTCTTACACACACTCTCTCACAACATCACAGAGTATGCTCTGTGGTTTTCTCTCTCACAACACACGTGTATCACTCTCTCTGTTTACTTGTGTTATGGCTCTCGTCTTGTCATTTCACACACCATATACATGCTATATATATACAATACATATCATGCACAGACAAACACCACTTGCACAGAGAAGTCTTCAAGCGCATGGGCGGCGCAGCCTTGCTTGACTCTTGGTGAAGTTGGTTTGGTTGTATACGGCAGTGGGTTGGTGGCAGCTTTGGCAGTTTCTTCTCTGCATGCACATGGGCTGCTGCATGTGTGTATGGAACTAACAAGAATAAATTGGATATTGTTGGTTTAATTGAAACAAAGGTTAGATCTCCTAATATCTCATCAGTTCACCTTGCTCTTTCCCACTGGTCCCTTTTATCAAATATTGATAAGCGCCCCCCCCCCCCCTTCTATTTCTCACTTTAGTACTAATTCTCTCTTGTTTGCAACTTTTGTGTATGGGATGAACACTATTGAGGAAATAAGACCTCTATAGCAGGACTTAGCTGAAATAAGTACATCTATCAATAACAAGCCATGGACTCTTCTTGGAGACTTCAATGCATGCCATCAGAAGCCCTAATGAAAAAACAAGGGGGGGTGACCAGTGGACTTCTGGAATGAATAAGTTTAATACATATTTGGAAGAGCTAGGGCTGGATGATTTGAGATTTTCAGGATTATTTCATACTTGGTCCAACAAGGTTCAGGGGCCTGATGTTATTGCAAAAAACCTAGATAGGGTATTGGTCAATAAAGACTGGTTCATGGCATATCCTTCTTCTAATGCCATTTTTTTACCCCCTTTATGCTCTGACCATAGTCCTATGATGATTGACACTGGTCAAAGTAATGGCTGAAAAACTCCTTTTAGGTTTTTCAACTTCTGGACACAACATCATGACTTTATGGATTTGGTTGCTAAGGTATGGGAGACTGAAGTCCCTGGAATTCATATGTATAAGGTGGTTACCAAGTTAAAAATGCTCAAGACACAACTCAAGAAGCTTAACCATAATTCCTTTCATGGCATTTCTACAAGACTTGATCAAGCTAAAGATGAACTGGTTGCTTGTCAAAGAGGTTTAGATATGGAACCTACCAATGTTGAGCTCAAAAATAATGAAAAAAGAATGACTTTGGTTTATTCTATCTTAAGTAAGATTGAAGAACAATTGTTTCAACAAAAATATAGAATCCAATGGCTTGCATTGGGAGATTAGAATTCAAGTTTCTTTCATAAGTCTGTGATTAATAGGCAAAATAAGAAAAGAATTTCAAGTGCTTTATTGCCAAATGGTATTATCATAAAGGATAGTGAAGAAGTGAAGGAGTGCTTCATATCCTATTTTCAGAATCTCCTAGGTAGCAATCCTCGTCGCTACCCAGGTATGGCTTCATTATCTCATTATACTCATACCTCTATTAATGATGATGATAGGGAGGGATTGTGTTCTATACCAACTGATCTGGAGATTAGAAATTGCATGTTTTCAATCAAGTCCAAAATGTCCCCTGGACTTGATGGATTCAATTCATATTTCTTTAAAAAAAAACTTGAAATATTGTGGGGAAAGAGGTAACTAGTGCTATTAAACAATTTTTTGAAAATGGCTTACTTCTTAAGCAAGTCAACACCACTTATCTTGCCTTATTCCCAAAATTCCTAGCCATAATTCTCCAGTAGACTATAGACCAATCTCTTGCTGTAATGTCTTATACAAATGCATCTCAAAATTAATTGCTGAAAAAATCAAATTGCTATTACCTAATCTCATTGACAAAGCATAAAATGTTTTTGTTAAGGGGAGGAGGATTGGGAACAATATTATAATTGCTCAAGAGCTTGTGAGAGAGTATCATAAGAAACTTAACACTCCTAGATGCACTCTCAAAGTTAATCTGCATAAAGCTTATGACTCTCTTGACTGGAATTTTCTCCTTGATCTACTTCATCTTATGAATTTTCCCCCCATTTTTATCTCCTGGATCAAAACTTGTTTATCTACTGCCTCATTCTCTTTATCTTTAAATGGGGAATTGTGTGGGTTTTTCAGAGGCATTAAAGGCTTAAGGCAATGGGACCCTCTGTCCCCTTATCTATTTGTCATTGCTATGAACTTTCTCTCTACAATCACAAACAATTTAACCATCAATAACCCCTTTTTTTCCCTACCACTGGAGATGTAAAGCAACTAGGCTCTCTCACCTCTCTTTTGCTGATGATGTGCTTATGTTTTTTAAAGGGGATATGAATTCTGCCCTTACTATCAAAAAGGTCATTAACATTTTCTCTCTTTATTCTAACCTTTATCTTAATCCTAGCAAAAGTCAGGTTTTCTATTCTTGTCAATGTTACTCTTGGGGACAACATGTGTGGGTTGTTTTGTTGTCCTAAAGGTTCTCTTCCTATTAGGTATTTAGGTATTCCCTTAATTTCTACCAAACTATTTGCATCGGATTACAAATGCCTTATTGATAGCATGCTTCTTTAAAGTGACAAATTGGACTTCTAGAGCCCTGTTATTTGCAGGAAGGCTTCAATTAATCCAATCAACTTTATTTAGCATTCATGTCTTTTGGACTAATCTCTTAATTCTTCCAAGTTTAGTGTGCAATCAGATCAAGAATGTGCTTCAGAAATTCCTATGGTGTGGTCCTACAATGACAAAAATGAAGGCTAAAGTGGACTGGAATCATATGTGTACCCCCAAGAATGCAGGAGGTTTGGGTCTCAAGGATATACAGTTATGGAATAAAGCTTCAATGTTAAGGCATACAGTTTTGGTTGCCAAATTAGGGTTAAGTTTTTTTATCTTTGTATATATCTCACTTTTCCTTTTTTGCCCCTTCTCTTTTTTGTTTCTCCTTTTGTATCCTTTGTCTTCTTTATAAAATGGTTTATTTAACGAAAAAAAAATATATTGTTTGTCATTTTCATGGTTTGGGATCTGTATATATTAGAGATTAATCTAAATTTTATAATAACACCAATGAACATGAGTTACATGATTCATTATTTTATTGCCTTTGAATTGCAGGTATGTAGTATCCGTCAGTCAAATTGTAATTATTTTATTGCCTTTGCCTTTGATTTTTCATTTAGGAATACTTTAATTTGCCCACATATTAATGGAGCTTTTTGGCTGGCGGAGACTCAATCGATGAGAAAATATAGATCAAGTCCATCTACAAAATAAAACAATGTGTATTGTTGGTTATTATAATATTGGTTTCCGTGACGGTAACGGTGTAATGAAATCAAATACATGTATTTTAAAAATGAGTATCGAATAAGTATTGGTGTTACGTAACGGAATAGTATTCTTCAAAAGCATTACAGGTTGATATCTCATATAAAGCGAACCATGATCTATATATATGTACCTATACACTTGCAAATAGACATGTCAACGGATCGGATCTAGTTAAATCTAAATCCAATTTGTTAAGAAATTGGATTATCGGATTCGGATCATAATCGGGTAATCGGATTTTATTTTCAATTCATATCCGGCAAATCGGATTCGGATCATAATCGGATTATTGACAGGTCCACTAATAAGGATGGTAAAAACCCCCGATCCACGATCCGAATCCGATAATTTGACTATTTTTTACTTAGTTAATTCATATCCAAATTTCTTCATTATCTGATATCTGATCTAATACTCTGATCCAATTATCTAATTAAAAAAAATACAAAAATCAATAAATTAATTTAGATTTTTTCTTGTTATCCAAGAATCAGTAAATACAAAATTACCAATCAATACTTTTAATACATGTCCATGACAAATATAAAAATGAAAAAATAAATTGGAACATTATTAAGTATACTACATTTACAACTTAATATATTAATAAATAGTATATAAATTTAAAGTATAAATACTGGGAACACTGAAATTATTCACACTTTTAATAGTGGTATAAATGATCAATCATTATTAATAAATAACAAAATAATTAACATTTATATACAAGTATAATACTAAATATATACACATTAAAATATTAAATATATTTATATATATATATATATGTTATATAATTTCGGATCGGATTGTTATTGGATCAGATTAACATAAATCAAAATCAAATTTGTTAAGAAATTGGATTATCGGATTCAGATCCTATTCGGATTGTCGGATTTTATTTTTAATTCATATCCGGCTAATCGGATCGGATTCGGATCAAAATCCAATCCATTGACAAATCTAATTGCAAACACTAGGTTATATACCAATATATATATATACCCTCAGTCCTACCATATTGATAATTTATTTTTTCAACTTAATTTCGCGATTTAAAATAGTTGTCTAGTTAATACCACTGCTATAAATTTTAAGTTTTGCAACTTATTCTTTCTAAAACCACTGCTATAAATTTTAAGTTATGCTAAAACAACTAAAGGAATAAAAATATATATATTTATAATTAATATATCTCACTAAATAAGAGACAAAAGAGTTGTAAAGATGAAAATTAGTATATCCAATACATAAAATATAATACAATTCAATTCTTTAAAAAGTCCTAAAACAAATCATAGAGTATTATTTTAGGATGAAGGGAGTATTTTTTGAAAGAAAACGAAAACAAACAAAGAGAAAAACAAAAGTGCTTAGGGCTCGTTTGGTTCGTGTTTGTGTTTTTGTGCTGTGAAATTTAAGAAACAAAAGTACATGTTTGTGTTTGTAGAGTATTATGAGTCTAAAATAGAAACATGCTTGGTATTGATGCGTTTGTTATAGATATATACATATATATATATATATATATATGTGGTGTTTTGGGACAAAGGAAATTGATGGTGGTGGTGGGGGTGGTAGGAAACGGTGGTGGTGGTCGGCGGCGGTAGTGGTTGTGGTTTTGGAACTGTAGATATATACATATATATATATATATATATATATATATATTGAATGCACGCGTGGTGCAAAAACAAAAAAAAAAATACCTTTTTTTTTCTTGCAAAAGATGTACGAAGTATATTTTCTGGAAGTAATTTTTACTTTTCAAAACAATGTAGAGCTTGTCAAACGCGTTTCTGCTTCGTAAAATGCTACAGTTCCAACTAAAGCACATATCAAATTGAGCCACTATAACATCACAAAAGTCTAGTTGTCTTATATAACCACCCTTTAGTTTTATGTTTAATATATACACATATTTAATGGAAATCATATCTTACATATAGTTAGGGCCGGCAATTCGTGTTCGTGGGTTGTGTTCTTGTCGGGTTGAGATCATGTTAGGTTGCAATGGGTCGTGTTGAAAAAGATATGATTAATATACGTGTTAAATATGTTCAACCCTAACCCAACTCATTTATTAAACAAGTTACATGTGTCAATCCATGTAACTCGTTTAACCTATTTATTATAATATAGTAAATTAAATTTGACACAATCCAACACGAAATGAACTATTTAACCTATTTATGAGCAAAATCAAATTGAATTTGACATGACTCAATAATAACTTATTAATATATTTCAACTCATGACCAATTAGGTAGAGAAGAGAAAATATATATATATATATATATATATATATATATATATATATATATATATATATAATCATGTCAAAAGGGTTGTTCAGGTTTGACTCTAACTCGACACTAATATTCTCGTATCATATTCGGGTCAACCCTTATATAGCTTCAACCCTTTTATGATCAACCTTAACCCTTTTAATTCATACCGTGTTTGTGTCGTGTTACCTGTCAGCCGTGAGTTAAGAAATTTAGTTACACCCGGTACAAGAGATTAAATCTACTTCTTTCATGATCAAAATTTTGTAATTTTAAACAAGAAAAAGATGTTTTAATTGTCATCAAATTACCCTAATACAATAATGTGGCAAAATTATAAACAGAAGGAATCTGATCTAATTGATCACATGCATGAAACCACACAAAAATCATTCAAGAATAGTCCAACAAACATAAATTGGATTATAAAATAAATCGCGATGATACTCTATGTGCATTTAGCGGAACCCCAAGGGGTGCAAGTATAATTTACGTTAATAGCAGGGATGAAAGTATAAATTATTCTTTAATTTATAGAGTTTTCAGAAAACTCAACCAAACTAATTTGACAATAATAATATTTAAAAAATATAAACAAAAAAGGCCCTTATATTATGCTTAATTAAGTAATGAATTAATTTCAAAGAATTTATGTTTAATATTTACATGGTGCTGGAAATTGAAGTCCATATATAACAGAATATATGAATATCCTTCAATCTCTTCACAGCCACCACAATCCCAGCCTCCAAAACCGCCTTATAAATGAGTAAAAAATAAAAGTCGTCTTGTGATATATATTAGTACCAAAAATTAATTAAATTCGTGTATTCATGATTTTCCTAGACTATAATTTTTAAATAATATTAAATATTTCTTGTGGCATAAGCAATCTTAATAGTCGAAAGTCCCAAACCCATGCATGTACAATATGTTAATACCAAGAAAGAAAAAGAAAAAAGAAAAAAAATATATATGTATATATAAGAAGCTTAATATAACTAACAAAACATATAAATACATGTGGTAGTATATATGCACGAGGTAAGATACAATATCAAAGGATCTCACTTGTGATATCACCACCTTCCTAGTCCCTACTTCCTAATATATATATTATAGGGTTAAGTATTCAAAAATCTTGCAGTTTCATACTAAGTGCAAAAAATCCCCTTATAATGAAAATATGTGTATTGACATGCATAAGTTTAAAAAACATACAAATACCCTCTGCAAATTTCAAAAATATGAAAATATCTCATGTCAACCTCTTAAATACACATTTTATCTTTTTATACTCTCTTAAATACCCATTTTACCCTTTTGCAAAGACTATTATACCCATATAATTAAATTAGCATTATACCCTTATAATTAAAAATATATAAAATTGGAATAAATTTTGAAAATAATATATAAAATTCGAAAAAAATATTTAAAATTCGAAACAAATATGTATAAAATTTTAAATATATATATAAATTTTGAAAACAATATATAAAATATATATATATATATAAAATACGAAAGAAATATATAAAATTCGAAACAAAATATATAAAATTTGAAACAAATATATAAATTTTGAAAACAATATATAAAATTCGAAAAAATATATAAAATTCGAATTATATATATCTTTTCAAATTATATATATATTGTTTCGAATTTTATATACTTCTTTTGTATTTTATATATATTTGTTTTGAATTTTATATATTTTTTTGAATTTTATATATTTGTTTCAAATTTTATATATATTTTTTCCGAATTTTATATGTTTTTTTCAAAATTTATATATTTTTTTGAATTTTATATGTTTTTTAGAAATTTATATTTTTTTTTTGAATTTTATATGTGTAGATGCAGAAAAAATGCACAATAATAATTGGGATAAAAAATTGGATTTTTCATTCAATCTTTGGCCTTGTATTTATACATATTTTTGGTAAATGGGTCAAGCCCATTTACCCAGGTTTATCAATCCCTTAAATCAGAGAATTTGATGAACTCTACCCTTTTCTGGACTTTTTATTCCATAAGTAGGACAATTCCTTGACTTATGGATCACTCATCTTCTAGAAAATTCTATGGGCCAATTTCTTTCTTCAGCCCATCCGTCTTCGGCCCATCCGCCTTCGGCCCATCAGTCCTGTGGCCCATCCTAGTTGGGCCATGAATTATTTTGACCATTACACAAGCCCCTGAGGTTATGGGTCTTATGATTCTCTTTCTAAAGCCCATAACCAAAAATTTGAATATCACTATACACATATATATACATACATGCACTTTATGGGAAATGATGGTTAGTGGGCTGTCAATCATTACTAAGCATTTATTGACATTTGAAATGAATGGCCATTACTTCCTCAATCTCAGTACCATGACGGCTCATCGTGGGTTGCGCGACCTTCGGGCTTCGTGCAGTCCTTTGGCATCCTTCTCTCCTCCTATAAACCCCCCCCCCCAAAGCTACTTCATTTCTTCATTCCTCATTTTACAACTACACTATGCTCTCAACTTTCATCTCTGAAGCACGTCCATCTCTACTCCCTGAAATCTTCTTCGTTTGGTCAGTTTCAGATCCTCCAGTAGCACGGTAGTCTGTTTCCACCCAAAGCCTTCCCTGACGCATCACTATTATCTAAGTAAGTCGGACGGTATCTTCCTTTTTCTTTACTTTCACATCTGTCTCCCTTCTATCTCTTCTACCTTTCTTGGCACTATGTCTGATAGCGATGACACCCGGTCGGTAGAAGAGGTCGTTTTGTCCTCTACTACTGGTACCGATCCCACCAGTAGTGACAGCCCCCAGTCTACTCGCCAAGGAGCCCCAAAAACAACTCCCCAAAACACTGACCTTCCAAGTTCGTCAACGAATGAATCTGTGGATCCCAAACCCTCTGAACTATTCGTAGTGGCCCCACTTAAGAGAGTCCGCCCTGAAGTAGACGTCAAACACCTACGGGCTGAGACCCAGGTACCTGGGGACGTTTATGTGGACCCTTACCCAGGTTACCTAGATTTTACCACAAGCCAAAGACTAGCACCCGGTAGTATTCTGCTATCGGCAGTTCACCTTAGGGTTTTGAAGTTCCCTCTTCACCCTTTCTTCCATTACGTCCTCTTTATGCTAGGCTTACATCCCCTCCAACTTAACCCGAACAGCCTTAGGATCTTGTCCATGCTCCTTTTATATAATAGGGATCTGGAACTTAACCTAGGCCTAGCCGATTTGTTGTTTTGTTACTTTTTCCAAAATGCTAGGGCTAGTAAGGGCAGATACAACCTCTTCCCCTTCCATGGTCGGGCTATATGTACTGACACAGAGAAGTCCGACAAGGGGTGGAAAGATAGAATGGTAGTTGTGAGTGGTAATTGGGCTTACCCATTTTCTCGCATATTCCCGATCCCCAATACTTTCAGAGCCATTCGTTTGCCCATCTTCCGTCCCTTACATAAGGCATCTTGCCTTTGCAAGCACTGTGATCTTCATCGGGGGGATTACGCCTATAAATTTTTGGGCTATGAGAATAGAGACATCCCCCTGCCTTTCATAAAACAACGTATAGGCATCCTGAAAACTCATATCTGGGGTAAAGCTCGATCTGCTACTGACCTGCTGACTTCGGCAAACCTAGAGTCAATTTCTAACTTGGGCGCTGCTGTTGACATGATGGACTTGCCTGATAAACCTCTTTCTGCCAGACGCCCTCAAGTTCCCGAAGGGATCACCCTGGTAGATGTTGTACCGCTCTCAACAGCACCTTCGGCACCTCTAGTACCTCCGCCAGCACAGAGCCCGGTTGCCCCGCCAGCACAGAATCCGGTAGCTCCAACCTAACCTCTACCAGTTACTAGAACCCGATCCAGTACAGGCGGTGGAGTGGCCAATAAAAGGGCCAGAACTCAAGCTGACAATGCTTCTACAAGTGAAACCCCCCGAGCTCCGGAGGCATCCCGTACTTTAATTCCCTGGGAACCGAAGTTCCTTCTGCCAGATGGGACTCCGGTCTGCTCTGATCATATCACCCTCACCCAGCCAGAAGCTCTTCGGGCTATGGAAAAAGGGATCTGGACTCCAACTGATAGGGTCGCTCAGTCCAAAATCTCCAAGACTGATCTAGCAAATAAGACTTCCATAATGGTCATAGAGGTATACACTTGCTCTTCATTTTAGAACTTGGTTTATTACTTATTGCCACATTATGCACTAATATGTATTTTTCGTGCAGCTTTTCTATGGGGTTCAGGCCTACAACAACATTGTGGAGTCTGACGTTAAGGAAATAGCCAATATGAAGGCCCAGATCAAGCAAAATTATGCCCATCGGGTTGCTCTAGTCAAAGAGCAGATGGCCTTCGCCAGACTGTCTCAGAGCAGAAGATCCTTCTAGAGACTGGCGAAGCAGAAAAACGGGCTCTAATGGCTGAAAAGCTAGCCTTGGCTGCTGAGCTTGAAGAAGTGAAGGCAGCTAACCAAAAGATGGAAGCCGAAAAGGCAGAATCAAATAACCTCCTAGCTCTTGAGCGGGCCAAGGTTGAAGTGTGCCGCCTGGGAGGTTTGGATATGTACAACCGATATTGCACTATCTGTGATCTCCGGTCGGCTAGAGCTTGGCGAGAGAGGCACGAAATGGACATATTCCTCTGGAAGCTAGGGAGTTCAAGACCGCTGAGGAATTTGATGCCCACATGGGAGTGCCTGTTCCCTACAAAAATCCTCCCGCCTCTGAAAACGAGAAGCGGTTTGCCGCTATTTTGAAGGGAAAAGAATATCATCCCCCATATCAGTAGAAAAGGTTTCTAAAGTTTATCTGTACTTACCCCGAATGGTACTTTTGTAATTTCTTTCTTTTTATTTAATGAAAAAGGATTTTCCTATCTCAATGTTCATCTCGTTCTTGCTTTCCTGCAATATTTAGCTTTCGGGCATATGGCCCCTGATACTTGCTTTTTGTCATCTGGCTAGTTCATATTTTATGTTTGAACTTCAGCATTTATGAAAATAATTTAGCCTTCGGGCATATGGCCCCTGAGGTTTGTATTTGTCCTCTGGTCAGTTCAAATTAGGTTTAAACTCAACACTTAGGAAAATTTTAATTTAAAATGGAGCCTTCGGGCATATGGCCCCTGAGGTTTTGCTGTTATCCTCTGGTTAGTTCAAATCAAGTTTGAACTCAAACACTAAGGAAAATTTTCAATTTAAAATGGAGCCTTCGGGCATATGGCCCCTGAGGCTTGTACTTATCCTCTGGTCAGTTCAAATCAGGTTTGAACTCAAAACTTAGGAATATTTTCAATTTAAAATGGAGCATTCGGGCATATGGCTCCTGAGGCTTTGTTGTTATCCTCTGGTTAGTTCAAATCAAGTTTGAACTCAAACACTTAGGAAAAATTTCAATTTAAAATGGAGTTTTCGGGCATATGGCCCCTGAGGCTTGTACTTGTCCTCTGGTCAGTTCAAATCAGGTTTGAACTCAACACTTAGGAATATTTTAATTAAAAATAAACAGGACATCCGCATAAAATACAATGCATCTTTATTGAAATGAACTTGAGAGTCATGAAGCAGAGGTGTCGGACATCGGGCACAAATGCTTAACAGTAAAAGGTGTCATATGCGAGACACAGTTTTATTATTTTAACAAGAAAAAAGAAACTTCCCAAGGATAATACATCTTCAGTCAGTAAGCATTCTGAGAGTTGGACTCGATGCGGCCTGTTTCGTTCTTCCGGACCAGATAAGCCCCGCGCCCGATGACCTCAACTACTGTGTAAGATCCTTCCCATGTCTCTCGTAATTTTCCTACAATCCCAATCTTTCTTCTGAGTACCATATCTCCTACCTGAAATTCTCTTCTCTTGACTTTCTGATTGAAGCGTGCCCTGATTTGTTGCTGATAGGCAGCCAGCCTTATCCCGACAACTTCCCTCCTTTCTTCTAAGAGGTCCAGATCATGTGCTAGATGCTGATTGTTCGGACCTTCTTCCCAGGATTGGCTTCTTAAAGTAGGTACTCTTAACTCGGTCAGGATAACTGTTTCGGCCCCATAAGCCATGGCGAAAGGGGTCTCTCCCATTGGTTGCCTTGGAGTAGTCTGATAGGACCATAACACCTCGGGCCACTTCTCAAACCATGCCCCTTTTGCGTCTTCAAGCTTTTTCCTCAGTGTATCAAAAATGGTTTTGTTTGTCCTTTCAGCCTGCCCATTTCCCTACGGATAGCCGACAGAAGAAGTATTATGATTATTCCCATGTTTTGCCAGGAATGTTTGAACCCTCTTGTTATCAAGATTGGTGTCATTATCCATCATTATAATCCGGGGTAGACCGAATCTACAGATGATGTAGCTCCAGATGAACTTTATAACATGGCTACCTGTGATGGTGGGGTATGCCTCGGCTTCTATCAATTTGGTAAAGTAGTCTGTAGCCAGAAGAACATGAGTGGTTGATCGTATAGCCTGCGGGAGAGGACCCACAATATCCATCCCCCATCGGGCAAAGGGGTGAGGGATAATTGTTGGGTTCAGTAACTTCGAAGGTGGATGAATGGCCTCCCCATGGAATTGGCACTTCTTACAATGTCGGGTATAGACCTCAGCGTCTCTTGACAAATAGGGCCAGAAATATCCCTGGGTGAGAATATTATGGGCTAAAGATCTCCCACCGGAATGATTGCCACAGGCTCCTGCATGAATCTCTTCCATGACTGCCGAAGCTTCGGAAGGCGTGAGACATCTCAGGTATGGCCCGGAAAAAGACTTCCGGTATAGTTGGCCGTTATATAGAGCATATATGGTTGCCTTCATTCTTATCTTCCGGGATTCTGATTTTGACTCAGGTAATGCGCCAATCCTCAAATAATCTGTTATAGGGTCCATCCAACTTGGCTCCCACGGAATGACCATTACCTCTTCGGGGGGTTCCAAGCTTGATCGGACGATGAAGTCTATTGGTACAGTGCGAGTCATACTTTCTTCGGCTGCGGAGGCCTGGTTAGCTAAACGATCTGCTATAAAATTATCCCCTCTGGGAATCTGTTCAAAGGTTATCTACTGGAACCCTTCGGCCTCCTTTAGAACCAAATTCTTGTACGCTTCCATTTTCGGATCTCGGGTTTCATACTCCCCATTTAACTATCACACGACCAACTGAGAATCATTGCGAATCTCTATTTTCTGTACTTGAAGGCTTCAGGCCAACCGAATTCCTGAAAAAAGGGCTTCATACTCGGCTTCATTGTTGGAGGCAGGAAACTCTAGTCGAACGGACTGCTGGATTTTAGTGCCATCTGGTGTCACGAGCTCTACAACGATCCCCACTCCGTTGACATTTGATGATCCGTCTACCAACACAACCCATAAGCCAGGTTCATTTTCTTCCAAAGAGTGTAGTTTCTATTTCTAGCAAAAAGTCAGCTACTGCTTGGCCTTTGATTGCAGTTCGGGGGACGTAGGTTATGTCAAAAATCCCGAGTTCAATTGCCCATTTGGATACCCTCCCCGATAACTCAGGTTTCGCCATTATGGATCTGATCGGGGTTGCAGTTGGCACTACGATCGGATGTGCTTCAAAATAATGCCGAAGACGTCGCTTTGTAATATAATTTGTATATATAATTACGAAAATTAAAATTACGAAAATATATATATATAATTTATCAAAAATATATAAAATTTGAAAAAACATATAAAATTCAAAAAAATATATAAAATTTGAAACAATATATAAAATTAAAAAAAAACATATAAAATTCTAAAAAATATATAAAATTTGAAACAAATATATAAAATTTGTAAACAATATATAAAATTCGAAAAACATATAAAATACTAAAAAATATATAAAATTCAAATATATATATATATATAAAGTGTGACTGAAGTTTAAGTGGACAAGCCTCGGAGTCATTAGCCAAGGTAACGGATCCTCTCCAGCTCTTTGCAGAGCTATTTCAATGGCCACGATGGCGACACATACCCCACGATGGTGACCGAAATCGGAATCGAATCGATACTTTATTAAAATATTTTAATCAAAATTAAATATATTAATATTTGGATCAAAATTAACGGTTCGGTTCCGGTTCTCATTTTTAAAGAACCGAAAGTAAATTTTTATTTGGATCAAAATTAACGGTCCGGTTCCGATACTTTCGGTTCTTTAAGAATGAGAACCGGAACCGAATCGTTAATTTTGATTTAAATATTAATATATTCACGATGCGGTTCGCTTTTGATTCCGACCGAAACCGGAATCGAACCGATACTTTCGGTTCTTTAAAAATGAGAATCGGAACCGAACCGTTAATTTTGATCCAAATATTAATATATTTAATTTTGATTAAAATATTTTAATAAAGTATCGGTTCGATTCCGATTTCGGTCACCATCGTGGCCATTAAAATAGCTCTGCAGAGAGCTGGAGAGGATCCGTTATCTTGGCTAATGACTCCGAAGCTTGTCTACTTAAACTTCAGTCACACTTTATATATATATATATATATATATATTTGAATTTTATATATTTTTTAGAATTTTATATGTTTTTCGTATTTTATATATTGTTTACGAATTTTATATATATATTTTTTAAATTTTATATATTGTTTCAAATTTTATATATTTTTTTGAATTTTATATGTTTTTTCAAATTTTATATATTTTTTACAAATTATATATATATTTTCGTAATTATATATACAAATTATATTATAAAGAAAAAAAATTAAATTGTAATTTTCGTAATATATATATATATATATTGTAATAAGGGGTGGAAGTGTAATTAGTAATTTCAGAGGGGTGAAGTGTTTGGGCATATGAATAATTTCACACTTTATATATTATCCTAATGTAATAAGTGAAACAATTAAAGGGGCATTATAGTCATTTCACCAGCCCAGGGGGTGTCATTGCAACGAAATTGAAAGTTCAGGGGGCTATGAGACCGAAAAAGCAAAACCTTGCATCTGGCTGCAATAAACCCAAAGTTCAGGGGGGTGGCTGCAAATTACCCTATAATATTTTTTCAGTTGTTTTTCTTTTCACTAGGATCTTACTTTACAACTTGCAATTTATTTATATATATATATTTGTTATCGTATAAACGTGGGCAACACATTGTTAATTACATGGAAGGCCTTCACGGTATGAACATTTTTTATTTATTTTTTTGAAAGTTCAGTATAGTCACATACAGTGAGGGACCCAAAAATTAATTTTAGTGGGGGCATACACTACAAGAAATCTTGCATTTTGCCACAAAAAAAAATTTCACAAAAATTAATTTGTGGTTAAAAGTAATTTTTTGGCACAAAATTACATTTTGTGGCAAAAAATATACTAATAAGCACAAACATAAAAATTTATGACAAAAAATCAACTAAATTGACACAAAAATTAAATTTATGGCAAAAATTAAACTAAATTGCCACATACACTAAATTTCGTAGCAAAAGCTAAGTTAAATTAAATGTAATGTCCGATAATTTAATTTTAGGATTTTTATTTATTTAAAATAAAAATTTGACAAATTAAAGAGATTTGGTGTTATAGATATATTTATATATATGTACATATATATATATATATAAGTATTATTATTATTATTATATGTATATTATTCTATATTGTAATATATATATACACACACAGACCGGTGCCCAGGTCTTGAACGGATCAGATCAGTTAATATTCAACCAGCACGTCTGCGTCTTCTTCTTCCTCGCGCTCGCGAGAGAGAGGAGAGCGACTAGAGGAGAGAGGTGATTCGCGAAGGGGGGAGGTTCGCCGGTGGAGGAGGCGGCGCTCAGCCGGAAGTTGCAGGTCGTCGGAGCTGTGCGCCTTCCAAGGCCGAGTGGGAGGGGAGGTGACCCGCGGCTGGGGTGGTGCGGCAGATCGGGTAGGATTGGTCCCACATCGATTAGATTAAGATAGGAATTCAAGTTTATGTATAGTCCGTAGATCTGCAATCTCAATTGGATGAGCGAAGAGAACCCTAGGGACAAGCTGGATCAGTGGTCTCATGGAGCAGTAGGCATGATTTATTGTGTCTAGGGCTGCAAACGAACCGAACCGAGCCAAGCTTTGGAATGTTTAAGCTCGGTTCATTTACTAAACGAGTTTAGAAAATGTGTTCAAGCTCGGCTCATTTGCTTAACGAACGAGCCCGAGCCGAACGCCAGATTTAACGAGTTGAGCCCGAGCTTGCTCACGAACGACTCATTTCAGTGCAACATATATTACTCTTCTTAATAATTGTCTGGATTGAGTTGTTGCATGTCTGTTTTAACATATTTCCACTAGTATAATTTCTATAATCTTTTCACAATAATTTTCATAATTTGTTCAATTTGAACACTTTCTTTTATCAAATATGATATAATTTTACTATTTAACTTAGACGAGCTTGTTCACGAGCTTGGCGAGCCGAGCTTAGTAATGTTCAAGCTCGGCTCGTTTACTAAACGAGCCTAAAAATTATGCTCAAGTTTGATTCGTTTACTAAATGAACGAGTACGAACCGAACTCTTAACGAGCCGAACCCGAGCCTGCTCATGAATGGCTCAGTTCATTTACAGCCCTAATTTTACCGAAAGAGATCCATTGTTCAAGCTATAAAGAGGGAAGACAGTCAAACTAAAGAGGAATCCAAACGGTCCCACAGTCAAACAGTGAAAGTAACCTCAAAGCACAATTGCCATTTGAATAAGAGAGCTTCATATACCATGACAACAAAGCAAAAAGCGATTATTTGCCAAAAAAAATTAATTGTGGCAAAATAAAATGATTATTTGCCACAGAAAATTTGGTGGTAAAATAAAGGGTTATTTGCCGTATTGTCACTTGTCACCAAAAAGAATTTGTGGCTAATGAAATTTTAGGGCTATTATCAGAAAATTCCTATAATTTTAAAAAAGTTCATGATTTCAAAAAAATTCATATGATTTTTAAATTGTTCAAAAAAATTCATGTGTTTTCAAAAATTCCCCTATAATTTCAAATTTAATCAAATATCCTTTTCTGTCCTCTATAAGATCACGAAAATACCCTTTCATTTATTTCAATTAAACTTTAATTCCTTCCATTTATCACAAACCCACTTTCTCTCACATATTTACTCCAAAACTCTAATTTATTTCATTTATTACAAACCTACTTTCAATATAAATTCCAATTTTAACTCAATTCAACTCTAATTTCTTTCATTTATCACAAACCCACTTTCAATTTAAATCTCAATTTCAATCCAATTAAACTCTAATTCCTTCCATTTATCACAAACTCACTTTCTCTCACTCATTTACTCCATAACTTTAATTCCTTCCATTTATCACAAACCCAATTTAAATTTAAATTCCAATTTCAAGTCAATTTCAATTTATAGTTATATATATATATATATAAATTTACATATATATCATTGTATATATATATATATTTATATACGTATATATAATTATATATGCACTCATTTACGTAAGTTTGTGATATAATTTTATATATAATTATAAATTTAAATTGAAAGTGGGTTTGTGATAAATGAAATGAATTAGAGTTGAATTGGGTTAAAATTAAGATTTAAATTGAAAGTAAGTTTGTGATAAATGGGGAGAATTAGAATTTTGGAGTAAATGAGTGAGAGAAAGTGGGTTAGTGATAAATGAAATGAGTTAGAGTTTAATTGGAATAAATGGAAGGGTATTTTCGTAATCTTAATGAGGGGTAGAGGGAGGTATTTGATTAAATTTGAAACTATAGGGGGTTTTTGGAATCACATGGGATTTTTTGAACAATTTAAAAAATAGGGGAGTTTATGAAACTAAGGGGTTTTATGAACATTTTTAAAATCATAAGGGAGTTTTCTGATAATAGCCCGAAATTTTACAACAAGATCATTTTTTGTGCCAAAATACATTTGGGCACACAAAAAATGACATTTTAGCCACAAAATAATTTGTGGCAAAATGGCCAATTTGTTGTAGTGATAATAGATTTTTTTTGAACTTTTAGTGGGAGCTTTGTGTAATTTTAGTGAGGGCTTGTCATAAATATAAGTTTTTATAGATAAAAATTGTAAAGGAAAAAAAATCAGTGGGGGGCATGCCCCCGTTAGGTCTACACTAGATTTATCACTGTTCACACATATCGCCTCCAATGAAGCTCGAACCATTGACATCCATTTGGGAGTAAGGGCAAGTACCGCTTGGACATTAGGCCTTTGATAGACACAAATATATATATTTTTTTGAATGGTAAGAAACTCACACACCCACAAAACCTCCTAGGAAGTTCGAACCCCTCACATCCCAATTGGGAGGTGAAGTTATACCATTGCACCAATTAAGGGTGCGATGGTGACACAAACATTTTTACCCAAAAAGAAATTGTATAATAGTAGGGGTCTGATCAATGATCGTAGACAATTTTTTTCTTCTGTTATTTTTGACATGTGGTTAGATTTCTGTGTTCGGATATGAAAGACAAATGTTAGTTTTCTACTTTATCTGAAAATTGACCCGTTCTTTAATTCATACTTCGACCACAACCGAGGAGGGGGGGAACTTGCTCATAAAAAAAAATATTACAAACACACAAAATCTCCTACAAATACTCAATAATTTTTTATACTGTAGAACATTGCAGTAAATTCCTAGCATATCATAATTTTAAAATTATTAGCAAATATGACAACCCTCACTCCAAGTTCATACCTAAATTGTTAAAATAAGAAAACCCCAATTTCAAAAATAAGTTAACAATTTTATAAATCATAATCCCAATTTCATGCATAAATTAACAAAATTAACCATTATCATCTCAATCTCATACATAAAAGTACCAAAATTAGAAACCCTAAACCAAATTTCATATATAAATTAAGCAAAATTGAAAACCCTAACCTCTGGTGCACTGGTGATGATAAAAAATCTTTGAAGAGTCGCATGCTTGTTGGAAGATTTAACACTAATCTGGTTCGTTTTGGCCTTGAATGTTTCTTAATCTTAAAACAAAATGGTGTTGTTTTGTTTTAATTTTAAAATAATTGTTGTCTTTCAAGTGCATGTTTGGAGATAAAGGTTTTGCTAAGTTATTTTGATCTTAAAAAATGTATTTATTGATGTGTTTTGGGATTATTCAAGGGTTTTGTTGTTTTGTTTAGTTTTAATGGCCCGCATTTTACTTGTTTTATGGAAAAATTTTAGCCTACTTTTTATCTTTTTCTCCATTCCCGAAGTACATGTTCACATGTTTATATCAAAAAAAATAATTACATTGGGGTTTTGGGTATAAAAGAAATATATTAATCTCATTGGGGGCTTGAAATAAATTCCAGTGGGGGTGTATATAATAAACTATTCATTTTCTGGGGTATCTAAAGTAAAAACAAAATTTTCAGTGGATCCCTGAATAGATCCGTCCATGCTTGCAGGGGTCAGAAACAATTTTATACCTATATATAGATATAGTTTTAAAATTTAATAAGTAGTAGTAAAAGAAAAAAAAATCCTGGGGAGGCCATGCCCCCCCCCCCCCCCCCCGGGTAGGGGTGGTAATGGGGCGGGGCGGGGCGGGTATTCCCCGCCCCGTCCTCGAACCCGGTTTAATTTCCCCGCCCCGTCCCCGCCTCATCCCCGATTATTATTTTTTTTTTCCGCCCCGCCCCGCCCCCTACCTGGTTATCCCTGCCCCGCCCCACGACCCGGTTATATATAATTTTTTCCCCTTTTTTATATATATTTTTTTTATAAAAAATAATTTCTAAAATTCGTTCATTGCAAAAATAATAGATGAAATGTAAAAAATTAAAATCATTAACTTTGAAATGTAAAAAAAATATAAAAAATAGTTTATGAACTTTATTCATAACAAAAAAATAGATAAAATATATATATATATGAGTTATGTTTGTAATATGTTAAATATATAAGGTTAATTAGTAAATAACTAATTAAGCGGGGCGGGGCGGGTCAGTTAATCTGGGCGGGTTCGGGGCGGGGTGGGGGTGACCCATACCCCGCCCTGTTTATAATCGGGTATTTTTTTTTGCCTCATACCCGCCCCAATTAGTTTAACGGGGTGGGTCGGGACGGGTTTTTTTGCCATCCCTACCCCCCGAGCTCTGCCCCTGCCTGGGGTTATTTACTACGAGATAATAAGATCTTAATAACATCATGACTCATAACTTGCTCAATTATCTTTAACCCCATTTTTCACTTTGAATTGGTTAAAATATGCAGAATTTCTCATTTTTTGTGGAGGCTTAGATCCAGTAAATGGGGGTCTATGGTTGATCGATATTGCACACCACCATTCAAAAAATTTATCAAATAAACAGATTACCCTTACAGTGAGATCAGGACACTCAAGAAAGATTAAGGATGAATTTAGGGCTCAAAATTATGTCACCAATTTTTCAAAGTACATCAGAGAAAACGGATCGAGAATCCAATGTGTAGATTATGAGATAACATAGAAATGTTGTTATGTGAACTTGTATGATTTGGGATCAGAAGGCTTTGAATGATGCGGGAGGGCATTGTGAAGTGGTTCCCAAATTTCTCGAGCCTTTTCAGTGTTTGGTGAAGTTATGGTGCTCGCTTTGACAAACCGTTTGGGAGGAAGTGTGAAATTAAAGTTTTGCCTTTTGGGAGTTGGGATGTCGAAAATCAAAGGATCTTTGATGATAATGGAATATGGTAAAATGAGATGTCTAATTGAAGGAGGAAAATCGCGTGTCTATCGTTTCAGTAAGTAAAGTGCCCCACGATTGACAACGTAAGTAAGAATTCTACTAACTCTAATTAGTAACTACTAAGGGTCTGTTTGGAGCTGTGTTTGTGTTTGTGTTTGTGTTGAAATAAACAAAAAACAAGTTTTTGGTTTTTTTGTTTATTCATCCAAAAACATAAGTATGTTTGGTAGGGATGTTTTTTGGGTTGAAATTGAAAAATTAAAAATCAATAATTAATAATATAAATAATAAATAAAATATAATATAATAATAATAATAAATGAATACAATAATAATAAATAAATATAATAATAAAAAAATGGACTAAACAATAAATAATAATAATAAATTAATAAAATAAATAATAAATTACATAAAACATATTTAAAAATATAATAAAAATAATAAATAATAAACAAAATGAAATAAATAATAATAAAAAATAAATAAATACAATAATAAATAAATAAATATAATAATAAAAAATGGACTAAATAATAAATAATAATAATAAATTAATATAATAAATAATAAATTACATAAAACATATTTAAAAATATAATAAAAATAATAAATAATAAACAAAATGAAATAAATAATAATAATAAATAAATATAATAATAAATAATAAGTAAATATAATAACAAATAAATACTTCATAATAATAATAATAAATGAGTATAATAATAATAATAAATTAATATTAAATTAATAAAAATATATTTTTAAATAATTAAAAATGAATAAATAATTTATAAATAAAATGAATTAAATAATGAAATAATAAATAAATAAATAAATAGAATATATTTATAAATTAATAAATAATAATTTAATAATATAAATAATAAAATATATTATAAAATGAAGAAATAATAAAGAAAGAAAAATAATAATAATAAATAAATAGTAAGACCAAATTCATGTTTATAAATAGTGGAGTGAAAAAATACCAAATTTTGGTTTTTTCATTTTGTACTAAAAGAGGCAAGTGTTTGTTTAATGTGGTTTGAAAATATAAACATAAAAATCCAACCAAACATGTGTTTTAAACTAAAACACACAAAAAGAAACAGAAACCCTTCAACCAAACATGCCTAACATTCTTGCCAAAAAAAAAAAAAAAATGGAGGAGGAAAATCCACTAACCAATGGCTGGCCCACGTCGACCGGACCAACTCGGCCAGCCTAAACAAACCCATCGGCCCAAGGGAGGCCCAGCTTTTATTAGCCGAAACAGCACCATTTGGGCCTTGCCTTTTTGGGTCACTTCAAAGTGAATTTTTTTTTTTTTTGTAAATGAAAAAGTTCATATTTTAGCCATAACATAATTCTCAGAAAGGACCCATTGGAACAAAAACATTATCCTATGTTTTAATAAAAGAAGTGTTATACACACTTTATACATATTACATTTTTGCTTAACACACTTTATACATATTGATAATATATTTTTTCACTTCCCAAATTACTTGTCCAATTTTGATTCTCGATATAATATAATTTTTTATCTTCTCCAACTATCTTATTTCTTCGAGACCCATTAATTTTTATTTATTTTTAATTACATAAGGTTAAAGATGAAAAATTACTTAATATCTATACAATAAATTATCCTCTTTTAAATCAGAAAATTTAATTAAAATTATTATTTTTGAACCGAGAGTATATATAGAAATAAAATACAAAGAAGAAAGATAATATATGTGGAGGCCGGTATATTGCTGACCCAAGTCCGACACGTTGTCTCACCTGCATCAGCTTATTCTTATCCATTTCTAATAAATAACATATCATCAAACACGCATAAATATATACACACACACGCACATATATATAATACAGGCATAGCACACCATCTGCACCTGCTCTTTCCTTCACCTCTCTCTCTCTCTGCGTTTCAGAAACTACACAATCCAACACGAACTTCAACCCATTCATTGTTTTTTCTGTTTCTCTAACTCAAAGAAAAAGAAAATTTGATTGATTCAAAGGCAGTTTGTGATTGTAAAGAAGCAAAAGAGAGGGGGAGAGATGGGGAATGCGAATGGGAGAGAAGAATCAAGATCCAATGTAGAAGACGAATCCCAATGTGGGTCCTCTTCGTCTGTTCCTTTCTACCATCCTCCCACCCACATGGGTTCTTTCGATTCAATGCCCAATACTCCTCCCCACAGCCCTGGACGCTCCAGATCTCCCCTCATGTTCACTCCTCAGGTATATATGTATATGTATATGTATATTTATCATTTTATTAATCACATTGAAATTTAGTTTGATGTTATTCCTCTCCTCCATTCGATTATTATGTGGATAATTGATAATCAAATTGGTTTTTTAATTCATTAAATTACTCATGTTGTCCCGTTTATGTATGCTTATGATGTGTTTGTTTGTTTGTTTGTCCGAGAGAATCCACTCATAGAAATTACATTTGACATTAAGATTTTCATAATCATTTCTCCCATAAATGGGAGGCAAAAGGAAGGAGAGGGCTAATATTCAAATACATTGGATTTTATTTCGATCACTTATTTTATATGCCTGATCATTCGATACATTGAATTTTATAATGTGGGTGATAGGTAATGAAATTGGGTTCGATCTATATCTCTAGTTTGTGATTCGTTGAATTACTCATATGAAGAAAAACTGCCAATAAGGAATATTGTAGAACAAATAAATTAGGGAAAAATATTTAATTGGGTTTGAAATGATTCTTGTAATGTCCCATATAGTTTTGTGTTGGTCTTGCTGCTTTGCATATTTGTTTTAGCCAAACGGCATTTTGAGTTTTAGGGACACCCGTTACGTGGATGAACAATTTAATAGTCAGTCCTCTCAGAAATGGGAGGTATTATGGCTTATGTATAGCTTAATGAAGGAAGTTACTGGATCACAACCAAATTGGTGATACATAGGTCACCAATAGTGACTTGAAAATAGGTGACTAGTAGGTCAACAAGTGATAGCTACATCAATTTTTATTATGTGGATGATTAATAATAATATTGGGTTTAATTTATATCTCCAGTTTGTAATTCATTAGGTTACCCATGTTGCTCATTTATCTAGTTCATCATTTGTTTGTTAGAAGCAATCCACTCATACAAAAATAAAAATTAAAAATTAAAAATTATCCTTTGTTTGAACATGCGTGATTGCATCACAAAGAACCATCAAGCACATTCGACAGCTTATTCTTCTGTCAGTGACCATCCCAACTTCGACAATTGGATATTGAGCAATATTCACTGGTGCTTATTGATTGACTATTAGAACCAAAATGTTTGCAAACTTGCTATAATAATTGGTTAATTTCTTTAAAGATGACTAGTGGTAATACTGAAGAACACTGCGGGTTGCATCACCTGAGGTTAAGTCACATTTACCAGCTCCTATGTTGTTGCTAGTTGGTATAATAATTGTTCATTTTTCTCATCTGTTTCGGTTTCAGCTTCCAATGGCATGCCTCCGTCATTGTCTTTTTGTGATGTCTATTGTGTTCCTCAGCTTACTTTGGATTTATTTTTTTGTTTGTCATTTCTATTCTATACATTCTGTAGATTTCTTCAAATGGTTGTGTTGTATAGGATCCTCATTCCAAATAGCTAGTTGGGGGTAGGCTGTGAAAGAGGGAGGATTGTAAGTGTTAGAGAAACTTCAAGTTCAAGCTATAGGTGTAGTTGCTTCTTCTGTTTATTAGTCTTCTTTTTATTTTAGTCCTTAGTCATAAATTTCTGACTATAGTGGTTGCAAACTTGCAAAAATTTGTGGTTTGCCATTTGATGAAACTTCCACTTCTTCTTTGAAACCATAGAGGGTCCATTTATTATATTATGTTCACTGATAAATGTACTCGATTTTGCTGGATTTATTTTATGAGAAATCATTCTGAATCTCATCTTTTGTGATATGTTTCACACACATTTTTTATCTGTCATCGGTCTCCATAGTGTGTCTATTTTTTCGCTCAGCAAGATCATTTTTCTCAGGAATATCAGTACAAGAGCATTGCACACTAGAGTCAATAGTTTTTAGCAAACCAAAAAAGGCATTATATCTTTGTTTACTTATAAGTAGAACTTTATCTATATTCACCACCCAAATCACATAACAAGTATTTGACCGTCATCATCTTTGACTTAATCCCATGTGAATTGGCTCCGCTTGGCTTCTATTGTTATCTGCAATTGTTATAAGTGTCTTTTGGGGGAAGTAGTTACTGCTGTACATATAACTATTAGAATTTGAATTGTTGGTAATTTTAGTTTTTTTTTTTTTTTTTGGAGGACTGTGTGCCAGACCTCATTAGTTTTCGGTAACGGTTTTTTGTTGCGCATGTTATGTCTTTTCCCTAAAGTTGATCACACCAAGTTATCTGCTATGAGTTCTAGAGCATTCTACTTTGCATAAAAGTTGGTTGTTGAAGGGGATATTAAATTAAGACCAGGTCTGATGGTTTAGAAGAGTGACAGAAAGCTCATTTGGTTGCAAAAGCATTCTCACATGAGTAAGGTATTGTTTATGAGAGACTTCTGCTCTTGTTGCTAAAATGACTATTGTTCGCACATCGATTGTCTGTCACTGCACTTCTTTAGTGGGATCTTCTACATCTTAGCTTGAGCCTACCTTCGCACACCTCCATTACTCTTTAGTAGTAAGGCTGGAAAGAATGCCCGCCAAGTTCAGATAAGTGTAAAATGTTTACTACTTAATGCTATGCTAGGTTGAGATCCTTAAACTTGCCTCCAATGATTCATTATTAAAGCTTCAGACCTATTCCTTTTTGCTGTTGGAGATAGAAAGTACAATAGCTAGATTCTCTCCTGTGTGGGGTAAATATTAACATTATCTTGGTCATCCATATTGAGAAGTTTGAAATGGTAGAAGCGATTTGCCGCTTCCGCCTCTCTAGGCTTCACAACAGCTCCTCCCTTTTACTCAGGGGGGCCTTCCACCACCTCGACTGATGCGGACTGATCACCAAGCAAGAAAGACGCTTTACACAGCATTTCAGGAGCTAGTGCCAGTCTAGCTGCTTTAACAAGCCAGGTAAGCTCCTTTCTTCAGCTGGTGCGCAGGAGCTCCCATTGAGTCGTCTACTAAATAATATATATGCTCCCGGAAAGGTAGGAACGAAGTGGATGTTAAAAATTCCTTCCTAGATGGGGTTTGGCCAAGGAAGCTCAGACGGTCCCTCTTCTGGGCATTTCACATAATGCTGAAAGAGGTCTGTATATCAAGAAGGCTTTGTATGTTCTCAACAAGCACCTGGGCTTGGTTTAAGAAGTTCTTTACATGATTTGTTTGGTTTTCACCCCAGTGTCATGATTCAGTTCTCTTTCTTCGTTCTGCTTTTAGTCATTTCGTTTTTCTCTTCTTGTACTGTTTCATGACACCCCCCTGACTGGTGATGACACAACTGGCCTTACCCTTCTGAAGTCAAAATTGCACTAACAATTTGGGATGGACAATCTTGGTTCATTTTGCTCTTTTCTTGGTGTTGAAGTGATCTCTCCTCCCAAAGGCTATCTTCTGCCTCAGTCCCAATATGCACCTGAAGTTGTTCGGAAAGCTTGTCTCACAGATTCACCAATAGTTGATACTCCAGTAGATCCCAATGTTCGTTACTCTTCTTCAAACGGTATTCCGTTTTCTGATCCTACTCTGATATTAAGTTGAATTGGCAGTTTAGTGCATCTCACATTTACTAGACGGTATCGTACTTATGCAGTACATTATTAGTCAGTTTGCATCTTCTCCAATTATTGTTCCTCTTTTATCCCTTTATCTTCTTTCTGTACTATATAAGAGCCAATCTTGACCGGCTTTTTACGGACATTGGAATGCTGAAAATAGGTACAATAAGCCAAGTTGTATGTTAATCAAGGCAGGGGCTTCTAGACTAGCCTCACACAAAAATCAAAGAGGAATTTTGATCAGTTCATTTAGGTTGTAATTCTCTAGATCTGTTGCTATCATCGAGGTACTTTACATCAGAGATTGTTGGTTTTCTCTATTTCTGCTTTTGGAACTACTAGCCTTTCCGATGGTTGCTTGGTAATATGAGTGTTTTTCTTTCTCTTCCCACTCCCATGTATTATGATAACAAGAGTGCCATTCAGACTGCAGACAACTCCGTCTTTCATGAGCGCAGAAAGAAAATCGAGATTAATTGTCATTTCTTGTGCCATCACATTCAACTTTACAGTATCTCTCTCTTTTTTGTTTTACTAGTATGCAGTTGACTGACTTTTTCACAAGTCCAAAAATATTATTCGTTTTTGTGTTTTCCTAGGTAAATGCTTGAATGTTCTTATTGAGGATTGCGGCGGTGGGTGCTAGTGTAGGATTTATTTTATTATGGAGGGTAGTATTGTCTTTTCCATCAGTTTATTAGTACAGGGCTTATTATTTTGTTTTGTATTGTATTGTTATGCTTCTATAACAATTGTGTATTACACGACTGGATTTCTTTTCTGTGCAATCTTTTGAATCCATACTATACTTAAAGGAAGGAGAAAAAAAGAAAAAGAAAAGGATTGTATAAACATCCACGTGTTCCAAGGCTTGAGTTCATAATTCAGTCTGACTATGGTATTGGTATAGTAGGATGTAGCTACCATATAACTCCTGGTATGACTATCTTCATAGTTGAATTGTGAATCCGAGGGAAAATTTGTTGACATGGAGCTAGAAGAGGAGGTAAATTTGTTTTCAAGTAGCTAGAAATTTGATGGTACTTGTTGCTTTGTTGAAGGACTAAAGTCAGATTGAAACATGAACGTGAGTTTGCCATCAAGGAAATTGTTGATTGTCAATGTTTCCTCTGTTTCACTGTTGTCGACATTTGCACATCTTGTATGACTTGGATGAACTTTACATTTATCATACGTGCAGCAACCTTGTAACCTCTCCTGCATTGTTGCAGTCTGAAACTAATAAATTGAAGCTGTAGTTCCAAATTGTTAGGTTCTAAAATCCAGCAGAAAAAACTGATATCTTTTTTGCCTGTGCAGGTTCCGGTAGCTCCTTTGCAAAGGGGTGATGGTCCCCCATTTTTTAATCAAATGTCTAGGAATGAATCCCATGGTGCTATTGATCTTCCTCCTGAGCAAGGAATACCTACTTTGATTACGTGGAACTATGGTGGGAAGGATGTAGCTGTGGAAGGCTCTTGGGACAACTGGACAAGGTAAGCTCCCCTCATCTTCGGTTTGTTGCTTTCTGCAAAAGTCAAGGTTCCATTATATATAAAATTTATTTATTTCTATTTCACATCTACTTGCAGGAAGCCACTGCAAAGATCAGGTAAAGATCACTCCATTCTCTTGGTACTGCCTTTGGGTACATACCATTACAAGTTTATTGTGGATGGCGAATGGAGGTATATTCCAGATCTTCCTTTCATAGCGGATGAATTGGGCCGTGTTTGTAACCTTCTTGAAGTCCATGTAAGTGCAAAATCACCTTTCCACCCATCCAATCAAGCTGTAAAAATTGATTACAATGAAACATCAAGCATAAGGCACTCTAGTTGATACATGAGCTTGGGTAGTTATGTAAAGAGCTGCTTTCCTTAAAGATAGATAAGTTACTGCTATTTTAGAATGTGTAATTTCCTAATTCTTAAGCACTTACTCTGTGGAATAGCAGGCTTGTGTTTTGAGTTTTTTATTCTACCAAGTTTTATTGAGAATCACTTCAATATCGCAGGCACCTTTAGGTTCACCTATGAATGCATGTTCATATGTGTTTTCCCGCCATTTAGATGAAAGAATAACAAACAAACTAAAAGAAAAAATCTAATCCAACACTTATGTCCGGTACTTGTTATGTTTTGAGCATTGGACTTCAAAAAAATAGTAACATAGAAGCATCAGAGTCGCATCTGTTAGTGACAAGATGAGGTGAAATAGAGTTAGGTGGGATAAACATATCCAGTGATGATCGATAAATGCTGTCTGGTCAGGAGAGAGAGAGACTAAAATATATTACACATTATGTATGTACTTTTTGTTATGCATGGAGAAATTTTTACATGGTCCAGACTCCATCACAACTCGACAGGAAAGCAAATGTGTCAACTTTATACAGAATTTTGCTTGCTTGACATGTTGTGATGGTCGGAACATTGTAATCACGGACCATTTAATAACTTTTTATATTGCATGTGCTTCTCATTTTCCAATTGTCTGTCTTACTCTTGGTGTCCTCAAGCCAGTCATCAATCCCATGGATAATGGACTTGAGGTGTAAAAGTTCAAATGATCTCGAATTAGTGTTTTACCTGTTTTACTAAACAGGGTATGTATTGAAGATTAAGAACTTAGAATCAGATGTGTACTGGCCTATTAAAATAGATTCCGGACACTAAATTGCTAGGTTTTAGTACTTTTCTTATTCCAGTTTGAAGGTATCATGTGCTTGTACGCAAGTTCTCTATAGATTATGTGTTTGTAACCGTGTGGTCGAGGCTGGCAGACCCAAATCCTGCTCTGCGGGCATGTTAGCATTCTATTAGACAATCTATACATATGTGTGTATGTCATCAAAACTTGCATACCCATATGCGATACACATCCCTTTACTACCTTTTCTGCATCAACACCTAAAAGGAAAAAGGGATTATGGAAATAGAATACAAGATAATTTGTTTTCTCACTGCCAATATATCTATTAGCTCTTTTTTATTTTATTTATTATTATTATATATATATTTTACCTCAACATGCCCACCTTCTTCAATTGTGTATCTTTTGCAGGAATATATGCCAGAGAACCTCGAAAGTGTGGCGGAGTTTGAGGCTCCACCATCACCGGACTCCAGCTACAGTCGGGTTTTCCCAGGGGACGAAGACTTTGCGAAGGAACCAGTAGTAGTTCCACCCCAGCTCCATCTAACTGTCCTTGGTATGGACAACTCTGATGAAGCCACTTCTTCGTCGTCGTCTTCTTCTTCAAGACCCCAACATGTTGTGCTAAATCATGTTTTCATAGAGAAAGGATGGGCATCTCAGTCTGTGGTTGCTCTGGGTTTGACTCATCGGTTCCAGTCAAAGTATGTAACGGTCGTCCTCTATAAGCCACTCAAAAGGTAACACTATTTTTTTTTCCCCTTTAATTTTTTCCTAAATGCATTTTAGTATCTGTGTAAAGGATGAAAAGATGCTTTCATAATTGCTTAGTGAAGGCACAATTGTGAATAGAGCTGCTTTAAGGTTTTGACTGTTTCTTCTGTTGTACAAACTGTTTTCTGAATTTGAAGCATATTGACAATGGTTATATTTGCCTTTTGTGCTAGTTTTCTGTGTTATATGTGTGTGTGTATATATATATATCTAGGGATGTCAATATAATTTGTCTCGTCCCATTTTTAAGAGAATAGGTTGGGGATCGTGTTACCAGGTTAGGGTCGGGTTTGAAAGTGAGTATAAAACATGCAAAACCCCGAATCCGTGCTATAGCTATAAATATGATTTTTGCAAGATTTCTTATGATGTTTTCAAATTTTAACCACATTTTCGTTATTATGGTAATACAAATATTTCATTATACTACAAAAGTATTTAAAAAAATATGGCTTAAACAATTAATAATTTTTAATTTTTTATTTTTTGAAAAAGAAAGGATGCATATTTAGGCGTAGCGAATTTAGAATAAGTTTGATAAGCTCCTGTTTTATGTTCCTCCTCCTTCCTATGCAAAATTGATAAATGACTTTTAACTTTTGGAAGTAAGCTCTGTGTGTATATATATATATGTATATACATTAAAGCGTAAATAAATTTGAACAGATTAACTCTAATAAAGTTAGATTCTCAGTTTTGATTCACCATACTGTAAATAATTTTGTTAGAATTATGACTGTGTGAAAAATACACTCAGGTTATCCAAATATATCTCTCTCTCTATATATATATATGTGTGTATAATCAATAAGCTTCCTTTATGAACCCTTCTTAGCCAAAAGAAACCCTAAGCGTGAAGGAAATGGTGACAGGGTGAGGCTTTGTTTTTCATTTGGACCATCATCATCATCTCCAGTTGACTCGTCTTGTTTTGAAGTTGTTGGTGGTGGAGCATAAGGACATTTCTTATTTATTCTGCACAACACAATAAATTAAATTAATACTTTAAATAAAAACTTGGTACGAATTGTTTTATGAGTGTCCGGGACTTTCACACCAAACGTATTTAACAAAAATATATATATATATTTAATGAAAGAAGAATTTTAGATTTATACCTGCCGCGGCGTTTTTCCATAAAACGTTGGAGGGAGTATTTCCTTGCCAAAGGAAGATCTGTGATGAAAAAAGTGTGAGCGAGTTCTTACGTGATTAAATAAAATAAAATAAATAGACACTTTAAATATTACATAATTTCCAAATACATTGTAATGGGAATGCAATAAGAAAACGCCAATAAAAATTTAAATTTTACGACTTAAATGAATGACATTTTATAAATATTTGGATAAAATACTTGAAATTTTATCTATTTTAAATAGATAGTTATTGTTATATTATTATTTTTTGACATATTTGTGTCATATCGGTTCTTTTTAAAAAAAATTGTCATGTCACAGTGTCGGTATCACTCGTATAAAAACATCACCCGCTTGTAACTTGCAAATGGATGGTAAGGTTGATTGCACAACTGGTTTTTTAACAAGGTTGTCTGGCATTTTCTTGGCCATAGGAGGAGCTGACAATGAGCTTTCACCAGCAAGAAGCATAATAGTTTGTGCCTGTGAATAAATAAACAAATTAATCTCCTAATTAAAGAAGAGTCGCTAAATTTGTCATTATAGACATATTTATTTTTTTGTAGTAATTGTTATATATAAAAAGATTAAAAAAAAGAAGAAGAAATAAGTCAAAAATATATATATTTTACATGACTTAAAGAATATTTTACCAAGCGAATTTCGATTGAAATGGCTAATATCCAATATTTTTATTGCCAACATTAAAATGAAAATTCTAATTTAATTTGGAAGTACCAAATTGTGTACCTTATCCACCGGAACATTGTCATATACATGGATAGTACCAGCATAGAAAATTGTGAGTTGGGCTGACCTGGACTTTTCATTTGATAGAGTTGGAAGTATTGTATCCTCACTGTATGTAATGCACAAGACAAACAAGCAAAACTCTTAGCATAAAATTCAATGTATTAAAAAATAAAATTTTAAAAATTAATAAAAGAAAATATATGTGACAACAACTAGTGGTTTCTGAGTGTTTAAGAAAGAAATAAACCCTCAACTTTGGTGGTGTTGGAGGATCACCACCTCAACTTTTATTATTTTCACCCAAAATAATGGAAATGAAATTTGTAGCTGAGTGTGAAATGTGAATTAGTAATAATAAAAAATTTAAGTTTTCTATTTTTTAAAATATTATAATATATAGAATATTTAGAGGATCAATACATACTTTATCTAGTATCATGGGTTATTCATTTTTCACCCTAAATATTAAGGATATATAAGTTGCAACTTCTAAATATATCATTGAGGGAGAAGAAGTATACATACTTGATTCCGGGAAATAATTGTCGCTCCAAAAGAGAAGGGAATCGAAAATTAACACCTGAAATGAGTAGTTTCGAAGGGCGAGGTTGAGACTCCTTGAGGAAGGCTTGTGATTCCTGTTCATTCCTCATGGGGAGATATTTTCGAAACATGTCAAGATTAAAGCTTGAGGCTTTATTTGCTGTTTCTTGTTCCAAACATGAATAATTTATTTTGCCAACACTAATTTTGGCATTCAAGTCACAATTTTCCGTCTTCACACAATTCTTCGTAGTAGCTCCAGAGTTGCAGGACATGTTGCCCTACGAACAATATTGTAGCTACATTAGAAGAAGAAAAATAATACAAATCATAAACTGAAGACTTCATGACAATATGATTTGGTAGCTTATGTAGTGGTTAATTCATACAAAAATTGTTAATAATACCTCCTTTCTATTTTACTGTCACATAAATTTAACTTATAAATCACGAATTTGTATTGATGAGGTGTATTGCAAATCTTAAAAGAATTCCATTACAAAGAAATGGATCTATCATAAAACTAGTGAACAGAGGAGACATTGCGCGATTAAATGTTTGAAAATCCACATTATCAAGTTCTCTTAATGAAAAAAATAAAAATAATCAAGTTTATACAAAAATTTGTTAAATGTAACTTCAATAATAATTAATAAATCTAAATTCATTGTCAACCATAGGTGGGGAGAAAACTTAATATTATAGATGCATAGATCAAGATTAATTACATGTCAACAAATTTATAGGTTTACATTACAATATGAGACTATATGAAATGAAAAAAAAAAATGACTATTGTGATATTAAATGATTTAGAATCAAATTAATATGGCATGAAGCTGAGATATGTCTAAAATCATTAACAACTGTATATTTGCATACACATAATCGATCCAACTGGTTTCACCAAGTGTTGCAAAAAAAATAAAAATTGAGTAATTAATACAAACATAATTTATTTAATTTGTATGATGGACAAGACATTGAAGATTAAACTCAGTTTCAACCTCTTGTGTGCGTGTGTGTGTGTGTGAAAGAGAGAGAGAGAGAGCACCTTAGGCAGGTTTGAGAAATTCTTCAGTATCAATTGACAACTCAATATTTTTTCATGTAATTTTCTATATAAGGAGAGCCAAAGAGATTGGATTTGGAAATAACGTCTGAGACAGAAGGAACCATCTATGTTTTTTTAATTTTTTAATTTTTAAATGTGTTTATTTTATTGTGTTTAAACTCATGCCCTCTGATCTGGAAATTATTATTTTCTGTTTGGTAAGAGTAATGCAATGATTCAAACCTTAATTCAACTTAATTTAGAATATTATATATATATATATATATATATATATATATATATTGTTTATGTCTTTTAAATTTATTTTTATTATATTATTACCGATCTTCTTGTTAAGAGATTAACTTAAATAAATGTTATATTAATTTGATAAAATCTTAAAATTCTAGTTATAATTCTATAATTTCGATTCTACAAATCCTCTCACAATTTTATATGGAACCACAATTTTAACATAAAAATAAATGAGTGAATGAATTTAAGTAGACTTTAAAATTAGAAACCGAAGTAAAATAACATTTATTCATTATGTATGGGGCACCTTTTTTTTACTACAACCTTTTAAGGCTGTGGCAAAAATTTCATTTCACCATCAATAACAACCTTTGCGATTCATATTAAATCTCATATACTCCATATAGTATATATTGTATATAGACCTGTCAATGGATCGGATTCGGATCGGATCAGTTAAATCCAAATCCAATTTGTTAAGAAATCGGATTATCGGATTCGGATCATAATCGGATTATCGGATTTTATTTTCAATCCATATCCGGTTAATATCGGATTCGGATCGGATTCGGATTATAATCGGATTATTGACAGGTCTATTAATAAAGATGACAAAAACTCCCAATCCGCAATTCGAATCCGATAATTCGACGAATTTTCACTTAGTTAATTCATATTCAAATTTCTTCATTATAGAATATCTGATCCGAATATTTAATTAAAAAAATACAAAAATTAATAAATAATGAAACACTAAAATTATTCACACTTTTAATAATTGTATTTATGATCAATCATTATTAATAAATAATAAAATAATTAACAACTAACATTTATATACATGTACAATATTAAATATATACACATAAAAATATCAAATATATATTTATATATATAAATATATTTTATATCGGATCGGATTGCTATTGAATTGTAATTAGAATTGAATTTATACTAAAATCTATTTTATATCTTTAAAAATATTGTATAAATTGAAAGTATAAATACCAAAATACTAAAATTATTCACCTTTAGTAGTCATATAGATGATCAATTATTAATAATAAATATTATTGATATATAGATAATTAGATATAGTACCAATTATATGCACATAAAATATAATATTTATATTGATATATATATATATCGGATCGGGTTATTATCGGATCGGATTAGGCAAATCCAAATCCAATTTGTTAAGGAATCGGATTATCGGATTCGGATCGTATTCGGGTTATCGGATTTTTTTTCCAATCCAAATCCGGCTAATCGGATCTGATTCGAATCGGATTCGGGTCAAAATCCAATCCATTGACATGTCTAATTGTATATGTTATAGTTCGTTTGACAAACGCGAAAATAGTTTTTATTTTTTTACTGTTCATCTATTTCAAAAATAAAAACACGTTTGGCAAACGCGTTTACTGTTCACTTTTTTTCCCCAAAAAAAACTGTTTTATGTGAATAGTGGATAAAAGTAGTGAAAACACCAAATACAACTTTTAGTAATTTTTTGAGTTTTTTCACTGTTTAGGGTATCACCTCCGCCGCAGCCACCAACCACCACCACCCCCCGCCACCGGCCCCCACCACCTCCGGTCGCCGCCGGGCCCCACCGCCGCTAGTCACCCACCACCATCGCCCTCCGCCGCCGCCGGTCATCGCTGACCACCACCGCCGCCCACCAATACCATTTTATTTTTCAATACAAATTTTGATCCAAATGTTATGTTGTTTTTAGTTTTTTGCTGAAAAAAATAAAGACAAATGTAAAAATAATTTTTATATTTAAAGACAAAAAATAAATAAAAAAAACAGATTTTCCAAAAGGACCTGTATATGTAGTTTTATTAGCACGTGGAGATTAATGTTCTTGTCATATTCCTTTAATATATAAAGCCAAATGAATAAGGAATACGTGTGTCGGACAATACAAAGCATGATGTGATAGCAATGTACACTACCAGCGATTTTTTCAAAGAGAAATTTTTGTCTCAAATAAATTGGTCAATTTCATTAGCAAAATACCTAAATCCAAACTTATTAAAATTATTTAAATACATTAATTATTGGTATAAGTATGTCATTCTTAGAGCAAACTTATGAAAAATATTTATAGACATTAGAGTTCTTAGAGCAATAATCTTGAAGACATTATTTTGTTATTTCTTTTTTATGAGTGTCATTCTAACGATCTTTAAACTTTTTTATTATATTGAATTTCAGGAGATTATTTAACAATGTTACAATAATCATGAAATACAACTAAACTTTTTTTGCATATTCTAGATGTACCAAATACAATATTAATGAAATGTATACCGATGTCATAGTAGGCACATGATAAGTGAGTATAAGTTATATAACATTTTGGAAAACCGTTGCGCATTGCCCCAAGTCATGTCTCAAACACCAATACTCGTGTCACTTGAAAAGGCACAATAAAAATTGATTATTGTTTTTTGATAGTTTAGCCCTTATAGGTGAAACATAAATCATACCACGATAATTATGGTATGTGTAACAAACAAGATCACATCTATAAAAATCTTATATGCTCTCGTTGCGTGAAAATAACCCAAAATAATTTGGTCATTTTTCATTCCCAAAAAAAAAATTGAATCATTTTCTTCTTTCAATTAAAAAATATTCCTTTAACACACTTGCATCACAACCTTTAACTTATATTCTATATCTCTCATAATTATATGAGTGTATAATTTTCATCATGTAAGATTGTGATAAATATTGATTTATAACACGTTGGTATATATTTTCTCATAATTTTTTCAATTTCTTAGCACGTATTCAACGCGGTCCTCCATCTATGTTTTTATTTCATTTCTTATTTTTACAAGTTTTATCGATTTCTCCTTAAAGAAATTCGAAGATGACAAAAAAAAAATACATGTAAAATTACACTCATCCCCGAGACAGAGGGAGTCATTTGTAATTTTACAACTCACTTTAACACTCAACTAGGCGCAAACACCAAAATGGCTCTATCATTCAAAAATTTCCAGAATCTATCCTCAAAACGGTCCATAAAATTTGAATTCTAAGCCCTTCCTGACCGTTAATCCAATTAGCCTCCACCGTCCGATCCCTCCCTCTCTCTTCTAAATCAAATCTCTTCTCCACTCTTCTCACACACACAGTTCCTAATTGGAATTCTCTCTCTCTCTCTCTCTCTCTCTCTCTCTATTTTTCACACATTCTTCACCATCCACTGTGTGTATCCGTTAAATCCTGCATTCTCTCTCCTAAATCAAACCAATCTATTCCGTTTCTATTCTTCACACACACAAACACACACAGACACAGTTCGTAATTGAAAACTCCTCTCGCTCTCTCCATTCTTCACACAGTCTTCACCATCGACTGTGTGTTTGTTCGGTTAGGGTTAGGGTTTATTGGGAGCGAGAAATGCCGTTCATATCGGAGGCAGCGAGCGCCATCAAAAGCCGGTTCGGCTTCCACGAACACGCTTCGGAGTCGATGCGCTCGGTGCAGAGCTCTCCGGATCTCCTGAAATCGGTGACCAAAGAGAAGAGCAGTTCGCAGTACTCCGCGGTTCGGAGCATTTCTGCTGCCGATTTGGGCGACGATCGCGCAATGTCCAACCAGGGTTTCGAGTTCAACGACGACCCTGCTTTCTGGAAAGATCACAATGTACAGGTACTGGTATTCAAAATTGATCAATTATTGTGTTTGTTTGTTTGGTTAATGAGAAAATTGGAGTAGATGGAAGGGAAAGTAGTAGAAAATTGTAACGATTTGTATGGTACAGTAAAAATGTTTTGTTCCTTTGCGTGAGCTTCTATTCGGCTTAGCTGAGTTGGTTTTGCCCCTCTTGAATTTTGATTTTACTTTGGTTTTCAATTTTCTGCGTGGCCAAATTGAGGGTAAATAGATTCAAAAGAAAAAGTAAGCAGTTCTTGAACTTCATTAAAGGGGGGTATATATATATATATATATATATATATATATGTATGTATGTATGTATGTATATATGTATGTATGTATAGAAGGCGCTCAAAAGGGGAGTGAAGCCCAATACGAAAAAGGGCCAAAGAGGTGGCCTTAAGGACCTAGTTCATGAACTTCATTAGGTACTAAGGGTATTCAGGTACTAAAAGTATTGTTTTGTTTACATATATTTGTGTTTGTTTGGTTGGTGATAAGTTTTAGATGTTGGGATAGTACTACCAATACTAGCAATTTTTTCGGTTCATGTGGGTGAGCTTCTATTTGGCTTAGGTGAGGTGATTTCCCTCTTTTACTCCTCAAATTATGAATTTTGATTTTGCTTTGGTTCATCAATTTTCTGTGTTGCTAAATTGAGGGTGTATATGTAAATATAAAATTGAAGAGAAATTAGGCAGTTCATGAATTTCACTATAGGAACTTATAATATTCAGGTACCAAGGATATAGTTCAAGTTTAGCTGATATCTTGAAAACATGCAGGTTATAATACGAGTACGTCCGCTCAGTAGTTCTGAGATATCTTTGCAAGGATATAGTAAATGTGTTAGACAGGAGAGCTCCCAGACAATTACATGGACAGGACATCCAGAATCACGTTTTACTTTTGATCTGGTTGCAGATGAGAATGTTAGCCAGGTATTTGTTGGTTATATATATATATATTGAATATTGCTTTCTCGTTTTGTTATTTATTTTGCTTTTATGTCATGGACTTTACTTTAATGACCTTCAGGAAATGTTATTCAAAGTGGCTGGGGTGCCAATGGTGGAAAACTGCATGGGAGGTTATAACAGCTGCATGTTCGCCTATGGCCAAGTGAGTCATCAATTTCATATATTTTAGTTCTCTCTATTTATCTTAAAACTCATCATATAGGATCTGAAATTTCCTGAAAATAGATGATTAAGAAGTGGACATTTTCATTAGTTAACGTGGAAATCTTGTATAGAAGACATTTGCTTGATTTGATGGTCTGTTGTTAAGAGTATCATTTCTTGATTCTGTAATGAGCAATCATACTGACAACTGCTGGTTTGATTTTGTACCATTCTCACTTTCTTAAATCTAATTGTTTGATTTTAGACTGGAAGTGGAAAAACTCATACAATGCTTGGAGACATTGACGGAGGTACTCGAAGACATAGCGTCAATTGTGGGATGACCCCCAGAGTCTTTGAGCATCTGTTCTCAAGTATTCAGAAGGTATATATAACCTAAATTGAAACTGAAATTCGGGTATAGAAGGCTAATGAACTCTTACTCTTTTGGGCAGCAATAAATATTCGGTGAAGGAATTTATACCATGGTTCACAGTTCTGGCAGTCTCAGTTGCAAGTGATATAATTATGAGTATTACATAGAATACATAAACTCTCTTGATAGAAGTTGAGATTGAAAGATAGATTGTGTAATCTTGGTTGATACTTGACTATGATCATATATATATGAAGATTGTTGTAATTAGTGTAATATTGACTTACTAACTTTCTGGTTAACAGTCCTATATATATATATAAATATTAGGGCAACACATAGATGAGTACACAAAATCATATGGGCCTGACCCATATTGGGTCAAGCTCAAAGACACCCACACACTATAACTAACACTCCCCCTCAAGCTGGAGTATAGATATTAATCATGCCCAGCTTGTTACATATATAAGAAACCTGATTGCCCATAAGAGATTTAGTAAACACATCTGCTAGCTGATCACTGGTCTTCACATGCTTCAAAGAGATCTGTCCACCTTGTAGCTTATCCCGCACAAAATGACAATCCACTTCAATATGTTTTGTTCTTTCATGAAAAACAGGATTAGAGGCAATATTTATAGTTGCTTGATTATCACACCACAACTGAGACGGTTCTAAGGACTTGTAACCAAGCTCATCAAGAAGTTGTTGCAAATATATCACCTCACTAGTTAAGTGAGCCAATGCACGATACTCTGATTCAACACTGGAGCGAGCCACTACATTTTGTTTCTTGTTATTCCAGGAAATCAAATTACCACCAACGAACACATAGTAACCTGTAGTAGATTTCATGTCACATGGGGATCCTGCCCAATCAGCATCCGAAAACCCTTCAATCCGCATATGGCCATAGTTATTATACAATAATCCTCGACCTGGAGTACCTTTAATATATCGTAGAATATGAATCACTGCATCCCAATGCGGAACACGAGGCGCTGCCATAATCTGACTGACCACACTTATAGGAAAGGCAATATCAGGATGGGTTACTGCAAGATAATTAAGCTTCCCAACCAAACGTCTATAACGCTCAGGATCAGAGAACACATCTCCATCTTCTCCAGATAATTTAACTCCAGTAGCCATAGGAGTATCACATGGTTTAGCACTCATCATCCCCGTGTCACGTAACAGATCTAGAACATATTTTCTTTGAGAGAGAAATATTCCCCGTTTGCTACGGGCCACCTCAACTCCCAAGAAATAACGAAGACAACCAAGATCTTTTGTCTGAAATCGAGTCTGCAGAAATGCTTTTAGTGAAGAAATACCTGCACCATCGCTGCCAGTGATCACAATGTCATCAACATAAACAACAAGTAAAATGCTACTTGCATCCGACTGGCGATAAAAGACTGATTGATCTTTGGCTGTCCGCTTAAGACCAAACTCAAAAATAACATCACTAAAGCGCCCAAACCATGCACGCGGGGATTGTTTCAAACCATATAGAGACTTCTTCAGACGGCAAACAAGACCAGATTCCCCCTGAGCAACAAAACCAGGTGGTTGCTCCAAATAAAATTCCTCTTGGAGATCACCATACAGGAACGCATTCTTAACATCTAACTGATGGATCGGCCAACCAGACGTATCTGCAAGAGAAATAATGAGGTGTACAGATGCAAATTTAGCCACAGGAGAAAAAGTATCAGTATAATCCACCCCATAAGTCTGAGCATAGCCTTTTGCCACTAGGCGAGCCTTGAGTACCATCTGGATTCGTTTTAACAACATATACCCATTTACAACCAATAGGCCTTTTGCTCGGTGGGAGGGGCACCAAGTCCCAAGTATGATTGGCCTCTAAGGCGAACATTTCATCTTGCATCGCTACTCGCCAATCTGCAGAAGAGAAAGAGCCTCGGATAGATTTCGAGGCACAAAAATAGAGTCCAAAGCTGATACGAAAGCCTGTAATGATGAAGAAACACCTGCATAGGAGAGGTCGCAGAGATAGGATAACTAACACAACTGCGCTTACCCTTCCGAAGAGCAATGGGCAAATCATCATCAGATGTCTGAACTGGCACTAGAGGATCAGAGGATGAAGAGTCCGATGCAGCAGAGGGCGACTCAGGATCAGCTACGGGAGTAGAACCAAACACCTGACGTGGTCCACGGACATATGTCTGGAGGGGAGGACTAGGGATGGCAACGGGTCGGGTTTGGGACGGGTTTGGCTAATACCATTACCACCCCATTTAAAAATTACTAATACCAAATTCATCCCAAACCCGCGACGGGTTGTAATCGGTAATACCATTACCATCCCGTCGGTATAAACGGGTTCCATCGGGTTACCATCGGTTGTACTAAATTATTTCTAATAAATTAGAAGCACAGTTGATTTACTAAATTATTTGATGACAAATTAAGTTATAATGCATTTGATAACAAATTAAGTTATAAACCAAGTATCTCTCTCCACATATTTAAACAAACAAATGTATATATACGCATATTGACTGAAATTCTTCCAAAATATATATATATATATATATGTCAACACCAAGAATCAGATTAATGAGTTATATATAGACAAAGACGCATATATATATATAATTAAAATTAAAATAGTATCATAAATGGGTCGGGATCGGGTTACCAACGGGTTTTCCAGAAAACCCAAACCCGCTTCGGGTTTTAATTTTGGATACCAAACCCGTCCCAAACCCGTTTATAAATTTACCAAACCCGCCCCAATCGGGTTGGGACGGGTCAAAACCCGGCGGGTCGGACCATTTTGCCATCCTTAGGGAGGATACATAGGCTGAGCTGAGCGAACTGATGTGACACGAATCAAGTCATAGACTAAAAACTCATCAACTTGCAGTGTGGGAGGTATAGCCGCAAATGAAAGATGTGACGAGAAGGAAGAAGACTCATGAAAAACTACATCTGATGACACTAGGTACCGCCCCAACTCAGGAGAGAAACACCGATAGCCCTTCTGAGTACGTGAGTATCCCAGAAAGATGCACCATAAGGACTTGGGATCAAGTTTAGTCATCTGAGGTCGAATATCCCGAATATAGCAGGTGCATCCAAAAATTCGTAATGGGAGAGAATGAATAGACTGGTTAGGAAACAATACTTTATGTGGAATCTTTAAGAACAGACGATGGCATCCGATTGATCAAATATGTTATAGTCAATACTGCGTCGCTCCAGAATATTTTTAGGACTCTCATATGAAACATAAGTGCCCGAGCAACTTCCATAATATGTCGATTTTTACGCTCGGCAACTCCATTTTGTTAGGGGGTATCTGGACATGAAGACTGGTGAATGATACCCTCTTAGGTCATGAATGATGTAAAGGGAGAAGAGAAATATTCACGTGCGTTGTCACTACGCAACGTGCGAATAGACACATAAAACTGATTACGAATTTCATTGTAAAAAACACAAAAGACAGAAAAAATCTCAGAACGTTGTTTTATTAGATATAACCAAGTAACACGGGAATAATCATCAACAAATGTAACAAAATAACGGAACCCAGACTTGGACTGAACTGGATATGGACCCCAAACATCAGAATGAACTAGATCAAATGGAGCACATGCTCGTTTATTTATCCTAGACACATATGACACGCGATGATGTTTCGCGAACTGACACGACTCACAAAACAACTCTGGTAAAGACTGAAAAGCTGGATATAGACGCTTGAAACTGGGGAGAGCAGGATGACCAAGGCGACAATGAAGCTCGAAAGGAGCGGATGACACACCAGAACACGCCATGGATATTGGTTCCTCATCTAGCACGTAGAGTCCTCCTGAAGTGCGACGACCCCTACCAATCGTCCTCTTCGTCGAATGATCCTGAAATTCACAATATTCACCATAGAAAATTACACAACAATTAAGTCCTCTGGTTAGTGCACTGACATAAATCAAATTAAAAGGAAGATCGGGCAAATATAAAACGGATGACAATTGTAAACTAGGTGTAGGAGATGCTTTCCCAATCCCGCGAACAACAATATATGATCCGTCAGCCACCCGAACATCGGGAAGAGATGATGTAGGAGAATATGCACTCAATATACCTGTGGTGCCAGTCATATGGTCTGAAGCTCCAGAATCAATAATCCATGCCCGAGGAGAAGCTGAAAGACAAGCAGTAGATGGACCCGTCTGAGCAACAATGGCAGATATAGAGGCTTGATTAGATAACAAGCGAGAGTACTCCTCAGCGGATAAAGTCACACGACCATCATCAACAGTAGTATCCTGGGTAAACTGATCAGTCCCAGATATCATATTTGCAGACCGAACATTAGGTGGTTTACCCATGTAACTTCTAGCATCTGTCACGCATATGACCAATGCCACCATAATGAAAACAAGCAACTCGACCAACTGGTCCGTGTCCTCCTCGACCCCCAAGACCCCCTCATTTTCCCTCAGCACTGCCTCCAGATTGACTTGCTAGGGCAGTCCTATCACCATTATCATTGAATCTTGAGGATTGTCGAGTAGAGCGTTGAGCCCTAGAATATGCCTCTGTAAGTGAAGTTTCGCGACTTGCTAGAATCTGAGACCGAGCCGATTCATATTCAGGTTTTAAACCACTCAGGAACGCAAGAATAACCAATTGCTCTCTCTGTTTCTGCATCTGATGAATATCTGACGTAATAGGCATCAACATATTAAATTCTTCATATGTTTTCTTGAACGAAGCGAAATAATCACTGATACTTTCCATTTGCTCAGGGCGGAATAGGGACTGACAGACATCATATAATCTGTTCATATCATCTCGGCCAGAATAGAGAATTTGTAGATACTCCCACAACTCTTTAACTGAATCACAGTGAGTAACCAACATGGCTACCTTTGGCTCCATTGAATTGATAAGTTGGTTATATAACCGTGCATCATCACGTAACCAAATCTTATAACCTGCAGGGTCAGATTGCTTGTTCAGGAATTCAACAGTAAGATGATATTCTTTATCCATACCACGAATAGCAAAAAGAATAATCTTTCTCCAATGCTGGAAATTAGATCCATCCAAACGTTGATCTGTAAGCTTGGTAGAGGCATAAACAATCTCAGAAATAATGGGCTTGTTGTTGTTCTCAACAACCCTATCGCCGGAAGACGACAAATCCGCCATAATAAAATCGTAAATAAAAAAAAATCCTGAGATAATCCCGCGAATTGAAACAAGGGGGAACCGCACCCCTATATATATATCAAGACAACTCGATCCCCGACCGGGGCGCTGCGTAGCGGGATTTGCCTTCACAAAACAAAAAAAACAAGGGTTAGGGTTTTGTGTGGATTAGGGTTAGGGAAGAAAGATAGTGATTAGGGTTAAGGTTTTGTGAGAAGAGAATTTCTCAAACTTCAGTATCTGACTCTGATACCATGTTGTAATTAGTGTAATATTGACTTACTAACTTTTTGGTTAGCAGTCCTATATATATAAATATTAGGGCAACACATAGATGGGTACACAAAATCATATGGGCCTGACTCATATTGGGTCAAGCCCAAAGACACTCACACACTATAACTAACAAAGATTAAATCTGGTTGGCTGTTAAGTGACTATGATATTGCAAAAGAGTGGATGTGTGTTAGCTTTTTCCACATAAAAATTGTCAATTTTGTTTGAACTTTTTCTACATGAAAGGATTTCGATGTGCTGCATAATGGAAATTTAACATTGAAACATGTAATGGAATTTAATCTATCACTTTTTCTTTCTGCTTCTCACGGAGAGGTCTTTTATGCTATGCTCATTTTTCTGAGTTGTGTGCCAAAGCATTTTAATGCAAAGTTTTATGTTTCATTTGTGGTGTTACAGGAAAAGGAGGCACGTAGGGAAGAGAAAATAAGATTTACTTGTAAATGCTCCTTTCTAGAAATCTATAATGAGCATATTCTTGATCTTTTGGATCCATCCTCTATCAATTTACAGGTATTGGCACTGAAAAGTTGATAATTTCACGGATGTCAATCATCACATTGTATTTTTATTTTTTACTTTATTTGTCAGAAGTCTCGCCCACAGCCCATCTTTGTGGGTCTTGTCTTGTCACATTATAAATGATGAAATGACTCATTATCTTCTTTTTCCCCCCTATATCGCATAAAATATCAGCCGAGTAAACTTTCTTTATTCTAAAGAAATCTGCAATGAGTGCTTGAAACTGTTCTCGGGATATGTTTCAGATAAGGGAAGATGCTAAGAAAGGGATCTTCGTAGATAATCTCACTGAGGTAGAAGTAACAAGTGCTCGAGATGTGATTCAACAACTTGTTCAAGTATGTAATTGTCTTTTTACATTTGCTCTTGTTTTGAGTATTAAATTCAGCAAATCAACAGCTTATACTATAACCGAATCATATCAGCTGGTCATTCAGGTCTATTCCTTTTCCCCTTCCTTTTAGGCATAACTTTGTAAGAGAACATGGAATTACTCTTAGAAATTGTTTCCCACAGTTTTCATATTTTAACTGAAAATCGAAGGTAAGGTTGGAAAGATGGTGAGTCCTAAAGTCAAGTGGTCATAGTGGAAATCCATTTTCAGCTGTTCTTTTAAAAAAAAAAATTATAGATATTTTTTTAAAACTGTGAAAATTTAAGTTAGAAATTTTAAATTGGAACTCGAGCATTAGCAAGCATGTATATTAATCCTTACACTGTTAGTTTTTATTTTCAGAAATTTTCCCTCGAGTTAATTGCACACTCTGATTTCAAAGCGCTTGTGGCTGTTTAACATCCTTGTTGGGTTAAACATTTTACATGCACATGAGTGTGATTGGAAGGTTGTTAGTTTTAGGAACTAAGAGTTAACTGATAGTTTCAGACAGAGAGGGTAACTATCTTTTCAATAAACATGATTAAATATTATGACACTAAAATGTATGTCGCGTTTCAGGGTGCAGCCAACCGAAAGGTTGCTGCCACTAATATGAATCGTGCAAGCAGTCGTTCTCACAGTGTCTTCACATGCATCATCGAAAGTAAGGTGAGGGGCTGCTGTTTATTTTCTCTTGTTTTTCATCCCCATTTCTGTTATAGTTTAATTATTTGATCCCTTTTGTTAGTTTTAATTTATCTTGGTGTTAGAATTCTAATTCTGTTCATTTATAGTGGGAATCGCAAGGTGTAACCCATCACCGATTTGCTCGACTAAATCTAGTGGATTTGGCAGGCTCGGAAAGGTAACATTGTCTGAAACAGGAGGGTGAAAAGTTCAAGTCATTCTACAATTGACGATTTTTGTTCTGTTACATATCTTTCAGGCATTTCCTTAATTTATATTCCATATCCCATTTATTGTCATGTACAGGCAGAAGAGTTCTGGAGCTGAAGGTGAACGTCTAAAAGAAGCCACCAACATTAACAAGTCACTTTCAACGTTGGGGTTGGTTTTTCCTACTTTCCGTTCTATGTGCCAATGTTGATTAAGAGAGCATCATTAGTGTCACCATAAACAGAATGGGATATGAATCTCTTTTGTTGTGTTACGTTAATTGTAATGTGGTTGAGTTATTTGCAGACTTGTGATTATGAATCTTGTCAATTCATGTAATGGGAAGTCGCAGCATGTGCCTTACCGGGATTCAAAGCTCACATTTTTACTTCAGGTAAATTAGGTTTATTGCAAAATCTTGAACCAAAAACTATGTTCCTTTTCTAATAGAAGCGTTAACTCGTAAATTATTCTCTCGTCTAGCAGATACTAAATTGTAATAATTCAGTTTATAAATATATTCTGCTGCAGTTGGGTTATTCCTGAATTCTAATGTGCGCTTAGTCCACTGGTTTAGCAGACCTGTTAGCTACGCATTTCAGTTCTTAATAAAAAGGGCTTAATTTTCTATTGTTATATCAAGTAAATATGATGTTTCTTTCCAAATTCTATTTTAGAGTGGGAAATATTTTTTCTTGTGAAGTTGCCTGGACAGAACTGCTGGTTGTTCACTGGAAAAAAAAATTCAATAACTACAGGGAAAAAAAAACTTATGGTGTAATGGCTAGTATCCATCATTTCTTCCATAATTTCAGTATTCTAACATGGGACTGGGCCAGAACTGAAAAGTTTACATATCTGACAAGCTTTACATACTTGAAATAGCATATGATTTGTAGGCAATTGTTGTTACATAGAAAGTTTGTAGTTGTATAGTTGAAAGGCACGCACCAACTCAGAATGTCATAACTATTTTATATTTGATTTCTTTTTCAGGATTCTCTTGGAGGGAATGCAAAAACTATTATAATTGCAAACGTTAGTCCTTCAAATTGGTCAGTAGATGATGTTGTTCATATATACTCCTTATGTTCAGCCTTTAGCTTTTCTATTTATATATATGCATGTTCCTTTTACCTTTTCTGTTTTTGTTGCATTGAGTCGAGATCCGGGAAGCCTGTAAAGTATCAATCTCTAAACACTTGCTCATAAATGACTGTATGTGCCAGCTTTTAGATTGACAGTTATGACCAAAAGTTAGTGTAAAATTCAACTGAATTGTAGGAAAATCATATATACTTTATCTTATTGGGTCTCAAGACATTTTTAAACTATTTTTGAATCTCTAAACACTTGCTCATAAATGACTGTATGTATGTGCCAGCTTTTAGATTGACTGTTATAACCAAAAGTTAGTGTAAAATTCAACTGAATTGTAGGAAAATCATGTTCCTTTTCTATTTATATATATGCATGTTCTTTTTACCTTTTCTGTTTTCGTTGCATCAAGTCGAGATCCGGGAAGCCTGTAAAGTATCAATCTCTAAACACTTGCTCATAAATGACTGTATGTGCCAGCTTTTAGATTGACTGTTATAACCAAAAGTTAGTGTAAAATTCAACTGAATTGTAGGAAAATCATATACCCTTTATCTTATTGGGTCTCAAGACATTTTTAAACTATTTTTGACTTGCACAACCTCATTGCTTTACAAGTTAACATAGTTTTACGAAGTCTAACAATTGCTGAGAATATATTTTCTGCGTATTTAAAAAGATTTAGTAAATATATTTGGATAAAATATTCTTTGATACATTGTTTCTGGTTTTGTTGCAGCTGCTCACTGGAGACTTTAAGCACATTGAAGTTTGCCCAACGTGCTAAATTCATTAAGAACCATGTATGTTACTTATCAAAGAAAGATTAAGAACCATGCATGTTATATATACTAGTTGGCATCTCATATATGTTAGTCTATATGTTGAGTTTTTAGTGAGGGTGTGACTAATATATAAATCCTTAAACACCCCCCTATCCGTGGCCTTCTTTTGGACCAAAATGTGTAACAATTTTTTATGGTGCTGTTGAGGTTTAAACACGCGACCTTTGACTTTGATATCAAGTTAACTACCCATCTATTTTAAAACCTTAAGCTTCGTAGAGAGGATGTTAGTTTAATGTCTAAATCATTCAACAGTTTAAGTCGCCATTCAAAATCTACTATTTAGGTCCTCTATTTTGCTTGTATCTATCCTTTTAAGAATTCTTTCGATGAGTAATATTGAATTAAAAGACCGGTCAAAATGGGAGCACTTTGAAGAAAAGCTACACAAGGCCAAATAGGGTCTCTAACCTCTGGAGTCTAAAAAATCAACTATTTCTTTGATGGATTTATCATCTCTCTCTAGCATCTATTGAAATTGTGTAACCAAGTATGGAGAACCGTAAGTGCACCAATATTAGTATCATTTCCAGTAAAGGCTCCCCAATTTTCTTTCAAGCTACAAGCACCACCAAAGAAATAATGGAGTCTCCAGAAGTTACGAACTCGGGCCACCACTATACAACCTGTCCAAGCTTTGAACTTACGATATATTGAATTAATTTGAAACCCTAATCCAATGCTAAAATCTGTATATATTGAAACATCTGTCTGATTTAAGTGTTAAAATCTTTCCTTTGTAAGTATAACTGATCCAATGCTATTGTAAACATTAGGCCATTGTGAATGAAGATGCTTCTGGTGATGTACTTGCCATGCGGATACAAATTCAACAGCTTAAGGTATCATGCACATTCTGAGTTCTTATTTCTCTTCCCTACTTTTTAGGAGAACTGCAACACATATCTTCCAGTTATATAAAATTATGTCATTAAATGGCTTGTTTTTGCAAAATTTTCACCTAGGTATCAATGGACTAAGTTAACAAGGTTTTTAGATGTTCTTCTCTTCCCTTTTTGTGCAAAATGGGACATCCTTGTAATATGATTATTCAACCTGTGGTAACAGGACTTTGGTAAGTGTATTGGGTGTGTGTGTGTCTGTACTAAACAACCCTAAATACAAATCTAAGAATTCAGGGATTTGTGTTCGATAGTTGGATATGGGCATGTAGACCATTTTTTTCCCTGATTGAGTTTATTTATTTATTTATTTGAAAAAACTGAAGTAATACAAAATCGGTGAAGGCATATCTTCACCTACAATAAAGGAAATGAGAAGAACCAATTCCAATACAAAGCCCAAAGAAAAATAGACACCAATCTGTAAAAGTAAACACTATAGTGAAACATCAATCAGAAGTAAAAATAAGAAGCCCACTAGATGGAAACTCTTCCAAAGGTTCAAATGAGCAACCTATCTAGGTGGAGCATAACTTATCTTTGCTATCAAATTTGATTTTTTTTTTCTTTTCTGAAGGATCAGGGTGTCCAATGAGTTTGTATGTGAGAAACACGTCCTGTACCTACGCACATGGTATGTCGACCCAGGTTGTGTAGTGAATTCCCACAGACAATTAACCATAGATTATAGGCCCTACATTATGTCGAAAAGCACATAACAGCAACTTATCGAGATAACATGCTTAGGTAGTGTGAATATAAATGACCATATTTCAGCTTCCTGTTTATGATAAAGTTGATGGATTCATTTGGTATTTTACAGAACAAGTACCTTGGACATCTTGAGGTGTGTGTAACACAATTTCTTTTTTCTTTTTTAAAGTTAATTTTTTTTATTGAGGTGCTGGGACTACTTACATGCATAATTTGAAAAGTTCTTCGAAATAGGTGTGTGTGAACACACCAATTTACGATCATATTTCATACCTGAGTGTGTGTGAACACAGTCCTCATGCTAATGTCGTGTTATTTTACAGAACAAGTACCTTGGACATTTTAAGTGAATTATTAATATTGAGTTGCTGGGAGCCTGGGACTACTTACATGCATAATTTTGAAAAGTTATTCGAAATAGGTGCTGATCCCCTTGGTTTATTATGATTTTGACTTATTTACAAATCCTTTTTGTGGTGAATATATTCTCCTTTGCTCTTTAACGTTCTTTACAATTACCAAAGTTTGCCCATAGCATATATTTTTGTTCATTTATGATAGAAAGGTAAAGTAACTAATTTTATTGCACACAGTGGATATGTAAACTTAGAGTTCTACTGTTTATTTATCTAATGACGTACTGCTATCGTGGTTTTGTCTTGAATAATTTATTAAATTCTTTAATTTTGTGAAATCATTACCTGAAATAATCAAGGTAGGTTGGTTCACTTCAATCACTTTTGGTGACTGCAGAAGTGTTTTTATATATCTATATATTTGTTCGTCTCATTTCCAGAAAGAAGTATCTCATCTGCGAAGTCTTGTTAATGGAGGAGTTGAAAACCACGAAGATGATGCTTGGACGGTGTCATTTCCAGGTACTCCAGGTCCATTCAAGTGGGAAGGGCTTCAACCATCATTCAGTCCACTTACCTCTGATAGAAGGATGTCACAGGTACAGCAATTCTTTCTTTTGAATGAATAGGTATGTTTGACATGCGGTTCTAATCATTTTGTTTGCGTTACAGAAGAAAGACTATGAAATTGCTCTTGTTGGGGCTTTCCGGAGGGAAAAGGATAAAGATATTGCATTGCAGGCATTGGCTGCTGAAAATCAGGCTGCAATGCAGTTGGTATGCTTGAAAGAAACTCATTCTCTGTCAGTGCTTGTTGAGTTTGGTCATGAATTGTTCTGCAACACGCATCAAACATTATATAGTTTTTAGGATATACGAGGAAGTTGCTTTGCTTCAAAACTCCACAAATCTACTTCCTTTCTTTTGCATTCTTCTTCTTCATGTTTTGTATTGTTTCCCGTTTCTGAGGAGAATAATGATCTAATAACTGAAAACTAAATGTCATTAAATGTGGGGTGAATCAGGCCAAACAAAGAGAAGATGAGATACAAGGCCTAAAAATGAGATTACGGTTCAGAGAAGCTGGAATAAAGAGACTGGAGGGAGTTGCATCCGGAAAGATATCAGCTGAGACACACTTGTTAAAAGAAAAGGAGGATTATTTGAAGGAAATAGGGGTCCTACGCACCCAAGTTGATCGCAACCAGGAAGTAACAAGATTTGCCATGGAGAACTTACGGCTAAAAGAAGAAATACGAAGGTATGTCAATGTTTTACACATTATCCGAGTTTCTCAATTCCGCGTAAGCACTGAATCAACCATTGTTTCTGTGTAGTACAAAAGAAACTGTGTATATATATGGCCAGTGAAAAATAAGAACATGTGTACATTTCGTTATGCATACAAGTCATCCTTTGGACATTCAACAATTGAGAACTAATCACACCAAATCTTAAAACACAAACCATAACTAGAGTTGAAAATGTGGAATATGTAAACAATAAGAAGGAAAGTTACTATTCACAACAGAAATGTAATCTGTTTTTTTTTGGAAAAAAATGTATAATAAAGATGCTTTCTTCTTTCCACTAGTATATAGTCACCAACAAAGGTTTCATTTTGAAAGGCTTACATGAAATGAAACCTTTGTTGGTGACTATAGTCACCAACAAAGGTTTCATTTTGAAAGGCTTACATGAAACCATCAACTAATTTTGACTACTGAACTTGTATTTTTCCCAGGTGTACATTTCGTTATGCATACAAGTCATCCTTTGGACATTCAACAATTGAGAACTAATCACACCAAATCTTAAAACACAAACCATAACTAGAGTTGAAAATGGAATATGTAAACAATAAGAAGGAAAGTTACTAAACAACAAGTTCAGTAGTTAAAATATAATAAAGATGCTTTCTACTTTCCACTAGTATATAGTCACCAATGAAGGTTTCATTTTGAAAGGCTTACATGAAACCATCAACTAATTTTGACTACTGACTTATATTTTTCCCAGTTGTTTAAGAAGCTTGAATTTTGCTTGTTCACTAACATGCAGATTGAAGTCATTTTGTGAAGAAGGTGAACGTGAAAGAATGAATGAACAGATTATGACATTGCAGAACAAGGTTATTTAGAATTTTTTGTCTACTCTGTTCATAGTTATTCCTATGTTTTAGGTTAGGTTGTCGGAATATTATTAATCTAAATGAATAAATATGCAGTTGCTAGAAGCACTTGATTGGAAACTAATGCATGAATCCGATCCCTCTATCGCTAAGGTTCTTCTCAAGCTTCTTTTTTAGACTTGAACGTCAATTGTTTCTGAACGTATTTATGTTATCAACCTAAACTTGTAACTCTTTTTTTGCTACAGAAAGGAAATTCAGATCTGGTGATGGACATGCAGAGTGATTGTAATCTACTAGTTTCCAGTCAGGTAAGATCTAGTTTTACTTGTGTTTTCCAGCATACCTAGAAATATCAGTTCACCAATAAATCATCTTCTTAACATACATTGTTGCTTAACCAGTTTATCTGATTAAACTACTTTTGATCCAACATATAGCCTTGCGGGGTTGTTAATCATATTTGGGAAGTTGGGATCAAGATTGAAATTGGAAGGGTGTGGAAAGTGGAAACTACACCTAGCTCTTGATCAGTTTGTATGAAGGGCTTGTTTTACTTGAGGAATTCAAATTTTTGGATCAACATTGTAGCTTCATTTTGAAAAGTATAGAGAAATTTATTGTACAAAATTGACAGTTTTATTGTTTTTTTATCTTCTACTTCAGAGATGTAGTTGGTATTTATAGCCCGTCTTTATTTGAATAAGGCAAACCAAACATAACTTCAAAGAAAAAATCGGGCTCTGGACATAGTTCTGCATACAAGGTCTAATCCGACCACTAAAATTTAATGCACCAATCATTTGGACGAGGAATGTGGTAGGCTATGTTACATGGACTCTTTGAAAGTGGTGAAGTACCCGTATCCATCACATATTAGTCGGACATGGGGAATAGGATATGTGTCCGACACTATTTGAATACTGTATTTCATAAGAATACTATTGTACTCTTAAGAATAAAAATAAAAACATAAAACAAAATGAATAGTTAGTCGTGTGCCTATGTCATTCTATTTGATATTTGACATGTCCGACACCTAAATACATACCCGTGTTCGACACACATACCCGAATCCATTTGTAACCTTTATTGCTAGCAATTTCTTGCTTACTGCATATATTCTTCCTTTACAGGAGTCAGCATCACCTTGGCGCACTTCAATCAACGAGGAGAATGAATTTCTCCGTATGCAGGTATATCTACTTGAATCAGAATTCTGGTTTATTTCTTAGCAGCAATCAGTATGTTATTTATTTATTTATTTTTGAATTTTGCATTACTTTATTTACTAACAAATTGAATTCTATACATGATAGGCTATTCAAAACCAGTCAGAAATGGACACACTCCGCAAGAAACTAAACTTGTGCCTTGAAGAAAAAGAGAAATTGGAAAGGTAAGAGTGAACTTTTTGTTGACTTGCCCAAAACATTTAAACGCATTGTAGCAGCTGAAGTTCGTGATGTTTCAGTGTTTGCGTGACTAATCATGACAGCTTTCTCTTCCTTTATTCAAACCTGATGGCATTTCTCTATTTGAGAAGATAGTAAATGATACATCACATGTTGGATTCTTTTATTATTTTTCTTTATTTGTTTTGTACAAAATATTTAATGGGCGGATTTTTCTTCATGGTCGTCATTGTCCTTATTAGTTAAGAAACTCTTGCAGGCATGCTAGGTTTTTGGAAACAGAGTTAGAAGCGGAAAGATCTTCGAAACCCATGAAGGAAGAAACACAGAAATTGCAATTCGAGCCCCCTTCTCTTACAACTGATCATGCGCCGAATATTTCTCTGAATGATCAGATAGAGCTGAAGACAATGGTTGATGCTATTGCAACTGCAAGCCAAAGAGAAGCAGAAGCTCATGAAACAGCAATCTTTTTGTCTAAAGAAAATGATGAACTCCAAATGAAACTTAAGGTCCTAATCGAGGATAACAATAAATTGATTGAATTATATGAGGCAGCTGTTGGAGAAAATATTAAGAATAGAAATGACAGCACTAATAATTCTGAAGGCAACTATGAAAGTTACAGCAGTCGCTTGGCTAAATTTGCTGAAGACAAGGAGGTGGAGAAGAGAAGGGAAGTTGAGAACCTGGAGCATCAACTTTTCGAAATGCATGAAGAGAACGAGAAACTAATGGGTCTGTATGAGAAAGCCATGCAAGAGAGGGATGAATTTAAGAGAGTACTTTCTTCTGGTGGACAGAACCGAATTGACAATTATTGCCCCGAAAAGCTTGTTGAAGTGGATGAAGGTAATAGTCTCAATTTAGATGAAGCTCATGTTTCTGTTGAGAGGAATCTTTTGATGGACGAAATTGGTTTGTTTGAAGTAGACGTGCAAAATGGAATAGCAGGCCTACATTTAGACAGTCCTTGTGCATCTTTTGAAGCAAAACTTGAACTGGAGGATGGTTCCAGCCGTCGCACTGAAAATCCCCAAAAAATTGGAAGTCTACTGTTGGATGGACATTTGATATTTACGGAAAATGGAAATATAATAGACAATGCTTCTTCCGAACAAAATGTTCAGGAAAAAGATGGAACACTTCTTCAGACAGATGCACGGCATCAGCTTGATGTTGAGGATAATGTGGACACTGAAGCTAGGTCATTAAATTTGACAGCAGTGAAGATGTTGGATGATGTAAACATTGTCAGAATGAAGCTCGATAGGGCACAAGAAAAGCTCTTAAATTCAGCCCAAACTATCAGTTCATTTGGATCACTTGAAAAAGCAATTATGGAAGTAGATAAGCTCTCGAGAGAAATTGAAATGATGGAAGATGACGTTCAGGCAAAGCAGCAGGAGTATGAATCCCTCAAACAACTTTCCTCTGATATGCAGGGAACAAGAGCTCTAATTGATAAAAAATTGATGGCAGTCAAGTACTCTCTGTCAAACTTTTTCTCTTCCAGCGGATACTTTGAACAGCGAGAAGTTCAAGAAAGGGCAAAACTACATGCTACTTCAACTTACTTGGACCAGAAGAAAAAGGAATTGGCTCGACTTAAAGCTCATAAAGACGAAATCGAGGATGCTAAGAGAAGGTCTCAACGATCTGAAGTTGAAATAAGAAACAACCTTGCGTGCTTAAAATCCAAAGTAGAGGAAGAAAATCGTAGACAGGAGCAGGAAAAGGTCCTCTTTGCAATTGATAATTTAGTGGACACCGATACTCTCACCTCACAAAGAAATTGGCATTTGGGTAAAGCCACTGAGTTACTAAAATCTGAAGAAGAGAAAACAAAGTTACAAACTGAGATCAAGCAAGCCCACGAAAAGCTTGGGATCACGAGAAGTGAAGTTGAGGATTTGAACAGGGAGATTGGGAAGGTGGACAGCGATATGCAAGTAGTTCATTTGGAGGTACAGAACGGTTTGAGGGCTACGGAGGAGACGGAGCAAAGGCTGCAACGCATCATTCAAGAGAAGGAGATGGTACTGGAGATGAAAGAGAATGGAAGGAATGAGTTTGAAAATATGATTCTTGAATACCATCAATGTATGTTCGAAGCAGAGTTAAAGGAGGAAGAGATGAAAATGCTGGAAGAAGAACTCCAGATGGGATCGAGAAAAATAAACGAGTTGCTGATGGAGAAGGCTTCGGTTATGGAAACGAAAGCTCAGCTAGTGGATGCTACAAGGTGCCATTCACTCTTGTCTGAACAGATGGACGAGGAAGTACAGTATATTCAGACTTTAGTTCAAGAACTGAAATCATTGCTTGCAACGGTTAGTGACAGTTGAGTCGTGTGTGTAACTGTTCTTTCATTCACCTTGACTCGGTGAAACCAAATTTGAATCTTTTGTAAGCTGAACTCGTATGATTATCACGAGTAAATGAGGTTTGATTAAGATTATCATGCTTCTAATCAAGCTGTGTCTGATTTTTCTTCTGCTCCTCCTGAATGCGTTTAAATTTTCTTTGAATGCTTTAGGAGGACTCCACAAATGACTGAAAATTCGTTCAAAATTTTTGCTGAAGATACAAAGTTTTCTGTTTGATGGTGTTAGGGAATATATCTTGACGTTGATGGCTCTAAGAAATAATAACTCCTGAGCAACAATTTTCTTGCACTAGAGACTTTTAGAGTGGAGTACCAAAACATTATTGTAGTGGTAATAAATGAATTTCACATTTATTCGTATATAAAGTATTATAGTAGCATTATATGGTCGAACAATTTTTTTTATAATAGTGACGTTTGAACAAAGTGATTTGAGTATGTTATCCTAGTAAATTCATTTTTAATAGGGTAAATTACAATTTCACCCCTTTTGTTTGGACTTATTACAGTTTTCTTCCTTAATAATCATTGGCCTTTAATTCTGATGAACGGCAAAAGGAATTTACAGTTCTCTCCATATTATTTTATTTTATTTTTGAGAAGGACAAAAAAATCTTTACAAGAAATGAGGGGCAATATAGTCATTTCACTTTTAAAAATGAGATGAAATCAGTTTTGAACGAACGTTGACTGCGCCGGAGGTTTGCAGGAGGGGGGAAAGGGAAACCAAATTATGAACAATAAGGGAGGTACTAGTAATTGTCCATACTAGAGGGGTCAAACTGTAATAAATCCAAACAAGAGAGGGTAAAATTGTAATTTACCCTTTTCAATATGAGACATGTATTTTAGAAAATCCCAAAATACAAGGGGAACAAAAATTATAGAACAGGAGAGTAGCTTTGAACTCTACTATTGCAACGGTGGTAATACTTTTAGCCAGAACAAAGACCAAAAAAATAAAAAACTGGTGAATACTACTAACAAATGATGGAATGTACAAGCATTTGAAATTCCAAATTCAGAGCACATAAAAAAGCCAACATGCATATAAAAGGTGACATTTGTATAGAATCTAAGAAACATACACTATTTGACATTTACATAAACAATATTTTATACAACAGATTACAACTGAATGTTGCCGAGATAGAAAACAAATGATCCCCAACTATAGAATCTGAGCATTTAAAAAAAAAAAAAAGAGTAACCAACTGTATGGACTCCTAAAGAAGCACACAATAAATAAACCACAGGGCTCTGAAGTTTACCACCCATTTGAGTGAAAACGAAGAAGCAAAGACCTGGAATCCTTGGAACGGCGAAAAGTTTGAGGATGGTTGATGATTTCCATGCTGTCTCATTCATATATACTACCCAATCAATGCATCAAAAAATGAAGCAACTTTTCAGGGCAATTCGTTACACGGAGTCGAGTGTTCATGAATATTGCCTGATACCCGAGAAAATAGAGAAGTTATGCTAGTGCGACGCGGTAACCTGCTTGCCCTCGGGTTCTCCCATCCTAGTCTTTCCAGAAACTCCTCAATCAACCTAAGAAAAAGTAGAACGATAAAAAAATTGTGCTAAACGGAAAATCAGAAGACCAGAAGAGGTTGGGTTTCACTCACTGGCTGCAGATGGCTTTCTGTGAAGCAGCCAGCTCATGATCTGGGAAGGAATCTTCCAGTCGAAAGCTTAACCAAACGTATAGATCCAGAACCTTTTGTAAGAATGTCAAAAGGACAAAAGATTATAAGAAAATCTCATCTAAGCACAAAGGGTGGAAGGAGAGAATTGAAAATGAACTTAAAACATTATTAACGGAATTCTTATTTTACCAAGGCCATTATTTGCAGTTCCCAAGTCTTACAGAAAATATTGGAAGTTTACCAACTAAATACAGTAGTGGTCAAGTTCAAGGACTCATCTACGAACTCTCTTGTGAGGCTCTTGATACAATTATGTAAACGAGGTTATTAGGATTATATTGCTGACTGTCTTGTGAACGACTATGTATAAGTGTCGCTTTAGTGGTCCTCTTGTCCCTTTGGACTGACTTGATAGTCATGGATTGGTTGGGACCTGATTTATTTTATGAAAACTAATGCATGTCCTGGGTGTGACATTGTGAGGGTAACTGCGTAAGCTCACATTGGGTTTGCTTCCGTATGCCAGTGCGGATTGACAGAAAATTGGTCGCGACACATGTATTATTTGTTATGAATCATATGCTTGACACTTTAACAAATTCAGCTGCTCTTTTCTCCAAATTTTCTCTGTATATCCTTTATAGACAGGTGGTATACACTAAAGATGCAGTGGGAAAAAAATGCTACTATCTTATTTATTTTTTTAATTTATTTCATATTACTATTTGGCCCTCCAAATATATATTTCTGCCTCCGCCCAAGAACAAAATATGTTTCAGCATTAATTTCAAAGAAGAGGAAAAGAGAAAAAAATTAGGGATATTTAGTGAATATCTCTTACTTTATTTATGCTTATTGTGGTTTTTGGTAATGTCTAAATTTCCAGTTTTTTAGTTTTATGGTTTTTAGGGGTTTGCAGGATAATTTGCCGATATGAAGCTCCTATGTAAAAAGACGATTTAGCTTTTGCATTAGTGAAATAATGGAAGTTTTAGAACTCTCCTCCGTCTTCTTCTCACATCGTGTTCTTACTTTTGCCAAGCCCTTCCCTACCCCTCTACCTATTCATTCTAAGTTTTCCTTCCCTTCGTCTGTCATCTTTATCTTCTCATTCTCATCACATTCTTTTCTTCTGGTTGTATATTATTACACCACTTCTGCACTACCAGTCCTGCATCAACCATCTTTCATATGGTATTTAAAGTTTTGCTTTCGGCTATATGAAAACCTGTAAAGATTATCACATATCAAAGTATGGTCACGCCTCCTAATTCCCTCAATAGGCACTATTTTAGGTTATGGTTTCATACTTCAAATCCCATAACAAGTACAAAGGAATCCAAATTGAAAGAGATGTCAAGATAACCATTTAATAATTATCACCATTTGCGAAGCAAAGATAAGCATATATTCTACTATCACCAAGTAGACAATTGAAGTCGAAAACGGTAAATTGAAATATCAGATTCCACATCAAACATAGATGGAAGTGAGAAATACGGACATCTAGTGCAAATTTTTTTATCTGACCTTGTGAATTGATTCAAGCTCCTTGAGAGCAGTGTGTGTTTTTGGCACCTGAAGTGTCCCAGGTGTAAAAATTTCTCGAAGCCGTACAATACCCTTCTTGGCATAATTCTGTGCAAACTGGTTTTCCCATGTAGACATTATTAATTTTGCCACCCAAAATAAGCACCTGATATACATACTTATATACTTATAAACTAGCAATAGATATTCACCTGTGTGAGACCCTGAGATGAAATTTCATCATTCATGTCAACTGGACTGCAGAGATCAAACATCAATGAGTCAGGACCTTCAAATAAGGGCAGAGCCCAACCCCACCGGCCAAAAAATAAATATATATATTTATTTGTTTAGCACAAAACCTTTTTAAGTTGCACAAAACAAAAGAAATGGAGCAGGGTAGTCTCAAATTAGAATATTATCTAAATTCTGAAACCCCAGATGCAAACTGAGGTAAAGGCAAAGGAATTGGAGAGAAATGAACCTCTTACGGCAGAACTCATTTCAACCAATTCACATGGAACATCATTATAAACTCCCATTTTTGAAAAAAAAAAAAACAAAAAAAAACAATAAATATGTTAAATACAAATCCATCAAATGGGAAGTCTTCAAAAATCAAATAAAAAGTTCACTTGAATTATTTTCACAGGGTAGACTTAGCATGACATCATCTGCAGAGCTTTTGTCCAGAGGTGTTCTCATTCTAATATATAGATTAAAAGAAAAGGGGAAATAGCTTACCGATTTCACTACGCGATATAAGTTGTTCAAATTTTGTCATCAAGTCAACCGAGGATATTGGAGTGGTGGGTTGGCCCAATTAGACCAGGTTCACCGAGTTTTGTATTGGCTTCGAAGTTGCACAGGTTGAAGTCATCTCTTATCATTTGGAATAGGGAGGTTTTTGGCAATCTTGTGAGGCGAAGAAATGTGCTTTTGGCTGAGATTGATGATATTGATAGAGCAGATTTGAGTGGGGGTTTGGATGAGGCATCTAGGACGAGGCGCGCGCAATGTTTGATTGATATTGAGGAGATTGCTATTCAGGAGGAGATCTCGTGGCGTCAGAAATTCCAGGGTATTTGGTTGAAAGAGGGGAATCGGAATACTAAATTCTTTCATCGTTCAGCGAATGCTCGTAGGAGGAAGAACTTTATTGGGAGCTTGACTGTGGAGGGTTCTCTTCTTTCCTCGGAGGAGATTCGCTTGGGGATTCCTTCGTACTATCAGAGATTGTTCACTGAGAGTGAGAGTCGGAGGCCGAATTTGGATGGTCTGGAGTTTGGTTCCATTGATGAGGGAGATCGTGATAGATTGGAGCTTCCATTCTCGGAGGAGGAGGTTTTGAGAGCGCTGAAGCATTGCAATGGGGACAAAGCCCCCGATCCGAATGGGTTCTCTATGCGGTTTCTTTTTGAGTGTTGGCCCATTGTCCGGGATGATGTGATGGCTACTTTCAGTGTATTTTATGAGTTGGGTTTCTTTGTGAAATCACTTAATGCTACTTTGATTTCTCTCTACCCAAAAAAGGGAGAGGTGAAAGATATCAAGGATCTCATACCCATTAGCCTTGTCAGAGGCGTGTATAAGTTGATTGTGAAGGTCCCCTCTTTTAGGATGCGCGGTGTATTGGATGGGGTTATTTCAGAATCTCAGAATGCCTTTGTAGGGGGGCATCAGATCCTGGATTCTGCTATTATTGCTAGTGAGGTTGTGGAGGCCAAGATTCAAAGCGGCCTACCGGGGGTTTTGGTAAAGTTAGATGTGGAGAAGGCCTACGATCATGTGCATTGGGGGTTCCCCCTTTATATGTTGGAGAGATTGGGCTTCGGGGAGCGGCGGCGGCGATGGATTCTGTTATGTATTTCCTCGGTTCGCTTTTCGGTGATTGTGAATGGTTCTCCAGCTGGCTTTTTTGGGAGTTCGCGTGGTCTAAGGTAGGGTGATCCCCTTTCTCTGCTTCTTTTCCTAGTAGTGATGGAGGCTTTCAGCCGGATGATGTCTCATGCTATGGGGTTGGGTCTATTACGTGGTTTTAGGGTGGGTGATGTTGCTTCCCAGTTTGTGGATGTTTCACACCTGCTTTTTGTTGATGATACTCTTGTGTTTTGCTATGCGGATGTGGCCCAGTTGCATTATCTTCGGTGTATTCTGATTTGTTTTCAGGCGGTTTCTGGATTGAAGATTAACACAAGTAAGAGTTCTATTAGGTGCAGGGCGGGCCAGCTCCCATCGGTGTATTTGGGTTTGCCATTGGGGTTGTCTGGGCAGAGACAGGCTTGTTGGGATTTGGTGGTGGATCGTGTTGAGAGGCGTCTGGCGGTTAGAAGAGGCAGTATCTTTCCAAGGGTGAGTGACTTACCTTGGTGAAGAGCACGATATCCAATCTTCCTACGTATGTGCTATCTCTTTATCAGATTCCTCGAGGTGTGGCGCAGAGGATTGAGAGGCTTCAGAGGCAGTTTTTGTGGGGCAGCTGTGGGGAGAGTTATTCTATCCCTTTGGTGCGTTGGGAGGCGGTTTGCCGCCCCATTCAGGAGGGGGGGTTGGGTATTCGTCGTCTGTTACCTTTTAATCAGACTCTTATGGGCAAGTGGCTATGGCGGTTCGGGGCTGAGAGGAATCGTCTGTGGAGGAGGGTGATTGTCTGTCGGTATGGTGAGGCTAAAGCCGGTTGGTGTTCTGAGGAGGTTTGGGGTCGTCGTGGTGTGGGGGTTTAGAAGGATATCCGAAAGGGTTGGGATTCATTTGCTCCTTTTATCAGTTTCAAGGTGGGTATTGGCTGCTCTGTTGACTATTGAACGGATTGGTGGTGCGGTGAGGGATCTTTTGCTATTTCTTTCCCTCATTTGTTTAGGATTGCTCGGGATCGTCATGCTACAGTAGCCGACTGTTATCAGATTGATACCGGGACGCTGGTTTGGGATGTCAGATTCGAGCGGCACTTTCAGGATTGGGAGTTGGAGGAGATTTCTGATTTGCTAGTGCTCCTGTATTCTTTGACTGTCAGGAGTGGTCAGGATTTTTTGTGTTGGAGGCCGACTTCTTCTCGGCGCTTTTCGGTCTCTTCGTATTTTGGTTGTCTTATGCCGAGGGTGGAGGCATCTTTTCCGTGGAAGGAGGTTTGGCACTCAAAGACTCCTCCTAAGATTGCTTTCTTCACATGGTTGGCAGCTTGGGGGCGTATACTTACTTTGGACAACTTGAGAAGGCGGGGCATGTGCTTTTATGTAAGAAGGATGGGGAATCTATTGATCACCTCCTTTTGCATTGTCCGTTTATCTATGACTGTTGGTGTCTTCTCTTTTGTCTTTTTGGCGTTCAGTGGGTGATACCGGCCTCGGTCTGTGATGTTTTGTATTCTTGGAGGAGTGTGCGGATTGGTTCCCACGCCAGGCTTTTTTGGAGGGCGGCTCCTCTTTGCCTCTGGTGGAGCATTTGGTTAGAACGCAATAGGCATTGTTTTAAGGGTGTGGAGTCCCCCTCGGGGGTGATTAGAGATTTTTTCATTTCTAGTTTGTTTAGTTGGGTGGAAGGGCGGCAATGTTCCTCTATTGTTGAGAAGTTAGAGTTTTTAGGTTCTCTTTGTCCTTGGGGGCCTTTGTACATGGGATGCACTCCCCGTTTGAGTGTTTTTTTCTATTTATTAACTTACTTATAAAAAAAAAGTCAACCGATGCTGTAAAAATTCTACAAAATTGTTATAGGTTATAACAAGTCGATATAGCAATGTGGGAATGGCTTCAATGAGGACATTGAGATGCCATGGTGGAGATGAGGGTGGGACTAACCATATGCGAGAGAGATGACTTTATTTACTGGCCTTTTTTCATTATCGCATACAGTTTTTTTAATAGGAGCGCCTGAACTCCAGGCTCCTAGAGGCACAAAAGGAGTAGACAAAAAGGAATCTCTAATGTTATTTCAAATGAAAAAACAGAATAACCCCAAAATTACTAATACTAAGGAAACAGGATGTTACCTAATACAGAATAGGTACTTGTCATGCAACGGAAGGGGCAGCTCATCAATTACAGCAGCAACTTTCTGTTGGTAGCAAAAATTACAAAGTAATTCATTGAAAATTAGGTTCAAGATAAGCATAAAAATATATTGAAACAAATGAACAAAAAGTGTGACACTCTAGTTAGACAACAAAATACAGCGTTGACATGAAAGTCTCCAGACTCTGAGGGAGAAATATGGAAAAAAGAAGTAGTGGGGATGGAGAGGGGGAGGAACATACCAGCATTTCTTCACAATCAGTGATAAAATAATTATCAGATAACTTGGAATTTTCTAGAAAGTGCTCCTGGGGGAAAAAAAATTAAAACATGGTTCAGATAGTTATATCATTAAGGCAACGAAAAAATGAAAATCAAGGAAAATAATCACAATTAACGACATAGCTCCTCCTACTTATTAAGATTCTTACTACCTCCAAATATGGAATGTAAGTGATAAATAAGTTCTAGTAACAGCTCCATAGCAGCAAAAAGCAATGTTTTCTCGTCTAAAGGATCAACTTTACATGTGGTGCGTGACACGAAAAGTATAAGAGTGGATGTTTCTGGTGTCTTGACATGTGTTTTGAACTACAGAGCAATGTCTATTGCATACATCTGTTCCTGCAACAGAGTTCCAAGTCTTCATTTTACTAGAGCTACTTTCTCCAAAATGAAATGTCTTTCTTTCTATTTCATCACTGACAACCTAACGAAGAAGCTAAATGATTGAACATGAGTTTATTGAACTATGTATCTTCAAAGTGGTAGTTTTATAGACAAACATGTATACTGATTCGACAACGGGTTTCTAACAAGTGAGAACAATTTAAATTTTCTTTTTTGATAAGTAAGAACATTTAAAATTTTCAACCAAACTCTTCTATCCTTGTATCTCACACCTCGGGATTTGGGTAAAAAATACAGGCGTGACAGTGATAGTACACAAAAATAAGAAAGAATGTCCTAGAAGTGGAGAAGTCCTTCGTGTTTTGTGTGTTAAGGATGTAAGTTGTTCTCCATAGTGGCCGAACCATGTGATCCTTGTGTTGTTTATTCTTAATCCCTTCAATCTTTTTTTCTTTCTCAATCAACTCACACAAGTGCCCATAGCTTTACAAGTATAAAACATGTGCACAACTCAATCCAACTCCCTGAAAGCTTAAATCCAAACCAATCAGCGGGTATTACGATGTTTATAGGCAGGTCAACTCCTTCCCCTTACAGATATATCAGTCAAGATACCTGATGGATCATGTGATAATTCCTTTCCTCAATTCCAGCACCCGGCTTCTTTCTACCCTTCCCCATCATTATATTATGGTGCCTCAAAATGGAATAAATCTCAAATATTTTGTACTTTTCAAATTGCAATTCTAACTATTTTTTTATTAACGACGCCAAATAACTCCATATTTACAGTATCTCCTATTATAGGTGAAACGATGTGAATGGTCAAATAAAAGGCAACATAAGGCATGCTGAACAATATAGATAAACACACGGAATAAGAGAGACAAAGATAGAGGGAGACAGTTTTAACCTACCAATATCTGGTAAAGGCAGTTCGTTGGATGTACCCGTGAATACATAGACATAAGGTCAAAGGTTGGAAATAATCCAGCGCGCTGCATTACAACATGTACCTCACCTTTAGAAAGAATCAGAACAAGGTAAAAGTATAAAACCGCATAAGTAAATATATAAAAGTGCTCGAACTTGTTTGGTCAGGGACCTAAACATGATCAGTTCTATCAAAATAAAAAATAGTCAAGTATAATCAAATGCATATTCCTCACAGAAGCCAGTCCAGTTATAATTCATACACCTCTAAAACAGGAGACGGTGATTGCAGTGACGAATGAAGTAAGCTTATATCCTCTGCATCTAGACACGTTACTTCACCAACAGGGAATTTAGATCTGTACCTGCCAGCTCTCCCTACAAGAAAAAAACTTAATCATGAACATTAATCGAAGATCAAAACATACAAGCCTAATATCTAAATAAATAAATCTTAATTTAAAACTGGCAGTGAACAAGTGATCCAGAAAACATCAATATAAGAGATAATGACACCATAGGCCATCCATCAGATTGTAGTACAGAAGAAGTTCCTTGAGCCACACAGGTTGGAGTACCCAAGAAAGGAGAAGACGCATACAACTCAGTTACAATATAAGGATTCTCTATTGATGACTCAATTCAAATTTGTATTCATAAACTTGGTCAATCACACAGTGATATTCAGTTAGTTCTTGAGAATCAGGCTCGTTATCCGGCTCAAAAATTAAAACTTCCCTTTTGTTATTGTTTTTCAATTGTAAAAATACCTCATCTCTCAGTATGTGTTTTCACGTCGTTATCTGCATCCTATAAAATATGTGCAAACCAATTGTGCTCCGACTCCGTCTCTGATAAGTTACAGGATTCTCTTGATAACCCGAGGTGGAAAGCTGTTATATTGAAGAAATGGAAGCCTTACAAAAAAAAATTCTACCTAGGAACTAGTTGAGCTACCGGAGGGCATAAAGATGATGGGTAGGAAGTGCGTACTTACAGTGAAGCACAAGGCAGATGGTTCAGTAGAGATTCAAAGGCAAGATTGGTTGGTAGCTGAAGGTTATACCCAAACCTATGAAATAGATTATATAGAAACATTTGCTCTGGAACCGAAGATAAAAATATTATCAGGTCCTCTTATCCTAACACAGAGTCACCTCTTCAGTAGTTTGATGTGCAGAATTCATTTCTTCATTGATATCTAGAGGAAGAAACATACATGGAATTTTTCTGGCCTTGTTAATCCTCTAAAAAGGTAATGTATGCCGACAATTGAGCAATCACATAGAACTTCATTTAGCAAAATTAGAGAGGCCACGAAGAAGTTGTTGTCAGGGACTTATTTGTATTAGTTTTTATCCTATAGGGTATCAATGTGTAATTACTGAAACTTCTTATTATAAATAGAATGTGGGGAGAATGGATGAATTAATTCATTTCATTCTTTCTAACTTCCCCGTCTCTCTCTCTCTTTCTCTCTTCTATCTTTTCTTCTTTCTTCTCTACAACCTTAAGGTTGGTTATCTCATAAATCTAACATGGTATCAGAGCATGGTGTATAAAGCTTTAGGGTATGGAAGCGAAACCCTAGGACTGTTTTCTATAAACCCTAGTGTGTATGAAGGGTTTCTTGGAGACAAGAAGTGTTAATCACAAATCTGAAGTTTTGGCTTGTTGGTTATGTCTCGTTGTTCTCACGCAAATCTGCAACGGTGTTGTCTACTGTTTAGGTATGAACTACTCATTTCGTGACTGCTTGTAGTTGTTTGAATGCATTGTTTGGAGTATGAATGTGCTAGAGAGGCGGGTCTCTAGAGTGTTATTGCGTTGCTTTTGAGGTGTGTGCCATAAGTTGAATGTGGTAGAGAGGTGGTTCTCTACAGTAGTGCAGTAGTGTTGTTACCAGTGCCCATAAGGTGTTTGACAAAATGTCTGGAGGAGGTATTTCTTCCAAAGGTGGTTCTTCGACGATGGGAAATAGTGATTATCATCTAGGGCTTTGTATTACAATTGTGAAGTTGGATGAAACTAATTATATGCAGTGGGCTCAATCTGCACGAATGTATATTACTGGGCATAGGCTGATTTCTCATGTTAATGGGACTGTTTCATACCCCCCCGAGGAAGATCCTAAGTTCAATGATTGGGATGCTGAAAATGCCTTAGTTATGACGTGGTTATTACAGTCGATGCAACCATAGATTAGTAAGGGGTTCTTGTTTGTGAAAACAGTAAAAGAGTGATGGGATGTTGTTAAAGAGACCTACTCTTCTGTAGGTAATTTCGCAAAGTTGTATGAGCTTCAACAAGACATTGCCAAATACAAACAGGAGGAACTCTCTCTCGCATCCTACTATCATACTCTTCGTGGCAAGTGGGAAGAATATGATCATTATCACGAATATACACCAGTTTGTGCAACATATGTAAAGGCATTTCAGGTCATGGTAGAAAGGAACCGCATCTATGAGTTCTTGGGTGGTCTGCATCCACAATATGAGAATGCTCGGGTGCAAGTATTGGGGAGATATCCTACACCTAAGTCTGTTCGAGAAGTGTTTTCATACATTCAAACCGAGGAAAGCAGGAGGAAGGCTATGTACATTAAGGCTGATTCAGAAGTGGGGCTTTCTGAAAAGGCTGTTTTTGTCGTCCAACAATGGAACAAAAATGTTCCCTACAAGGGAAGGAAACAAGATGATAAAAGCAACTTGAAGTGTGATCATTATGGTCGTACTCGTCACACTCGAGAAACTTGCTGGAATCTCCATGGGAAACCTGATGTGACTGGGGCAAATACTAGGCAGAGACCTCCATCTCGGGGACCACATATGGCACATAATGCAGCACATGGGCAGCCTCCTCTCATTAGTAGTCATGTCTATTCGGGACCAGCAAACAATCTGTTTATGTAAGATACTGACTCTCTTCGACACGACATAGTTAATCTTCAAAACAGACTAGCACAACTTGATCCACAAAACACTGTTGTTGCTTCGCCCCCCACCTCTAATTTTGCTCAGAAAGGTACATATCATTCAACACATCATGTTGTCACATCATCTGGTGCGCTACCTTGGATCATTGATTCAGGAGCCACTAATCATATGACTGGTATGCCTTCTGTTTTTTCTTCATATAGCCTTTGTTCAAGTAGGGATAAGATTAGAGTGGTTAATGGCACCTTCTCCTCTATTACGGGGAAGGGCACAATTTCAGTCTCTCCTAATATTACCCCATCTTCCGTTCTTCATGCTCCAAAGCTCACCAATAATCTTCTTTCTGTCAGTCACATTACAAGAAACTTGAATTGTAGCGTCACATTTTTTCCCTCTCATTGTGTTTTTCAGAACTTGGACACGAGGAAGCTGATTGGGAGTGGACGTGAGGCTAATGGCTTGCACTTACTGGACGATAGGCCACTTTCTTATTATGTTGCAAATCACTCTAGTGTTAGGACTAGTAGTGAAAATAAAAATATGTTGATGCGATGGCATAACAGACTTGGGCATGTACCCATTCCTGTTTTGAAGCGTGTGTTTCCTCAGTTTGCCTCTATTGTACCTTTTGAGTTAAATTGTGTACCTTGTATTCTTGCAAAGCAATGTCATGTTCCCTATTGCATTAGTTTTAATAAAACAACAACTCCTTTACAACTTGTGCATTCTAATGTGTGGGGTCCCGAACCTACTACCTCATTACTTGGTTTCCGATACTTTGTTGTGTTTGTTGATGACTTTACTCGGTATACTTGGCTTTATCTTATGAAGGCTAAAAGTGAAGTTCATTCCATTTTTAAGAATTTTCATAAAATGGTATGTACCCAACTTGATTGTTCTCTAAAAATACTTCGGTCTGATAATGGAGGGGAATTTATGCATGGTGGTCTTGCCTCATTTTTTGTTGATAATGGGATTATCCATTAAACCTCATGTGTTGATACCCTGCAACAAAATGGTGTCGCTGAACATAAACACCATCATATCACCGAGGTGACTCGGTCTCTTCTCATAGGTATGGGAGTGCCTAAACCTTATTGGGTTGATGCCACCTTAACTGCTGCATATCTTATTAATCATATGCCTTCAAGGGTCCTAGGTGATAAAACTCGTGTATTTGCCTTGTATCCTAACTCCGCCTTGTTTATCGTCCCTCCGAAAGTCTTTGGTTGTGTCTGCTATGTTCACATTCATCATCGGACGGATAAAATGGACCCTAAAGCAGTCCAATGCGTGTTTTTAGTGTACTCCGCCACTCAAAAAGGGTATCATTGTTATAATCCTACCACTCATCGTCGATTTGTTTCAATGGATGTTACATTCTTTGAGTTTGTTCCTTTTTTCTCCGCTGCCCGGGATTCTCTACAGGGGGAGCCTCGTAGTATAGAGAACTCGTCCTTCACTCCAACCGAATGTCCTCTTCCATTACCCGTTCTTACTCAGGGGGGGTTTATGCCTATGTTTGCTACTACTAATACTAATGATTTGTAAAAAAGAAAAGTGTCAATTGTTTATACTAGAAGAGCAAGACAAACCATTGCCTCGCCCCATGACCAAGAAGTCTCTCTTGATCCAGGTATTCCCTCAGTTGATATTGATGTTCCTATCGCCCTTCGTAAGGGTGTTCGTGAATGTACGAAACATCCTATATCTCATTTTGTATCCTATAATACCTTGTCTCCAACATATCGTGCTTTCACTTCCTCTGTATCGTCTGTCTCTGTTCCTTCTAACGTTTCAGATGCTCTTAATCAAACCCAATGGAAGACAGCTATGATTGAGGAAATGGAGGCTCTAGAGAAGAATAGGACATGGATATTATTCTATTGCCTAGAGAGAAGAAACCTGTAGGCTGCAAATGGGTCTATATAGTTAAATATCAAGCTGATGGAAAAATTGAGAGGTACAAAGCCAGGTTAGTTGCAAAGGGCTTCACTCAGAGGTATGGGATTGATTATCATGAGACATTTGCTCCAGTTGCCAAGAAGAACTCTATACGAGTCCTTATCTCATTGGCAACAAATTTGGCTTGGCCTTTACACCAGTTGGATATGAAGAATGCCTTTCTTCATGGTGATTTGGAGGAAGAATTGTATATGATGATGCCCCCAGGATTCAGACTTGTTGACGGTCGGGACTTAGTGTGCAAACTAAACAAGGCCTTGTATGGGTTGAAACAATCACCACATGCTTGGTTCGAGAGGTTTAGTATTGTTGTGAAGATAGTAGGGTACACAGAGTCACGCGGATCATACTTTATTCATCAAGAGGTATCGAGGCCGTACCACTGCCCTTATTGTGTATGTTGATGATATTGTTATTACTGGAGATGACCCAGAATAGATTCAATGTATGAAATCATTCTTGGGAGCAGAGTTCGAAGTTAAAGATCTCGGATTGTTGAGATACTTTCTTGGAATCGAAGTGTGTAGTTCTAAGAAATGAGTGTTCATTTCTCAGCGAAAGTATGTGTTAGATCTATTAGCTGAAACAGGGAAACTTGGAGCTAAGCCCGCTCAGACTCCTATTGAGCAGAACCATAGGCTCAATGATATGGATGGTGAGATGTTACATGATGTGGGAGTTTTTCAGCACTTGGTTGGGAGATTGATTTACTTGTCTCTCACGCATCCAGATATTGCTTACGCTGTCAGTGTGATTAGTCAGTTTATGCATGCCCCACGTACACCTCACCTCGAGGTTGCACATCATGTTCTCTGTTATCTCAAGGGGCCGCCTGGTAAGGGGATATTGTTTGGGCGACATGACCACATACGCGTTGAAGCATATACTGATGTTGATTGGGCGGGGTCTATGACTGACTGACGATCTACTTCAGGATATTGCACATTTATGGGAGGTAATCTTGTTTCTTGGCGTAGTAAGAAACAACATGTAGTAGCTAGATCTAGTGCAGAAGTTGAGTTCAGATCCATGGCACATGGAGTTTGCGAGTTGTTGTGGCTATGTACTATGTTAGCCGAGTTGGGCTACACTGTTCGTGAGCCGATAAATCTGTATTGTGACAACAAAGTTGCCATTAGTATTGCCCACAATCCAGTTCAACATGACAGGACAAAGCACATTGAAGTTGATCGGCATTTCATTAAGGAAAAACTTCGTCAATGGCTGATATGTACTCCGTATGTAAGCACAAATGAACACGTAGCCGATGGGCTAACTAAGGGTGTGAGCAAAACAATTTTGGAATATATGTTAGTCAAGTTGGGCATGATAGATATCTTTGCACCAGCTTGAGGGGGAGTGTTGTCAGGGACTTATTTGTATTAGTTTTTATCCTACAGGGTACCAATGTGTAATTACTGAAACTTCTTATTATAAATAGAATGTGGGGAGAATGGATGAATTAATTCATTTCATTCTTTCTAACTTCCCCGTCTCTCTCTCTCTCTTTCTCTCTTCTATCTCTTCTTCTTTCTTCTCTACAACCTTAAGGTTGGTTATCTCTCTCTCTTTCTCTCTTTCTTTCTAACTTCTTTCTTCTCTAACAGAAGTATGGATACTACCGCAGCCAGACAAATCACGCTTCTTTTCTCAAAGATTCACTTGGAGTTGGAGGTAAGATTACCGCCTTGATCGCGTATATGGATGATATTTTGGTGATTGGTAGTAATTCTAAGAAAATGGGTAAGCTGAAAGCATATCTGGCAAAAGAATTTGATATCAATCGGGTTTTGTGATATTTTCTAGGTATTTAAGTTGGTAGATCAAAGAAGCAAGGTTTCCCAAAGTAAAGATGTTGACTTGCCCACTGAGAATGGAATGTTGGGTTGCAAACCTGATACTCCAATTGAATATAATCACATAAGATAGCTATACACCTGTAAACAAAGAGCAGTATGAAAGGTTGGTTGGAAACCTAGTATATTTAGTTCATATTTTCCCTGATACAGCCTATGCAGTAAGTGTAGTAAATCAGTTCTTTTGCATGTGTCCCCTAACATTCCAGAACAGATCATTGAGAAGGATGAGAAGGGATAACCACCACATCAGAGGACATACCCTTGTGACCCACTTGCTTCTTGATACCTCTTCTTTTCTCCATCTCACTGTTAACGATCGTTGCTCACTTCCTTCCGATTCCCTAAAGCTGAGGGCACTCTGGAGTGTAAGTAATCTGAAAATCAATCGTCTAGACACCCACAACTTGGATCACAAGAACCCCCATCCTGCAACACATTCTCCACTAACCCTTTCAGTGCATCAAAAAATTGTTAGGAGTAGTAATCGTAGTCTGTGGTTAAAAGGGTTGTCCTAAAAAACCAAAGAGTAGTCAAAATAAATAAATAAGTAAAGCAATGAAAGCCACACTCTCTGATTTGTCTAAATCTGATAATAGTCGATTCTTCTACTGAGGCTGATGAAGTAGTATCTCAAGTTGCATTTGTTGCGATTGTTGAACCTCAGGGACTTGCACCAATGAACCTAACAAACTAACTACCAATAATGAAGATGATGCTAACAGCTTAGTGGAACCGGGCTGCAAAGGATGACAACTTCCTCTAACTTTAAAACTTCTAAATGAGACACCACATAAAACAACAGCACAACAAAGAAATAGCATAAAAGCAATGAACTATTATACTCCAGCCGTGTAGGAACACATAGCATGTATGAGATCTAGATTGCAATGTAGCACTTGTTGGATCATAGAAACTTCTGTTGCATGCCTGTAGATGAAAAAAAGTATAACGTTTCATGACAACCCTTGCAAAGTGATGATTATATGGCAATTAAAGCTACTTTTAAAACTACTACAAGATCACGAACACATGTAAAGATCTATGGATTGGGCTGCACGGATTTTTACTCCAAAGTGTTGAATATGTTAATACTTTTCCTTTAAATTTTTTAATGAACCACCCAGAAGATCAATGCAAATAAAATCCGACTGGAAATGAAGATGTCATGAATTTCACCCACAAAATTCAGAGTACCTGCAATTTGTTTGATCTCTGGGACAGTGAGTTCCCGATTTGCTATTCCATCAAATTTCTTCAGTGTTGAAAATATGATTCTTGAAATGTTGAGATTCAGGCCCATCCCAATGGCATCACTTGCGACAAGAACATCAAATTCACTGCTTGCATCATTGAACATTGTTGCCTGCATTTCTAAACGCCAGATTAGTTCAGCTATAACTTGCTTACCCATTGACCAATCATGAGAAGGCATTGGCTATAACCAATTAAGGAAGATGTTACTTACACCGATTTGTTATGCAGAATTGAGACAGTGAATAGTTATCAATGGTTGGATAAATAAATATAAATATGTTTGGGTCCCACAATAATCCATCCAACAATTGATAACTATTCATTGTCTCAATTCTGTCTAACCATCATTTTTCCTTCAAACCTATGCAAAATATAGGCATAACACTCAACCATTATCAAACCTATGAAATATTTTGGCAGTCAAACTGGAGCTACAAATATCAGAAAATGGGTTTAGATACTTTTTGAGTTCAGAGACAGAGACAGAAACCAAAATGTAGAGAAATAGGGAAGCAGAAAAAGCACACTAAAAACGACAAGACCTGAATAATAGTTGGTATATAATCCCCTATATTGACTATTGAAAGGAGAACTTATATATTGCTGACCACCATCCACTGAATTACATGGTGAAACTTTAATGTTTGACTCCTCTAACACGCCCTTCAAGTGTGGCCTTCTTTTTATTCAACAAACGTGCCAATCCTATCATTAGGGTGGTGAAAATGTTTGTAGTCAGGACCTTGGCTTCTGTAATACCATGTTGATCAGCATCTACTCTAAGAGTTTAAGTGGTTATCAAGGGCGTAAGGTTAATATTGAAATCCTCAACATATAACAACAGAGAGCAGTCACTGGAGCATAAATTATAAAGAACAAAATGGAGAATCATACAGATGGATGAACTTTATACCTGTCTTGTTCGAGTCTCCGGAGGCAGTGAACCATAAACAACAGAACAAAGATGCTTTCCTCCATTTTCAATTTTTTTCTGCAAAAAATAAATAAATAATTTTGAAAAATGAAAATTGTTAGATTATTCTAGAACATGCAAGAGATAAAGCACCAACAGTCAACAGACAGCGTACATCTTTCTCTACAATCCTTTATATACGATTATCACCTTCCACCCAATCACCCTCCACATAATGAACATATTGAAAAGGCCCTAACACGGTGCTTAACACACCTACATAGGATGCTGGGAGAAAAGATTAGATGCAAACTTAAGCGTCAGTATAATTTTGCACAATGTGGCTGCTTTCGCACCCCGCATACTCGCACTTGTCGCCCAAGTTTCTCCATTGCCTTAAGCCACAAATATGTAATTGCATAAGCAGATGTAAAATTGTGCCATTTTCTGCAGTAAAAATTGACTACACAATTATTGATGCAGTACCAAAGGGAGATCCTTAGTTTCTGTTTTCCTACTTTATTTCCTAATCTTGTTAGGAATCTATTTTGGAAAGTTTCCATTTACTTTTCTAACTCCTATTTGTTTTAGGATTATGTTTTAGGAAGTTTTTATTCGCTTTTCCTATTCCTATTTGATTTAGGATTCTGTTTTAGAAAGTTCCTATTTATTTTTTTCCTATTCCTATTTCGTCTAGGATTTTATATTTTTAAGGTTTGCTTAGGCCTATATATAGATGCTATTGTAATAGTTTAGGGATCATTCTTCGCTTTAATAAAACAGAAAATCGAGAGTTTCTCTCAGTATCAAACTTGCTTTCATAGATCTGCCGCGTTAATTATTAAAATTGCTACGATTCATTACTACTTAATGGATGGTGTTTGAAGTCATTGCCCACCTTCATATGTATATACAAATAGATATTTGTCTACGTGTGTGTATAAATAATAACATAAGGGAAACTAACAGATAGGACCAACTGAAAAATGGCGAAGGCCACAAGTCATCACAAGATAATCTAAAAGGTAATCAACTTTACTACTCCACGACTTGTTTCCATAGTATTATCTACCAAAACTTGTCCTCGTTAATATACTTTATAAGCAAAACTAACCCAATTGTAAATCCATAGATGAGAATATAGAGTTTTTGGGATCTCTTGGCCCTTAGAGGTTCTTTTCGTATTTGGGATGCACTCCCCTTTTAAGTGCTTTTATATCATTTCTTACTTATCAAAAAAAAACCAACCCAATTTTGCAAAATATCTGTTCATGTGAGATTTTGGCAAACTAAGGGGTATTATCGTAGTTCACCCTAGTTATCATACATTTCACACTAATACAATTTATATAATAAATTTTAAATGACATATGCTTCTACTGTTGTTTAAGAATTTGTCGTTTGAATGTGTCCCTATCTTCTATCCGTCCCATGCACCATAGGGTTCAACTGGTTGATCATCCCAGGTCAAAACAAGGTCCAGGGTAATTAACTACTAAAATTGGTTCAGTATGTCAAAGTGTTATGTGACTTACGTTAGCACACCCTGGTTTCTATCTCTGTATGGGGAAGATATCCGACATCATCATGAGGCAAATCACCAAGCAATCCAGCTCAACTGGTACAGGTTTTTTAAATTGTTCATTTGAGAAACAAATTTTTAAACCAAAATTGGAGTTCAATTTTTAAATTACAACTCGCCCATTGTGCTGCATGGTAAATAATCAGCCACACCAAATCGAGATGTTGGTTTTAAAACAAACATAATAATGTCTTTGATAACAACGTGTAAGGGGTGCAGGTAATTTTCAACTTATAAATTTAGGTAATCAAAAATTTATATCAAAGAAGAAGAAGGAACAAAGCACCTACATTTCTGCCACTTCTATGAACCATAAAAGAAAACAATTGACTCAAAAATATCTACAAATCAGTGTTGTTAAGGCACGTCTAGGCGTGCGCCCTCCATGAGGCACAAGACTTGCGCCTCAAGTGTGGGCAAGAGCGCCTTTGAACATTTGCGCCTTAATTGTGGAGTATGAATGCTTTAGTAATAATTTTATTTTTCATTGCATTTTCCATTGTGTGCCTCACTTCACTCAGGCACACACCTTGCCTAGCGCCTCGCGCATCGCGCCTAGGCTCCAGAGGACCCCTAGCGCCTTGAGCCTTTAATAACTATGCGACAAATGCATATAGATACCAGAAGCAATTCCTCACCTTAAGTCGGTATATCTCTTTGCGTGAGAAGGTTACAATACAGTCGCCAGTTTGTATATTAGAGAAAGATCCAAGAGGAACCTTCAATGGAACTAGAGGTGAAAGCCTCTCATAATGTTCAACCTTTCACAACAGAAGAAACAAAGCATCAGAAACAACAATAAATAAAACTGATATGGATAAGAGTTAGCAGGAAACAGGCAGCCACGCAATCAGAGGCCATTACGTTGGTTACCAACAATGCAGGGATGGAATTCATAGCACGATATCTAAGAAAGAAGCTAACTACATAAATTTATTTTTAGAATTTATTTATCAGAAGATTATAGATAAAACAACTTAGAATAACTAAAATAGATAACCAAAGAAGAAGAGGAACTCCAGACGATTCTTATTAAGTCACAGCCAATACCCTAGGCATCACACCTAGAGAAGGTCTCGCACCCTCAAAAGTTGGTAATCACTCACATAAAAGTCTACGAGACTTGATCATTCTTTCAATCATTAACTAATAAACGATTGCATCCCCTTCATGTATGGTAGTTTTTCTATCCAAAACCGTTTATGTGCTTTTGTTTTTATTATCACGACTAAATAATAGGTACTACTCATAACCATGTGACTCTTGCACTTTCATCATCGTGGAGGTAATCCATAATACTCAAAACTCTAAACTTCTGAACTCGTGATTAGAATTTTAACCATAACTTGATAAGATAAACAAAAGCCCCTAAAGGCACTAGGCTGAGTGCTATAAAAGTCCATAGAACTCATGAATGATGCAGAACAAAAATCAAATCACACAAAGTTCCAAGTGGGCCCCACATCATATACACATGTAATATCAAGGGTTGGATCTTAGAAGATTCCTCTATTTCATAGGCGTTGAGGTTGGTTCCACTCATCTCCACAGAAGAGGACTTCCCTTAAGGCCCTCAAGAAGGTGGAAGAGGAACAGAGAGAGATTCCCTTTCTGTTCAGTTCTTTTCCCTTTAAGGAAGGCTCTTCTTCTAATAAAGGTGTAATAAAAAAAATTAGCAACAGCTTTCCTTCCATTTCTTCCTACATAAACAAAAGATAGGAACTAACGAGAATTTCCTTTCTCTAATGATTTCTTTTCATTACTTCTAGATTCTTCACAATAACACATCCCTCATTCTAAACAAGCATAACTCTTTTTCTTAAAAAGCCAGTGAAATAATTGTTTTATAGATGCAGACGCACAACAGAGTAAATTCACCATTTACCAATTCTCAAATATATTCGAAGTCAATGGGAATGGTGGAAAAAAAAAACATACGGTACAAGTTAAACCCATTCGAATAAAATATAAATAGGAAATTGCATTACCTTGACATCATCACCAGTCACTTTAAGTATTTCCAGAATCAAAGGAACAGCAGCCACATCTCCACAAAGATGAATTTCATTGGCTGATATTCCTAGCAGAGCACGAGTAAATGAAAAACCCCTAGTTCTACACCCTAACATCTGCAGGAAATAATATAATATATATAGTCCAGATTTTTAGTCAACCATGATATTAATGGGAAATAATAACAAAGAGTTAGTTTTTAATTAATGGGGGGAAAGAAACACAGAAAGAAACGAAATTCTTAGTATGAGAAGTTCTCCATAACATTTTAATGAGAGGAGAACAAGAATACATTTGCACTAAACTGTAAGATGCAGAAACCAACATTAAACAGAAGCGTAAAGAAAAATCCCAAATTGAGTCATTCTTGAACCTTCCTGCAAAACTCCCTCTTCTCTGGATAAATTTCAACTTCTTTCACAACAAACTTAAAGGTGTAGGTCATCAACAATAGAATTCAAAATATACACAAAAATGGGAACATGGCAAGGTCTTAAACTTTCTGCTTGGTTTATCCTCTATGGAAGTGGAACTAACTGAAGAACGACAATAGATAAGAAAATGCAAAAGAGTTGTTACAACATATTACTAGACATAGGAGCAAGAATGGAGATTGTTTGAAGCAAGTGTAAAGTGCCTAATGACATCCTTCGTACATTGAAGAGAAAATCAAGTAGGTTTTAGAATTGAAAATAAAATCTAACATTTTCAGATGCAAAGTGATAATGGTGGACCACAAAACCATGACAATCAGCGGAATCCCTGAAGAGCGTGGGAAAAGTACTAGCCAAAGTCCAATCACCATACCAAAGCCAAAAATGGGCGCTCTTACCATCCTGGACCCCGAATCTAATATGGTTGGAGAATTCATCTCAACCCTTCCGAATGAGTTCCCGATTGGAAACTCCGCCTGCAGCCTTAACCTCACAAGATAACTATCCACCTCTTTCCTCCCCAAAACGACTCCATAAATATCCTTAATAATCTTTGATGCTCCCCAACAAATCTCTATAGCCATTTGCCAAGACAAGCCCTGTTAAAGGGCAAAAGCCTACTAACTCCCAAACTCACAAACTAGAGACGCCTACACAACTGCTTTAAGTATAAACAAGAAAATTAAGACAAGAATCCATTTACCAAATTCCCACTGCCACTGCCCTCCAATAAAATCCATCCTCCACCAACTGGAGCTGCATACAAGGTCCCTCAAAGAAAGTTTGCCCCTAGACGCCAACTCATAATTCTAAAGCTGCAGTAGAATTGAGGCTCCCGCACTACAACCCATCACTAGGTCTTACATAATCTGCTGCCTGGCTTCTTTATACAAGGAATGCATAATATTATAGGGCACATGCATCTAAAAGGAATATCACACCAAAATTCAAGCCAAAAGAGACTTATCCCATTTACCTCACTATAAAACAGATGAACGTAATAAACTCTCATGCTATCATAGTTTCCTTTCACAGCCCAACCCAGTCACAGGAATAAAGTTCAATAATCTATAACTGTCAGATAGTACATGCTCAGACTACCTCTGAACTTGACCAGAAGAGTATAAATTCAATAGTTAGACATTTTCCAATGCTGGACCTGCATAACAGATCATGAAATCTAATGATGGTGGAGTTTGGCCTTAGTGACAGCAAAAGGCACCTTCCTTGAAGCAATCACTGGAAGGGTGGAGCAATACCATATTTAAAAAATTCAATCTCGACTACAAAGGAGATGATTCATTTGTGCACGTCTGTGTTCGGGAGAGGTTGATATACCTGAATTTCATCAATAACAGCACAATCATAGTCAGAGGTCACATCTGCCATCTCTACAGTCACAGCCTTGTGTTTTGCACCCTCAACTTCCTCTCTTTCTTGCCCAGTAATCAGGCTGCAAGGAACTTTTGCCTTGTTCAACCGTTTTGCCACCTCCCAGGCCAACAGTCTTAAAGGCCCACAATAGATACCTGTAGCATAACAATCCATATGTAAACATTTCAACCACTTTACTTAATTAACTACCCACCCCCAAAGAAAAAGAAAAAAAAATCTCGTCTAAGGATTCCTTTAAGTACAAACAAGAAAATTATGGAGAAATTAATATCTACAATGTACCAGAGGAACTGGACTCCAGTTGCTTCAGAGCATTATGTGTTTTACCGCTGTTTGTGGGACCCACATGCAAAATAACATTCCGCTTCTTTCTTCGAGCATTTGGGAACCATGTATGAGGACGACTAAATTTCAAGACAGGAGAAATGCAACAAACTTAGTATAATTAGAAAATGGCAGGAAAAGGTAAAACGTCGTAAATAATTTGACTAGGAACACCAAATCAACAAAATCATCAGCATGAAGGTGAAAAAATAGATTATTAAGAAGCAGTACACAGAAATGAGTGAGGTATACAACAAGAAGATTCCTTTCAGTACCTCAAAAGCCTTTCCCACCAAAAAAAACACATATTTATATATAAAATAAAAATGAAGGAAAGAAAAAGAACATAAAGGGTAAAACGAGGAAATTAATTGTGTTATATACCTTTATTAATGGTATTTTAAGAAACAAATCAAGATTAAAAAAGGAGTACTTAGTCATAGAGATAACTAAAATCACCAAATATAATGCTGGAAAACGAATTAAGAAATGGCCAAGCGGTACATGCCCTTGCTCCCCAATGGGAGGTCAAGGGTAAAAAAACAAATGAACTAAGAACCCATCTTGTAATAGAACATTCAATAGGAATGTTTTTTTATGAAGAGATTGGTTTCACAGATTATAAGATAAAATAAAATTAAAAACAAAAAATTATATATTCTGTGTCCATTTTCTGAGAATAAACGAACAATATATCCTCAACTACAGAATATTGCACACCCAGTTACGACAAGCTATATCATCTTACGTCAGGTCTGTATAATCAAACTTTGATGCACCACTGGAACTGCAGAACAGCCTTGAGCAACCACAAATACCAGCTGAAGTCCTGACCTTAAATTCCCAAGGTATCCAATACGGCTCAATAGAACCTGTTCAAGAAACAGGGAGGTAGAGGAGAATAAAAACAATATCTTACAACCGCGGAAACTTTACATTTTGATGAAACAGCCAAATTGTTCAAAAATCAGTACAATATATGAATAATAACGACCAAAAAAACAAAAAAGGTTTCTAAGAGCTCAAGGGAATAACGCTTTCTTAGGTCTCGTGGTTTTATCTTGTCTAAGAATTTCCATGTGAACGTTATTGTCTCAGCATTTTATTTGTTTATTTGTGGTGGTGTGATGATGTGAATGGAAAATTAGCTAGAAAGGTAACTATAATAACTGAAATTTGAATCACAATCTGCAACAACTCACAAAGCTCTTAAAGTGAAGTGAATACCCACAAGACCTATTCAACACCCTTCTAGGTTTACTGCTCGTACTCTTACCAAATCAGAGCCTAGATGGATAATCCATGATCTAACAGTGTTGACACCCAAAAAATCCCAACCATGTGGCTTCCTATCATTGGGCTACATGTAACACATTTGGAAGAAACAAATCCACCAACACTTGGTAATGGCACGTTTTCTACTAGTCAGGTCACATGGCAGAAGAATTCAGCAGGAAATTATGGAAGAAATGGTCTCTGGCAGTTACAACCGCTAGGACACGCGGCGGCTTAAGAAGAAACAGCTGGCAGACATGGCAGTTGCAACCGCTGCGGTTACATGGCAGAATTAACCGTCGGCCATATGACAGAATCTGAAGCAACTTGACAAGAAAGTGGGTGGTTACAAGGACACTTAGCACAATCTGAAGCAAGACTGAATATCACACCCACATGCACACTTAGGCTATAAATAGAGCACTTAGAGCCACATTGGAAGCCCCCTCCACAGCACAAACACAAACTACACAACTTATCTTTCTATATCTTCAATTCCTTATAATTTTAATACAGTTCAATATTTCAATTCATTACTTTCTTGCAATCTACTTTCATAGCAAATTATGTTGTCGCTAAAAAAATTCGGTGGAATGGAATACGGGTGTGCCAAATTCCCGGAAGAATCAATGATGGTAGAAGAACAACGAGTATCCTTTTTGGAATGTGGTCAGTCGATTGTGTAGGATAAGGAATATGAAACTCCTAGCAAGGTTCCTTTTATGCCTTAATGAAAAGGACTTAAAAGTGTCAAGGTTGCAAAAAGGGAAAGGAATTGAAAGTGCAGGTTGGCAGAAAGTAAATGGCAGAAAGTAAAGTGTTGGAAGATAAGTAAATGACAGAATTGGAAGTGCAGGTTGGCAGAAAGTAAATTGCTGGAAGATGGCAGAATTGAAAATGCATAAAGTAAATTGCATGAGTTTAAAGTGCATGGAAGTAAAGAAATTGAAAAGAAACGACTTGCATTGAAATTACTGAAATTGAAATACAAGGAATTGAAAAGACATGGTAAAATGAATGACAATTTAAGGAAATTGCATTGTAATGAAGTTTGTGTTGTGTCTTGAGGGGGCTTCCAATGTGACTTTAAGTGCTCTATTTATAGCCTAAGTGTGCATGTGTGTGGTATTCAGTCTTGCTTCAGATTGTGCCAAGTGTCCTTGTAACCACCCATTTTCTTGTCAAATTGCTCCAAATTCTGCCACATGGCCGATGGTTAATTCTACCATGTAACCGCAGCGGTTGCAACTGTCATGTCTGCCAACTGCTTCTTCTCAAGCCGCCACGTGTCCTAGTGGTTGTAACTGCCAGAGACCATTTCTTCCATAATTTCCTGTTGAATTTTTCTGCCATGTGACCTGGCTGGCAGAAAACGTGTTATTACCAAGTGTTGGCAAATTTGTTTCTTCCAAATGTGTTACATGTACCCCAATGATAGGAAGCCACGTGGCTGAGTTTTTTGGGTGTCAACAAACAGAAACTGCACTTAAACAGCACCAGGTGCGAGTGATGCACACACTTCATTAATGCTAAAAGCATAAAACATCACCAGTCACAACTGGTAAACGGTAACTGCAACAAATGATCAACTCATACTACTGTCAAGGGTGCACCACATCTAGCTGCTTTCCCCGTAAGATAGGCTCTAACTTCAACACGTCTTCCCCCTAATAGATTACAACTGAGTATAGTATTCCCGAGTCCATCACTGGATAGTTTTTTAATGTTTTTTATTCTTCAGTTTGCGCCCCTCCCCCCCCTCAAAAAAAATCCTGGGTCCATCATTGGATGCGGGTATGTAGATTATACTCCTTCGATAAGAACAAATTGGTTGGTGATATATAAAGGATATGGGCAAATGCATGGCTAAGTAGTTGAGCTATAATCTCCAGTAATGAATGAAATGACATAAAACACTCCATTTTCCTATTCCCTGTCTTCTAGTTTCTTGCATTTTCCAGGCTACCAAACAATCAACCAAAAGCAAAAATAATGGATAAAAACAGTTGAGCTGAAATCTCCAGTAATGAATGAAATGAAATAAAACACTCAATTTTTTATTTTCCCTGCGTTGTAGTTTCTTGCATTTTCCAGGCAACCAAACAAGGATAAGAATAGTAGAGCCGAAATCTCCAGTAATGAATGAAATGACAAAACACTCAATTTTTTCTTTCCCCTGTCATGTATTTTCTTGCATTTTCCACGCAACCAAACAATCAACCAAAAGCAAAAACAATGGATAGACATTAATGGGTATTTGAATATTACCGTGAAGATGAAGAAGAGGACGAGAAAGGGCAACAACATGTGAGAGTCTGCGTCGAAGAAGCAAAGATGATGCCATGTTTTTTTCTGATGCACAATTGTTGTTCGACGAAATGCCTCAAAGAAACGTCTACATAAAAAGGGTCACCGACGAAATGGAAGGAGAACAAGGCGGTGGATTGTGGAAGTCATCATCCATCAATCACGGTGTTTCGCGGCGTGTACACTCAACGCCAAGTTCGGGTCTATGCAGCTTTCTATTGTACTGGCAAAATGAGACTCGAAAGGTCATGAAGATTATATTTAATTGGTCATTAGTTTAATTTAATTTTGCTCATAATAAGTTAAATAGTTTGTTTCGTGTTGGATTGTGTCAAATTTAATTTAATATATTATAATAAATAGGCTAAATAGATTACATGGTTCGACACGGATAATATGTGGGTTAGGTTAGGGTTAAACATATTTGACAGGTATATTAATCATGTCTTTTTCAACATCACACGATCTCAACCCAACACGAATTATCAATCCTACTTATATATACGGAAATGACTAAAAAACATAATAAGGATATATAATAAAATTTTCACCTTTTATTTTAACACTTGTTACCTTTAGGGGAGGTCATTGTAATAAATCGCAAACACTCTACCTATATAAAATTTGTTCAAATCTCAAGGGAGATAAGTATAATTTATCTACCATTCTATGCACCAAGGGAACAAGGGTGTTATAATTTTTTTATTTATAATTAAGCAACGGATAATGATACTTGTAAAGTTGTACCAAATAGTTAAACATAATTATTTTTACGAGCAAAATAACCGTTATCAAATTTATGATGTCTCTTTTTGTTGTCTCTGATTTTTGTCAAGAATTCGAGCGTGCCAGATTAGTGTGAGAATCAAATGAGCGAAAGACAACTGGTAGCTTTTTCTAGGGTGGTCAGACGATTGAACGAGAGAAAGATATTAAACTCTCGATTAAGTTCTTTCTTGCCTTAATAAAAAGAACTTTGGTGTTGAAATTGCTAACTAGTAAATTGAAAGTGCAATGCATGAAATGAAATGCAAAGGAAATAACTTGTATTGAAATGCAATGAAATGAATTACAAGAAAAGTAATGAATTAAAAGACTATACTGTATTAAAATTACATGGAATTGAAGATACAAAATGAGTAGATTTTTGTGTCGTGCTGCTGGAGAGTTTGCAAAGTTATCATAAACAAGCTATATATACTTTAGATACAAAGAGGGTAACATTTGAATTATATCCGAACAGAAAAGTTAAGTGTCCTTTGATTGAAAATGTCGTCTACCACGTTTTTCTCAACTGTCATGTCTCCCACTTCTCCTTTATGCAACCAACTCCTTCAACATGCTTTTGAACGTGTTCAGTAACCAGTTGCAACCCATGCTCTTACTTTTTAGCTAATTAATCTATCCACAATCCACAAGGGTAGGAGTTGTGTGTCGTCTGTCACGTCTTCCACAACTGTCATGTCGCCCACGTCTCCTTTTTACAACCAACTCTCTCATTACACATTTAAACGTGTCTCCAAGATAAGTTGTTCTCTTTGTTCCTATCTTCTTGTTAACCAACTCATCCATGACCCATCAAAGTAGGAGTTGTGTTTTTGAAGGAGATTTTACTCCTCTTTGTTTGCCACGTGTTCTTCTCTATTTTCAATAATAAAGTCAATCAGCATTTGCCACGTGGAACTACATTTTAGGGTGTCAACAAATAATAAAGTCAATCAGCATTTGCCATGTGGAACTACATTTTAGGGTGTCAACATTGCCCCCCAATTTTGCGAAGGCTTTCCTTCTAAACATGGCTTTGCAAATTTTGAAATTCCAATTCTGCTTATTTTTTTCTGCCAAAAACCTTCTTTTCTTCTTTCAAAAATTTAAAATTTGGATTTTTGGCCGATGAAATTCCTACACGTGGTAGATATCCTTAACCCTACCGTCCTCTTTTGAATTTTCAAATATATTTGAATTCTAGCATATGGCCAACAACAAATTATGTCATACTTGGGATCTTCTTTTATGCTCTATCTTCTAGTTAACTAGCAACAAACAAAACTTCTGTCAACATAATTAAATAAAATAAACTAACTAACTATTGACATTCACTCCCCACGGAGGATTTATTTCTGCCAACCTAAGGATGTCAATGACTGCCTAAGGTAGTTCAAGGCCACCTAAGGTTGGCCTTGAATTTCCTTTTCTTCCAAAAGCTCAAAGAAACTTGGTTGATATTTTTTAAGATATCGGTCATTAATTGGATAAGTGTGAAGTGTTTCATCCAAATCCATTAGTTGATAAACTCCTCTAGTTAGAATTTGACAGACTATATATGGACCTTCCCAACTTAGAGTCCATTTACCAAATTCTGAATCTTTTCTTCCAACTGGCAGATTAACTTTCCACATTAAGTTACCTTCTGCAAAATCTTTTGGCCTTACACTCTTGTTGTAGGCCTTTTCAATTTTCTTTTTATGAGCTACTAGGTGATCCGAAGCACTAAGCCTTAATTCATCAATTTTTTCCAATTCTACCAACATAACCTCTAACAAAATAGAATGTAAGAATTCTTGTTAATAATTCAATACAAATATAAAATTTAGACTATAAAAATGGATCGAATCAGTCCTGATCTGATCTGAATCCGATAATTGACAAATTTTAACTTAGTTAATTCATATATGATTGTTTTGATAATCATATCTCCGATCTGATAGTCCGATCCAATCATGCAATTCTTTAAAAATACAAATCAATAAATAATATTTTTATTTTATTTTATGAACACTAAAAATTAGTTTATTTATTTATACATATAGTACATGTTCAATACCAATTAAAAAGATAAATAACAAACAAAAATTTTGGACATAATTAGAGATACTAGCTAACATATACAACTAATAACATAGTTTTATATCTATATTATTCTAAAAGTGTAAGCCCCTTAGATTATTTCTCCCCACTTTAATATAATATTTTAAATAAAAAGTTTTATTATTTATTAAATCTAATTCATTAAAGAAGTGTATTAAATCTATTTCATTAGGAAGTGTGACCCTTGGATTAGTTTTCATCAGTTTAATATAATATTTTAAATAAAAAAAACATTTGTTTTATTATTTATTAAATCTATTTTATTAAATAAGTGTATGAAATATGTTTCCTTAAAGAAGTGTGACCCTTGGATTATTTCTCCCCACTTTAATATAATATTTTAAATAAAAAAAATATTTGTTTTATAAAAATTTACATGCATTTATAGAAAGGTCAAAAGTTTTTCACGCCCCATTGATTCTGGACTAAATATATTATTTTCTTTATATAAATTTTAAATCAAATTAAGATATACGTGAGATATATATAATATTTCATTATAAGGGGATTAATAACATGTTTAACATCTTACCATTCTTGAGAGTTACAATTAATTGAACAATTTTAATCGTTACACCTCTTTACATTCCTCATAGAGTTACAATTCACAATTATTAACAATCTTCTTAAATAAATAGAACTCTTAAGCAACAATATTGTTTCCTAATTTGTTTTAGGTGGTCTACTCAAAGTTTATACTTGTTGTATGTATCTCATTCAGGTCAACTTTCCTTCCGACTGTTTTTTTCAAGTTTTATTTACTTTATAAATTCCCGTTTTTCTTAAGTAAGAATATTGTTTCCTGACTTTTAAATTTTCAAAGTTTATACAAAGAATGTTTTTGAGAGTTACAATTATTCGTTTTTTTATTGAAAATTAGTAGTTTTTTTTTTCCATAATTTTTTTTTTTTGTTTCATGGAGTTTATTCTTCTTTGCTTTCAGGTGATTGCAATTTTGTAAAAGGGAGGTGAATGTTAAAAAGAGATAACTTTATTTACACTCCCTGAAGTTTGTCTTATCTTCATTTGGAACCTCTCAGGTTTGCATATTTTCATTTACACCCCCTACTTTTCAATATTCTCATCACTTAGACCCCTTGAACGATGACATCAGCCTGATTTTTTTTTAAATCCCTAAACTACCCTCAATGTCTTATCCTTATTCTGTTTGGAAACAAGGATAGTGTTTTTATTAATTAGACCCCTTCCCATCATTTAATAATTTAATTTGTATTAAAATTTCAAAATATATATAAAATTTGAAAAAATATATATTAAAATTTGAAAAATATTATAAATTCGAAAATAAATATAAAATTAAAAAATATATATAAATTTTGAAATTATTATTTTTTCAAAAAAACATATTAAATTTCAAAAATAAATATAAAAATCACAAAAAACATAAAAAATTTGAAACAAAAATATAAAATTTAAAAAAAAACATATAAAATTCAAAAAAATATATTAAATTTCAAAAAGAATTATAAAATGGAAAATAAATAAAAAATAAAAAATAAAAAAATATATATATATTTTGAAATTATTTTTTTTTCAAAAAAACATATTAAATTTCAAAAATAAATATAAAAATCACAAAAAACATAAAAAATTTGAAACAAAAATATAAAATTTAAAAAAAAACATATAAAATTCAAAAATATATATTAAATTTCAAAAAAAATTATAAAATGGAAAATAAATAAAAAATAAAAAATAAAAATATATATATATTTTTTGAATTTTTTTTTAAAAACATATTAAATTCAAGACAAATATATAAAATAAAAAAAAACAATATAAAATTCTAATAATATATATTAAATTTCGAAAATAATTATAAATTTCAAAAAAAATATAAAATTTGAAAATATATATAAAATTAAAATATATATATATTAAATTTAAAAAAAAAAACTAAATTCGAAAATAAATATAAAATTAAAAAAAAAAATTAATTATCTCTCTCTCTCAAACGCACACACCACACACACACACACACACACACACATATATATATAGAGCTATCTATATATATATACACACATATATATATATAAGTCGCCGGCCGACCCCCTCCCACCGCCTCCCCGTCGGCGCCGCCCCCTCCCACCACCGCCTCCCCGTCGGCGTCGTCCCCTCCCGCCGCCCCCTCCCCCGATGGGTCTATATATATATGTATAGATCTATATATGTGTGTGTATAGATCTATATATATGTGTGTGTATATATATATATGTGCGTGTGTGTGTGTGTGTGTGTGTGTGTGTCCGAGAGTTAGAGATAGAGAGGAGAGAGAGAATAAATATTGAATAGATATTGGGGTGTTTGGTTTGAGGGTTAGATTGATTCTAAGGGGGTGTTTGGTTTAGGGTTTAAATTGATTTAGGATTAAATTGATTTAATGGGTGTTTGGTATAAGAGTATTTTAGATATTTCACACCATAAGGGGGTGTAAATGAAGATATGCAAACCTGAGGGGGTTAAAATGATGATAGGACAAACCTCAGGGGGTGTAAATGAAGTTATGTATGATTTTAATGTGGGTTTTTGTGACAATGTTGTTTATACAAATTTGTTCAGTTTTATGGTTTGATTTATTTAATGAAATGGGTGTGTGGTATGGTATGAATTGATAAAGGATTAGAGAATTTTTGTTGTATGGTTCGATAATTCAGGTTTATACTAATATAAAGCTAATCTATGACTATTTGGTGGGGAGATTGAAAATTTTAATTGATTTACTTAAAGTCCTTAGCCTGATGGAAAAATATGCCCCTTTCGGTTAGTTTTTTTATTTCGGTTTTTTCACTTATGTGAAATTATATGATGGAATCATTTTATCTTACCAATCATTAAATTCAGTTTTGATTATGTACTTGCTTTATTTTTTCCATGAGGACGTAGATGAACAACTATGAGAATTCAACAATTAAACTTTTTTGTGTTACCAACGCACATGTGTTGCAATGGTATAACATCACTCCCCAATTGGGAATGCGAGGGATTCGAGCCTTCTAGGAGGCATTGTGGGTGTGAAGTGTGAGTTTCTTACCATTCAAAAAAAAAACTTTTTGTGTTCGTGTATGTGCTTTTTTGTTTTGTTAGTAGGGCTGAGTGGATATACCAAAGCTCTAGATACCGAAATATTGTGTTCATTTATTTTTATCTGTTTGATTATTTACTGAAATATTTTTTTGGGACAAACATGATGAAAAAAACATTCACCAAGGTGTATATACAAAAAATGTAGTCTACAAATAAGTTTTGTTACAAAAAGGTAAAAAACAAAAAAATATTCACACTTTTAACATGAAGTATCATATTTATAATGTAATTTTATTCTACTTTCATTCCCTAATCACCTTGAAAATGTATAATATAAAATATTTATTGTTTTTTCCTAACTTAAGATTTCACCAATGCTTAAACAATACAGAGAATGAGCACCTTCAAGAGTATTGACATGATAGATTCATTGAAGATTTTGTAAACCAATTGGACAATAAATGTGATTGTTCTCTAGATATGAACCATCCAAGAATTTAGCAACAACAAAACATCAAGGAGCACGCTAAAAGTCATACTGATGGATGCGAAAGTAAGTAAATGTTCAACTAGCTCTTTCTTGAATCTCAGTCATTTTGTTGTTGTTAGTTATACTTTGTGGGTGTTTTTAGGCTTGACTCAATATGGGTCAGACCCATATAGTTTTGTGTACCCATCTATGTGTTGCTCTAATATTTATATATATAAGGCTGCTAACCAGAAAGTAAGTAAGTCAATATTACACTAATTTCAACATGATATCAGAGGCAAATACCGAAGTTTGAGAAACTCTCTTCTCACAAAATCCTAACCCTAATCACCATCATTCTTCCCTAACTCTAATCCACACAAAAACCTAACCCTTGTTTTTTGTGAAAGCCAAATTTCGCTACACAGTGCCCTGGTCGGGGATTTAGCTACCTGGTCAGCTCGCAGGGTCTAGAGGCAACGCCCCGATAATTTTTTTTTAAGATACTTGGTATGTTTTCGTAATTCCGTTCATGAAACCCTAATTTTGTAATGGGTCCTTAACTGAAAAGTTGTCTTGATATATATAGGGGTGTGATTCCCCCTTGTTTATGTGATTAGGGGTGTGGTTCCTCCTTGTTAGTTTTTTCTGTTTCGATTCGCAGGGTTATCTCTGGATTTTTTTTTATTTAAGATTTTATTATGGCTGATTTGTCGTCTTCCGGCGGTGGGGCTGTTAAGAACAACAACAAGCCCATTATTTTTGAGATCGTTTTTGCCTCTACCAAGCTTACAAATCAACGTTTGGATGGATATAATTTCCAGCATTGGAGAAAGATTATTCTTTTTGTTATTTGTGGTATGGATAAGGAAGATCATCTTACTATTGAATTTCTTAACAATTAATTTGACCCTACAAGTTATTAGATTTGTTTACGTGATGATGCACGGTTATATAACCAACTTATCAATTATATGGAGCCAAAAGTAGCCATGTTGGTTACCCACTGTGATTCAGGTAAAGAGTTGTGGGAGTATCTACAGATTTTATATTCTGGCCGAGATGATATGAATAGATTATATGATGTATGTCAGTCCCTATTCCGCCCTAAGCAAAAAGAAACTATCAGTGATTATTTCGCTTCGTTCAAGAAAACATATAAAGAATTTAATATGTTGATGCCTATTACGTCAGATATTCATCAGATGCAGAAACAAAGAGAGCAATTGGTTATTCTTGCATTCCTGAGTATTTTAAAACCTGAAAATGAATTGGCTCGGTCTCATATTCTAGAAAATTGACATATTATGGAAGTTGTTCGGGCACTTATGTTTTATATGAGAGTCCCTAAAAATATTCTAGAGCGACGCAATATTGACTGCAACGTATTTTATCAATAGGATGCCATCGTCTATTCTTAAGGGGGAGATTCCACATAAAGTATTATTTCCTAACCAGCCCATTCATTCTCTCCCATTACGCATTTTTGGATACACCTACTATATTCGGGACATTTGACCTCAGGTGACTAAACTTGATCCCAAGTCCTTATGGTGTATATTTCTGGGATACTCACGTACTCAGAAGGGCTATCGGTGTTTCTCTCCTGAGTTGGGGCGGTACCTAGTATCATTAGATGTAGTTTTTCATGAGTTTTCTTCCTTCTCGTCACATCTTTCATTCGCGGATCCACTTCCTACACTGCCAATTGATGAATTTTGGGTCTATGACTTGATTCGTGTCACATGTGTCCCCTCAGTTCGCTTAGTTCAGCCTGTGTGTCCTCCCTCCAGACATATGTCCATGGACCACGTTAGGTGTTTGGTTATACTCCCGTAGTTGATCTTGAGCCGCCCCCTGCTGCATTAGATTCGTCCTTTGATCCTATAGTGTCAGTTCAGACATCTGATGATGATTTACCCATTGCTCTTCGGAAAGGTAAACGCAGTTGTGTTAGTTATCCTATATCTGTGACCCTCTCTTATGCAGGTGTTTCTTAATCATTACAGGCTTTCATATCAACTCTGGACTCTATTTATCTGCCTCAAAATCTATCCGAGGCTTAACTTTTGCAGATTAATGAGCAGCGATGCATGATAAAATGTCCGCCCTAAAGGCCAATCATACTTGGGACTTGGTGCCTCTCCCATCGGGCAAAATACCTATTTGTTGTAAATGGGTATATGTTGTTAAAACGATCCAGATGGTTTTGTAGCTAGACTCAAGGCTCGCCTAGTGGCAAAAGGCTATGCTCAGACTTATGGGGTGGATTATACTGATACATTTTCTCCTGTGGCTAATTTTGCATTTGTACGTCTCATTATTTCTCTTATAGCTACGTCTGGTTAGCCGCTCCATCAGTTAGATGTTAAGAATGCGTTCTTGTATGGTGATCTCCAAGAGGAATTTTATTTGGAGCAACCACCTGGTTTTGTTGCTTAGGGGGAGTCTGGTCTTGTTTGCCTCCTGAAGAAGTCCCTATATGGTTTGAAACAATCCCCGCGTGCATGGTTTGGGCGCTTTAGTGATGTTATCTTAGAGTTTGGTTTTAAGCGGGGAACCAAAGATCACTCGGTCTTTTATCGCTAGTCGGATGCAGGTGGCATTTTACTTTTTATTTATGTTGATGACATTGTGATCATTGGCAGCGATGGTGCAAATATTTCTTCACTAAAAACATTTCTGCAGGCTCAGTTTCAGACAAAAGATCTTGGTTGTTTTCATTATTTCTTGGGAGTTGAGGTGGCTCATAACAAACAGGGAATATTTCTCTCTCAAATAAAATATGTTATAGATTTGTTATACGACACGGGGATGATGAGTGCTAAACCATGTGATACTCATATGGTTCTTGAAGTTAAATTATCTGGAAAAGATGGAGATGTGTTCTCTGATCCTGAGCGTTATAGACGTTTGGTTGGGAAACTTAATTATCTTACAGTAACCCGCCCTAATATTGCCTTTCCTGTAAGTGTGGTTAATTAGTTTATGGCAGCGCCTCGTGTTCCACATTGGGATACAGTGATTCATATTCTACAATATATTAAAGGTACTCTAGGTCGAGGATTATTGTATAATAATCATGGCCATATACAGATTGAAGGGTTTTCAGATGTTGATTGGGTAAGAACCCCGTGTGACAGGAAATCTACTACAGGTTACTGTGTGTTCGTTAGTGGTAATTTGATTTCCTGGAAGAGCAAGAAACAGAATGTAATGGCTCACTCTAGTGCTGAATCAGAGTATCGTGCATTGACTCACTTAACTAGTGAGGTGATATATTTGTAACAACTTCTCGATGAGCTTGGTTACAAGTCCTCAGAACCGTCCTAGTTGTGGTGTGATAATCAAGCAGCTATACATATTGCCTCTAATCATGTTTTTCATGAAAGAACAAAACATATTGAAGTGGATTGTCATTTTGTGCGGGATAAGCTACAAGGTGGACAAATCTCTTTGAAGCATGTGATGACCAGTGATCATCTAGCAGATGTGTTTACTAAATCTCTTATGGGCAATCAAGTTTCTTATATATGTAACAAGCTATACATGATTAATATCTATGCTCCAGCTTGAGGGGGAGTGTTAGTTATAATCTGTGGGTGTCTTTGGGCTTGACCCAATATGGGCCAAGCCCATATAGTATTGTGTATCAATCTATGTGTTGTCCTAATATTTACATACATATATATATATATATATGGCTGCTAATGAGAAAATTAATAAATAAATATTACACTAATTTCAACAGTTGTCAAGGTTGAGTCATTTTCTCATCACGTATCAACTAATATCAAAGAATTTCTACCACATGCATTTGCACGTGCTCTAAACTAGTATATATAAATATACCATCGGATCGATTGTTATCGAATCGGATTACGTAAATGCATATCCAATTTATTAATGAAACGAACGGTCGAATTCGTATCATATTGAAATTATCGAATTTTTTTATTAATCCATATCCAGATTAAATGAATCGGATTCGGATCAAAATTTGATCCATTAACGGTCTACACAAATTTAATAAATCCCATCCCAATTAGATTAATTAAGTTTTTGCAATTTATCCTAATTTTATTTAAATTGCGTAGGAGGGCAATATAGTAATTTGGAGAAATATTAGAATCACCTTGGGGAGTCTCCCCTTTTACAATTTCAACTCCTCTTTCTGGTCCGGTGGGCGTCCAACCAATTTAGACTAAAAAGTTCTATTTTTCAACTCTCTCTCCATCTATACATACAAATATATATATACGTTCTATTGTTAATTTTCTGACTCAAATTTTGATTGCCATAAATCCAAAACCCAACTCTTTGCTGATTCGGCGAATTGTCTCCACTTCGATTCCTTATAAATTGGACCGCTTGGTTTTTGTCGGTCTCGATTTGAGGATCGAATCAAAGCAAATTTTGCAGGTGATCGCAACAATTTTTGGGTTTCGATTTCGATTTTGGTTTTTGGGTTTCGTTTTCGATTTTGGTTTTTAGGTTCCGATTTCGATTTGGGTTTGTGGGTGTTCGAGAATGTTCAACGGCATGATGGATCCTGAGTTGCTCAGAGTCGCTCAGGAACAGATGAGTCGCATGTCGCCTGCTGACATGGCCAGGATTCAGCAGCAGGTCTCGCTCACACCCTTTGATCTCTGTGTGTGTTTTTTTTTTGGTTTTGCATGGAATTTTTGGGTTTTTGAGGCTAACCCATGTTTGTTTGATGAAATTAGTATGGTAAATTCAAATTTTGATTGTTCTGGGTATGTGAATTGATGGTTGTTTGATGCTTTAAGGTTACATTTGGGTAAGGGTTTAGTGATTGTGATAATATATATATATATATATACACAAAAACACACCCACACACACATATGTTATAGATTTTGTGGATGCCCGTTCAGTTGTTTATTATAATAATCCCAAGTTTTCTGGGTATCTGAGTTAATGATTTTTTTTTATGCTTTTTGCTTATTGTGGGAATTTAGTATTTTTGAAACGTTATTTAGTTGTAATTTACTTTGGATTTTTTAACTGTTACAAATTGAAAGCGGAAAGATAGTAAAGCTTCTTGTTTCTGTTTCCTCCTCTTCTTCATAAACATTCAAGAAGGAATATATTTTATTGATTGTGTCTCTGTTGAGTTGCCTTCTATTTTACATGTTCGTTCTTATCTAGTGAATTATATGTGGAAGGTTAGTTATATGGCATTTGTTTTAGATTTAATTTTTTTTTAGCATTAGATGTCTGCTTAATTTCCTTACTTAATATCCAATTTCAGAACATTGAAGATTGTCAATAAGAAGAATGGTGGATAATTTAGATATTTACACTCGTTATCATCTATTCATGAATAGGCACATTTTTTGTGATGGCAAGGAAACAGGCATAGTAGATTTTTTTTTTTGTTGATAATTTGACAATTTCAAAGCCAATGAATAGTTTCTATTGAAAAAAATTTAGCTACCTTTTGTGAGTACAATACACTCATGCTTGAAATATGTTTGCCTGGTTTTAACTTTAATATTACAATATCGATGAAACTTTATGAGCAGGAGTGGATATATGTTTCCGCTTTTTTTTTTTTTTTTTTTGTGGGTCTTGCTAATGTTAGATATGAAGTTGTCCGTAAGTGTGAAACACATTAAAATATTTTATAGTTTTTATTTTGTGGATTTATAATTAATTTTAATAGCGGTCTGCACTAAGAGAATAAGGTTGTATCCTAGACTTTTTTCTTGGTAGATAAAACTCGAATGCTATAGAATATAGACCATAAAGACACTGAACAACAGGATTATTGAGCAGAGAGCTGTCCTACCCTGTGCTAAACTTTCCCGAGGGTCTTTGTTAGTAGAGAAAAGCTCCTCAAGGCTCTGAACTATAACACCTCACGTAATTGAGGATGATACCATCAAATTTAGAGCAAAATCAGGGTGATGGGGGCATTGGTTGATTTCTTCCCACACTGATTTACAAAAATGTCCTTAACTTTCACATCGACATGGGGTTGACTCTTTCCTTGTGCAACCAAAATGTTGTCATTCTTCCAATAGCTACAGCAACCTAAACTGAAGGGCTGCAGTTATATAGTTCCACTCAAAGCGGTGAAGCCTAGTTGTCAGTTACTATAAATCATGATTTGAAATGTGGCTTAACAATTTTCAGTGACAAAGGGTATCAGTCTAATAGTTCAAGTTGCATAGATAAAGTTTATGGAACCAACTTCTGGAAAATACTTCAGTTCAGATGACATTAAGTGGTCATATATAAGAAAGTGCTGACCTTTGCTCTAAATAGTCTAGATCCCCCGTGGTGTGGCGAAGCGGATTGAGATGATACAGAAGCAGTTTTTGTGGGGCAGATGTAGGGAGAGTCATTCTATCCATTTGGTGCGATGGGAGGCAGTGTGTCGTCCTATTCAGGAGGGAGGCCTGGGTATCGTTTGTTGCCGTTCAACAAGGCCTTTTTGGGCAAGTGGTTGTGGCGCTTTGGGATCGAGAGGAACTGTCTGTGGAGGAGGGTGATTGTATGTCGTTATGGGGAGGCTAGAGGCGGTTGGTATTCTGATGAGGTTCGAGGTCGTCGAGGTGTGGGGGTTTGGAAGGATATTCGGTAGGGTTGGGATTCCTTCACTCCTTTTATCAATTTCAAGGCGGGTGATGGACGTTGTGTTGATTTTTGGACAGATTGGTGGTGTGGGAGGGCTCTCTTGCTTCTTCTTTCCCTCAGTTGTTTAGGATGGTTTGAGATTGTCATGCTCCAATGGCCGACTGTTATTACCTTGATACCGAGAAGCTAGTGTGGGATGTCAGCTTTGTTCGGAATTTTTAAGAATGGGAGTTGGAGGAGGTATCCGATCTGCTGGAGCTCCTGTATTCTTAGACCGTTGGTTGTGGATCGGACTCTTTGATTTGGAGGTTGACTTCATCTGGGCGCTTTTCGGTCTCTTCTTATTTTGGTTGTCTTTCGCCTAAGGTGGAAGTGTCTTTTCCTTGAAAGGCGGTTTGACATTCTAGGGGCCCTCTCAAGGTCGCTTTTTTCACGTGATCGGTGACTTGGGGTCGCATTCTCACATTGGACATCTTGAGACAGAGGACATGTTTTTAGTCATTCGGTGTTTTTTATGCAAAAAGGATGGAGAATCTATTGATCATCTCCTTCTGCATTGCCCGTTTGCCTATGATTGTTGGTGCTTTCTTTTTTGTCTTTTCGGTATTCAGTGGGTGATGTCATTCTTGGTTCGCGATGTTTTGATTTTTTGGAGTGTGCCGATTACCGCTCACGCACGGCTTTTTTGGAAGGCGTCTCCCCTTTGCCTTTGGTGGTGTATTTGGTTGGAACGCAATAGGCGTTGTTTTGAGGGTGTGGAGTCCCCCCGGGGGTGATCGAAGATTCTTTTATTTCTAGCTTGTTTTGTTGGGTAGAGGGTCGTAATTGTAAATCTATAGATGAGAAGATAGAGTTTTTTGGGTTCTCTTGGCTCTTAGGGGTTTTTGTAGATGAGACGCACTCCCCATTTGGGTGCTTATTTATATTGAAAAACTTACTTATAAAAAAAAAATAGTCTAGAGAGACGTCCACGGTACTAACCAGAAGAACATGCTGTTTTTGAGTTTTTCAGTTCAGATTGATTCGATTTGGTCTTACACTTATCAAAAAGGTCTTTGTATTGTATACAATTTAATAGCTTGGTTCTTGTATTTTAAAAGTTAGCCTTTGAGAGAACTGTATCTGAGACAGTTGCAATAGTTCTATTTTTGCAAGTACTAAACTTTGTTTAACAAGTCTAGATGAAATTTGTGGCAATTAGTGACGGATTTTGTGTTCTCTCTAAATAAGGTATTTTGTTACACGACTTGTTAAATAAACAGGTAACACAACATGACCTGTTAAACAATCTGTCTACTAAATGTAAAATGAGTATATATATATGCATGTTGATTTAATAAAACTTATTGAAGTCTAAATTTTCCTGACTAGTTTATTATGTTCCTTACTATACAAGTTGAAATGGGTAACAGGGTGGTTCGGTTTGACCTGATTATAATTTTGTTTTCTGCAAGTAAGATTCTTTTAAAAAGTGCTCAAACTGGGAGTGCAACCCACAAATACTATACAAGGTCCAGATAGGGCCTTTAATCTCTTAGTATGTTCAAGAAATTAACTATCATCCCCACAGATTTACAATTTCTCCCAAGCACCCAGCGGAAAGGAGAATTAATAATACATAATTTCAGCACCCATATAGGAGACTCTTCTCCTACAAAGGATCCTCCTACGCTCCCTCAACAAGCTCCACCAAACAACAAGGGTGCCACCCTCTAGAGTCCCGGGCTTGGGAATCCCCTGTACAGCATCTCCAAGCCTCTATCATGAATTTAGAGGACCAAAGCATTACCCACTAGATCCCAAACAACCCCAAAGCACGCCCCAATTATCCTGGGCAATTAGCAATCCAACAGAAGATGATCTGCCAACTCTTTGTCCCTTTTGCACATGCTACAATAACCTGCCTTCTTCTTCTCCTTCTCAGGTTTTCCAGTTGACATGATTAATAAAACAGTCAGGTCTGGTTAAACAGATTAATCTCTCAACCCGGAACATGACACAATTAATTGGATTGAAACCGCAATGATACCTTGATTAAGGCCAACCAAAGATCTTGTTTTTGGTTCGAGTCTTGTGATGAGTCATGTCGAATTCTGTCAACTCTAATTCTTAATGTGCACATACCTGGAATTTTAGTTATATTGCATCAATGGGTTTTCATTACTACTATTCATCAATAGATTCTGATTTTGTTTGTGCTTGTGTTCATTGACGTTGCAGATGATGTCTAATCCTGATTTGATGAGAATGGCCTCAGAAAGCATGAAGAATATGAAGCCTGAGGACTTGAGGAATGCTGCAGAACAGTTGAAATACACTCGTCCTGAAGAGATGGCTGAAATTGGTGAGAAGATGGCTAATGCGACACCTGAAGAAATAGCTGCTATGCGTTCACGAGCTGATTCACAGATTACTTATGAAATTAATGCAGCTCAGATGGTTAAAAATCAGGTAATTTTTTACTATCCGAAGTCACAACATTCATTTTATGTCTTTCAAAATATTAAGCATTAACTTTGCCTTTGCCCCTGATGTAATAATTACTAAGACACTGCTATCATATTTTGAGGGTTTATTGCATCTGGTATTATGGTCCTAATCTAAAATTTATTTCTCTTATATCTGTATGGGTCTCTGGTTGTTAATGATTTTAGGTTCAGTTTTCCGAAATCTTCCCAAATATAATATCATACTGGTTCCTGTTGATATGACTGGGTCGGCAGTGGCCAGCAGCCTTGTTTGTAGTGGGTGTATAATTGCCGCCGTCTAGTTGTGGCTGTATGTGTGCAAGTGTTGTAGAACGATTATTTTTAGTGCAGACATGTAAAGGTCTAACATATCCAAGTCAACTATTTTAATCATTTTACCTTTGAAATCAAGTTGTTATAAAGTATATCCCTTCTAAATGATCTCTTTCTTCAAGAATTATCTCTCTTTTTAACAGCTAACATAGAAGTTATGTAACAAACTATCTTAGCCCCCTTATTTTCCTAAATTTCAACCATGAAGGCTTACCTGCAAGCTTTTCAAGTTCAAGGAAAAAACCATTGTTTTACTAGACAATACATATTGCATTCTTAAACAAAGAGAGAATAGTCGCAGATTCCTTACTGAAAATGTGATATGATGTTGAATATTAATCCTTGCAAAATATGTGCTGGTCATGACACGTGCCTTAATTTATTTACATCTGAGGGCTACAGCGGGGTCCTTGACTTGTGATCTTTGTGAATTTAAGCAGCAAGTGTACATTTGAGTCTGGTGTTTCTTTATCTTGATTTCCCTCACCCTCCCTCGCAATTATGCGTTTTTACCACTAGTTTGCATCAAATAACAATCTTAATGCATATATAACGTTCATTTTTCCTGAATTGATGACATTCTTTAGTTTCAGTTTTCACTGAACTAGTTTCCTCCAGTTATATGATTATATCTCGCATGTATATATTAATTCATCTTAACTATGATAGGGGAATGAGCTTCACAGTCAGGGAAGATACAAAGAGGCCTCACAGAAATATTTGCTTGTAAGTCCTCAATTGTGTTTGTTTCAGTTTTTGTGTTGCATAGGTTAGTTTTCATGGTAAATATTAACGTATAACTTCTCAATGTATGAATTCTTATTTCCTTTATTTTTTTTCTCTCTCTCTCTCTTTTTTCTTTAAAACATCATTAGGCAAAGAAAAACCTGAAAGGAATTCCAGCCTCCAATGGTAGAACCATCCTGTTGGCATGTTCTCTTAACTTGATGTCGTGTTACTTGAAGACAAGGCAATACGATGACTGCATAGAAGAAGGTACTGAGGTACGTTCGAGTTATTATTATTTTTAGTGTCATTATGTGTAATGTAAGTTTGTCCAATCATGATTTCTCAAGTTGATTATTTCAAAGTTAAGAGTTGCATCAGAGCATGCAACTAGTGGTGAATAGTAAACTTGGGAAGAAAAGAAGGGAACATGAGCTATTTTTTGTCATTTATATATGTTTAATTATTCACTTTCTGGGAAAATGTTAGAGGAGAAGCTTGAATGTGAGATGCATTGCATATATAAAGATGACTGCAACCCATTTCCGTCCTCTTTAAATAATGATTATGTGTTTTTTATTACTTCAGGTCTTGGCATATGATGCGAAGAATGTGAAAGCTCTGTACCGAAGAGGTCAAGCATATAAAGAATTAGGACTATTAAAAGTGAGTGTTCATTCATGATTTGTTACAGTGATTTCCAAATTGTGGTTGTTTAAGTTGCTAAACCTTTTCACTTTTCGGTATATCTGCAAGTATATCTGATAACTTTTAGAAAATATGTTAGGCTGCTGTCTCTGACTTGAGGAAAGCACATGAAGTTTCCCCTGATGATGAAACTATTGCAGATGTATTAAGGTATGGGCTTTTTCAGTTGAATGCTACTGAGGTCATACCCATGCCATACAAATGTTAACTGTAGGAATCTTAGGCTGTTAGTTTTATGAGCCATTTACTAAACCTTGTATTGGCCGATATAGTTGACAAACCATTGCAGACTTTTATTCCAAATTTTATGACAATACAAGTAGTTGACCTTTACATCCTTAAGCGTGTGCGTTTCATCCTTGCCATTGTCTAGTTCCTGTATTTTTTTTTAACTCTCCTTTTATGTAATATTGGAGTCTGTCATTGTGACTTCAATATTCCCTTTGTTTGATTCGTTGTTAAAATGTCAACAGTAAGGTAAGGAAAACTAAATAAAAAGGAAAAAGAAATGTCCATTTGGTGTAGTGATTATAGTTGTTATTGATATAGGGATGCCGAGGAAAGATTAACAGAAGAAAGTGGCGAGCATGGATCAAGAAGTATGTTGTTTTTCCTTATTCAAGTTTGCTCTGAACATTATAAATTTGTGAAGCCGTAGCATAGACATGTTTTATTTCTCATAAATATTTTGGGCTTGATTATTGCTTGTTTAATAGGGGGGGTGGTTATTGAAGAAATAATTGAAGAAGCAGAGACTGTTCCATCAGGAAACTGTAAAAGTTCATCTCCAGAATATTCTGTGTCAGAACCACGAGGAACCAGTGGCTTCCCTAAGAGTCAAATTGAGAGTGACAGTGGGGCTCCAGCAACCAATTCAGAGTGTTTGCAGGCTTTGAAAGATGATCCAGAAACTATCAGGTTTATTTTGATGATTAAATCATTTGAAGTGGCACTCTATAGTATTTTCTTTTCTTGTGTCTGGGGAGTGAATAACTGTGTGCAGTGTTGAAATTACCAATTCTTCTCTTCTATCATAATGATGTTGTCACATGGACTGGATATGTCTTATACTTCCTCCGTCCCGTATATATGGTCCACTTTTTCATCTTTAGTTGTCCCAAAATACTTCCAGTTTCGAATCCCAATACAATAACTTTTTCACTTTCTTCAACTACCTTTCTTCCATTAAATTTAAACAAAAACTAGGCCCTACTAACTTTTGTTTTTTCTTGGTTGCACAAGGGTAAAGATGGAAAGTTACTTGAATATCATTACAATAAAATATACTCTCTTAAAAATTCAAAGTCCAACTACGACTATTATTTTGGGACAGAGGGAGTATCTGTTTTCCTACTGTTGTTTCCTGGTAGGTTGTTCTTTTACAACTAGCAATAATTCTTGCATTGGCTGCTCTTTTTGAAGGCATGCATAGGCACAAAGTATTAGCAACAAGAAGTAGAAAAGTGTGTGGGTGTATAGATAATTTTAAATTTAGAGAAATATTATCTGAATCTGAGAACTTCTTGGATTCAAGTTTTATCTTTTATTTTGATGATGATGGGGGTGTCGGGCCTCTTAGAGCACCCAATAATCCATCACTGGGCAAATGCAGTCCCCTTTTCCCACATGCACTGGGCAATTACCAGGATACTTCCCCGGGGTGGCTTGGAAGTTCAAATTCCCATTCTCAAGTTGTGAGGTGAGAGTTTTTTATATTAGGCAATCACTATGGGGTTCACTTGTATCTTTTATGTCCTAGTTTAACTATGATAAGAGGGTTAAGTAATACCTATGTGATATGAGGGTGCTGAAATACAAATTTGCAAAATAACCGAACCTAGATATTTTGTAGCCAAAAATCTCAAATTTTGGGCAATATGATGACCGTAATGTATCAAATTCAAAAAGAAATTCCTATGTACACTATCAAGTTCATTTTATCAGCATGGATCTAAGTATGCTTCCTACCACCCCTATTGCAACAGTTTGGCAACTAAGTGAAAGGCCCCAATTTAGCCTTATGGCGAGGGACTGCAGTGATGTTTGTGAAATCTATATATAGTGATACAGACTAAGTTGTCCTGAGATCGTGAAATTTGTCAATTTTCTTCTTAATGTTTCTTCGATTTCTGGTATTATCTTTCTATTGTTTGACTTTGCTTTCTGTTCAAAGATTTAATGTTAAAGCAATGCAATCTGTCCTAACGCTCTCTCTCTCCCTCACATGCTCATAGATCCTTCCAGAACTTCATGTCTCATGCTGATTCCGAAACTCTTGCTGCTCTGAGTAGTGGAAAGGCTGAAGGGATATCTCCTGATATGTTCAAGACTGCCTCAAATATGATCAGCAAGATGTCTCCTGATGAACTTCAAAGAATGCTCCAAGCAGCTTCCTCCTTCCAGGGGGAAAGCTTAAATTTTCAAAGAGGCCCTACGGACTCTAATTCTAACAGCTTTGGTCCTGGATTAGTTCCCCCAAATATGACTCCTGATATGCTGAAAATGGCTTCTGATATGATGAGTAACATGCCAGCAGAGGAGCTTCAAAGAATACTTCAGATGGCACCCTCTTTGCAAGGGAAAGATTCTGTTTCAACAGCTGCATCATTACATTCTAATGAATTGAGGTCAGATACAGGTTCAAGGCCTCCTGTAGCTCGGGGAAGTTCTACATTTAATGGTGATCACGTTGGTGAAAGTAGTTCTTCAAGTCAGTTTTTAAATTCAAGTTCACCTTTTCAATCTTGCTCTCCAAATTCAACTTCTGATCTGCAAGAACAAATGAAAAACCAAATGAAAGATCCAGCTATGCGGCAGGTATTTGTTCCGGATTCCCTTGCATGAACACGCACTTATTGATTTATGTAGTGGTTATAATTCGTGTTAACGGATCTTGTACATACAGATTGATAAGTACATTAAGATATATGTTTTAACTCGAACACAATACATTTAATATTCATGTCAGGAACCCGTGACATGGACACGGCCTAAGGGGTAACACAACATGAAATCAATATGGGTTGTGTAACTGTAAGCTATGTAACTGTAACATAATTTGACCTACTTAGATTTTTTTTTTTTTCCTGAATATCAAGCATAAGCTGCATAACATATTACATTAAATGCTAAATTATCTAGGTGGAAATAGCATTTCTCACGGGTTTCACTTTGAAGAATTGATGTATTTTTGGTATAATTTAAACATTATCAATGGAAACGCTAGCCTGAGGTTCTTGGTATTGCTGGTTCTAGGTAGGGTCTGATGTACACTGTTTCCTTATTTTGAATTTGTGACCTGAGTGACCTCTAGATCACAATGGACTGAATGAGCAACCTTACAGTGATTCATTTAGTAATATATTTGAAATAGAGGGTTGAATGGGTCAGACGTGTATGGTTGATAGTTGATATGATACATTTGCATAAACAAGTCAATTTTGTTAAACTAGTCAATTCCCCTTACTTGAACACAACCGGTTTTATTTATCGAGTTGACATGATTCAGGTATGTTCACCAATTAAGGTCACCTCAATTTCATTTTTTGTGTTGGATTCGAGTCGTGTAGAGTGGGGTTGGGGGACAGTCGGCAAAATCACTTGTTGCATTTCCGTCTCTTTTTGAATGGAAACAATCTTTTTCCCTAGTCTGTTTGGTCGTTTCAGTGCTGTGTTGTTGATGAAAAATTTAAGATTTCAATAACTTTGTTTGGCAACAACTCCACGTTTACTTTGTAAATGATTTTTTTTGTGCCATTTTGTGTAATCAAGTCTCCATGGAGGGCCCAAACATTTAAATAAATGTGTAAATTTTATTATTTCCTTCTGTGAATTTTAATATTTTGCAAATTGGCAGATGTTCACGTCAATGATAAAAAATATGAACCCAGACATGATGGCTAACATGAGTGAACAATTCGGGTTCAAGCTTTCTCGGGAAGATGCAGAAAAAGTTCAACAAGCCATGTCATCTATATCACCAGATGGCTTGGACACAATGGTACATTTTTTCCCATATTACCTTAATATGATTTGAAATGCATGTAAATTTACTCTATATCAACTATCAGGGTTCAGAACAAGAATTTGAAATATCTGATTTCTTATTAGTTTTCATTGGCTTATTTCCAAATCTCATGAGTTTGATTGAAGCTTTCATTGGTATGACAAGGCCCTCATATTGTTGGTTACCTAGAAATGGGATAGCCATTTTAGTATGGAATAGGTGCATATTTAATTGAAAAGAATTCATGATGTTCTTTGTATTTTATTATTAAAAATCATCTGTGATCTGTTGGGCATTTTGCTCTCTAGAAATTTGATTTCATCCTGGAATTCTCTCATAAGATTTCTTAGATTCTCCTTATGTTCCTGTCTCCATTTTCGCCTATGGGTTTGGCAAAGTTACAAGTCATGTCCTCCTTTTTAAACTCATGGCAGATGGTGACATATTCGTTAAATTGAAAAGAAAGAAGCGGTAAGCTCTTTGGGAAGTTTCAAAGAGAACAAATTATGACATCTACCTTTGAATTGTACAATAAATCAAGTCGATCTCGGTAAGCTCTTTGGGAAGTTTCAAAGAGAACAAATTATGACATCTACCTTTGAATTGTACAATAAATCAAGTCGATCTCCCATTTTATTTTAATTTGAGCCATTAGGATTTGATGTAAACATAGTCACTAATCTCTTGTTGCCTGAGCATTATAGGCTTTTGGTCTACCGCAAAAATATTTAGGCTCTGTTTGGAAGGGCTTTTGGGGACCTCAAAATGGGCTTTTAAAACCTAGAAGCCATTTACCACCCAAAAAATAATAATAATTTGAGCGTTTGGTTTCTTAATAGGGGTCTTCTAGCAGAAGCCAACCATTTTAAAGCCCGTTTATCCACTAAGTTTTGAGAACCTACAGGTGATGAATCCGAGCTTACGTCTCAATATGATTTTCGGAGATATCTAGTTGAGCTTATCGTGGTTGATTTGTCCTTAATATCAAGAGACAAGCTTAACATCATGACCTCTAATTTTCCCCCTCCTTTTGTTTTAGATGAAATGGGCAGATAGGCTTCAACGTGGAGTCGAAGGTGCTAGGAAGACAAAAAATTGGCTACTAGGAAGACCTGGTCTGATCTTGGCAGTATGTATGCTCATTTTAGCAGTCATCCTTCACCGGCTGGGGTTCATTGGCAGCTAGACTCCGAAGCAGCTCTGTTCATCAACAAACAGCTACAAGTTCAACCGTCCACTGATCAGCAGCAGTGCATAACCTAGCTTGCCTCTTGACGATATCAGAGTCGATTAGTGGGATGCAGATTGAAGGGTACGCGATGCAATGGAGGTTCATGCAACGAGGAAATATGAAACCCACATTTTGTTTTGTAACTTGGTCACTTCTCATGATTTTTTTTATTTTTTGGTACTTTCTGTGGTAAGGAAATCTTGTGGGGCTGGGGGACACCATTTCTTTTTCCCCGTTTTTTATGTTTGGATTTGGATACAATCTGTAACAATGTGTTTAGGTAATGAGTAGATATATAGGATCTTGGATCTCCCACTTAATCAGTGATCTAGTAATGTCAAATGCTTTATAGAGACTGCGATTATATATGTACCAAGGGGATGCAGCAAGACTACGTTCTCATCGGAGTTCCACTTCTTCTGTGTTCGAAGTTATTTATTATTTTATTTCCAGTTCGGTCCACTTCTTCCATGTTCGAAGTTATTTATTATTTTATTTGCAGTTCGGTTCAGTTCAGTTGGTTTAATGGTTCCATTCTTTAACATCGAAACTGCTTTTTGTTATATTTGATTTGACAAGTAAAAATATTTAAATTAAAAGGACTTTCTGAGATTAAACATTTATATCAAACAAAAATAAATACTACTAGATGATAAATTCCTTGGCAAGGAAGGCCTCAAACCATCACCATTGAGTGTTTTCTTTTTTTGTGTGTGTTTTGATCAGAAGGAAGTCATAGATTCGACTCTCTTCTCAAGATCATGTTTTCCATTATTTATTTATTTATATACTGTGTAATCTATTGCCGTGCTTATCTTGTATGGCTTGTTGCTTACTAGCCTCTAGTTGTAAATTTTTTTATTCTTGGCATCATAAGCTGGCAAGTATTTCCTCCTTTAAATACTCACTTTCACATGGTATGTCCTTGAGAGGGACTTTCATCCTCTTCATCCCGAAATGATCTGGGCCATTGCATGAGATGGGGCCGACTCATTTGATGTAAGGTACATTAGAGAATTTTTTTTTCTCCTTGAGAGAGGAGTGATGAGGTGTGCTTATAGATCTGTCAATGGATTGGATTCGGATCGGATCAGTTAAATCCAAATCCAATTTGTTAAGAAATCGGATTCGGATCCTAATCGGGTTATCGGATTTTATTTTCAATTCATACCCGGTTAATATCGGATTCGGATCATAATCGGATTATTGACAGGTCTACTGATAAGGATGACAAAAACTCCCGATCCGCGATCCGAATCCGATAATTCGACGAATTTTCACTTAGTTAATTCATATTCGAATTTCTTCATTATAGAATATCTTATTCGAATATCTAATTAAAAAAATACAAAAATTAATAAATACTGGAACACTAAATTATTCACACTTTTAATAATTGTATTTATGATCAATCATTATTAATAAATAATAAAATAATTAACAACTAACATTTATATATATGTACAGTATTAAATATATACACATAAAAATATCAAAAATATATTTATATATATATAAATATATTTTATATCGGATCGGGTTATTATCGGATCGGATGACATAAATCCAAATCCAATTTGTTAAGAAATTGGATTATCGGATTCGGATCCTAATAGGGTTATCGGATTTTATTTTCAATCCATATCCGGCTAATCGGATTGGATTTAGATCGGATTCGGATCAAAATCCGATCCATTGACAGGTCTATGTGCTTGTATGAATCTCAAAAGAGTGTTTATTGTGTTTCAAGTGTGCGTTTGGGAAAAAAAATACTCTCTTCATTTGGCTGCTTGGTCCAGCCGAATTATGGAGTGGGATCCAATCGATCAAATTATCAGATTTGATTTGTTGGATCTCTCTAGTGAGAGAGTAAAATGAGAGGATCTGAATTGGTATTTGGGTACAATGATAATTTAATGTCAATAATAAACGGGGAAGGTCTTTCTATAAATAGATTAGGGTTTACTCAAGGACTTAATTTTTTGGATCAGATAACAAAGCACCCACCTCGTGACACCAGATACGAAATCGAAATACAAGTACAATATGATGATATTGTAATTTCTTTGAAAAAAAATAAGACATAATACGGCATATATACATTAACAATCTTTGTTTTGCTGAAGTATGTTCAAGAAGGTATTATTGGGGAAGAAGTGCATTGGGACAAGTGATTCGGCTTATTTGTGATCTTATTGACGTTGATTAGTGAGTCTCTCAATGGAATTCATTTTCGCGGCTCATAATTTTTAGTATGATTTATGACCCTTTTTTCCATAAGCCAAGGAATGATAATTCTTTATATGAAATGAATTTTATAAACAAGAAAAGCGGGAAAATAACTAAAGTTAATATTTTCAAAAGGTACAAATTCTTGAGCCATATATATATATTTTTTTTTTGTGTATTCCTATTCCTATTGATTCTCAAATGATCCACCTGAAGAAACCTCTAAAGAAGGGCTGGTTCTTTGGCCTCCTAACAAAGAAGACGATAAGAAGGTAAGAATCAATTGACTCTTTTTCTTGTGTTGGATCAACCCAAGATAGAGCAAAAACATAACATTTTCTTTTCATTAGTTCTGAGCATTCTGGTAAAAAGAGAAAGTATAAATATTGTGGGGGCAATAATCGATTTTTTTTTCCACAAAGATAATTAAGGTAAACACAATATTTTTGTATTTTGAAAGTGTATAAAATATTTAGATTCCAGACTCTCAACTTATGTCCAACACGCAATTCTCAAACATGTATTACTATTTTTGGTGGTCTTATATCTCAGTTCACATGGCAACGCCACATCATTGGAATGGTCCACACAGTTTGGTCAAATCATCAACATTCAATGGACACGTGACACACATTATGTCATCAATTGAAAACTGAGTTGGGAGCAAGACTCATGTATGACTGGGATCCGAGGAAGTACTTGGTTTGGTGGATGAAGTTCAGGGTTCGTCGGGTTGATTCTCGATCTGACTCGAGAGATAGATTTACCATTTTGACTATCGCACATCACTTTTTGATTAATCTCTTTTAATTAGTTTTAACCCAAAGATGATGTCACGATGATATCACCAACTCTCTTACTTGACCTATAAAAGGAGGTCAAGGAAAGAGGTAAAGGAGACCTTAACTTTTTAGCCATGAGTAGGAGTGCACACAGTTCAGTTAGGTTTGTTTTTTACTGAAACCGAAACCGAACCGTTATTTTCGGTTTCTTAAAAATGAAAACCATAACCAAACCATTAGTAAAAGAAACCGAATCAAACCAAACCATTTTTTTCGGTTCGATTTCGGTTTTTATAATTGTCTTTCAAAAAATTAACGAGGACATAACTTAAATAACATTTTCTAGATATTTTAAATTTATAAATGAAAATTTCATTACTATTAATATATTTTTATAAAACAACGAGTTTTGATAAGAATATACTAATAAGTTTATCATCTCTAATTATTCATCCATCTGTAACCATTGTTCTTGTAATTGTATATGTCTAATTCATAAAAGGTGGGTCAAACTATGTATAATCTTCACTTCTGAAAGATCTTTGTATATGTTGGAAATTTACTTTTTTTCCCTTTTCCACTTATTTCGGTTTTAGTTCTTGCTACATCAATCTATTTTATAGAGTTAGTAGAATTTGAAAAAAATGTAATTTATTTTTCATACCAAATTACAATCATACCTCTCAGAGTCTCACACAAATTGTCTGATACAATCATATAGATAATACATATATAATATATTATAAAACTGGTTCGGTTTTTGGAGGGTAAAAACCGAAATCGAACCAAAAATTTTGGTTTTTGAATTTTGAAAACCGTAACCGAATCGAATCATCTTAAAACATAATCAAACCGCCGGTTTCGGTTCGGTTTTGTTGGTTTTTTGATTTTGTGTGTAGCCCTAGCCATGAGGCCCAAAATCTCATACCCACTTACATACTTCATAAACACCTCTTCACATAGGTGATTTCGCTCTAAAGTCACCTTTTGCAAATACTTTGCATTTTCTTACACTGATGCAATATCAGGCTAGCCAAAAATAAATAAATAAATCTTGCTCTTCAAAATCTATATATCATTACAACCTCAATCCTCACAGACCCGACATCTTGAGTGCAACTTTTTAATTTTTTTAAAAAATTTGTTAGTTTCTTGCTCTCCACGTACAACTTTCCAATTTTATACTCAAAAAATTTCAATTGTTCACTTAATGTAGGTAAACATCTTGAGCAAAACTTCTAAATTTTAATACAATTTTTTTTTCAGTTCATTACTCACTACAAGCGTAATTTCAAATTATTTACTGAACAATTTTATTCTTAACATGCTTTCTGAAGTGTGATATAATTTTATATTTAATTTTTTTTACTAGTGTTCACTTCTGCAAGACCTACATCTCGAGCTCGACTTCACAAGTTTTTCTACTCTGAAAATTCAAACGTTAAATTACATTCACTCCACAGACATGCATCTTATGCCATCGATGTGATGTCCCACATCACCCGGGTAGAGGTCTAGGGATGTGCTTATATGTGCATTGTTGTCTCTAATTGTTATGAGGCCTTTTGGGAGGAGCCCAAGAGCAAAACCGTGCGTGCTGGGCCCAGAGCGGACAATATCATATCAAGTATTGGAGCGATGTGTTACAATTGGTATTAGAGCCAGAGCCCCGCCGGAATTAAGTGTGGGAACATGCACATCACCCGTGGGGGTCTCAAAGGGGGGTGATTGTGATGTCCCACATTGTCCGAGTAAGGTCTGGAGATGTGCTTATATGTACAGTGTTGTCTTCAATTGGTATGAGGTCTTTTGGGAGGAGCCCAAGAGTAAAACCGTGCGGGCTGAGCCCAGAGCGGATAATATCATACTAAGTGTTGAAGCGGAGTGTTACAATCGACTTCTGTTGAAGCTAGTATAAATTTTTATATTTTCATCTTTGTAGTTTTGACACTCTACATTCATTTATAATTATGCCCGAGCACCCCTTCACTACACTCGGCGGCGCTCGTGCATGGGGGCTAATGTAGGTGATCTTATATCTCAATTCACATGGCAATGTCACATCATTAGAATGGTTCACACAACTTGGTCAAACGGTTAACATTCAACGGACACGTGGCACACGTCACGTCATCAAATTGAAGACTGAGTTGGGAGCAAGACTCGGATATTACCGGGATCCGAGGAGGTACTTGGTTTGGTGGATGAAGTTTAGGGTTTGTCAGGTTGATTCTCTATTTGACTCGAGAGATAAATTACCATTTTGACTTCCGCACATCATTTTATGATTAATTGAAAGATTAATCTATTTTAATTAGTTTTAACCTAAAGGTGATGTCACGATGATATCACCAACTCTTTTACTTGGTCTATAAAAGGAGGTAAAGAGAAGAGGATAAATGGACTTTAACGTTTTAGCCATAAGAGCTCAAAATCTCATACGCACTCACATACTTCATAAACACCTTACAAAAGGGAGTCAATTGTATTTGTAACAACACTGTCATTTTCATTTTATCTCGCTCTCGAGTTCGCCTTATCTTCTATTTTGTTGAGAATTATTTCTAGATTCATCATATATATTGTGTGATATCATTATTTATATTATTTATTTAAGAACCCCATTCAACTATAACTAAGACAAAATATGATAAATATAAAATACATTTTATCCAAAATAAATTATTTTTATCAGTTTTCTAACGTACTATTATTTATAAATGCAATAACAAAAATTTTCATAATTATATAACCACATATATTTATAGTTTAAATGATTCCATTACTAATCCAGTTACATTAATTTACTGCTATATAGCATGAATGTCCAAAGGCAAGCCGAGATGTCCAACTCATCTTCTAAAAGGTTTTATAGAAATTTTTTTCTTTTGAAATTTTTTTGGAGAGTTTGAGAGTAATTAATTTATTTCTTTTAAAAAAAAATTGAAAGAAAAAATAAAAAATAATAAAAGAAACCATAGAACGCAAAAAGACTTGAATGACTCGTTTCATTTCATCACTTACTTCGCGCATTTGTTTTCGCAGTCTGTCTCAGACAAACCCAAAATTGTATACAAACATAATATATTTACACATATCTAAAAATATAAACTCCTTTACACACACACACACACATATATATATATATATATAACACATATTTTATTATTATTTTTCCTCCTTAATCCTCTTCACAGAAAAAACTCCAATTGTTTCTCTGTAAATCCGGCAATCTCTCACTCTCTCTCTCTCTCTCTAAACTTCCAAATGACCTGCATTCTTGCAAATCTCCTTCCCAATCGATTCCCACTCCGCTTTTCTCTCTCTCTACCCTTCACTTTCTCTCTCTAGAATGGACGGTCCGTCCGAAGATCTCTCAGACCCTTGTCAACAGCAACCCATCCCCGTCTCCAACGACGACAACAACGACGACCAGCGAGTCTACTTCGTCCCCTACAGGTCCGCCCACACATACACACATATATTTATATATACTTGTTTCCCTACTTGGTTCCCTTGTATTTTATTTGTGCATCATCGATCAACAAGGATTTCAAATCTGTACTAACAACAAAGTAACAAATTCTGAAACCATAAATGCCACATGGGTTTTCACTTTTTTGGGTTTTTTGATCTGGGTGCTTCAGCATTTGATTGTATCGATGATATCTAGGTGTATAATCCACAAATGTTATATGGGGTTTTTTTTTTCTTTGGTTTTTTTGATTTGGGTGTTTCAGCATTGGATTGTGTGGGTGAAATTTAGGTGAGAGATACATATGTTTGGTTGCATTTTGATGAATATGTATAACTTATATATGTGTGTATATATATATGTATATATGGATTGTGTTATAGGTGGTGGAAAGAGGCAGAGGACTCCACTGTGCTGCCTGATTCAGATGAGAAGAAAGGGGTTCTGTACACGGCAACACCGGCGCCGGCTTCATTAAGCACCAGGACGATAAAAATAATTAACAACATTTTCAACTCGGATCTTTTGTTCAATCTTAGGAGAGAGGATAATTCTGTGCAGAATCGTGAGAATGGTGAAGTTGGGACCTCTGGCCGGGACTACGCCTTGGTTTCGGGAGAAATGTGGTTGCAGGCGCTCAAATGGTAACTGCTTTAACAATTCCTATGATATGGGTTATTTGAGTTTATTTACTAGTAGCTGAATCGTATATATCTGCAACAAATTGGGTTTTGGATCTAAGTGTCCATGCTCGTGCCTGTTGTGGTTGAGATTCCTGTTTCATGATCTGCATTCATTACTGGTTCTCTTAAATTCCTGCTTAAAGTTGCTTGTTACTAATTTGTGTTGATTTTGACAAAGTATTGCCATTTCTGTAAAGTGGACTACTCTTGGTGTTAGAGACTTTTTATTAGTTTATGGCATCCTTGGTAATCAAGTGCCCAGCATTACTTGGAAGCTCATTAATCAAATTAACTCGGAAACAAATTATTGTTCAAGTAATAAAATTTTCTTCTGGATCATCTTCTTCCATATGAAAAGAGGAGTCCTTATTTTTTATGTGGCATTCTATTTTCTTTTCCCTCCATTTCCCTCTTGCACTTGATTGTATTACTTATAAGTTTTGAGATGATTGATACAATTCATTTGGTATCAAAGTTATGCTTGTATTACTTGGTAAACTAGTACAATTAGAATTTATTATGGATTTGTCTATTTGACATACAGAGCATGTGCCCCTCAATGCAAGTAAAATGATGGTAGTAGTATGTATATGCCTTGAAACTAAATAAAGGTTCTATGATCTCTCGTCAACTGGTATGTTATTTCCCGTTTAGGCACAGTGATTTAAAAGTTGCAACAAACGTTGGTAGAAGCTTTTCAGCTGGAGAAGTTGACATCTCGGATGTCTATCCTGTACAACTTAGGCTTTCTGTTCTGCGGGAGACAAACTCTTTGGGAGTGAAAATAAGCAAAAAGGTATCTTTTAGCTAGCTCCAGTTTTCCATTATAATTCTTTCTTGATGTATAGAACATGGTAATGACTGCTTTAGTATGCTTCTGTCATGGATGTATGTATCGATATGTATGTAGCCAATCTTTCTTTCCTGCATTTCTTGTTTTGTTGGATCCCTTTTAACTGTATTGAAGAGGAATTTTAATCATTTGAAAACTTTTTTCCCCATAGCACGAGTTAGGTTTTCATGAATAATGATTATTTTTTTTTGATAAGTATAATATAAAGAGCACCCAAATGGGGAGTGCGTCCCATATACAAAAAGAGCCCTAGGGGCCAAGGGAACCCAAAAACTCTATTTTCTCTTCAATGGACTTACAATAGCGGCCCTCCACCCAACAAAACAAAGAAACTGTCTTTGATCACCCCCACAGAGGACTCCACACCTTCAAAACAACGTCTATTACGCTCCATCCAAATGCTCCACCACAGACAGTGGGGGCCACCCTCCAGAAGGGATGGGCATGGGCACCTACCGGCACACTCCTCCAAGAAGCCAAAACATCGCGAACCAACCGCGGCATCACCCACTCGATATGAAAAAGACAGAAGAGAAGGCACCAACAATCATAAGCAAACGGACAATGCAAAAGGAGGTGGTCAACGGATTCTCCATCCTTTTTGCACAAAAAGCACCGATTGACCACAATAAAACCCCTAATGTTCTAAGACACAGATTGCACATGAATAATGATTTCTATTTCACTAATGTTCTAAGTTTATGGATGTACCATTGAATTCTTCCTATACTACCCGAGATTTCCACTACTGAAGTTCCACAACATAAGGGCTTGTAGCTTTGCCTTGTATCCAGAAATTAAGCATTTGGAAATGCCTATTTTGCCAAGAAACTCAGTAGATTTTTTGTTTTCTAATTATTTTTTATATTTTCATATCATATGTTAATGCAAGTCCATGGACATTTGGAAGCGTCCGTAGTTCATGGATTATTGATTGCATCAAGTGAGTTAAATTTTGCATTCGGTTATCAGGTGAGCCGTATCTTCTTCCACGCCCAAAGGAGGAGCATTGTTCAAGTCCACATTGGGACCTGGGACATGGTTGCGTCATGCATGTCTTAGTTATTAGAAAATGTTTTTTTTTTTCTTTGTCTCTTAGAATTAGTGAACCTCTTTTTGTTGCTAGAGCAGCATAGTGCGAAATTATAAATTGACATTGGAGAGTAAATTCTGATGAATTTGTGGTTATAGGTGAAGTACTGTAATTGGTCATCCAGAAATGCTATTCACTTGATATGGCCTCAGTAGCAAGATTTTCACTTGCAGTTATTTTTACGGTCTTGGAGACCAAACTAAACTACATCTGTTTTGGTGGATTTGTCTTTTATTTGAATATTTTTGAGCTTTTACCAACCATTTACTTTTAAAAAAATCGGTTGAAGATCTTTGACTTGTATCCATTAATGGCTGGTACACGAGGCATTGAGATAATAGAACTTCAGAATTTGTTTATATTTCTGATTTTTCGTTCAGCATTTTTAGCATGGATTTGCAAAAATTATTGTGCACTTTACTTGAATTTATTGTGGGGATGAGTACATTAACCTGCCTTCAAGAAACGCCAAATACTAGCTACCTCTCTTCGCATTTCAAAAATTAACACTGACCTCCCCTCTAATTTAGGTCTGGGCAACACTGGCTTCCCCTGCTATAAAATTTGACATATTTGTTTGTTCAAAATTTATCTAACACCTGAGAATGTCGTTTCAAAATTTGAATTGATTATTTGGCCCACATTTTCTGCCACGTGTGAAATTTATGTGGAAAGTGTGGTGGTGGTTTTGCTAGAGAGAAATGGTAGGTGGTGGTGATTTTGTTACTGAAGTACTAAATTCGATTAGGTTGCATTGATAATGATTAAAAATTGCTTACTTGCGGGCCAGACAATTTTTATTCATGACATTAAGAGGGTAATTTGGTCTTTCAGTAAAAAGAGATGTTTTATGTAAAAAGTAATAAAAGCACAAGGGTCTAATAGTCGTTATACCCGTTCGGGTCAAAGCCAACACTGATAGGAGAGGTTAGTGTTATTTTCTAAATGTAAGGGGAGGCAAGTGTTATTTGGCCATTCTTTATGGGAGGTAAATATAATTTCCTTTCATTGTATTATGTTAATTCCACGTTTTTGATGATAAATGGAATATTACAAAATAGGGAGGGCAAGCAAAATAGTTGAAATTATATAGTATTATCTGTAAAAAAGAACCTTGCTTAGCCCTTTGGGTATCTGTTTTTATTTATTTATTATCACTTAAAGTAGAAATAATAAAGTGGTTATGCATTGTTTCGTTCATTGATGTGACCATGCCTTGTTTGGTAGCGTAAAAATGCCCAGCTTGTTCTAGAAACATTGGACAAGAAAATACTTTTGTTAACTGAATAAGAAATAGAAAAATAGAAAAAGAGGAAAACAGAATATCTTATCGTGTTTAGTCAGAAAAACTGCGAAGGACTAGACAATTGACAAGAGTGGCAAGGAAGCAAAAGAAATATATATATATATATATATATATATATATATATATATATATATATGAAGAAGAATTATGTGATTGACACAAAGAGATAGTAGCAGGAAGCATTGCCCCACATGGTCCATACCAAGAGTAAGGCTAACCTATTGCTTGCATACTCCAGACAGATTATAGAGCACTTTTGTTTCTGATAAAAAAACCTGAAAAATAAGAAACGTGCCCCCATGCAGGATCGAACTACTACAGACCTTCATTTTAGAAGACTGACGCTCTACCACTGAGCTATATGGGCTCATGTTATAGGGCAAAATGGGAATCTAAGGGTTTGATTGCAATAAATAATTGCCTATACGGAATCAGCCATGCAAAGAAATCATAGGACCTCGTTGCGACGCTGTTGCAATTGGCGATTGTCCTTATGAACTAGTTTCCTGGACAACTGTTGTCGAAAGCACTCACAACAAGGATCTGATATTGCAGCGACAATGATGGTGGTTGGCTTTGATCTGTGTTACTTTGGTTGTAGATGGTGGTTGTGGGTTTGGGTAATGACTGTGTTGGTCTGATTTGTACCCTATACGGTTCAGGTGTTTGATGTTTTGTTTTGCCGTTATTTGATTGGTGGGTTTTCCGTGAAGGTTGTCAATGGCAATGAATTGGGAGTAGGCGGCAGTTGTTAGCATATTTCTGATCTATACTACTCTGTATTAGGCTTAATTTTTCCTCCAAACTTAAATGAGAGCTCATCACTCGTCACGTATAACCAAATTTTAGAAAATGATACAAAGCCCACAAGAATAACACAGATGCTAATTCACGCTGTAGGTTAGAGAATGTGATGAACACCTTCTTCTCATCGGAGGGGAAGCTTGCAATGGATGGTGGTGGGTGGTGGTGGACCGGTGGTGGAGGAGATCTTATCACTGGGAAAGCTACTGGTGGACGGTGGAGGAGTTGGATTGTGGTGGTGGCAGTGGAGAACAACTTTGGGGGAAGGAAGAGTTATGAACTAGGGAGTTTTCATTTGGCACAAAAAGCTACAGTGATTTCATAAATATAAATAGATAAACAAGGTTTTGGTACTTACAAAATCGTGCCTTCCGCTCCAGTGTCCTTTTGAAAGTTTTTGGACTTCCTATAAACACTCTTGTGTCTCACCTAGTTCACCTTGATTGTTACTGGTTGTTCCTTTTGTGTGTCATATATTTTTTTGCCTTTGTGCTTTTTTTTTAGGACAATGCAGTCGAACGATTTAGAAGAGCCTGCAAGATTTTTGCCGTTGAAACTGATCCAGTAAGCATTCTAATTATTTCATATTTCTTTGGTATTTTGTCTGGTGTAATTGAATTGGCAAGTTTATTATTTGTGCTGTTGTGCAGTTACGCATTTGGGACTTTTCTGGGCAGAAGACTCCATTTTTCTTAAATGACAAAGTTAAGTGCTCTAAAGAGGCACAAAGGCAGTCCGAGCAGGAGGTAAGAGGTGGACATGTGTGATAAGATTTTTTTTTTTTTTTTTCCATTTATCACATAAGAAAATAAAGAACAACGTGTTCTTCTCATCAATCTTTGCATCTGCTTTATCACCTTTAAAACTTAAAAAGCTTGTATTGTGTTGTAGGGTTGTCATACTAAAATTTAAGTGAAATGTGATGGTGCACTGTTCTATTTTGATACTTTAATTACTCTAGCTGGCTGTGCATGGTTATGAACTAAGGGACACAATGAATGCAGTTGATGCATAATTATGATTATCATGATTATTTAATTTGAATCCCATGCATCTTTGAAATATGGAAACCCGGATTCTCATTTTATAAAGATCCATTAGTAAGAAAAACATGTTCAGTAGATTACTCGATTTACAAATTTACACTTTGAAGTTAATCTTCCCTTATTGATGTGTCTGGCATTACTTGAGGTTTGTAATGTTGTTGTACCAGACAATTTTGAGGTATATGTCATGGTATTTCTTCTTGATATTAAACAGTTTAATTCAACCCTAGAATGGAGGTGGATGGGGGTGGGTAATCTTACTAAATTGTGGTGAATAACCAAGATTTCTGACATGGAAATCTCTGGAAAAGGAAAAACCACGAGAACCCTCGGTCCGGGTTTGAAGTATATATTATTAGAGAAGGGAGTAAAACAAGGTTAACCAGATTCGTACCAAGGAGTACAACAAGGTTAACCAGACTCGTACCCATAAAAGGGGCATTACAATGCCTACAATCTTTGTCTACTGTAGGGTTCTCAAGATTTCTTTTATGAACCGCCTTGGTTAGCTCCTAGCCTCGTGGGTTGGCAGAAGTGCTGTCTTTGATCCCTTTCTCTCTCCATTCAAAAAGTCTCCAAAACACTATAATGCATGTTTTTCAAAAACTGTAGAAAATCCAACCATGTAGAAACAGCAATATACGTCGAATCCCAGCAAAACATGCATTATAGTGTTTTGGAGACTTTTTGAATGGAAACTAGTTTACACAGCAATAGACTTCGAATCCGATGAAGGCTCATTGGTGTCTTGTTGATAGATCTTAGATTCGCAGAATTGCAATTCACAACTTGCTTATATCTCTGCACTTCTATCTTGCATATATAGATAACAGAGGACAAAATTAAATACAAGTGTACAACTAAGTTATATAGAGATTATTTATCTAAGTTACTAGAGTTCATGTTTTTTTTTATGCATTCATCATCCTCTGTTGTGGTGTGTTTTCTCATAATCTGTTGACAACTACTACTACATTCTTTGATTAAATAGTTCAACACCACATTCAATCCATCTTCAGAGAATAAGCCTGCATGACTAGTGAGTCAGTTCTCCCCCCACCGAATCCTTTTGTGTGCTTGCAGTAGAAAACCCTAGTTCCTCAGAAACCCTTGAAACTGAAATTCACTACACGAGAATCAACCTGTGAGGAGTGAAGGCTGTTGACGAGCCGACAGGTGTCCTGGAATTCAGGGGATGTTTAAATGTTAGTTGAAGCTTTTTAGTAGCTATCGAACCAAAAGTGCAAAATATTCAAAAATCTGATTTCTATTGGGTTTCCAATATAAAATGTTGTCGGAGAAGCCTCGTTAATTTCTGAAATTCTCTCAAATAGATGATTGTTAAGAGATTAGCTCATTTATTTATTATTTATTTTTGAATGGTAAGAAACGCACACACCCACACATGAGCCCCATGGGGCTCGAACCCCTAACCTCCCCTTTGGGGAGGAAAGGTGATACCATCAAGCTACAAAGCCCTTGGTAAGAGATTAGCTCATTGTATTAGTCTTTTGTGGTACAGTTACTTGTTATGTAATGTACCGTAATGATTCTATTTTATATGTCTTATTATGTGACCTTATGTTTCTTCCTTTCTGGTTTTCCTATATGTAGATTCTCCTGGAGTTGCAAGTTTATGGTTTGTCTGATTCTACTAGAAGTAAAGATGTGAAAAAAGATGAAATGACAGCGCAACAACCTAGTGTAGTTTCATTTATGATGAATGGTAGTACTTGCCATACGAATTCCAATGGTGTTGGGAGTAATACTCCAGTCCTTTTTGGAAGCTCTGGTGAAGCTGGTTCTTTGGGGTTGACAGGGCTGCAAAACCTTGGAAATACTTGTTTCATGAATAGCGCCCTTCAGTGCTTAGCCCACACACCAAAACTTGTGGACTACTTTCTTGAAGATTACAACAGAGAAATAAATCATGAGAATCCCTTGGGCATGAAAGTATGCTATCGTTTATATTATAAATTTTGTCATTGCCATGCTTCTTTAAGGATCTCTCTCTCTCTCTCTCTGCATGCACGCGTGTGTGTATGTATGGTTATTAATGTTTAAATTTTCCTTTTTATTTTTTTTTATCAAAATAGAAGCAGTTTATATTTTTAGAGAGGACGCTGCTGAAGATGTTCCAAGAGTTTCTTAGAATGCCCGTCTTCTTTCCTAGTTATGATTAAATCTCCACATCTTGGCCAGGGTGAGATTGCTTTAGCATTTGGAGATCTTTTGAGGAAGTTATGGGCTCCTGGAGCAACTCCAGTAGCACCTACAATATTCAAGTCAAAGCTTGCTCGTTTTGCTCCTCAGTTTGGTGGTTTCAATCAACATGATTCCCAAGTTGGTGATCTTTTGGCTATGCATTGTCATTTTTAATCTTTATCCTACGTTTCCTATAACAAGAAAAGAACTCATGAACGGTTTGCTACAGGAGCTCCTTGCCTTCTTATTGGATGGACTTCATGAAGATTTGAATCGCGTAAAATCCAAACCTTATATAGAAGTTAAGGATGGAGATGGCAGGCCAGATGAAGAAGTATCTGATGAATATTGGCAGAATCATCTGGCTCGCAATGACTCCATTATTGTCGATGTGTGCCAAGTAAGTTATTTTTTCCTTTTGATAGTTCGGCATTTTTTTTATCTCTATTTCGGACAGGCATAGGTTTAATCTTTTTTGATTTGCGCCTTTGATGCTTGTGCTTCATAATGGAGCACAGGGGACCTCTGGGTTGCTTTGTCTTCCCAGGAAAATGAAGTTCTGGTTTCAAAATCATTCTATAATTAGGCTAGAATTAAGGTTATTGTTCTGTTCTGCTCCCAAACATGAGAAAAACAGATTCTGCTATTAGTAGTATATTAATATCTGTCCCCACTCCCAAGATGAGTATATTAACATGCTCTTGTGAGATTTTATTAACATCTGGTTCAATCTTGTTTCTCATTCATAGTCCTTATTATTTATTGAAGCACTGGGATGTCATGAACTGCCCCTCCCTCCAAAATGAAAAGAATTTTATCCCTGAAATTCACAACCTCGGAAGTCGATGCATAACAATCTATGTTATGAATTATTTTGCTTACTTAGTAATTATATATTTTGGGACTGCTGGTTTTGCTACTCCTTTGTTCGTTCCTGTCTAGTCTTCCACGAATTAGGAACGATAATCTCAACACATGTTGGATCAAGTGTTGCAGCATGGAAATATGTGTCTAGCAAGTAGCAACAATGGATATGCTGAAGTGATGGCCTCTTGATGAGAAGGTGATGATGCTTTCCGGTATCATGATATGAAACATTTCCTGAAAAGGAGTTTCCTAGAGCATTCTGCCTTAATATCAAACTGATTTCCCTATATATTCAATTATTGTATTTGTTTTCTTATGAACTTCATATGAGAAAAGTATAGAACACGCCATTTTTTCCTCTCGTTAACACGATATCAAATTTTAAAATTTTAATCCAGAAACTTAGTGCGTATGAATAACTTGGTGTGAGAAATTTAATGTTGACATTGCCTTTCCATCTCAAAATTTAAGGACTCTGGAAAACATCAAACTATCTGCCTTTGCAATTGTGCATTGAATTTTCTGGAAGGGCAGAATCATTTATAGATTTTTTGTGGTTACCTTAACTAACTAAAAACGCTCATACTGAAATCTTGGAATTTTTACTTTCAAACATTTCATCAGAATGTATGACAACTGCTGTGTTATATTTAATTAAACGGTTAACTTCCGAGACCTCACCTGATAACTAAAGGCTAAAAGCTTGACATGATCTCTCATCATTCTCAAGCCTATGAAATGGATTAAAAGCCCCGAAAATTCGAACTCACTGTCTGTGCACACAGACACAGACACAGACACAAACACACACATATATATATATATACACACACAAAATACCAGAATCACATAAATGAACCAAAAGAAGTCAAATTCACAGGCTCTTTGATAGGTAAATTATTTAAAAAGAAATGGAGATGGGTTGTCAGGCAAGAGAGACCCTGATGATGTCAATAGCAGCCAGGGTGGTTTGGCCAAACTTTGGGCAGCTTTGGGGGTTGTGGTGCGGTACATATATTTATTTTGTGTGTTCAATTGCTATCTATAATTGTTTATAGAAGGGAAAAGTAGTAATGTATAAAGTTTCTTTTAACAGGGTTAACAGATTGTTAACGGCAGGGGAGAATGGGAAAATCAATGGATTTTCTGGCAGGTTGACCCTATATTCGTAAAAATGTTTATTCAAGAATCACTGTTACTTGCCATGGGAGGTTAACCCGATTTTTTTATAGTTTCATCCGACGGCTACCCCAAAGCTCAACGGAGGGCAGGAAAATTTATTCTTAAATTATTATATACACAGCTTGAGTAGATTAAATTTAGTCTGTTTATTTCCCCGAGGTGTCTGCCTTTATATTTTCCTGATTTGATAATTGTGATTGGGTGTCTGTTGCGCACTATTGACAATAATTGATTTATGTTTCATTGAATAAAATAAATCCTAATCAATTGTTATTTCAGGGTCAGTATAGGTCCACATTAGTTTGTCCAGATTGCAGAAAGGTCTCCATAACATTTGATCCATTCATGTACGTATCATTACCTCTGCCCTCAACAACAATGCGAACAGTGACTGTGACAGTTGTCAGTACTGATGGAAGTGCTCGGCCATCTTCTTATACTGTTACTGTTCCCAAGAATGGAAAGTTTGAAGCTCTTATTGAGGCTTTAAGCACTGCATGTTCTTTGGGGGTTGATGAGACCTTCTTGGTGGCAGAGGTATGTTAGCACTAGCTTTATTTGGATTAAGAATTGGGTTGCATGCATTATAGATCGATGTAATCATGATAACTGTTTTCTTCTTGAGCTCTGAAACTGTATATTATTTACAGATATACAACAATCGCATTATACGTTATATAGAGGAACCAACTGATTCATTAACCTTAATACGAGATAATGACCGACTGGTGGCTTATCGGTTACCAAAAGATTACGAAAAGGTCCCCATGGTTGTTTTTATGCATCAGCGGATGGAAGAGTAAGTTAAATTTGCTTCCTAGATTGACCTGCTGTTTTATTAGCTTTAATTTAAATTTGCATTATACTTGATTACTTACATCTTTAATAGAATTTTAAAAGTTCTCGTATGAGAAGACTTATTTTCTCTGCAGTTTAAATGTCCAATTATGACAGTTAAGAAATTTGGGATTACAAATGTAAATTCAGGAAAATGTGTTAACAATATAGAAATTTGATTTTGTAAAGAGTTCTTTGGGCACTCTAAGATTATCTATTTATATTGGTTTAACCCCAATGCATTTGAGTCTATTTCTTAGTTACTTGCCTCTGCGTAAACCCATACTTCTCTTGCCCCGACCAAACGGCCACCCCCTAATTACTAGACCGACTTGCTATAATAATTCCATAAACACCTAGCGATCTTCTTAATGAGAGAGTTTCTCTATATACTTCTACACTTCTATTAATTCACTCTTTCCAAGGTTCTATTTCGCAATCCTGGTTTTACTTGTAGAACCAGGATTGCAAAACCACTGACCTGCGGCTTTCAATCACAGATCTCTAATTAAACTTTTATTCCCACTTTGCCAGGCAATATATCCTGGGGAAGCAGACAAGAAGCTTCAAAGAGTTTGGAATTCCTCTTGTAGGAAGTTGTAAATTCGTAAATGGATCTGATATCCGTAGTCTGTATCTGAAACTACTCAGACCATTCCTGATATCGTGTGACGTGCCTGTAAATGGTTATGACAACATTGAGAGCAATGCAAATGCAGAAATGGCACCTTTGGAGGACGGCTCAAGTCCCCTTTCAGGTTGCGGTGCAGACTCTGCTGATAAGGAAGGGTCTGATACAAATTCCAATGCTGAACTAGAGTTTCATGTGACTGAAACTGACAAGAATGGGACAGTCAAGGATTCCAAGGTTGTTATGAATGAGCCGGTAACATTCATGGCTGTGCGTGGGCGGTCTAGTGTTCTTGTGCGTTGGCCAGATAAGATGGTGGAACAGTATGATACACATCTTCTTAGCCAATTACCAGAAATTTTCAAGTCCAGTTTCTTTGGGAAAAGACCTCAAGAGTCTGTTCCACTGTACAAATGCATTGAAGCATTCCTCAAGGAGGAGCCTCTTGGACCTGAAGACATGTGGTCAGTGCGTGCATCATAAGTGTTTTGAATTCTTATGGAAATATTATTTCACCTTGGACATCTAGCATTTGCCATCTTATATATTTGGGAGGGTCATGAAAATTTGTCCTCCTTTGTTTCAGTTTTGTTTTCTTAGTTTACCTCCTCGGTCCCCCCCTCTTTAAAACAGATCATATGTTTAGAAGACATCTAGTATGGCTCATTTGCAGCTGATGACCCTTTCCATGTTCTACCCCTTGAGCAGTTGGTAGATAGGGGTACTTTTACAAGTGAGAAAACTACCTTTAGATTTGTTTTCTTTTTAGATTCTTGTAATGGGCAAGTCATTATCCGACAGCCAAAGCGAAATGACAAATTTTCTGGGAATATTGAGTAGAATTCTTGTAACATTCTACATTTCAGTTGTTTATTGAAATACTCGTCACTATCATGATTTTAATCCTCATCAACTCCATCACCATCACCACCACCACCACCATCACCATCTTTGTATGTCATTTAATCTACTTCTACTTTTGCGGCTAACATAGCAGTCCATCAAACATATAGTTACCCTTCTCTCTACCAATGATTGTTAGGAAAGGAATCCTTCTATTACAAAAACAGAAAAAAAAAATATTTGTTCTTCTTTTCTTCTCCATTTTCTTTTAAATGACCTATATTTCTATGCTAATTATAGGTACTGTCCTAGCTGCAAGAAACATTGTCAAGCAAGTAAAAAGTTAGATCTTTGGAGACTGCCAGAGATTCTAGTTATTCATTTAAAGAGGTTCTCTTACAGCCGTTTTTTGAAAAACAAGCTGGAGGCATATGTTGACTTCCCCATCCATAATCTTGATTTATCCACATACATTGCCCACAAGAATGGTCAAGCATCTAATCGTTATATGCTTTATGCTGTTAGTAATCACTATGGTAGCATGGGAGGTGGTCATTATACTGCATTTGTCCATGTAAGTGGTCTTTCATTGCTCTATTGAGTTTTGCATAGCTTTTCTTCTATGTTAGAGCCTATTTTATGTTTTATTTTCCTTTTTTCTTTGAGTACTTGGTGACAGCTTAAATTTGTTCTGCGTTTCATATAAAATTGAAAGTAGATTAGCATTGGAAAAATTTATACTCCCTCCGTCCCACAATAGCATTGGGTTGACTAGTGTGCAATTTTCAATTTTGCCCTTAATGATATAGTATTATGGTGAGGTCCGGTATTTGTTTAAAGTTAGTGGAAGAAGGGTAGTTGGGGAAAGTAGAATGTTAAATTGCATTGGAATTCGAACTGGACAAATATTTTGGGACAAGTAAAGTTGCAATAGTGGACAACTAATATGGGATAGAGGTAGTAATAAGTACTAAGTAGTAAGTTTGAAGAACAATTAGTCCAATTTTTAGAAGTTATTGATTTTTCCCGAAAACCATTTCAAGGACGCTTCATGAAATTTCCTTGGAACTTTATTCCCAAATGCTATCGAAATCTATAATTTCACAGTCAGTACACTTTTATGTCTTTGTATTGTAGTCGTACTCACGAATGACAAGGATTGAATGCACTTGTTCTTGGGAATTGTGGGACAAAGCTTAATTCCTATAGAATTGAATTCCGCAAGTGGTTGAGTTCTGCTATTTTATAAGGACCTGTATTACTGGAAATCCGCATACTTTGTCTGTGGACCATTCACTATTAAACGAGTCTGGTGCTGAAATTAAGCTTTCTGTTTTATTGAAAATATGCAATTCCTGCAGCAATGTTGTCTAATATACCATTGAAGTGATGTTCCTATTTGGTCATTAATGACGTGATGCTGTCTACCAGCATCTAGTCAATGAACTTTGCTATCTCTCTCTAGATTTTTTGGCCTGCCAACATTGGATTACATTATAGGGAGCAAGCCTCACCTTAATTACCACTACTACCCAACACTTACAGCTCCACAGAAGAGGCTAATATTTGTTTAAATAGATCCAGGGGCATTACATGCTACAAGGAGATTTACCATAAGGCTAGCTAGTGCCTTCCAATGAGTGATTTTACCCCTTCGTGAGTAAGGTTCGTTACTATTAGGACTTTAATTTCTCTCTACTGGTTTCAATTTCTCTCTGTTACGATTTTAAAATTTGATTGTTGACAGCTTTCATGTAAAAGAGGCTTAGTTTAATATTTATTTTGGCTCATTCTTGGTCATAGAGCTGTTTTTTTTTTTCTTTTGAGATGTTCAACAACATTCTTATAACAAAGATAATACAAAGTTTGATGAAGATCGGATAGTGATTACCAAACGTTCTTCCATCAGGGACAGAATTATTTCATCACGCTTTTAGATGTGTTCTTATTTGTTATAAGGTGATAAGAAGTTGCAAAGTTACCTTAGTTTGGTTCGATAAATGTTTCTTCGACACAAATAGTGGTTTTTCCAAAGGTGCTTGCCTAGAGTGATTGCTTTGCATGGCGAAATGCTGTGCTTGCAGTTACTCGGAAGTAGAGTGGATAGCTATAGCGATAAGTCGATAACTGGGTAGCACATCTAGTGATTTAGTGGTAGGAGGCTGGAGTGATGATAGTGCTGTCATTAACGGTAATTCAACAGCTTGGTGAGTTTAGGATAGAATTTCAAATTAATTAGTTGACATTGTATTTCCTATTGAACGCAGTTGGTTATGAAGAAATAGGGTTTTTTATCTGAAGAGGTCGCATCTTCTTTGCCGGCTTATTAATTTTCATGGTTGAGTGAATACCTGAACTTTCTTAAGTTTGAACTTGGTAATTCTTAAAATTCAATTAATCCAATAGCAAAGTAAAGGACTTGTCGGTCTACCTCTAGGTCTATTTTTTCTGGACTTGGGTTGTGTTTGGAGTGGATATATCTAGGTGTCAGACAATATTGAATCCCTTAAGGAATGACACAGGGACACTTGCGAAACTTAATAGAAGTGGATGTGTGAATATTCTTTTTCAGTGCATGTCCAACTAAAAGGGTAACGGAATTCCATACTCCTGTCTAAGTATGATGTGTCCGACACGTGTAATTCAACTACTTTTGAGGAGTCCATGAAACGTACCTCTAGATCTAGTTCTTATTCCTTCCGGGTTCTGCAAGTTTAAAGCTCTTTTTATCTATTATAGTACTTTCTTTTGGTTTGATGATATCATGTTGCAGTTAGAAGCTCAGCGCCAAATATGCTGCTTAACTTGATATCTTTGGTAAAAGGTTACTGCCACTGTTCACATTTGTATATATGGTTGAAGTTCTTTTTTTTTTTTTTGTTGGTTTTAGAAAAGAAAAAAAAAAGAGTTATTAAATTGTTTGCTTTTATAATGTTTCTCTTGGTTCCTACCCAAGGCTAAATTCCGTTTTTGTTATTACTTTAGGGGTTTCCTTCCTTGAAGGGCCGAAATGGGGGTGCTACTTGATCTCTACATTATCTCATTCAATGCATGTATGAGAGTGCTAGCATTCCTAGATGACCGAACTTGTTAATTTTACTACTCTTTACCGTAGTTCTGTATTATATTTGTATTCCGGAATCATAATGAATAGGGAAACTGGAAGTCCAGTTAACTCGCGAAGTATAAATCTTCAATTAAATTTCCCCTTAGTTTAATTAAAAGTGATTGTCATATATAATAGCTTATCTGCGTTAAATTTAATTGCTTCGAGTGTTTTTGCCGTAATGCAGCATGGGGGCAATTGTTGGTACGACTTTGATGACAGCCATGTTTCTCCCATCAAAGAGGACAAGATAAAAACTTCAGCCGCTTATGTTCTGTTCTACCGTAGAGTTGCAGATAGCTAACATCAGAAAATTTTGAAGCTAGGTCACTTTTTTTGTAGCGTAGTCATACAGTATCATATCGAAGGTAGCATTCTTTGGTCTCTGGCATTATTTAGTCCCCAATTCGTTGAGTTTCTGGCATCAATGGTAGAAAGAGGAAGATTGAAAGGTTTAAGATTTGGCTGTGTCACAACTGAAGAGCTGTGATTCACACTGAAGAGCATTTTCTATATCTGTAACCCCATTGTTAATTCATTTTCACTAATACACTGATGAGGTGGTATGTATCATACACTTCAACCATATTAATTTATTATTATTATTAAATTTTTTTTTGCCCTTAGTACTTTAGTGTATTTGTGTTATTGACTTTATTTGGCAGGCCATTTCTGCAATTATTTGTGCTCGATAGATTCTAATGGTGTAGATTTATGCATCATCCTTTCACTTGAATGATTTTTTTCCCAGTATCTTCTCTCATAGGTCATGTGTTCTAATTTTGTGCAATAGTTTTTCATAGCATGTTATTTCGTGTTAGTTTTGGTTGACCTCTCTAACCCCGAAAACTCGGGTGTTATGTGAATCGATTGTTAGGTCTATTAGCGCATCAGGTATGGCAATAGCCAAACTTGACGGTTATGCCATATATTATGGCTAGCCACCTCAACATTTGAGCTGATGTGGCTAGTCACTTTGCATAGTATGGTGTTAAAAGAGGGTGAGTGAAATTGTGGGATCCTTTTCATTTCTTTTCGACTCTTTAATGGAGTACATTTTTTTTGACTTTTTAATACACTTGTGGTGTCCCTTCCATCTCTTCTGTTTAATACACCGGCACCCCATTTGGATATTTATAGTTTCATCCTCTTTAGTTTATAAGTTGTAACAAATATTGCTTTTGGCATAGTCAAAGTTATTCAATGCTTACGTCATTACTTTTTCAGGAGTAAAATATCTATATTACCCTTAATTATGTGTGAAGTCATTTAAGCCTATGCATGGGTATATAAGTGATTTTACATCTTCGATTACTTGCGTTGATAAATTTGAGAGGGTGAAATTGTAAATATCCAAAAGAGAGAGGATACGAGTGTAATTTAGTATCTCGAGGGGGTGACATTATAATTATCCCTTATTTTTATACATTTGAAAAGCTGGCGGCCAACTCTATAGACATTCAGTAAATGAACCCTACCGATAGCCACTCCCACACCAACCTACCCCATTACTCACACACCTCACCAGCTAACCACCCAATGCACCATACTGGATGCTCTTATGCTTTGTTTGGTTGGAGGGATGAAAAAATGGTTGGAAGGGAGAGCAGGATGAATGAATGAGATATTCTTAGGGAAGTGATTGAGTTGCTCTTATTTTGTGTTTGGTTGAATGAAATGGATAATAGAAAGAATGGATGTAGTAATACATTTTTCTTGTTTGGTTGAAAGAAAGAGATTTATAACTTTTATATTAAATTTACAAACATATCCTCAATATGTATAATATATTGTATAAGAACATAGTTAGGAAGACTAAAAATGTCAATTATTATAATTTGAGAGAAGTTGGTTATTTTCTCTCTCATCTTCCGCGCAAATTTGGGCGGATTGAAAAATGTGAAAGGATGAAGGATGCTTTATCCCTCTTTGTTTCATTCCTCTTTTCCTTTCCCTCCAACCAAATACAAAAAAATTATACTAATCTCCCTCTTATCCCTCCCTCTTCAATCCATCCCTCTAAACAAACATAGCATTAGAGTCAAAACTCTTTCATGGTTGGGTGGATGGACCTACATGTTTGAAAATGTTGTTTCGGTTATTTTTTTGTCCATTTCATATTTTATAAATTTGCATTTAGTTGAGACTCAAATTTATGTATATAAACATATATACACAAAATTAAAGTGTGGAATAAGGTTCTTACTCTAAAAAAAATATATATGATGGCAATGACACAAGTCTTGTCATCTAGCATGGTTTGCAGTATCATTCAATTTTATTAGATATATGTTCCATAATTTATCTAATATATATGCATCATTTCTAAACTTCATTGGCCAATTGAAAAAGTGATGCAAAATTTAAATTCAAATAAAAAACTTTGCAAATCTAAAAAGAAATATTAGAGAAGATAAAACTATCACCAACATCCATACTACAGTAAGATTAAACCACCACCTTTATTAAAAATTCAATTTGGGAAAATATATATTTAAAAAAAAAGACCAAAATTTAAAAGGAAATTCATAGATGAGAATAAAAACTTGGCTTTAACTTTAAAAATTACAAGAAAAAAGATCCAGAGTAAATGATTTTGGAAATTATATTTTAAGATTACATAAAAATTTAAGACATATGTCAAAAAAACCAAATAGAAAGAAAAAAAAATGGGTCATATGGTTACGGACGCCTACACGAATATTATGTTCCATTTAATGAAATGTCTTGACGTCCAAGTTTCACTTTTCCGGGTTTCCCCCTCCGGTCTCGTACACACACTAATATATATATGGGTAAATAGCTTAAACCCCCCCTAAATTTTACTCTCTTTCCCTACTATCCCCCCTCAACTATGAAATGAGCTTAAAACCCCCTAAAGTTTTATAAAATGTTGCACCATGGGCTTGCCTTCAATTTTTTTTACCCTTTTACCCTCCAAACTTTTTGTATTTCCACCTTACCTTTAATTCTATCCTTACTATTATATTTCTTAATTCTTTATATTACAAAAATATTATTTCTTTAAGTTAGAATATTATTTATGTCATTTACCTTTAATGTATTAGACTAAATATACTTTCAAATGTTAATTTTTTTTTTGTAAGTTTTAATTATTTTATTTGTAAATCAATTAACTTGTTATTAAATTTTAGTTTGATTTAAATCATAAAACTCAATCCTAATTAATATATTCATAAATAAATAACAATTTATGAATATATTTTTATGAAAAGAAAGTTTCATTTGGGCAAAAAAAAATTTTAATTAGGACAATGAGTTTTATGATTTAAATGAAATTAAGTTTTATTGGAAAATGATATATATTTTGGAATATATATATATAATTCGTCAAAAAAAAATATTTTTCGAATTGTTTTAAAAAATTATGATTTTTTTCCAAAAAATAAAAATTTTGGGAAAAATATATATTATGTTCCAAAATATGATTTTTTCCGAAAAATAATTTTTTTGAGAAAAATTTATATTATTTTCCAAAATATGATTTTTTTTCCGAAATATATATTTTTTATATTTTAGAAAATAATGTATATTTTTCATAAAAAATTCATATTTTTTAAAACAATTCAAAAAATATATACTTTTGACGAATCATATATATATATATATATATATATATATTCCAAAATATACATATTTTTTCAAAAAATAATTTTTTTGAAGGTTTGATTTCACTAAACCCTCTTATACTATTGATGGTAGTTTAGGTATTATGACTCAAAATCATATTTTGGAACATAGTATATATTTTTCGGAAAAAATTCATATTTTTGAAAATAATATATATTTTTCTCAATAAAATTTATTTTTCAGAAAAAATTATATTTTGGAACATAATATATATTTTTCTCAATAAAATTTATTTTTCAGAAAAAATTATAGTTTGGAACATAATATATATTTTTCCCAAAAAAATTATTTTTCGGAAAAAATTCATATTTTTTAAAAGAATTCGGAAAAGATATATTTTTAACGAATTATATATATATTCCGAAATATATATATTTTGTTCAAAATATATATATTGTTTTCATAAATTGGATTTATTTATGAATATATTAATTAGGATTGATTTATATGATTTAAATCAAACTAAAATTTAATACCAAGTTAATTGATTTACAAATACAATAATTAGAACTTATTAAAAAAAAAATACATTTGAGAGTATATTTAGTCTAATATATTAAAGGTAAATGGCATAATTAATATTGTAACTAAAAGAAATAATATTTTTGTAATTTAAAGAATTAAGAAATATAATAGTAAGGATATGATTAAAGGTAAGGTGGAAATAAAAAAAATTTGGAGGGTAAAAGGGTAAAAAAATTTGAGGGCAAACCCATGGTGCAAGAAAATGAAAGTTGAAGGGGGTATAATTAATTGAGGGGGTATAGTAGAGAAAGAGAAGAAAATTGAGGGGTATTTTTAGCTATTTACCCTATATATATATATATATATATATTATAGATAGATATAGAGATAAAATAATACGGCTATTTTTAGAGAGAGAGAACAGAGTGTTTTTGGCGCAATTGTTTTCGGAAGCTTTTGAAAATGGCGAGCAAAGAAGAGATGGACAACAAACCAGTGAAGGTTCAAGACGAAATCGTTGCTATCGATCTTCCAGCTCCCACTGGCTGGTCCAAGAAGGTTCCCTCTTCTCTCCCTACCCTTTTGTGCCCTAATTTCATTTCTTCCTGTTCTTCGAATTCAATATTGTTTCAAACCCTAACTCTTTCTCTGTGTGTGATATGGCTTAGAAAGTAGACTATTAGATTCGCTGCTTTAAATTTATCTCAAGATTGTGTGTGTGTTTCTGTGTGTGTGTGATTTGGGACATAATAGAAAGTAAACTATTACATTCACTACTTTTATTTATCGTCATGATGAGAAAATGAATGTTATAGATATAAACAAGATCTTTAGCTTTGTTGGAAACTAAACATGTAACCATGTATAAATATATCTATCTATCTATCTATATATATATATATATCTGTGTGTGTATATATATGGGTTTAATTACGAAGGGAACAAATGTAGATGAAATTTGGACATGGGTTATATCTAATCCATTACTGCCATAGTGATGAGAGATGTAAATTGGAATCAAAATCTGTTAGTGGCCTTCAAAATGGAACATGGTTCCAAGGTTCTCATTAGGGTTTGGATTTTGTTTGTAAGTGAGGACATTGTGCTGCAGGTATTGGGTCTTACTCTTCTTTTTGGTGTTTTTTATGTCTTCCCAATTGGTTTACCTTGATTTTGTACTTACTATTTTTTCTGTAATTGTCAACACAAATTTTGAAATATTGGCAATAGGTTTCATTATTTTATTTTAAGAAGAATAAATATATAGGTTTGCCAAGATTAGCATGACTGGGCAGGTCCTGTCCCGTCCTTGAAGTCATGCATATGGAATCCCTTTTGTTTTGTAATGTCAGATATAGAACATAATAGTATAAACCCTTCACGGGTTATGGTGCACGCAGGGGGTTTGATAAGAACCCGTATCCCATTCCCATTATATATATGTTCATTTTATATAATCGGAACTTAAAGGGAAAAAAAATACTTAAAGTGATATAACCTAACAAATCCTCAAAACTTTAATTTCTTTGCTCTTTAATGGTCTTCCGATTTATTATTATTGTTTGTAGATCCAAATAGTTAATTATTCCACTATTAAAAAAATACACAAACGAAGCGGGGTAGACCGGGCATTGGTTTGCTTGTCTCCTGGCAGTAGCAGGTACGGAGTTCGTAAAATAAACCCGCCACGAGTATGGGCGAGTATGGAATTTCTATTAATTAAATGGGACGGGCCGTACTTTTCCAGTTGCCATTTCGGTATATGGAACTCTTTAAAAGGATCGGGCTTTCGTATACTGGCTTTAATTTCATGTCCAAGTATTTAAACTTTTAACCTAGTTTGTTTTGATAGGCAATAATAATTATCCAAGTTTGCTGGTCCTTCAAGAAACTATAATTGAGAAATGGCACCTGCTGATATTTTCATTTCAATGCTAAATATTCATGACGTATAGATGGTATTCTTTTACACATCATTAAACATTCCTTGTTAATTCTTTATGATTTTGGTAACTAAATCCTTGTGTCCTAGAATCTTACCTTTTTAAGAGTAGTGGTTTGAGCTCCCTTGTTTATTTTTGGTATCTTACGCATTTGCGTACAAGTGTGAATTATGGTTATTGGGGGGGTGTGCCTATTAATTTTCTTATGTATTATTAGTATTGACAGGGGAGAGGGGACAAAGACATTTATGTGAAATCAAAAGGCACGTGTGTTTGTGTATTATCCACCCAAACCAACTTCTCAAAGTAGGCATTTGAGCTCCTCCCCTGATCTTTCATGGTTGTGAAGTAATAGGCATACAAGTTAGTGCCAGGGACAAATCTATGTGTGGACTAGTGGGGCCTCGCCCCCCACTGAACTTTTTTTTTAATTTCCCATAAACCCAAGTCTTTAGTGAAATTGTAAGATTGCCCCATAAGGTCGCCCCCACTCAAATTTAAATTTGTAAAATCGCTCCCACTGAACAAAAATTCTGGATCCGTCATTGGTTAGTGCCATGTGCCTCCCTAACCAACTCCTTTTTTAATTGTTTTAGTTAATGGTGTTGATTTTGTAAGAGGGAGAATAATCAAGTGGACAACATGTTTATCCAACATGTTGTAAAAGAGCCTATTTGGGTCATAAATAGGTTGGAAGGTTAAACACGCATGCGACAAATTTAATTAGCATGTCAATTTTGGGTTGAGAATATTACGATTGAAGTTAAACCCATATACTCGGTGTTATGTCCCCTAAATAGTAATTTTGGAGTTGCAAAATGCAGTTGTGTAGGTTGTCGGTGTTGATGGCTAGGATTATGTGGACTCCAGATTGCGAAGTGATACTTTGTGGATGTGTAGAAGTTGGAATTTGCGAGGCCTATAATCATGTTAACTATGACTTCTTGATTAGAATTATGGGCAAGATGGCATTAAGGGAGAATTGGAGAAGGCAGATTCATTTCTATGTCTTACCGTGAAAACATTCAGTCTTGGTGAATAAATCTCCAGCAGGGTCTTTCAGAAGTTCCCAAGGGCTGAAACAGGTCCGTGCACTATCCCCTTCTTGTTCGCTGTGGTGATAAAGGCCTTTATTAGGGTGAGTAGGAGGGCAGCTGCTCCTGCATACATTAAGGGGCTCAAGGTGGATAGAAGTGCATGCCATCATTTGGAAATATCTGTTGTAACAAACGCACCAAATTACACGAAATCAAAACAGAAAAATAAGCATGCCACACAAAGAACACAAATATTTACAAGGTTTCGCACAAGTCGTGCCTACGTCCTTGGCGGAGATCCGGTGAAAGTTTTCAGCATGTAAGAAATAGGAGATTACAAGTACAGCCACAAGAGACCCTAACTCTCTCTCTCTGCTCATTAGGGTTTTTTTTCCTTCTCTTAACTTCAAACCCTAATTGTCCTTATATTTGTAACGGGCTACAAAAGAGACTAAACAGACCCACGGCCCATAAGAGTAAAACGGGTCAATTTTTTTTCCAATTTTCGGGTCAACCGGGTCAAATCCAAATTCTGGCCATACTATCACAATATCTCATCTTCCTTTTGTACATGATACTATTATGTTTAGTGGTGCAACATTGTGTCTGATACACTTCAAAGTAATGGTTGTGTCAAAGATTAAAATCAAAAGGATCAATATTGTTTTAGTAAGGAAAGTTGGTACTATTCTTGCGCATGCTGATTTTTGGGGTGATGTGTTGGGGCTTTTCTGGGGAAATATACGGGATTACCTTTAGATTCTCGTCAAGGGTTTTGTTTGTTTGGGAGCTTGTGGATAAGATGTTTGTGGGAAGGCTTGTTGGTTAGATGCAATATATCTTAAAGGGTGCCCAACTCTCTCTTAATAAGAGTACCCCCTTTCAAAGCTTCCTACTTTCAAAAGAGTGCCCAACTCTTTTGCAATATATTACTCTTTATTTCTTACTCCTTCAATCAAAGTAAAATAGATTGAGAAGTTGCAAAAGAGTTTTGTGGGGGAAATGGGTGGTGAATTTGGTCACTTGGTGAGTTGGGAGGTTTGGTAAACCTGTTAGAGTAGAGGTTTGGTGTTTGAAACTTTATTTGTTCAAAAAAGCTTTAATTGGAAAGTGGTTGTGGAAATATTGGAGAAAGAGAAATTATGGAGGACTGTAGGGAGTAAGGTTAGTGAGGACCCAGGTGGTTGGTGCTTTAGCAGATGCATGCCTCAGCAGGAGGTTTTTTTTGGCAAAACATCTATAAGGATTATGACAAATTCTCCAAGTATAAACTGGTTCAAGTTGCAAACCAGGAGATCATAAGATTCTAAATCGTTGCCTGGTGCGATGATAAGCCTATTGCCTATCTGTTCAGGGGATTGTTTAGGATTGTGGTCAACTAGTAGGGTCTGGTTATCATCTTGAAAACGGAAAAGTGAAGTGGGATGTTTACTTTGGTGCATCAATTAAGACTGGAAATAGAGATGGTCTTAGATTTCATTGGTTAGATTTATCAACAGCCGGTGGCTAGGGAGAATGATGATGAGTGGTGGTGTTGCAGGTGCAAATGAGATGAGTAGTCAGTGCCCAGTCTCCTTTTGCCCTGAGCGTTACTGAGGGACAGAAGGCGTGTGATTTTAGCTGTATTTAGGATGCGTTGTGTTATGCCGGCTTCTGCAGATCCTGATTCGAGGTAAATTCATGAGGAAGTGGTATTTAGGATCCACGCCAGCAGTGGAAGTTGTTGAGTCTTGGGGTACAGTGGGAAGGCAACCTTGAGTTGCACGGAGGGTCAGTCGGCTTTGTATTTAATGGGGATTGTGGCGAGAGAAATAGGAGATTTTTATGGTCCGGAAGCACTGATATGTTGCTAAAATGCTATATTGAGTTACTTAGTTAAAATTTCCTGCTTTTAGTTTTCAGTTTTATGTATATGAGATAACTATGTGAAGGGATTTCTTTAGATCCATTCACAAATGGTTGTTAATGATATGGATCCTAATATGTATATGGTTCTCTAGTCTCTACTCATTTGTCTTGCTTGTGTTTTTTCCGCCCAACTCCAGTGGCACCCTGTGTGTTTTGATTTGGCTCCACAGTGCTTTCATTTCAACTCCATCAATCCAGATTGAACCAAGATGCTTTTAGTGGAGAGTAGAGAAAGGCTTGGCCAGTTTGATTTCTAGCAGATGAAACATGTAATGTCCTGGAAAACCTTGGCAGTTTAGCTCCTCATAAGAATTAATTTTGTTTACTGGAAAAATTTAAAATGTCAGATGGGAACAACAGCCGACTACTTGAAGCATGTGAATAGTCGGCTGTGTTACTGTCGGCCAGTGTTTAGATAATTTTATCTGTTAATAAGTTGTGACTGGGATCTTCTTGAGAGTCATATAAATGAGGGGGTGTACAATATCAAAACAGTGTCAGATATATCTATTGATGCCCTCAGTTGTATCTTCTGTGCCCTGTGACCCGGGTGATAAGAACCAGAACCTGGTCAGGTCGTAATCCCAACTTTGCTGGATTACAGGAAAGATCAACAGATTGGTGGATTCCGGTCCTTCTTGGAGAAGAAGAAGGACAAGATCTATTCAACGTGTCAAAGACGCTGTGAAATAAAGTTTTTATGAGGGGAATCTAATTAAGATGTGTCATAATAGTGCTTTTGCAGTTAATTCCGCCTTATTTGCTCACTCAAGTTTCTTTCCAATAGTTGAGGCCTTTTGCCACAGGGAAAATGTTTGGCATTTGATTTTTTTTTTTTTAATTATTGGAGATTGTCAAAACTGATGATTGAACTTCTATCATCAAATAGTCTGTGGATAATATTCCTAAACTATTTTTCATTATGCTTTAGCTCTTTGTCTTAGTTTTTTCCAAGATTGGAATTAATGTTTAATTGTTTGCCCTATGCAGAATCAATTCATAAATTTTTGCCACTCTTTTCTTTATTACTATCATTATTATTATTTAAGTTATTTTTTTTGTATATTTGTTAAAAAAAAAAAAAGAAAGGAAAATTTAGGTTACTGCTCCCTTGTTCCATGTGCAATTTGGAAGGGAGGCAATTATATTCTTCAATAATGCTGAGCTTCGGTCAACATCATTATTTGATTGATATAACATGTCATGAGCTTTCTTACATTAGAAATGAGTCGAATGGCTTGATGTGATCGATCTAGATGATTTACGACTGGTCTATATGGCTTCTCAATGCGTAAACTTACTCCTTTTCAAAGTTCCTCGAGGAAATTGGTGATTAGTTATTGTGCCCCCTGAAAAAGAGGTTTTATTGTGCTGGATTGCAGGGGATGGATGTTCTCAGTTTTGGAATTACATAGCATATTGGTTAATTTAGTTTGTCACTATTAGTTTATTCATTTGTGTATATTTTCTGTGTACAGTTCTTGCCAAAGAATGGTGGGACTCCTAAGAGGAATGAGATAGTGTTTGTTTCGCCTACTGGTGAGAAGATCGTAAATAAGAGACAGTTGGAACAGTATCTGAAATCTCACTCTGGAAGCCCTTCTGTCTCTGAATTTGACTGGGGCACAGGTGTACACCAGTCTCTCTGTCTTGTGGTTTGTTTATGTATCATTTACAAAAAATGCAAGTGCTTAGGATTAAGACTTTGATTTACCTTAAAAAGTGGTGCGATGAATTGCTTGACTCGAGTCTGCTGCTTTACTCCTGTGAAACAGGTGATACTCCAAGGCGCTCTGCAAGGATAAGCGAGAAGTCAAAGGCGACGGAGACGCCAGAACTTGAGCAGCCTAAAAAAGTGCAAAAGAAGTCGAGCTCAAAAAAGGGTAAGAAAGAGAAAGAGGACAACAGTGATGGAGAAGGTGCAGCTGATGAAGTCAGAGAAGCTGTTGCAGAAGAAACCGAAGTAAGTGCCGAAGAGGAAATGAAAGACGCAGAGGATGCAGGGGACGACAGCATGGGAGAATTGGACACTGAAGAAGCTCTTGTAGGTAAAGATACCATGAATGACTCTGAGAAGAAAACTGAGATAAAAACTGATGAAAGGAACATGGAAAAACTGGGGAATGTGGAAGAAGCTGTTACAGAAGAAACCAAAGTGAGTGCCGAAGTTGAAATGAAAGACGCAGAGGGTGCAGGGAACGACAAGAAGGGAGAATCGGATGCTGATGAAGCTCTTGCTGGTAAAGATACCGTGAATGACTCTGAGAACAAAACTGAGATAAAAATTGATGAGCCTAAAAATCCACTCCAAGTATCATCAGTGTCTACTGAGGCTGCAAATCCTACTCAGGATGAGGAAACTGTGAAAAATGTAGAAGCTAAGGTTAGTGAGGAGTCTGTGGTAGGCAAAGTGGGAGAGGACCAGCCCGATAAAGATCCTATTGAAGAAGTCGCCAACGCAGAAGCTAAAAAAGAGAATGGTGGCACAAAAGAGGGCCAGGATGCAGAAAAAACTCTGGAGAATCACTCACTCAGTTGCAAGGAGGCACCTCACGAGCCCAAGGCGTCTACTGCTAACTGTTAAAATGTGTTTAGGCTCTTAATATATGGTAGTATAACCTTTTATTTTCCCTCCCTTTTTGTCTAACTAACAATGGTAAATCTGTACTGCCAATTAGAATATCTTGGGGAGTGATTGATGCTTGACATGCTTTTTCAGCAGCATGGACATCATCAGTTGCATACAACATATTTTGGGTGAATTGAACTTGTTGAAGTTAGTTTACCATTCTCAACAATTAGTGGGTATTATGGATGTTATTTTAATATATATTTCAACCCTATTCACTGCCAAATTTAATTTACTTTTGCTGTATGGAATCCAATTAGCTTTTCATTAATTCTTGATAAATATGTAATTTTTAAAACCCTGTTGATGGCCTGAGATATGCAGTTCAGAATCAGAAGTTATATTTGTATGAGGTTCCACTTCCATCTCAATCATGCTGAAGATTATATACTTGATGCCAGAAGCATTATTGAACCATGTGGTGCTAGGATTTGTTCTATTAGGTTTTGAGAGGTTCTGAGTTACTGATGTATACGCATGTATGTGTGTACACATATATATATATATATATATATAATCACTGATAAAATTATCACTGCTGCCATTACAAGTTTGTAATTGAAAGAAGATGAATTATAGCAGTATCTTGAAATAGAAAGCAAGCCATCTATGACTATAAACGAAATACCAATGTAGATTGTTGAAATTTGATGTGGTTATGGACAATACTTCAAATATAGCTTGTGTTTTAATAAGGTGGTTGATGGAAAATTCAGGCAATTGTAAGACCAACCAGTTACGGTTCCATATTTGCATTTTCAATATAAGAATTCTATAAGCACAAATAAAAATAAAATATGGGTTAAATAATAAAAGATAGTTTAATACATACATACATATATATATATATGTGTATATATGTAATATATAGAAAGCCCAAAAGGTCCCGTCAATGGATCAAATTTTGATCCGAATCCGATAACCCGATTAAGATCCGAATCCGATAATCTGATTTCTTAATCAATTGGGTTTGGATTTATGCTAATTCGATCCGATAATAATTTTAATTTTATATGCACATATATACTATGTTATTAATATATAAATATTAAGTAGTATATTTAATTATGTGTCAATTTTTTTTTTCGCTTTTTCATTTTTATGTTCTCTATAGTCATCTATAATAATTTTTGTAATTTTATTTTTACCTAATCGGATCGGATTGTCGGATCGGATATCCGATAATGAAGAAATTCGGATTTGGATCAACTAAGTTAAAATCCGTCGGATTATCGAATCAGATCGAATCGACTAATAAGCTTATCAGATTCGGATCAGATCAGGACATATCCGATCTGTATCCGACCCGTCTACCAAAAAGTGATGAATCTAATTGCATTCATTAATATCTAATAAGAGTTCATTTCACAAAACAAGCATCCCCAATTGTAATTTCAACTTTTCTTAATAATTGTTCTATGGTATTATTCTTGTGAATTATTATTGCAAAGTGCAAAAGTTTCTACAGAGTAATTTGAAGTATCTGATTAGTATTGGATACGTGATTAATGCGTCCGAAAACGTTCATTATTCACATGAAATTAAATTATTATCAAAATGCCTGAAAAGTATGTTCAAGTAATAAATAAATAAGTAAAGAAAAGTATAACAAATTGCATAAAATTAACTGGACCAAATTTGTCGCCTTAACCACTTCTAAGGTTGCTACACTGAATTCCATCATCTCAGGCCACGGCCAACCAACAATAGATTTTGGTTTGCCATATCGTTTAATACGTTACATATCACTGGTTCGTAACATTTGAAATGTGCTGATACCGTTGTCCAATACGTCTGGTTCGTAATATTTTTGAAATGTGTCGATACCGTTACACAACATCGATACACACTTAAGATCAATACACCGACTACAACATAAATCGATACCACGACAAAACATGGCAGCATCACAGACATGGAAAATCATAAGTGATTTCAAGATACTCAGTCAATACACAAATGCAGTTTATTATGGACCAAATTCACGAATCCCTTAAACAGTTTATTATCGACCAAATTCACGAATCCTGTAGAAGACTCGAAAATCTACGCGTTGTCTTTCTTACAAACTGATAGGTATAACTTGTACGACACGTGCAGATAAGGATTTGTCAACCGACTACCTACTACCAGGACTCTACACATCTCAATAAAATACCTACAGGTAGCTATCAGAATCCTATCAGGATACATATGGGTAGCTGTCAAGATATATACGACACGCTACAACTCTATCAGGACCACCGCATTAAAAACCCTATAAATATAGGGTTGGGGAAATCTAAAAAGGTACGCAATAATCACCCACCATTACTCCTGCTATATTTTTCTGAACGATCCAAGTTCTAACTTGACCGTCGGAGCCTATTTGGCCGGTACCCCACCGGTACCTCTTCCGGTCACTGTTTGTTCTTTTTGACAGGAACGATATCGTTTTCTACCCGACCATTCCACGCATCATCAGTTGGCGCCGTCTGTGGGAAACGACAACTTCTTACTTCCAGAAAACGTTAGAATGGTCCAACTACGAAGCAAAAGTAAGGTGGGTGATGCCTCTGGACAACCTAGAGATCTTCTCCTTCAACCTAATGATCCCTTGCTCCCAACCAACCAAGGAGTACCACCGATCCATACTGGTTTACCTCCAGTGCATCCTCCCCGACCTGATGGCCAAGAGGAGGCACGTGTTTCTCTGGGAGAGCAAGAAGTTGGTGATGACAGGTCATCACACAACTCTGAAAGTCCCCAAAATTCAGACCCAGTCAGACAAAACGATCCTACAGAACGTGTGGCGGTATTAGAACAACAGGTTCAAGCTCTGGCCCGAGGGATGGACCAAGTGATCCAGCAGACCCAGTAGAACGCTTTGCTTCTTCAACGACTGGCTGGTCCCATTCTTCCCGCCCCGAATGCGACAGGACATAATAATTTGGAAGAGGGGGCAGAGCATAGCCACAACCAGGATCAACGGAGGACAGTGATCCGGAGCACCCGATGAGGCAGGATGCCCGATGATCTTATAGAAGTCGTGGGTGTGGATCAACAGATCCAAGATCTGAAAGCACAGATGGAAGGTATGGCACATACAATGAAGGGCAAAAGCCCCACTATTGTGGATGAACTCCTACAGAAGACTAATTCCCCCTTTGATGCTTCGGTGATGAGTATTCCTCTACCTAACAAGTTCAAGATGCCACAGTTGGAGAACTTTGATGGGTCCAAGGACCCTCTTGACCACCTGGAGACTTTTAAGGCACTCATGCATCTACAGGCTGTCCCAGATGCTATCATGTGTCGGGCTTTTCCCATCACCCTAAAGGGGTCAGCCCGAGTTTGGTTCAATAAGTTGAGGCCCGGTTCTATTCGTGACTTTGACGAGTTAAGTAGGAAATTTATCGGGCATTTTATTGCCGGACGGAGACATAGGAAGCCCACCACCTACGTGCTAAACGTCAAACATGATAAATGAGAGTCGCTTCGAGATTATATAAGCCGGTTCAATAATGAGATGCTCCAGGTTGATGAGGTTAATGATAACGTAACAGTGACAACCTTCATGGGAGGACTACAGTCTTCTAGGTTTCTTTTTTCCTTATCAAAAGAACCGCCCGAGACGATGGCAGAACTACTTGTTAAAGCCCAGAAGCATATGAATGCGGAGGATGCCATGAATGCCCGAAAAGGAAAAGGGACTGAAGAAAAGAAGGTGGAGAAAAAGAGACCAGCAATGACTACCAGGGACGAGAGAGAAGCTAAAGGCCGGAGAACCCAACCGACTGTGGACAGGTCATCTCGACCTGCAAAGAGTCAGGATAAGTTCACTAGCTTCACTCCATTGAACAAGCCGATAGGCGAGATCCTTTTTCATATACAAGACGATCATTCATTATCCTGGCCACCCAGGCTGAAGTCGGATCCATAAAAAAGGGCACTCGATAGATTTTATCGCTTTCATCGCGACCATGGACATACGACAGATGAATGCATCAACCTCAAAAATCAGATTGAGAGCCTGATCTAGAGAGGGCGTTTGAGTCGGTTCACGACCAATGGCGATAAAGGAAAAGACCGACAAGATGCTCCCCGAAGAAGTCGCACACCAAATAAACAGCCGGTTCGGGTGATCAATGTGATTTCTGGAGGGTTTGCTTGAGGTGGGGAAACAAGCTCATCCCGAAAAGCTCATGCGAGAAGGGTTAGAAATATGATGGAGGTTCAAGGGGTGGATACCTTTGTTCCACCTTCCAAATCACCACGAATAGAAGGGCAGGTCATTACCTTCACCGACGATGATGCACGGGGAGTACAACATCCCCATGATGACCCACTGGTGATTACCGTGGCAGTGGACAATTTTACTATCCGGCGGGTGCTGATCGACAATGGAAGTTTTGCGGATTTGTTATTCTCTGAAGCTTTCAACAAGATGGGTATAGGAAGAGACCAGTTAAAGCCATCCAAATCGCCTCTAGTCGGTTTTTCTGGAGAGAAGGTTTCTCCACTGGGGATAGTGACCCTTCCTCTCACTGTAGTGGCTCCAAGACAGCTTACCATCATGGTAGATTTTTTTGTAGTGGATTGCCCTTCCACCTACAATATCATCCTCGGAAGAACAACTCTCAATGCATTAAAAACAGTAACTTCAACTTACCACATGCTAATGAAATTCCCAACTAATCATGGTCTAGGAGAGGTAAAAGGAGACCAAGCTATGGCACGGGAATGCTATGCAGTCGCTCTAAGAGATAGAAGGTCACGGGAATCCTTTGCTATCGAAGGTCTCAAATCAGTCTCAAGTCAAAATACTCCCCGACCAGAGCCAGTAGAGGACCTCATAGAGGTAAGCCTGGAAGAGGGCGGGAACCAAAAAACAATAAGCATCGGGTCTCTGCTCCCCGATGATGTTAAGGATCAACTTATTCGATTCTTAAAACAAAATCAAGACATGTTTGCCTGGACACATGAAGATATGTCGTACATTGATCCTCAAGTTATGCAACATCGCCTAAATGTGGACTCTACTGCCAAGCCTGTAAAGCAGAAGAAAAGAACATTTGCCTCAGAGAGGAATGCAACTATAATGTCGGAGGTTGACAAGCTTCTAAAGGCGAACTTCATTCGAGAGGTCCACTACCCCGACAGGTTATAGAATGTGGTCCTAGTAAAGAAGGCAAATGGAAAATGGAGGCTCTGTGTCGACTTTACAGACTTGAACAAAGCCTGTCCAAAGGATAGTTTTTCGTTACCAAGAATTGACATGCTGGTAGAAGCTATTTCAGGGAATGAACTACTTAGCTTTATGGATGCATATTTCGGTTACAATCAGATCCCCATGCACCCTCTTAACTGTGAGAAAACATCTTTTATCACCGACCGAGGCATTTACTGCTATAAAGTCATGCCCTTCGGGTTAAAGAACGCTGGAGCTACCTACCAGAGATTGGTCAACAACATGTTCAAAGATCAAATTGGAAGGAACATGGAGGTCTACGTAGATGACATGTTAATTAAGAGTGTTAAAAAGGAGAATCATCTGGTGGACCTCGAAGAAGTTTTTGGGGTGCTTCGAAAACACCAAATGCGCCTTAACCTAACCAAGTGCGTTTTCGGTGTATCATCAGGAAAGTTCTTGGGGTTCATGGTCAGTAGAAGAGGCATTGAGGCCAATCCGGAAAAGATTCGGGCCATCCTGGATATGAAGTCTCCCCAGTCAACCAAAAATGTGCAGCGGTTGACGGGAAAGGTGGCTGCCCTCAACAGGATAATTTCTCGAGCTACTGACAGATGTCTTCCCTTTTTCAAGGTGCTTAAAAAGGAATTTGAATGGACCCTTGAGTGCAAACAAGCATTTGTGGATTTGAAAAATTATCTCGCTTCTCCACCCCTGTTGGCCCGACCCGTACCAGGGGAACAACTTCTACTTTACTTAGCTGTCTCCTTAACGGCAGTAAGTTCTGCCCTGATGAGAGACAATGGGCCTATTCAGAGACTAATCTACTACACAAGTCGAGCCCTACGGGGAGCGGAAGAAAGGTATCCAGTAATGGAGAAATTGGTATTTGCCCTGGTTATTTCTGCTAGGAGATTAAGGCCATACTTTCAAGCTCATACGATAACAATCCTTACTGATCAACCACTCAGGCAAGTGCTCCACAAGCTGGAAACATCCGGTCGCCTGGTGAAATGGCCAATTGAGTTGGGATAGTTCGACATCCGCTACAAGCCCAGAGCAGCGATTGAGGGATAGACACTTGCAGATTTTGTGGCGGAGTTCACCTATCCTCTAAAAGAAGCCCCTGAAGTTGCTGAAGAAATACTCATTCCTGAGGCAGAAGGACCAATAAACCCGCAAGTGCTCTGGACATTATATGTGGATGGTTCATCCAACTCGCAGGCGAGCGGGGCAGGTTTGCTCTTAATCACTCCTAAGGGAGAAAGATTCCTTTCCGCCCTCCGGTTCAAGTTTAAAGCTACCAATAATGAAGCAGAGTATGAAGCTTTGATAACAGGACTCCGAATATCGCAAACCTTGCAGGCACACTACCTGAAGGTCAACACCGACTCCCGACTGGTTGCAGGCCAGGTCAATGGGGAGTATGAGGCAAAAGGAGAAAAAATGAAGGCTTGTAATTAATGACTAGACGTGATACCCCTCATTCTATTTCGGAATTTTTCTGGATCAACTGTGTCTAGATCGATCAAATGTTAACTATGTCTAGATGCGGTTTTGATATGGTATCTTATCCATTCAATGCGGTTTTGATCGATCTAGACACAGTTGATCCAGAAAAATTCCGAAATAGAAGGAGGGGTACCACGTCTAGTCATTAATTACAAGCCTCTTAATCAAGTCATTGAATGGATAAGATACCATATCCCTAACAAAAGAGGTTTAATTAATCATTAGGGAAAACAACCATTTTCTCCAAATTTGACCTTAAGTCCGGCTTCTGGCAAATTTAGATTGCAGAAAAAGATAAGTACAAAACAACATTCACTACACCCTTTGGCCATTACGAATGGAATGTCATGCCCTTTGGCCTTAAGAATGCCCCAAGTGAATTCCAAAATATTATGAATGATATTTTCAATCCTTTTAGTCATTTTTCCATAGTCTACATTGATGATGTTCTTATCTTTTCCAATAGCATTGAAGCTCATTGGAAACATCTTCATTCTTTCTTCCACACCATCAAAATTAATGGTTTAGTCATCTCTGCTTCTAAGATAAAACTTTTTCAAACCAAAGTTAGATTTCTTAGTTATGATATATCTCAAGGACAATTCCACCCAATCAGTCGATCCATAGAATTTGCAAGCAAATTCTCAAACCAAATTTTTGATAAAACCCAGTTACAACGTTTCCTTGGTTCTTTAAATTACATTACTGAATTTTACAAAGATCTTCGAAAACAATGTAAACCACTCTTCGATCGTTTATAGTCAAACCCCCCTCTATAGACTGATATTCATATAACTATCGTTAGGGACATTAAAAAATATGTCAAAACTCTTCCCTGCTTAGGAATTCCTTCAATCAACTCTTTCAAAATCATTGAAACCGATGCCTCCAACATTGGTTATGGAGGCATTTTAAAACAAAAACTCTCCCCTACTTCTCCAGAACAGCTAGTTCGTTACCATTCTGGAGTATGGAACAAAACACAAAGTAATTATAGTACTATTAAACAAGAAATTCTTGCAATTGTTCTATGTATCAGTAAATTCCAAGATGATATTTTAAATCAAAATTTTTTACTTCGAGTTGATTGCAAAAGTGCCAAATATGTTTTAGAAAAAGATGTTAAAAATATAGCTGCTAAGTATATTTTTGCCAGATGGCAGTCGATTTTAAGCATTTTCCAATTTGATATCGAATACATTCGTGGATGTGACAATTCAATCCCAGATTTTCTTACCAGAGAATTTTTGCAGAACCCTGATGGCAAACAGACAACCACAACCACGTCCCAGAGGAGGGATCCCTCCGGTCAGACCCCCTCCCCTAGTTAAAACTGAACCTTCTACTTCCCTCGCTTTAGTAAACAAGTTGACAAGCCTAGGGACCCCCTTAGGTCTGCGTCCTACCTTTAGTTCAGCACTAACTACTCCGCATGATCCTTTCCACATTCAGAATAAAATTTCGGCTCAAATGAAGAGTGCGCAATTGTGAAAGATTTCCCAACTGATTTGGAATTGTACCGCTAAGATAATAATTTCCGCTCAAATCAAGAGTGCGCAATTGTGAAAGATTTCCCAACTGATTTGGAATTGTACCACTAAGATAATAATTTCTGCTCAAATCAGGAGTGCGCAATTGTGAAAGATTTTCCAACTGATTTGAAATTGTACCTATAAAACAAGTAGATGAAATAATTATGAGTCCTAATTATTGTAAGCGAGGTCCAAAGATAACATTGCGTACAAAAATGATAATTAAGAAAAATGATAACCCTACAAGTGACTGTTTATTACAAAATTTATTACTGTATGTCATAAAATTAGTAAATAGATAAAGGCTACAACACAGACGACTGTAATTTTTCCTATAAGAAATTACTGAGCAACCAATGAATTGTGGGATGCGGCTCCCCTCATCATTATTGTAACCGAGGTCCAAATATATAATTAAGTGATGAGAATGTGCAATTTTTCCTACAAGTAATTAGAATGTGTAATTTTTCCTATTAAGTAATTAGAATAAAATGAAGTGTTGCAGGTTTCGCATAGGAGGTAATATAGCTCTACATTTTACCTCTAGAACTTAATTTTTTTATTTTAATAATTAAAAAATAACAAATTCACCCTTCATCACCTGAAAAAAGTTTTAACTACACTGGCAAAGATTGTAAGAAAAAACTAAAAAAAAAAAAATCAATGATGGTGGATGCCTAAGATTAAAAAAAAATATATATAAAAATTAAATACATGAACTTATTAAATATTTATTGATTGTTTCATGCACTCGCACTCTCAGAGTCAAGGTTCTGAATAATAAAAAAATGAATTTGACTAAAGGGCTAATTAGTACATCAAAAGAATATTGTCAAGTTTATTTCAGTGCAAAACTACTTTTACCCTCTGTCGTCAAAATGTACGCACAAAAAGCAAGCATGTGCAAAAATGAAGGACTAATGATCTTACCTGTTAAAGAAGGCTCAGAATCGTCCCGGTGAAGATCGAGGACTATGACATGACCGGTCCGATTGCTACATCGAACTCCTCTTCATTTGCAGTAGTCTTTCATCTCCTCTGTTTTGTTTCCCCAAGAAGAGAGAATTCCATAATCATCAATGAGCCCATCTTTAAACTCGAGGAGAGCTCGTCTCTCGCGGTCTATGCACCTCACTTCATCTTCAGCTCTTGAAGTAGTGAATGATCCAAAACCTGCTTTCATGTTTGTGAACAATATTATTGTAACCACAACAACCAACATGTCTCCCATTGGTATAAAATTTATTTGCAAATAGAATCTCTTATAGATAGATTAGAGAATCACACAGCAAGATAATGAGAGAGAGAGAGAGAGTATTTATAGGCAACTAACGTGAATCATCAGGAGGACAAATGTTCAAGCTCTGTTATTTCCACTATCCCAACATTGGACCCCACACTCATATCAATATATTATATGTATAACAGCGATCATTATTTTCAGAAAATGTTAGTGTAACAATCACAATTAATGAAGCAACGAAAACACTTAAACGTTGCTGTGATTACTAGCTAAGTCATGACATGACAGTTATTTATACAACCATTATACTAATTTTTTTTAATTGCTTGTGTCTTGGAAATAGGGGTGCACAAAGAACCCAAAGAAACGAAGAACCGGAGCGAATCGAACCAACTGGTTCGGTTACGGTTTTAAAATTTAAAGAACCGAACAAAACTGGAATCGAACTGATTTTTTTTATTCTTATTATTTTTATATTTTATTAGTATTATATTTTTACTTATATATAATTTAAAAGTTATAAGTAAATAGTTATAAGATTATAATTTTAAGAGATAAATTTTGAAATAATTAATTTTATTTCACTAATTATACAAATAATTATGGGTTTGTAATAGTTGAGATATTCTATTTTATTTAATTTATAATTATATTATGTTTTCATGTTTAACGTTTTAAATTTTTTTGAAAGCCAATAGTAGGAACCGGAACTGAACCGAAAAAAACAGTTTAAATCTATTCGGTTCGATTCCGGTTCTCATTTTTAAGGAACCAAAAATAACGGTTCGGTCCCGGTTTTGATTAGAACCGAACTGTGTGCACCCTTAATTGAAAACCAAAATTTCAGAGCAAATAAATTTGAATAATTATACACAATCTAGTTAATGGGGTTTGAAAATATATAAATCGACTACAATATCATAAATTAAATAAGTTTTATATTGTTTTCCTCTCTTTGTCTTCCTTTATTATGTCGACTACAATATAATTTTAATTTAATATCACAAATGTAACCGAAAAAATGAAAAGAAATTAAAATCAGAAAAATCAAGTTCCAAGCCATTCATTTATGACCACATACATCTCATCTTTTCCGAAAGAAAAGGACATTGAAATCACAAGAGTCAAGGTCTTCCATCTTAATTTCTTCATACAAAGCCAACTACTTTGAAAAAGGAGTCTTCACTAATGCAATAGTAGCAATAGTCTGTCTGGACTTAAATATGGGTACACCTTTTTTGCATATTAAACTGTAATTGTAATGTCCTCTCTTTATTTTGATTTAAATGTTGATTTCTTACTCTCTTTGTTTGAGAAAAATGAAATTAATTGTTGAAACCCAAGGAATCCAAGTTATTGAACCATCCCAATTAGGTCTCATTTACCCTTCAAATCGCTTACAAAGCTACAAAAAATACATATGCTATACTTCAAAACAAAAAAAAAAGATGGAAAATAAAAGTCCAGGTCCACCATATACCCATCATAGGCCTCATAAGTCTCATGCACCAGTTAAAGTCTTGAATGGCTATAAGGCAACTATGTTTCTTAATCAGTTACAGTAAGGCCAAGTTGCATATGAGACTCACTTTCTTCCTGAAAATTTCTTCTATGCTTGGAAAAGACCAAGTCTGCAATAATAATAAAAAACCGAAATTAAAAAAATAAGAAAATTAAAGAATTAATTATAGGTCAGAATGTTAATGGAAACCATCTACCAAGAAGGAATTCGGAAACTGCAATCGAATTGTGAAAAAAAAAAAAAATTCAATGACTAGACCGTGAAATAAAAGTCATGAAAATAGGAATTAGTCCCAATTCCTTTTTAAAAAGATTTTTTTTGCCATATGTCTTAATTGTATTGGACCACATCAATGGGGACCGCGAAATTGGTCCTCATGGATAGGGACGTCAAAGTCTTGTATGGCTCTAAGGCAACACTGTTTCTTAATCAATTACATCAAGGCCAAGTTGCATTTGAGATCTCTCATGAAAATATCTTCTAGCCTTGGAAAAGACCAAGTCTGCAATAATTGCCTCCATTCAAACACAACTAGTTCAGAGAAAACAAGTGATGGAATCTTGACTAAGTGAGTGGCTGAGCCAGTGAAGAAAATGGGCTACATTAGCCAAAACATTACACTGTGGTTCAAAAATGTAATATAACACATATTATCAACTAAAGAAACACCAAGTAATTGGCCTAATCGGATAAACACAATCGAAACTTCTACTGAATCAACTCCATCCAACAGTCTCCAACTCTCCAACCAAGTAAAACTCGATGAAAAAAAAAAAAAAACACTGAAACCTTCATAACATTGATGTGACCCGAACTGAATGATCCGCTGACCCTGTAAAGAAAATGGGCAAGGTAGGGTGCCAATCTACCGTTGTAATAGCTGCATTATGTGGAAGAGTTCCCATTCCATTTGTATTACCTCGAACCTGGTAAATGAAAATTTGCATCAGAGAGAAATTACTACATATATCTTGAATGCATGGCAAAGGCCCGAAATTATGATAAGGTCAATGGGTCGGCGGGAACAAACAAACAGCAGCATAAAACCAGATCAAACACATTGTGCGTTCGACAAATGCATCAATACAAATATTTAGGCACATATACATACGTGTGCCAGTGTGGGGGAGAGAGGGAAGGAAAATTACGTGATATATGGGAGCTCTTACTGAACGAGATGTTACCAGAAGTCTTCTTCCAATAGCATCTAAAGCCATTTCATGTCTACAAGAAATTCAATCCTCACGGTTGCAGAACCTGCATAATGGAACACAATGGTGTCACCACAGTTCTTTCTCCATAACTTTATACACAATGATTCTGAAGATTCATTCATAGAATAAGTAAATTAAATAACTAAATAATAATAAAAATGATTAAGAAACTATGCTTTGTACAACTAGAGCAAACCCAGTGCACGAGGCTCCCGCCATTCAAGAGTCTAGGTTTCCATGTTTCAAACTCATCACCTCCGAGTTACAATGGAGCAACTTTACCGTTGAACCATGACTCCCCCTCTACCCATACAAAATAACTTTCACGCGATATTAATTATATATACCATAAAGAACAAAGATCAAACCAATTTTACAAAAAATAAGAGAGACATTGTGATGTGAAACTTAAAGGAGATACCTTATTTTTCGACTAAGACATGTGATAGCTCAATAAATAGATGAAGTGATAAGCCAATTAAGCAAGCAATCTCAATATCCCTTAAAGGAATAAAATCACTTAAAATGCGATAAAATGAAATTTTATCGAAAAGGACTTGTATACACTAAAGAAAACTTGAATTCAGACGATCATCAAAACTTGAACTAAAAATTCTCATCTGAATATCATTGGTGCTCAACTTTTAGTAGTAAAATTAGATTTATAGCATTTGCCGTCGACTTGGGATTCATAAGGGGATTCAGGGTGGGCAGAGATGTGGCTCAGGTGATGAGTTATTTTTGGAAGAGGGTTTGGCGCTAGAAGACTCCTATAAGAGGGGCCTTCTTTGCTTCCACTGCAGTTTTGAGTAAGATCTTGATGGTTGACAATCTAAGAATGAAATGACATGTTACTGTCAATTGGTGTTGCATGTACAAAAGGGATGGTGAGTCGACCATCTTCTTTTGCATATCCCGTGGGTCACAGTTGTTGTAGGCCTATTTTTGCTTCTTTAATATCCAGGGGCTCCTGCATCAGTCCTCTTGAGTCTCGATCGATGCTTGAAGAGGGTGCTTCATGGGGCTCACGCCCGTGACATTTGGAGGCTGGCACCCTTTTGAATTTGGTGGTGTATATGGAGAGAGCGAAATAAAAGATCTTTTGATGGGAAAGAATCTTCTATTGGGGCTTTGAAATTTCATATTATTAGCTCCCTTTTTAGTTGGGGGATGGGGAAGAATTCTGAATCTACAGAGGAGATGGGAATTTTATTTTGGCTCCTTGGTATTGTCTCCTTTCTTGGCTTCGGCCTTGTGTAGATTTTGGGATGTGTTCTCGTTTTGAACACTTCTAACAAATTTTACATCTCAGAAGAGAAAATATATTCCTAAGACAGTTGAATTACGGGATCACTATTCAAAAGATTAAAAAAATACAAATTAGATGATAGACTTAACTAAGAATTATAAAACAACTTTCCGAGAATCCTGACTTGGTAAATTTATGACTAGTTCAGTTTGAACTGACCACTCAACTAACTGCTTTCAGTATAACACATTAATTGAATCCAAAGCTGAAAGGGCCAAGCAAGACGAGTACCTGCTGCATTTTCTTGACCAAAGGACTTTACCTTGGTTTTGCAAGCTCCATTCAAATATCTGTTAGAAAGAAAAGTATCTAGTGAGATTCTCCAGAATCAGATTATCATATTATAAAGAAAAAAGGCTAGTGGAGTATATATTAAGTTATGAAATTTCATGCTCAAGTACAATTACTCCGTTGGATAAGCAAATGCCAAACCGAAAACCAAATGATAAGAGATAGAAGGGTTACTTGCCTTTCCATCTATGTCCAAACTAAAAATGCTAGTTTCATCAGGCCCAAAAAGAACAGCACTGATCGCAGAATCATGGGCTGGCCACCCAGTAATTTGTAGTCCAGCAGACATATCTTTCGCTAAGTTAAGGTGTATATTGATCTTTTTATGTATGCAAGACACAAATCTACCTATAGATAAATAATACATTTGAAGACCAAATGTATAATCCCCCTCCTGTAGCAACTCTTCCCCCACCCCACAAAATATAAGACAAAAACGGATGAGGAAGAAATAAAGGATACGAACTCATTGGCTAACATAGCGGAACCAGGGGGCTTAACACTCAGATTGAATATTGGCCTAGCCGCCTAGTTTAAAGCTAAAATTTTAATAAGGATACCAAACATGTGAATCATTCCATCAGTGGCAGCAGCAGCTAAAATTTTCCCATTGTGATTGAAGCACAAGGAAGTAATCGCAGGTGGATCTTTACCAAGAGGAAGGACTGCCTTCAATGAAATTGACAAAAAAAAAAGTAAGGCTTAGTAATTCTCATTGAAAATGATTCCGACACTGACATACAAATTTTGGGGATTAACAAGCCATACCATAGCCTTCCAAGTCTTCATGTTCCAGACAGTTAGTGATGCAAAACCCAACTTATCTATATAACTTGTCCCATGCCTACAAGGACGATGAGGTTGTAAGTAGTTTTTGTGCAACCATATTTAAGGAACAAAGAAAAAAGTGTAATGATGACACAATGGAACTTTCAAAGCGGGGTTAACATCCACAAGTATTAAACAAGTCTCCGATTACCAATTTATGGATACACAACAGCTGAACCAAAAAAATTGGCGCTAAACTCTAGAAGTTCACCCATTATAAATTCTCAGATAGACCATTGATTGAGCAATAGGACACCAATCAACCGTCTAATAACTATTTGGTGATTGCAAACACGTAGATTATTGATAACAAAGTAATCCTTAATAATTCAAAAACAGACCCAGCTTCCAGCTAACATAACATGCTCATCCTCAGTCTGTATTTTGATATCAAGTCCCAAGACGTGTCACACTTCCATATATGAACATTAATTTAGTAATCCAAAGAAATCCTTCTTATTTCCTCTAAACAATTTCCATCAGTAAATTAGCATGCCTGACTCTGGAGAATGCTAGCAACATGAGACGGAAGCCTATCAATTGACGCTTCAGTGCAAGAGGCAACATACTTCAATTCGGTAGAATAGTATATTTTTTTTTTTTCCGAAAGTTAAAGCATTTACTCACACACACTGCCTCCACTGAGGCTCGAATCCTAGACCTCTCATTTGGAAGTAAGGGTCTGGTACCGCTGGGCCTAATGGCCTTTGGTCGCTAGAATAGTGATGATAGAAGTAAGATCATCAAGTAACATAATCACTCAAGCCCAAAGTTCAGATTATAAACACTTTCACGAAAAGAAAAAAAAATAAAAAATAAAAAGCCTAAGCAGACAGTACCCTCTGGATGCCACTGCAGAAACAAAAATTGGTTCCACGGGGCTGCATTCAGATCCAAGACACTGCAATAAAATATTCTGTGATTATTAATAAGCGGAAGATGTGACAAGTTCAAAGGCTAAAATTTATTTCTTGGTTTGTTAGAAATTTGAAGTTTGCAGATAAGAACCTGGGAAATGCTTCCGTGGTATTGAGATCATATACAACTCTTTTTGCATCAACATTCCATGCCTTAATGCCTCCATCAGCAGTACCTATGAGAAGCTTTGGTGGAAAAAAAAAAGACGTAATCATTAAAATCTAGTTCCCAACAATCAAAAACATCGATCCAGGATGGAAATAGCATCCAAAATTCTTACTTATTAAGTTACATACCAAACGATCTGATTTGCAATCCCACTCAAGTGACATGATCTCTGCCCCACAATAGATGGTCGCATTTCTTGATGCAGGGATTGACGAGTCATATGTCCAAATCCTTCAATATAACACAACCGATCATAACCATGTTGCTCTAACACATGAGGTTTTTGAATATGACATTCAATATTAAATAATGATTGTGATAAAACATAAGGAGCTGAGTGACTACTTTAGCGCAAGTATCCTCAAGAAAGCATATAAAGGTTGGCGCTCTAATCAGTGCACCACCTCAAGGGACTGAAATAATCTAAATCTCAACCATGTTTTGCATTAGCCGACTACATAAATGCGCCAATTAATTGAATATGAATGGTTGAAATACCCAACTAATTTTGAACCCAGAAAAGTAATATTGATCAAAATATCAAACAATGCATTATAGTCTAACAACTGGAATGGACAGCTAAATATATTTGAGAACATATTTTAGCATGTTAGCTGCACAACAACAAATACCATCCTTATAAAAAGTTATAACTCCCATATTATTTCTCTAGTAATTTTAGCATTATACCAGCTTTCATGAAAATACCTGACCGTGCCATCCACAGAAGCACTTGCAATATTGTTACCGGAGGCAGAAAAGCGGCAGCAACTGATTGGACTTGTGTGACCTAAGAATGTCTCCTAAGAATTATCGTTTGCAACAAGATAAATAGATTCAGTAATACATCAGAGAGCAAGAAAATAAAGGTGCTGCTGAAAGATATGAACATCAAAGAAAAAATTAAACAGGAAGAACATGAAATAGATGTAGTTGGGCTACAAATGGCCAATGCTCTCTCTTAATTTTTGTATCCAATGATCACTTCTTGTGAGGAGATATGTGATCACTAGGCTATAGGAAAGATTCCAAAAATCACTGGTATCAAGCATCTGTCAAGTGATGATCCAAGAACTTTAATCCCTGATGTAATAACTTTCCAACACTCGTTCAATCGTCCTCAACTAAGTACAGCAACGTTATCTAAGTGTCTAACTTGAAACTAGTTACAAAGTTGTCAAAAAGATCCGAGACGGGTTCATCACAAGATCGAAGATGAGTTGATCCTGAGATCCAAGACGAGTAGAGTATCTAAAGTATGATAAACCTACTCTAATTCCATGTTAAAATATAAGAAATTTGAAGAGAAAAATCCAACATGAAGAACAAAATGTGCAACATCTACGGCCTACATCCATGACACACAAACCCCAAAGGGCTAATAATAGTCTATCTGAATTTTTGTATGCAATAATCACCTTTATTCTTAGATGAAGGAATATAGATGTGCCATAAACATAATATATAAAAAATACTAAAAGCACTCTTATCAACATTCTATCAAGGAATTAAATCAGTCCTATAATGATATTGTCCAACATGTAGTTAACAAGATAACAAAACACAAGACACAAGGCACAAAATATAGAGGTTGAAGAATGATACTTCCAAAGAAAGAACAAAACTCAAAATACGATTGTGTAACAAATTTTACCTGAAATTCTACTTTCACTTCTGGAAGTTCTTCTTCCCCATGCATTTCACTAATAGTTCCTGTTACAGCAGAATCAGTAATGACCTTACAATATTCACACACGAATCTAAGATACATATAGGAGTTCAATACAAACTAAAAGGTGCCTTACTAAAGCTACAGCTATAGCTACTTCAGGTCAACAAAAAGGATCTCCATAAAGCAAAAAAAAAAAAAAAAACATGGTTGTAGTGATTGTGTCCCGACTTCCGGGGGAAATCCCCACTACATAGTGATAATATAGTTGTTACAAAAACATTAATCAAAGAAGAGTTGAAGAACCTCAAGTGAAAATCATTATGAAACTATAATCTTGGTCTTGTAGAATTTTCATTTATGAAACTACAATGCTGGTCTTCTACAATTTTCACTAATTAAACTACATTCCTGATCTTCTACAAAACATCTACTTCTTGCACAAACTTCCATCTATAAATCCAAAGATTAAAAATTAAAAAGATTAAAGAATAATAAATCAGAAAACAGAAAACTTCATTGCATTACACTAAGACCAAAAACGTAATTTTGCGTTTATAAACTTCCAAATATCCAGTAACTTCATAAAGAAAGAACGTTTTTGGTACTAAACCTGCCCTTAAACAGGATGCATCCTCCTAAGTTATTTAACATGTCTCCCTATTCTTGACATTCTGTAAGGGAAGTATTTAACATGGAAACAATTTTTGGCAACCTTCTAAGCTTCTGTCAGAAATCAAGTAATGCAGTAACCAGAGGCAAGAGGAAACTTAGATTTTGTTGCAATCAAAGTGAAGCTTCTCACCTGCCCCTAAACAGGATGCATCCTCCTAAGTTAATTAGCACATTCATCTCAACCAAATCTAATCCCAACTACATGGAGTTGTTTCAATGAACCATGTTTTTCCATATTGCACATTAGATCTCACACTGCCATTACAAGCACAAGCCAAGTAAATTTTGTCATTACCCTTAACCGAACATGACCCTCAAGTAGATTATATCACTCTATCACCAAATTCAACATCTCCTATTCACATAGACATGGGAGGCATAACCTAATACTAGTTTTCATAGTTCCCATAGGTTAGGATGTGGTCTTGAACTATCTCCCTCTCTTTGGGGAGGAGAGATCGTTCTACCTGCACTAGAAGCCCAATGATGACTACCCCTGCAATTTGATTTTAAAGACCCTTAAGCTGATCCATTAAATATACCGTATGCCAAAAGCTTACTACTTCTTATATCCCTTCAGTCTCCTTCTCCAGTCGATAGCAATTAGCACCTTAACACTAACCAACTCACATGTTTCCAGTCATCATTTGTCCTCTCTTTATAAGACAATTATAAAATATTTTATCAACTAGTGTATACAAGTACTTCCTAGATTTTCTCAAATGAAGTGATCTCTAAACTCACTATCACATGTTTTCAACCAACAGACCTTAGCATCGTTGTCATACCTAACAGTACAGCCAGTATGCGCTGTTACATAACCAGAGGGATTCAAATTAAACTACACACCGATAGATGGCGCACAAAACATTACAAGGCCTTCGCTGCTATGTAAAGGTATCTGCGGCTTTGCCAGATTTCTTCCCTTATGCCGACAACATTAGGAAACAAGATTGGACAACACCACAGCTCATTTTTCCCTCACTCTCCAGATTCAAATTCACTTCTAAGGCTCCCAAACTCATTGGAGATCGAATCTACTAATATGGAGGTTACACCAACAAGATCCAAGAGTGTATTTTCAAATGAAGCCAATGGGGTCATTAGTTATGTCATCTGAAATATTTTTTGGGGTCTTTTTACTTGGGAAAGCATGATAATTTGATGAATATACAATTGCCCATATAAATCGTCGTTACAAAATGGTCAGCTCACCAAGAGCTCGTATCCCTCCATTCCCCCTTTTTTCCTTTTTTCTTAGTAGTGAAGTGACCAAAGCCGTGAAATCAATGAGCTATTTTCTATTTAGGATGTGTAACCTGTAATTAGATTTGATTCTAATATGTCCAATATAACAAGTAGAACATATTTCAAGGTGACATAACATTTTTTGCCAGAAATAGTTGTATTTAAATATAACAACTAAAATCAGCACATAATTATGATAAACTTTCAGCTTATACTGTGTTTAAAGACATGACACTGACAACCATCCCTATTATACCTTTCATGATACATCGGACACTGCTACAGCATGACTTTGACCATTACTTTACCAAATACTTGAATCTAACCCCAGAAGTGCCACACTTGAAAATAGCTTTATGAGGCAATTAGTCTTACTTTTAAACACAAGCCATAGACAATTTCCCTAAATCAAAGACAACCAATCACAGGACCATCACTTTGGTGCATCCATGCAAGGAGGAGAGAGAATATATACAAACATTACTTACCAATATGAATACTAGCGTAGAAATTTTGAGGGGCAGTTGTTGCTCCAGAGTCTCCAATATGATGATTCACTTTAGAACATGAACCATCAGCGGAATAAGGTGGACCTGATTCTGGCGAAAGCTCAGTAGGTTCAGCAGTACACCAATGCTTAGCCAACTCTAGTTCACCAAGATGCGGGCTTGCAGAAGCATAAGTTTCACAGGAAACTGTTATATATTGGCATATATATATAATATGACTACTTTGTTATATTAACTTGTCCCACATCGAAAGATTGATAAATCTACCTCTATATCCTCACGTAGGCTAAATAAGCCTACGTCCTATTGAATTGTCTACACAGAAATAGAGAGAGAAAGTTAGGAATAATATACGTTTATATTATTCCGGTGATACAGGCGTGAGTATACACAGTGTGTGTGCGTGTGTGATCTGCGAATCATCTCCTTGTAATCCACTCAGTGATTTTTAGTGAAACGGTGCTCTCCGTGGACGTAGGCTTATTTGGCCTCCGTGGACGTAGGCTTATTTGGCCGAACCACGTATATATTCTTGTGTCGATTGTTTGGTGTGTTTGTGTGCGTTTTCTGATTTGCAGGTGTGCACGGCTTCGTATAAAGGGTGTGCGAACCCTAACAAGTGGCATCAGAGCATTTTCTGATCCTAACAAGTGGGATCAGAGCCCCAGGTTGGAGCAAATCACGAAGCCCGACGATCTGGTCCAGATCTGATTTTTTTGAATGCCCTAAATCAGAAACCGACCACACCAGGAGCTTCGTCTCGACGAGACGAAACCAGTAGTGTCAAGCACGTCGCCGGAAAGTTCATCACGTGCCCCCACGCGCCGCCTGAAGTTCCGACCAGTTTTTTGGCTCCGTCGAGCAACAGTTTTGGTTCGGCGTGATTTTCCGGAGCATCGTTTATCGGAACGAGGCTTATAATATATCTACGGAAATAGAATTCGATGCCCGACGTTTTGGCGCAAGAATCAGCCCAATCAGAGTAGGGACGCGCCCGCACGCACCCCGAGAATGTACTGACTTCGTGATTAAATTTCTGTCTTTTGTGCGAATTTGTTTTGGCCCGTTTGGAGTCGTTTTTGACCCGTTTTGGACGCGGTCAGAGGCGTTCTTAAGGTTTTGAATCACCCCCGACGCAACCGTATACTCGGTTTTGCACTCCGAATATCTCTAATAGGCTCAGTGGGAGCTATGGGAGAAGAAAAGACAGTAATGATCGACAAGTTTGATGGTACAAACTTTACCTATTGGAAGATGCAAATTGAGGATGTGTTATTCCAGAAAAATTTGTATCAACCGCTAGAAGAGACGAAGCCAGATTCAATGGAAGAAGAGGAGTGGAATATTCTAGATCGTAAGGCTCTTGGCACGATCAGATTGACGTTGGCAAAATTTGTTGCCTTCAATATCAGGAAAGAGAAGACTGCAAAGTCTCTCATGGAAGCACTTTCGAAGATGTACGAACAGCCGTCTGGAGCAAATACATTACATCTTATCAGCAGATTGACGAATCTGAAGATGTCCGAGAATGGGAATGTTGGTGAACATCTCAGTAAGCTTAATGACATTTATGGGCAGTTAGAATCAATTGAAGTAGTGTTTCAAGACAAGGTGAAATCAGCTTTTCTCCTTAATCAATTGCCAGAGAGCTGGAACGCCACAGTAGCTGCAATCAGTAATTCTTCAGGGATAGACCCGTTGAAGTATGATACCGTTGTGAGTATGGTACTCACAGAAGAGATCAGAAGACATTCGTCAGACTCTTCAAGCAGTGGCACAACATTGAATGTTGACACCAGAGGCAGAGGTTCGAACAGACAGAAAGGCGAAAACCAAAGGCGTGGCCGTTCCAAGTCGAGACAGGGAAGATCACAGTCTCGAGGTCCCAGAAATTCCAAAGCAATCGAATGTTGGAATTGCTGCAAGACTGGTCATTTAAGGAACCAGTGTAGATCCCCACAGAAGGTAGCGGATGACAAGACAAAGGCAAATATTGTCTTAGAAGAAGCAAATGATGCACTGATATGCTCTTTGGAAAGCAAAACAGAGTCTTGGGTTTTGGACTCTAGAGCATCTTTTCATGCCACCTCAAGTCGAGAGCTCTTTGAGAGCTATGTACCTGGAAACCTCGGCAAGGTTTATCTAGGTGACGATCAACCCTGCAGTGTTGTTGGCAAGGGTGAAGTACATATCAGACTCAACGGATCGATATGGAAGCTGAGGGATGTCAGACACATTCCAGACTTGAGGAAGAACCTGATCTCAATAGGCCAGTTGGCGAGTGAAGGTTATATGACCACTTTCAGTGAAGATAAGTGGAAATTTTCCAAGGGAGCTATGACTATAGCACGAGGAAAGAAAACAGGTACGCTGTACACTACCACCAAGGCTAGCACATTTATAGCAATTGCAGAAAGCAAGGAAGATCATAATTTGTGGCACCAGAGGCTAGGTCACATGAGTGAAAAGGGACTCAAGGTTATGCTCGCAAAGGGAAAGCTACCAGGTCTAAATTCGATTGATATCGAGTTCTGTGAGGATTGCGTATTCGGTAAGCAGGAGAGGGTTAGTTTTCAGAAAAGTGGCAGAGAACTCAGAAAGGAGAAGCTTGAGCTAGTTCACACTGATGTCTGGGGGCCAGCAAATGTCTCATCAATTGGCGGAAAGTCCTATTTCGTCACCTTCATCGATGACCATTCCAGAAAGGTATGGGTTTATTTATTGAAACATAAATCTGAAGTGTACGGTGTGTTCAAGAGTTGGAAGGCTATGATAGAGAATAAGACGGGTTTGTAGATCAAGAGATTACGATCCGATAATGGTGGAGAGTATCAGGACATCGGGTTTAAGAGATTTTGCTATGAGAACGGTATCAGATTAGAAAGAACTGTTCCACGTACACCATAATAGAATGGCGTAGCAGAACGGATGAACCGGACATTGACTGAGAGAGCCAGAAGCATGCGCATTCAAGCAGGGTTGCCGAAACAGTTCTGGGCAGAAGCAGTCAGTACAGCAGCGTACTTAGTCAATCGTGGTCCATCAGTACCATTGGAGCACAGAATACCAGAAGAGGTCTGGAGCGGTAGAGAGGTAACACTTTTACATTTAAAAGTTTTTGGTTGTGTTGCATATGTACATGTTAGTGACACTATGAGGGGTAAGCTTGATCCCAAGTCACAAAAGTGTATTTTCATTGGCTATGGCGGTGACGAGTATGGTTACCGCATGTGGGATAATCAGAACCGAAAATTGATCCGAAGCAGAGATGTAATGTTCAATGAAAAGGTTATGTACAAGGACAGACACACAACAACCTCAGAGCCTATAGCACAGAGTGATCCTGTGTGTGTTGAGTTAGATGATGTTCAAGACAGTGAGAGTACTCAGTCAGATGAACATATTGCAGATGGAAATACTCAACAGGTTGATACACCGCAGTCTCCGACTCCTATTCCTGTACCTAGGAGGTCTTCACGGCAGCATGTGCCGAATCGGAGATATATGAATTATTTGTTGCTCACAGATGGAGGTGAACCAGAGTATTTTGATGAAGCATGCAGTGCAGCAGATGCGAGCCAGTGGGAGCTTGCGATGGAAGATGAGATGAAGTCCCTTATTTCCAACAAGACATGGAAGCTAACCGAGCTGCCAGTAGGAAAGAAAGCTCTCCATAATAAATGGGTCTATAGAGTCAAAGAAGAACATGATGGTTCTAAGAGGTACAAGGCGAGACTTGTAGTAAAAGGCTTTCAGCAGAAAGCAGGAATCGACTACACCGACGTATTTTCTCCGGTTGTGAAACTGACTACCATTCGTTCAGTTCTTAGCATTGTTGCATCAGAGGGTTTGCACCTAGAGCAGTTAGATGTCAAAACTATTTTCCTCCATGGTGACCTAATGGAGGAGATTTATATGCAGCAACCGGAAGGTTTCTTAGAGAAAGGGAAAGAGAAACTTGTGTGTAAGTTGGAAAAGAGCTTGTATGGTTTGAAACAAGCTCCAAGACAGTGGTACAAGAAATTCGATGGATTTATGCAGAGACATGGTTATATCAAGTGCAACGCTGACCATTGTTGCTACTTCAAGAGGTTTGACATGAGTTACATTATCCTCCTACTTTATGTTGATGACATGTTAGTAGCTGGATCTGATTTTGTGGAAATCAGTAAGTTGAAGAAGCAGTTGGCAAAAGAGTTCGAGATGAAGGACTTAGGCACAGTGAAACAGATTCTTGGTATGAGAATCATCAGAGACAAGCAGAAGGGAATTTTGTAGTTGTCTCAGGCTGACTACGTTGAACGGGTTTTGAAGCGGTTCAACATGAGTGATGCTAAGTCAGTTAGCACACCTTTGGCTAGTCATTTTCGATTATCCAAAAAGCAGTCTCCCAAGTCAGAAGCAGAGAGGAACAACATGGCCAGTATTCCATACGCTTCAGCTATTGGTAGCTTGATGTATGCAATGGTTTGTACAAGACCATATATTGCATATGCAGTGGGAGCAGTCAGCAGGTTCATGTCCAATCCATGAAAGACTCACTGGGAAGCAGTGAAGTGGATATTGCGATATCTACGAGGTACCACAAACAGATGCCTTTATTTTGGAAAAGGTGAAGTGAATTTACATGGCTATGTAGATTCAGATTTTGCTGGTGAGATAGATCATAGAAGAAGCACTACTGGTTATGTCTTTACAGTAGGTACTACAGCAGTCAGATGGATTTCGCAGATACAGAGGATTGTAGCGTTATCTACTACAGAGGCTGAGTATGTATCCATGACAGAGGCTAACAAAGAGATGATTTGGTTACAGGGTTTGTTGGCAGAGTTGGGATTCGAGTAAGGGAAGAGTGTTTTGCATAGTGATAGTCAAAGTGTTATACATCTGGCGAAAAATTCAGCATTTCATTCGAGAACCAAGCATATAGATCTTCGTTATCACTTTATCAGATCTCTATTAGATGATGAAGTATTAACACTTAAGAAGATTCAAGGAAGCGAGAATCCGGCCGACATGTTGACCAAAGTGGTGACAACAGAGAAACTGAAGTTGTGCGCAACTTCAGTTGGTCTTCAAGCTTGAAGACAGAAATGAGGGCACCGAGCACTGATCATTGATGGAGTTGATTGATGAAGGCAAAGTCGTCAAGTGGGAGATTGTTATATATTGGCATATATATATAATATGACTACTTTGTTATATTAACTTGTCCCACATCGGAAGATTGGGAAACCCACCTCTATATCCTCACTTATAAAAATAGGGCTTCCCCTATTGAATTGTGTACACAGAAATAGAGAGAGAGAGAGTTAGGAATAATATACGTTTATATTATTCCGGTGATACAGGCATGAGTATACACAGTGTGTGTGCGTGTGTGATCTGCGAATCACCTCATTGTAATCCTCTCAGTGATTTTTAGTGAAACGGTGCTCTCTGTGGACGTAGGCTTATTTGGCCGAACTACGTATATATTCTTGTGTCGATTGTTTGGTGTGTTTGTGTGCGTTTTCTGATTTGCAGGTATGCACGGCTTCGTACAAAGGGTGTGCGAACCCTAACATAAACATTGGGCATGACATAACTTTCTTCATGCTCATCAATTAACAGACTCCCACTTGCAGTATTCCTTGTAATGTTCGCTTCGACTGTGCTTACTTCCATCAGTGATGAAGCATTATTGATATCAAAAAATGTTGTAAGAAAACCACTAGAGTACAAAAAAGTTTCAGTTCTAAAAGTCATTACCTCTTTGACCGACGAAACTGAGCCTCTTTCTCCTCCAACAAAGCCTGAAGTTGTGCCAATTTAAGATTAAGTTGTTTAATGTCTCTTTTAAGACGGTTTACGATATTTCTCTCTGAACTGATCTTCAGTAGGGCGGGGATGCGTTAGTTAGCTAAGGAAAAGCTCCATGGAATTTTACCGATTCTGTAAGTGATTATAATAGAAATGTATATACAATATGTAGACAGCATCCATCAATATGATATCATGCAGACAGAAAGCCATGTTAGGCATACCAGTAACTCTTATATCAACCTGAATTCAAGTTCTTCAAACCCACCATCATATGCAAATAGGCAGTATCATCTTCAAACACACCATCATATTTAACAGTTATTGGGTCCAATAACGACATTGTTCATCTTTTTTTGTCTCATTTTGGTATCTCTTGATCCTCAATCTTCGCTAGACGGATATTTGTATTCTTAATTTTGCTAATATACTCCGTCTATTTTACTGACTACTGCCACTTTGACCCTCTTGAGTCTTGACTCTAGAACCTCTCAAGCTTTAATCAGAATATATCCCTCCTAAATGCCCACCATGCAACGCGAAAAATGAACTTCAATAAGTAGAGCCTTTATGCAAAAAAAAAAAAAAAAATCTGCCTTGACATCTTGTTACCAGTTATCTAAAGAAGTAAACAACTTTGACTTCCTACGCAGCACAAATTCGAATAAATAAATAAAATCAATACTGATGTTTTAAGTTTCAACAGTTGATCTTTTGTTTGCAATTGATCTTGTGTGTTGATTCTTTACTGTTTTATTATTTGCGATTGATCTTTTGTTTCAACAGTTGGAGTCACGACCACGACATAACCAGAGCGATTTGTGTGGTGAGTCCCTTTGCACATGTCCCGTGAACTAGTCAATTTTACAAAAATAAGTATTTGACAACTTAAGACATGTGCTAGTTGAATAAACAGATGAATTGATAAGCCAACTAAGTAAGCAATCTCTAGATCCATTGAATGAATAAATTCACTTAAAATACGCTAAAATAAAATTGTAAAATTGACAAGAGACTATGTAAAACACTTATTTTGGATTGCATGACATCCCACAACCATTTGTCACACAAATAATACTTGAACAAAACTTATTCTAGAACAAGTAACATGGACAACAACATACCATATTCAAGTCCTACCGGAAGCAAAGAATTCGTTGGAGCCACGACCGCGGACATAATCCGAGTTTTACCCAATGGGTGCTTTGCACAGGTCCCGTGAACTTGTCGGGATGAAAACCCAGGACACACAGATTTTCGGGGGAAAAAAAAAGGAAAGATAGGGAACATTCATATACATTATTACATTCTTACAAAAACAAAAAGAAGACCCAGATAGTATGCAAAACTCGACCTTGTCCAGTTGGGAACTTGAAGTACATACACTGAAAATCCAAAGCAATATCAGTTTACAAACAAAACTTATACATAACCAAAAAAAAAAAAAAAACAATATGTACAGTAACGTTATGTTAGTGTTGCACTTGTACTGACTATATTTCAAGTGCTTGAAAGAGAGTCATTTAAATATTGAAACATCCATCATTCTAACTAATGGAAAAATCACAGCTAACTCAAAAAATCAAAGGAAATATTTACCTACTAGCTTTGAAGCAGCCTCCTCAATCTGGCCATATTCACTGTTGTTGTCACATAGAGCCAATCTTTTATCTTGATCAATAGCATTAGAGGGAAATATTCCCAAGAACGTTTGAGAAGTATTGAAGCGCCAAAAACTCCACCAAATCCAAGCCCAAAACCAAGCCCCATGCTGATATAAAATCCTCGACTTATAAGCCCATCATCGGTTCCTTGAATGATGTTATCTTTACCACCGTTGATAACTGAAGGACCAACATTTGTTTCATCTCCTGGACACTTATTCGAGAGTGGAAGTCCGCAAAGTTGAGAATTCCCCTCATACGATGAGGCATCAAAACTCTGTAATTGGGTGTCAGATGGAATTTTCCCTGTTAAGTTATTATTTGACAAATCCAAGAGAGCGAGAAAACTCAAACGACTAATGCCCATAGGTATCTCACCCGAAAGCTGGTTTGTAGACAAGTCTAGACATTCAAGTTTTGTCAACTCACCAATATCTTCAATAACATATCCTGTCAACTGATTTCCTGATAGGTTTAAGGAACTCAATCCTCTAAGACTCAAGACCTCTTCCGGAATTTTTCCAACTAAAACATTGCCAGAAAGATCAATGCTTCTCAATAGAGCTAGACTATTTTTGAATTCGAACTCCCGCCCTTTCCATCGTATTATTGCATTATCCACATATTCATAATCACCCAAAGAATGATAATACGTACTATTATAGATATAATTAAAAGTAATCATTCCTTCTGATTGATTTCCCCAAACCAAGGCAGTGAAATTATTGAAACAATGAGGTATAGTTCCAGAAATGTTGTTTTGAGAGAGATCCAAAATTTGGATAGAGTTGAGATGGCATATACTCACAGGTATGTGTCCGTGAAAATTATTCGATCGCAGACTGAGTACAACTAACCTTGTCAGGTGTGTCCCTATCCATGCTGGCATTGTTCCTTCTAATTTATTTCATCCCAAATCAACAATTTCCAAATTTCCACAATTCTTCAATGATGAAGGCAATTCGCCAGTGAAATTGTTGGTGCGTAGGTGCAACATCTCTATTTGATGGAGGGATCCCATAGAGCTAGGAATTTTCCCGAAAAAATTATTGTTTGCCAAATTAAGAATGACCAATCCTTCCAATACCATCCAACAATCAGGAAGCTCCCCAGAGAAACGATTGTATGAGAGGTCCATAGAGCTGAGGAACTTGCTAGTTCCATCACATAAGGAAGAAATTGAGCCCGAAAACAAATTTTTCGAGAGATTCAGTACTGTCATGTTGGGAGGAAGTAGTGCTATGGAACCTTCGAAAAGATTGGAGCTCAAATCTATTACCGGATAAAAAACCATCTTCGATGACAAATCAGGCACCATACCTTTGATATGGTTGTAAGAGAGATTGAGGTAAGACAGTCTAGGAGATAAGTTCCAAAACTCCTTCGGGACAATACCAGAAATTCTGGAATTAGAGATATCAAGCTCGGAATAATTATTTTGAGTTCAAAGCCACTTTGGAAAATGAGGTCCCAAAGAGCAAGACCGCAACTTTATGACATCGAGTTGAAAAGGAGGATTCCAATCAGCCTTGATGTCCAAAGCCAATGAGTTATAAGACAAGTCTAACTGCTGCAAATTGTGGAGATTTGATAAGTGGGATTCGGAGATATTACCTTCTAATGAATTTGCAGACACATCTAAGATTTCGAGCATGAAAAGTTGGTCAACACTCTCTGGTAGTGGTCTAGTCAACTGATTGTTCTGAAGATGCAACTGCTGCAAATTGTGGAGATTGGAGAAGTGGGATTCGGAGATTTTACCTTGTAATGAATTTGCAGACACATCTAAGATTTCGAGCATGAAAAGTTGGCCAATACTCTCAGGTAGTGGTCCAGTCAAGTGATTATTGTAAAGATACAACTTTGTCAATGAAGACAATCCGGTAAGATCAGGTAAAGAACCATTCAATTGATTATACCCAAGATCCAATTCCTTCAAGGATGAAAAAGTGGTGATACTTTGAGGCAATGCACCACCAAGTTGATTCCAACCTAAATCCAGAATCTCTAGTGAGTTAGCTGTAGCCCCACACAAGTTTTGAAGCAACATTGAAATCTGCCCGCTCAAGTAGTTGCCAACCACAATTAATGATTTTAAGCTACTTAAGTTTGCAAAGGATTTCGGAAGTCCACCTTCAAATAGATTGTATGTGAGATCAAGATGGGCAAGCGAATTCAAGTTTCCGAAAGCATCAGGGATCGGACCATATAACTCATTAAGAGAAAGGTCTAAATCAGTAAGGCTGGTGTTGAAGTTTAACAACCAACTGTATATTGAATTCAGATAATTGAAAGAAAGATGAAGGACAGAGAGAGACCTAGATGAATTAATCAATGGAAAGGAAGGAGGAACGATGAGTCTACAACTACTTAAACGCAGTTTTGTTAGAAAAGGCAGCTTACTGACTGCTTCCATCCAATCCCCTACTTTGCTAAGATTAACTTGGCTCATATCAAAGTATCTCAATGATGAAAGATCATTAAGCCACTGAAAACTTTCGACATCCAGATTATAATTTCCGCTCAAATCAAGAGAACGCAATTGTGAAAGATTTCCCAACTGATTTGAAATTATACCTATAAAACAAGCAGATGAAATAATTATGAGTCATAATTATTGTACGCGAGGTCCAAAGATAACATTGCGTACAAAAATGATAAATAAGACTGTTTATTACAAAATTTATTACCGTATGTCATAAATATAGTAAATAGATAAAGACTACAGCACAGACGACTGTAATTTTTCCTATAAGAAATTAGAATAAAATTAAGTTTCTCATAGGAGGTGATATAGCTCTAAATTTTACCTCTACACTTTGGTTTTTAATTTTAATAATTAAAAAATATATATATTCACCCTTCATCACCTATAAAAAGTTTATAAATACACTTGCAAAGATTGTATGAAAGAACTAAAAAGGAAAAACTAAAAAAATCGATGAAGGTGGGTGCCAAGATTGAAAAATAATAATAATAAATACATGGATTTATTAATTATTTATTGATTGTTTTATGCACTTGGACTCTCAGAGATAACGTTATGAAGTTTTGAAAAGAAAAAAAAAATTACTAAAGGGCTAATTAGTACATGAAAAGAATACTGTTAAGTTTATTTAAGTGCAAAACTCTATCGTCAAAATGTATGCACAAAAAGCAAGCATGTGTAGGCAAAAAAAAAATAGTTCTATATTTACATCACCAAGTTTGAGAATGTTTTCCTCAAAAAAAACAAAAAAGTTTGAGAACGTTTTTGGTATAAAGATGGTACCTTTTTTGGTGTAGCATGTATGGTTTGTTAATAAAAATTATTCTAAAAATTGTGATCAAAATTTATTTATTTATTTATGACTCATGGCCGAAATAGTAAAGATAATTGAAGTCCAAGAAGAGAGAATTCCATAATCATCAATGAGCCCATCTTTAAATTTGAGGAGAGCTAGTATCTCGCGGTCTATGCACCTCACTTGAGCATCATCTTCTTCAGCTCTTGAAGTAGTGAATGATCCAAGACTTGCTTTCATGTTTATGAACAATGTTATTGAAACCACAACAACCAACATGTAGAAATGTTTATACAACATTTCTCCGATTGTTATAAAATTTATTTGCAAATAGAATCTCTTATAGATAGATTACAGAATCGCTGAGGAAGATAATGAGAGAGAAACTATAGGCAACATTGGACCCCACACTCCTATCAAGATACATATATATATAACACAGATCAGTATTTTTTTTAAATGTTAATGTAACCATCAAAAAATATTTCTTATTTCTTACTTTTTACTTTCTGAATTACTGTTTACAAATTTAATTACGTTTTCAATACTAAAAAAAAAGAAGGTGCTTTCTCTTTTTACTTCCTTTCATTCAACTCTACTTATCAATAATAAATTAAAATTAAAATAATAAATAAATAATAACTAAATTAAAGTGAATATATAAATAAACAAAATAAATTGATTCATTAAATATAAAAATGAATGAATAAATCAAAATAATGAAATAAATAAAATAAATAATAAACAAGAAAATGAATGAATAAAATAAAATGAATAACAATAAATAAAATTAATTGAATAAATAACAAATAAATACAATAAAGATTTTGAAAAAAAACTTACCTATATTTTTTTTAGGTCATCATTCAAGGAGAGAACAGTGATGATGGTGTAAGAGATGGTAAGATCGCCGATGCTCGAGACGTCACCTACTTCAGGCACTCGCCATTACACTCCAAAGAAAACTTAGAAAAAAGAGGATGATGTCTCTCCAATTCTCGTTAATGGCAAAACCACGTCTCTATTGAAACCACACCATGACCAGCGGGACGCAACTTACTCTGTTCCTTGGGATGTTCTTGTAGTGATGCATTAAAATAGTTTTCATATTTTTAAAAAAGAAAATTTTAAATTTTTTGTAGATTGTTTTGTTAAACAAATTTTTATAAACATACTTTATTTATTATTATTATTATTTTTAAAACTATAATCGATAATCAATAAATATGAATTTGCTTTGTATTTCTTTTACAAAAATCAAAATCATTATTCTACTTTCCCAAAAAACAAAAACAGAAAATATTATTTGTACACGGGCCTTAAAAGTTGACATGATTGCTACCTATGTCATGCCAGTTATTTATATAACTATTATACAATATTGCTAGTATAAAATACAAGAGTGCCATATATAGTGTGACCGTTGCTATCTTAAGTTAGTTACCATACTGTTGTCCTCTCTTTGTCTTCCATTATTATATCGACTACAATATGATTTTAATTTAATTTCACAAATGTTATCAAAAAAATAAATAAAAATTAAAATCAGAAAAATCAAGTTTCAATTTATCAATTTATGACCACATACATCTCATCTTTTCTGAGAGGAAAGGACATAGAAATTACAAATTAAAGCCTTCCATCTTTATTTCTTCATACAAAGCCATTTATGGGGTACAGTTTTTGGCACACTAAACTGTAATTTTAATATTCTATCTTTATTTTGATTTAAATGTTAATTTCTTACTCTCTTTATTTGAGAAGAATGAAATTAATTGTTGAAACCCATGGAAACCATCCCAATTAAGTCTCACATATATTTCTCAAATCGCTTACAAAGCTACAAAAAATACATATGTTATATACTTCAATGAAAAACAAATAAAACAAAAAAAAAATGGAAAGCAAAAGTCCAGGTCCACCATATACCCATTATAGGCCTCAAAAGTCGCATGCATCAGTCAAATGCTTCAATGAAAAAAAAAAAAAAAACCAAAACCAAAACAAAACAAAAAATGGAAAGCAAAAGTCCAGTCCCCATATACCCATCATAGGCCTCAAAAGTCAAATGCTTCAATGAAATACAAAATAAAAAAAGCAAAACAAAACAAAAAAAATGGAAAGCAAAAGTCCAGGTCCACCATATACCCATCATAGGCCTCAAAAGTCACATGCACCAGTCAAATGCTTCAATGAAAAACCAAAAAAAAAAAAAAAAACAAAACAAAAAAATAGAAAGCAAAAGTCCAGGTCCACCATATACCCATCATAGGCCTCAAAAGTCACATGCACCGGTCTCTAAGGCAACACTGCTTCTTAATCAGTTCTGAGAAGTGAGTATGATTTTTTATTTTTTTATTATTTTTTTAAAAGGTAAGAATTTTTTTGATTTTTTTTTTCACACAAACACTCGTTTTGTCTCCAAGGAGACTCAAACCCCCCACTTACCCTATTGAAAGGAGGTTATACCGTCGGGCCAAGTATTCCTTTGGTAAAGTGAGTATAAATTTCCTACTCACCAGGGAAGAAAATTTTAATTTTTTTGTAGATTGTTTTGTTAAACATATTTTAATAAACATACTTTATTTATTTTTATTATTTTTAACTATAATTGATAATCAATAAATATGAATTTGCTTTGTATTTCTTCTACAAAAATCAAAATTATAATTCTACTTTTCCAGAAAACGAAAACAAAAAATATTATTTGTGCACAGGCCTTAAAAGTTTAGGTGATTAGTTCATTCAAACAATACCTCATTCTCTGAAAAAGAAAACTATACCATACCAACCAAGCTACTATAAAATACAAGAGTGTCATATAGTCTGCTATCTTAAGTTAGTTAGGATAGTGTTTTTTTTTTGAAAGTAAGTTACGATAGTGTTGTCCTCTCTTTCTCTTCCATTATTATATCGACTACAATATAATTTTAATTTAATTTCACAAATGTTATCAAAAAAATAAATGAAAATTGAAACCAAACAAATCAAGTTTCAATTCATCCATTTATGACCACATACATCTCATCTTTTCTGAGAGGAAAGGACATAGAAATCACGAGTTAAGGTCTTCCATCTTTATTTCTTCATACAAAGCCAACTACGTTGTTCAAATCTTTAAAGGAGTCTTCCCCCTTTAATTACGTAATGCAATAGTAGCAATACCCTGGACTGGAAATATGGGGTACATGGTTTTTGCACACTAAACTGTAATTGTAATGTCCTATCTTTATTTTGATTTAAATGTTGATTTTTTACTCTCTTTGTTTGAGAAGAATGAGATTAATTGTTGAAACCCATGAAATCCAAGATACTGAACCATCCCAATCAGGTCTCACATATACATCTGAAATCGCTTACAAAAAACTGGAAAGCAAAAGTCCAAGTCCACCAAATACCCATCATAGGCCTCAAAAGTCGCATGCACCAGTCAAAGTCTTGTATGCTACAAAAAATACTTATGTTATACTTCAATGAAAAACAAAAAACAAAAAAATGGAAAGCAAAAGTCCAGATCCACCATATACCCATCATAGGCCTCAAAAGTCGCATGCACCAGTCAAAGTCTTGTATGGCTCTAAGGCAACACTGTTTCTTAATCAGTTCCATTGTGAGAATTGAGTATGATTTTTTATTTTATTATTATTTTTATTTGTTTAAAAGGTAAGAATTTTTTTGATATTTTTTTTTCCACACAAACATTTATCTCGTCTCCAAGGAGACTCAAACCCCTCACATTCCTTATTGAAAGAAGAGGTTATACCGTTGGGCCAAGTGGTCCTTCGGTAAAGTGAGTATGAATTTCCTACTCATCAGGGAAGAAGGTAATATTTCATATATATATATAAGAGGTGTCTATATATACACTGACGAATCCAAGAATTAGCGTGATTGGGGGCATAATGTTATTTTTTTTGTAATTTCAATGGGGGGTTAATGCAATTTTAGTGGAGAGTTTTCATGAATATATAATTTTATAAAGGAAATTTGCAAAACAAATTTTTTTTTCAGTGCGTTGGCCTATATATATATATATATATGTATGTATGTTGCAAAGAGACCCACAAAGCAATCTTAAAAAGAGGGATTGGTGGTTTATAGGGCATTTTGGTAAAAATATGTGGGGTATGCTTGTAATTATTATTATTATTATTATTTTAAAGATAAGAAACTCACATATAATAACTCGACTAGGCTCGAACCCTTAACCACCTAAATGGAGTAAGGCCTAATACCGTTTGGCCATTAGACCTTTAGTAAAATAGTTCCATAGGGTGATGGCATTAAGTGCTAATATGCTTATAATTTTCATCTTTAAAGTAAGGGCTAACTTGTCCTTCCATATATAATAAGGATAAATTTGGAATTTTAAGTGAAAAAATTTAAGTTAAAACATAATATTAATCACGAAAAGTCAATTTTTGGTCTTGACTACAACCGAAAGGAGTGTTATGCCGGAATTAAAATTAGGAAAAGTTTTTTATATTTTAGTAACGTTGGGGTATCACTTGAAATTAGTTTGATCAAACGGTACATTTTCTATGTAATTTCTCAAATTGTAGTTGATTTATATTTTTAAACCACAATAAATATATTGTGTACCATTATTCAAATTTATTTGCTCTGAACTTTTGCTTTTCAAGACACAATGAATAAAAATTTTAGGATTAGACATTTGAATATAGTATCGTTCAAGTAGTCCCACATAATTAATGTAAGATAGCAACCGTCAGTCTATATCGTGCTCTACTAATTTATACTAGCTTGGTGTTATCCGGTGAAGACTCGGAGTATGTTGTGGCATGTTAGTGTAATATGAGGAATGATACAGTGACATAAGTCCAACTTGTGAAGTAGGACTTAGAGATGTTTGAAAAATGCAGGAATTTAATTAGAGCATCCTTGTGACCTAAGAGGATGTTCTACCAAATAAGATTTAGATTTGGAGGTCAGGATAATTAAATATGGCCATTATACTCCTCGAGCAGGGCTGATATTTGGTCTGGGCACAGCTGGGATTCTGTTTTCTGCATATATAGGGATAGGAGCGTTCCTGACCTATGGGGGCATTCAACTACTTAGTAAGGCAAGTGCAAACCTTGGCTAAGACAAGTATGGGGAAGCTTGTTGGCATGTTTTGACATGGTTCGGTGGCACAGTTGGTGAAGATGGCTCGGTGATGACACGGTGAGCTGTGTTGGAGCATGCATGGCTTGGCAAGTTATGTGTGCATGCCCACGAGTGTGCCAACTTGCCTTTGGCAAGGTGATGCCTTAGCTTGACATGCATTGGTATGCATGCAATGCACTTGGCTCGGAAAACCATGTGCATACCAAGCCTTGGCAAAGGCAACTTGCCCTTGGAGGGTAAGGCTGTGACACGAGACAAACGATGGTTGGTACTGATTCAAGACATAGGCATGACATAACATGACTTATGTGCCAAGGCATTGACAGACCAAGACATGTCATGGCGCAGAGCATGCTGGCTAGTGAAGGCCCTTGGTGCAAGCTTGACAAAGATGTGTTCTCATGTGCGCGAAGGCATGGGAAGGCTGAGGCATTCGTGTGGCTCAGCAAATGAAAACATTGTGCATTGCTGGCACATGCTTGACACAAAGGTGGCTCGGGATGATGCTTGACTTAGACTTTGACTGGGCTGGTCAAGGCAAGAAGGTGAACCACCATGTGATAATGTGACAGTACTAGAGTATGCCACAACATCCTGACAATTGAAAGGGCAACTATATTCAAGTGTTGACAGCCTCTGATTGGTGCCAACACTGCCTAGGTGGATGGGGATGTCATCCACACAGATAGACAGTTTTCAATGTATGCCTATATAGGCACATGTATAGCATTTGTATAAGCAGCGAGTTTTAGAGAGAATAGTGCTTATATATGGTGTCGTAGTATGGCCTAAGTGAGAGGAATCCTTATACTAATTGAGTTTTAGTAAAAGGTTGGAAAACCATTGTTGTGGTTTTCTGTAAAGTTGTGGGTGTTGTTTATTTATATGCATTCATATATATTGTATGTGTGTTGAGTGCAAACACTTATGCTATGTTTGGTATGCATGAATGGAATGGAATGCAAGTGGAAATGGAATGGAATAATCATTCTCATTTTATTGTTTGGTTGTAAATATGAAGCTATTTAGGAATGGAATGAACTTAAAAGAAATTTTTTCAAAAATACCTCTCTTAGTGATAAATATATAATTTTAATCAAATAATATTACTTCATAATGTTTTTACAAAAATGGTGAAAAGTAACGGAAATAGTAGTGGCGAACAATGGAGGTGGTCGTGGTGGCCGCGGCGGAAGGTAATGATGGTGGGAGTGGTTTGTTTACTTGAAATGTGAAAGGGTTATTTTAGTCATTTTATGTTTTAAAAGCATTCCTTAATAAATGGAATGATCTTTCCATAGGTTTACTAATGGAATGGTTTTTCATTCCAAGGAATGGATTTTCATTCCTTGAGAATGATCATTCTCATTCAACAAGACATATCAAACAAATGAATGGGCATTCCATTCCATTCCATTCCTACATACCAAACATGACATTAGTGTATTTCGAAGGCACAAGTGTGGGAGTGGCTTACTTGGTGTGTGTCTAAGTGCCATCATAGGACAAAGTTTCGTGATTGAAAATTGACCCCTGTGACACTTGGTATGGTAAAGTTTTCATGAAACATCTTTATTGGGAAAAATGTAGTATAATACTCCCTCTGTCTCATACTAGTTGTTCACTTTCTGAATTTTACTTGTCCCAAAATAGTTGTCCGGTCTTATACTTTCTCAAATTATCCCTCTTCATTAACTTCAAAAAATAATGGGCCCCACAAAAAATTTAGTGGACATTATCGTCACTAATTAAATTTTTGGGTTATTTGCGAAAAAACCCATATAGTTTCATACTAGTGCGCAAAACTCCCATTAGTTACAAAATGTGTGTATAAATTCATCCTGTTTCCAAAATATTGCAACTTACCCACATTGTGCTTTAAAATAATATGAAATCCCTAAAATACCCTTTCTAACATAATAAAAATAATAAATATTGTACTCCCTCTGTCCCATTAAGTGTCCATTTTGGGGAATACAACTTTTTAAGATAATGACTTTTAGTATTTTGTTTTGTATAGGTAGTGTATGAATTGTCAACTTTATCCATAGTGAGGTCTATGATAATGTGATGGTTTGTAGTGTAGGTTTTTATTATTCTAATGTATTAAAGTTAAATTCGTAAATTGATAAAATAAAGTACTTTGACTTTTCAAGTGTGCACTTAAATTGGGACGGATGGAGTATTAATTATAAATAATGTCTAATAAAATGATAAAGAAATAAAATAATTAAATAAAAATAAAATGTTGAAAGAAACTGGATTAATTTTTTTAATCATAAATAAATAAAAATAAAAAGTGCTTTAAAACGTTTTTTTAATATTTTTTAAAATAAAATTATAATTCTTTTGTTTTATTGATGATTTTTCTTAAATATATTTTCAGTTTTTTGTTTTTGTTTTTGTAATATTATTTTGTTTTTTTAAAAAAAATTAACTATATTAATTTTTTTAATATTAATTTTTTTAATCAAATGTTAAATAAATAAAAATATTTTTTTTAAAAAAAATAGGCTTATTTTTATTTTTTCAAAATAATTTTAATATTTTTGAAAAACAAATGTAATTGTTTTATTGATGATTTTCTTAAATATATTTTTTATAAACATATTTTATGTTTTTGTCTTTGTCTTTGTAATTTTTTTTAATTTGTTTTTTTTAAAAAAAAAACTTATTCTAAGGGTATTTCAGACAATTCATCTCATAATATGGGCAATACGCACAGATTTTCTAATAATAGGGGTTTAAAGAACCACAAAAGGTTATACGCACTATATACATACTATAGGGGGTTAAAAGCTCGCGATTGTTTTACCTAGAAGCCTTGATTAATGATTTGATCATGTGCTACTATATGACATGATTCCCATTTGATGTACTGTTCATATGCGTCAATTAATCATTATAACAAAAAATTTATATAATTTCACAAATTTTAACAAAAAATTAAGAAAATTGAAATTAGAAAAATCAAGTTCCACTTGATCAATGCATTACTTGTTTGTAGTGTAAACCTTATTTATGACCTGATACATTTCATCTTTTTTGAAAAGGAAAGGACATAGAAATCAAGTCAAGGTCTTCCCTCTACATTCCTTCCTACAAAGCCAATTACTTTGTTTAAACTTTAAATATTTAAATGGAGTCTTCCCCTTTAATTACGTAATGCAATAGTAGCAATACTGGGGTACACATTTTTTCCATATTAAAAAGTAAATTGTAATGTGTTCTCTTTTATTTATTTTTAATTACTCTCTATGTTTCAGAACAACGAAATGGATTGTGGAAACCCGAGAAATCCAATGGAAATGAAAGGAGAAACGACGATGTCACAATCACTTAAACGCAGTTCTAAGTTACTGAACCATCCCAATTAGTTCTCATATATTACTGAAATTGCTTACAAAGTTACAAAAATTTCATCTGTTAAACTTCAATGAAGGAAAAAAAAAATAGACTACACCAAAAGTCAATGTCCAACAAATAGGCCTCATAAGTCTCATGTTTTACCCAAACAAAGGGTATAGAAAGCACCAGTCAAAGTATTGTATGGCTCTAAGGCAACACTGTTTCTTAATCAGTTACATCAAGGCCAAGTTGCAGTTACATCAAGGCCAAGTTGCATCTGAAACTTACTTTCTTCATGGAAATTTCTTCTCAGCCTTAACAAGATTCAGAGCCTAATGTTACGCCCCCGCCTTGTAAGTGTTAGGCTTTGGCAAAAATAAAAGAGGAGAAAATCTCACATTGCTTAGGAAGTAAATGGTGGATGAATTCAAGAACTTATATAAGGAGCTCAAGCTAGCCTTTGTTTCTATGTATCCTAGTCAAAAGCATTTCCAGCACTGTATTTTGACTATAGTTAAATTCCTTTCTTGGTTCTCTTAATTTGAGAATAGAAAGGTGTGAGTTAGTATATGCTTGGGTAGAGTGTGGGTGTATTGAGATTGTGGAAAGTGAGAGAAAAAGTCGGTGTGGTTGTAACAATTTTTCACATAGTGATATTTTTCTGGTTGTCTTTGACAACGACAGTGGTTTTTCTTCGGTTTCTTTGATATTCTGCAAAGGAAGATCCTGGGATATGGAATTTGTGATTGTCCAAATGATCCAAATTTCCTAACAAGAAGGCTATGCCTGGAAAAGACCAAGTCATGTTACGTTCGTGATACTTATAACTAAGTAATTGGTTGACCTAGTAAAGAAAATGGGACAAACATTAAATGTAATAACCCCCTCCCTATCTCGATATAATATTGTCCGTTTTTTGGCTCACCCCAACCAAAGACTTCTCAGGAGAGAAACCAACACATAACTCTTCACCTACCTAGGGGATGTGGGATTGTGCACCATAACTCGCCCAGTATGGTAGCTTGTCAGTGTCATCTGCACTCAGTTCACAAGTTCGCCACATTAAATACTAATGTGGTTAAAAAATGCACAATAACAAAGATTATCAGTTAAGAAAGACCAAGTGATTGAACAATAAGAATAATACAATGGAAACTCCTACCGAGACAAAAAATGATAGAGATAGAAGGATTACTTGCCTTTCCATCTATTATGTCGAAACTAAAAATGTTGGTTTCAATTTGTTTGAACAACGAATGCTAATTTTGTTGCTTTAGTGAAACTCAACTAAGGGCTCACTATTTTCTTCCAACTCTCTTGTCATTTTGTTCAATGAGCCTCCATAATCTACTTTACCAACCATAGTATATTAGCGATTCTCCAATTTTGTGGACTCTACAATTATTTTAATTCTTTTTTCTACCAAAAAGATGTCTTTCAATATTTGATAGGCTATAAATACAAATGATGTTATAATAATAGATACCTCGGAAATCTCACATGTGTATTTTTAACTGTTTAATTTAGCTACAGAATATGTTTGTTTGTGTATGATTCTTATTGCAGACAAATCTGTACTTATATATGCCGACAATCGTGTATAACTCTGCAGCTCATAAATAAACTAATGTTAACTTAGCTTATGACAAAATAATCGTATAGGTTGTGTTCACTTTCTTAGACTTAGTATTACTTGTAGCGTACGGTATTTTTACGTGGGTATGTGCTTAATGTGTTTATTTGGCTTAGCATGACTTAAATGTTTAATATGGTATTAAAAATTATAAGTTGCATGTTATATTTTCATTTTAAGAATAATGAAAATTATTGAGAACGATTTCGGGAAAGAAATGACCGAAGGATAAATTTGTATTTTCATAATATGAGCACTTAGTGGAAAGTGTAGAAATTTGGCTAAATATTAGGGCATGAGTGACATGTTGGTAATTAGAGAGGATGACAAGAGGTAAAAGGGTGATTAAGAGTCATAATGGCACTCTTGTAATTAACCCTAAGTTGAGAAGAAATTGGTCATTTTACACTTTTATGTGTTATATAAATTCTAGCCATTGATCTTCTTCTCCCATCTTTGTTCTCAACCCTTGGATCATAGGGCCTTGTTTGGATGATACACAAATGCATTAATGCATTAATCTTGGTCTTCCATTGGCAAGACTTCCTCTCCACCCTTGGATCATTTACTCATTTTCCTAGCTCTACACTTGCGTATTCCTCTCCTTTGCAAGACATTTATTCTCAACCCTTGGATTTGAGAAGGGTTAGTGGAGAATCTCTACACTTGTGTATTCCTCTCTTTTACAAGACATTTCATCTTCTCAACACCATCTCTTGCTCTCTCATTCTCTCCTTGCTTGGTGTGTTCTTGAGCTATTTTGGGTAAGTTTCTCTTCCACTCTAGGGTTTTGTTCACAAGAACTCTAGCTTTCAAGTTCATGAGTTCTTTGTGTTAGTATTGATTTTACACTTCCTTTTATTCATGTTTATGGAAGGTTGAGTTTTGCTTCCAACTACCAAGTGAGTTCCAATTATGGTAGCTCTTGATTTCATCTTGTGAAGAAGCTATAGGTGAGTTCATAGTTTCTTGATATCTCGAATTCATTTTTCATGAAACCCTAATTTAGTTATCATTAGGGTTCGATTTGATTCTTGTGGTTGGAGCCACTTAGATGATTTCGGTTTATTGTGACACCATGGTGATATTGTTGTTCATTGAATGGTGTGTTGCTAGTTGGAAGCTATTCTATTGAACACTTTGAGTGGTAGCTTGGGTTGGACCTCTTTTGGGCATATTGTGTAGCTTGCTTGAAATTGAGGTAGGGGAAAAACAAATTGTTTTCGTCTTTGTACGAGGGTGTGTGCGTCTATGTGTGTGTGTGTATATATATATATATATATATATATACGAGTTGAGTCTTGACAACTTAGACGATGATTTAGGCCATTGAAAGCATGATTTTGTGATATAAATTCATGTTATGGTTTATTGCTTATAAAATGTGAAATTGTAAGCATTGTGATAATATGAATACAATATATGGCCTAATGAAATGAGCATGTATTGTGATAGAGCATGTTGAGAAATATTGCTTATAAATGTGAAATTGTAAGCATTGGGTTGAGTTGGATACAATATAATGCAAATTGAAATAAACATGTATTGTGATGACATATGGTTATGAGTGAAAACCTTGATGCATTTTGGGTACCATGTAATGTCAAAGACATGGGTGTTAGTTTATACGAGTTGTGTAAACCGGTGTGAGTTGTCGTGTTTTGGATCATCGTAACAACTGGCCAGGGGGTGCTTCTCGCTCCTACGGAACTAATCTTCCAAGAAACTGAGACGATAGGGGGAAGACTTGTTCCAAATCCTTTGTCACGACCGTGTCATGTTGACGGTCTTCCTTGTTAAAAGTGTGAAGTGTCAAAAGCATTTGGGAAGAATCTGTATGATAAATCTACCTTCCCTTATAAGAATAAAGTGAAGGGTTAGAGAATGATCCGGTTTACCCTTTGGGTAGGGTGTGTGTTCGTGTGCGTACCATGGGTGTGTTGGACGCATTCCATATAAACTGCTATATATATGTGATTGTGGTTTTGATAATTGAAGCATGCTATAATTGTGAATAATTATGATATGAGCATATTGAAAAAATTATTTGTTGGGTTCGATGGGGTTCTGGATTGGTGTGAGAGTCATATGGAACAAGAGACCGACCTAGGGTTAGTGGCATGAACCTTGGTTGGGTTGAACCACTCGGACTACAGAGATTAAGGCGATGACGCTTCCTCTACTAGGTTAGTGAGCTCACCCCACGACATATTTTTTTTTCCAGGTGATGATCCCTCCACAGGAGGCTTCTAGTGTCGATGGTTTGATGGGCATGTTGTTCCGCTAAGTCTTGGTTTATCCTTAGCGACTTATCTTTTATAGAGTATTCCCATGTCTTATGTTCTTTTATGTTTTAATAATCATGTACTAAAACTATATAAAAGTACTACTTTGACGGCTAGTGTGTTAGCCGGGTTGATAGCGTTATACGTCCCTCGGAGCGCTATGTGCGGGGAATCAACTCTTTTGGTGCACTTCGGTGTCAGAATGCTAGTTATGCCTTATTTTGTAAAACTATGGCGTTGCATCGCCATGAGGCGTTTGGATATTAAAGTGTATGAATTTGAATGTTTTTATTTTCAGTTGTGAAATGGATTATTATTATTGAATGTGGTTATTAGGAATTTGGCCGAAAATGGCGTTTTTCTAGGTTTTCAAACAAACCATTCTCGTTTTGAATTAAAAACCCGTTTTCGCCTACCACCGTAACATCGGTATACTTTCTTGTTTTAGAAATGATTTAAAACTCATTTTTATAATGATTTTGAAATTTAGAAGCCGGTGGTACTTAAAACGGAGACCGGGGGCAAAACGGTCGCACCTTGTTGCCCTACACGCGCGACAGTTTTCGAAACCTCATATCTCTCTATCCGTATATCTTATCGAGGTGATTTTTTTTTGTTGGAAAGCTAACATCTTAAATTTGTAGGCTTTTGAAAAATAGTTTTTTGAAACTTCATTTTTGGCAGAGAGTGGTGTTTTGGGTGGGGGGGGGGGGGGGGGGGGGGGGGTGGAACAGTAATCATTGTAGCAATTTCCGCACTTTGCTGCCCTGCATGTGCGACAGTTTTGGGGGGGGGGGGTGGTTGGAACAGTAATCATTGTAGCAATTTCCGCACTTTGCTGCCCTGCATGTGCGACAGTTTTAAAAACCTCATATCTCCTTCTCCGTTTATCATATCGAGGCAAGTTTTTTTTATTGAAAAGATGACATCTTGAACTTGTGTTTATGCTTTTGAATCACTCCATTTAACGTATTTTTGAGTGATTTATGTTCATTTGAAGGTGACAGAATATCTTAAACTTTTACATGTCGCGACCTTTCTTTAGAAATTCATATTTTTAAGCTCGTTTACTTGAATTCATTTCCATTTCTTTCTATAGGCTTCTTGGAGTCCCCTTTATTATATATATCTTCAATTTTTGGGTTGAGGTCCAAGTGCCTCGGTTTTCACCACTGAACTCGTGTTTCACCCGTTTTTGTTCTATTTAGTTTATTTCTTCCGCACTTCGTCATTCCCCTTGTTTCTCGGATTTGGTTCGGAATCCTAGGAAATTTGGGGCGTGACACTACTACTGTAATCGTTCTCAAAATATCATTTTCACAATGTGTCCGGTAGTGTTATAGCAGTTTTTCTAACAGATTATCCATCTGTTAGGAATTAATTATTTTTCACTGCCTAAGAATTAATCCCGCATAAGATCATGCACACAAAATATCAACAACTATCAACAACTCTTTTTATTAATCAAGAAAAAGACTCAACAAGAAAAAATATCACTTAACGATTACTTTCTCTCTCTCTCTCTCTCTCTCTCTCTTCTGTATTTCTTCTACACACACAAAACCCTAGCCATATATATATAGTTAACTTGAATTGGTGAAAGTTAATCCTAAAAGAATCTTAAGATTACAATCTCCAAATAAAAAAGGAAAACTAAAAATCTGCAACTGAGCCACCGAGTACTCGGTGGATGCGCAAACATGCGCAAGTTCGCAAAAACCCACTGGCACTTTTTCAACACTTTGCACAAGTTCGCACACTTGCGCAGTTACCGAGTATTCGGTGGTTCTTCAAAGTAATTCTTGGTTTTGCTCTAATTCTCTTCATCAAGCTAACACCACTAATCATAACATCACTTAAATTTCGCCACACCCTAACACTATCATCTAGGGATTTTCACAAATAAAACCGAAATTAAAAAAATAAAACATTAAAGAATTAATTACGGGTCAGAATGTTAATGGGCACCATCGACCAAGAAGGAATTCGGAAATTGCAATCGAATTGTGAAAAAAGGAAAATAAAAATAAAAAAGAAATCGAAGATGAGACCGTTGTGGACAATATTTAGGTTCTCCCCCATGAGGATCAATTTCGCCCTCCCTAATAATGTATTCCGATATAACTTGGACACGTGGTTAAATCGTTTTATGAAAGGAAGATGAAATAAAAGCCATGAAAATAGGAATTACTCTCAATTCCCTCTTAAAGGTTTTTTGGGTTACGTGTCCTATGGTAAAGGATCACATCAACGAAAATGACGAAATTAATCCTTATGGGTGAGGACTTAAATATTGTCCTTTAGTCATAGAAGACATTGACGTCGACCTTGACTAGTATTTCATTTGCCCTTCCTTTTCAGGAAAAGTTGAAAAGTATAAGTTGATGGTGGACTTTGATTTTTGGTTTCGTTTTTTTCTTTTTTTTTCCCTGAATGAATATTTTGTATAAAACATAGAAAACAATTTATTAAATGTTTCCCAATAAAAGTCACGGAAATCGACAAGAACTAAACCCAAAAAAAGCTAAAACTAACCGCGAGAAGCATAAAAAGAGTATTAAGGTAGTTTCTTTTTTTTCTTTCTTTGGCGTAACAGATAAAAATATGAAATCATATTAACATATAATAGAATGATTAAGGCGCATGGACACGGAAACAGGTACACGGACACTGCAACACAGCAAATTCCAAAAAAATAGGACATGATACGCCTCAGACACGTAATTTTTTTATATATACATATTATATTGCACAAATACTTTATTTAATTATCACTTAAACAATGAGAACCAAATAAACTTACAAACAAAAATAAACAAATAGGTTGAAGAAAATGTCTCACATGTTAAAAAAAATTCATTTCACTATCATCCAAGAAATCAACTCATCTCCCTCAACAACCCACATCTTAGTCTCTCCATATTATATTGTGAGAATTTTCTTGATAAAAAATGAAGATTGGAATGTACAAATAGCAAATATTCGGCTCTTTGTGGTGTTATTGTTCCTCTTCAAAGATGAGAATGAATAAGGATGTCAAGTATCTTCAAAGTCAAAAATTGGATTAGAGGTGTTGAAGTTCCATAAGTAACCCACCAAATTACCGGCTCCATAAGTTCTCTATCTTTAATGAAATCAACCGATCCATCGCGTGTTAACCACATGTCCCCCGAGTGTCCACCGTGTGTCCAATTTTTTTTAAAAAAAAAACTAGGACACGTTTTTGGCATGTCGGACATGTATTTTTAGCGCGTCCGCGTGTCCGACACGGGTACGACAACCCTAGACGAAGTGTCCGTGCTTCATAGATTAAGACATATGTTAGTAAAGCAAATTAGAGGTATTTTAATAGTGGCAATGTGGCACTTGATCTGATGATCATGGCCTAGAAAAATTTTAATTAAAGATAATTAGAGGGACGAACTTCCTCCTTGTTAGTATAATTATATGTCATTTAAATTTATAAAATTAAGGAAGATTGTATAAAACTTAGAAATACAAAAAAGTAAAAGAAAATAAAGGGATGAGTCGGATGACCAACTAGAACTTGTAAGAAAACAGTATAAACAACTTCCATCACAGGGCTAGAGATCAAAACGAAAATAACTTGAATTAATGTGCAATTCTCATTGATTGCTTGCTCTTCTAACACCATTTCTGAAAATTATGATCCTTGAATTGTTCTCTAAACATTTCTACATGTCAGTTGCTGCGATTATAGCAATGTTGTGGATGGAAATGAAACCAGCTCTCGGATCATTCACTACACCAACAGCTGGAGACAATGCTAAAGTGACATGCATAGAAAAGGAGAGACAAGCTCTCCTCGATTTTATAATACTGTTTTCCTCTCTGTCTTCCGTTATTTTATGACGTGATTGATTTGAATGGTAGGGTCATCATTACTTAAAAAAATGTAACATTGATTAATGATCTGATCATGTGCTACTGTACCAATATGCTTCTCATCTGCTGTATTATTCATATGCATCAATTAGTCATTCAACAATATTTTAATTTAATTTCACAATTGTTACCAAATAATGAATGAAAATTGAAACCAGAAAAATCAAGTTTCATTTATAGCCTCCTACATCTCATCTTGTCTGAAACGAAATCTAAGTTAAGGTCTTCCATCATTTCTTCAAACAAAGCCAACTACTTTGTTCAAATATCTTAAAAGGAGTCTTCACACTATAATTATTGAAATCTGGGGTGCAAGTTTTTTGCATTTTAAAAGGTAAATTGTAATATATTTTCTTATTTTAATTTTGTTGTTGATTTCTTACCCTCTTTTGTTTGAGAACAATGAAATTGATTGTTGTTGATGAAACCCAAGGAACCCAAGTTGGTTAAATTACTTAAATCCTAGTTTTGTTGAGTTTATTTTATAATTACTGTATTGTGGGTCCAATGAGTTGTTTCTCTTTAGACCACTATCGTCTTATGGTCTGATTGTGTAAACTCTTATCTTAAGTTTATAAATAAAATAGGTTGGAGACCCAAAAAGGCACAACCTCTGATTCCCATTTTCTACATGGTATCAGAGCCGCCACTCTAACCCTAATCTATCTCTCTCTCTCAAAAACCCTCTTGTGTGAAAACTTTCATAAGCTGCCGCTTAGCGGCACGCTACAAGCAGCGGGGCAATGCTGTTCCGCAAGCGGGGAGCTGCTGCCTTGTGCCGGCACCAACCAACCATCTTTATGTTGTCCACAATCGTGATGCAAACCTAAGGTATTCTTGGTAATAATCTGAGTATGTAAATCTAAGAAGTTTGGATGAGTATTTCGTGATTTGTTTATGTATTTGAAGGTTTTTGTTCAAATAGTCTATGCATCTATTTATTTGGTTGTGGGGGAAGTGATTGTTGTGTTCATTAATTTGGGCGGAAGGAGAATATTGTTGATTGTGTTATTCCCAAACTATGACTACTGAACAAAAGTCTAGTGTGGATGAGGTAAAATCTGAATTTGTTCGTTCCTCATCAAGATTGACAGAACAATGCCTAAATGGCATTAATTATCATCATTGGAAGAAATTAGTTTCATTTGCTATTAAAGGTCTTCAAAAAAGTAAACATCTTACGGAGGGGCCTCCGAATCCAAAGTTGAATCCTTTGGTGTTCAAAAATTGGGAAGAAGAAGATGCACGTTTATATACTCAAATTATTAATTCTGTTGAGCCTCAGATATCTGAGATGGTCACACATACTGACAATGTGAAGGAGCTTTGGGAATATTTGAATACTTCGTATTCAGGTAGAAATGATATGAATCGCATATATGACATTTGCCAGTCTTTTTTCCGACTTGGATAGAATGATGGAATTAGTGAGTATTTTGCTTCATTCAAAAGAACATATGCTGAATTCAATACGCTACTGCCTATTACGAATGATGTATTTGAGATGCACCAACAAAGAGAACAAATTGGATGAAGAAGATATATAATAATTAGTCCAAAAGTATACATGAAGTTTCTTTTAAGGGTTAATTTCACAAATCTACCCTATACTATCCAATTTAATCAATTAACCCTCACTGTGTCCACTTTGCCCCATATACTATTAAATTTCATCACCATGCCCTCTCCCATCATATTTTGAGTCATAATACCTAAACTACCCTCAATAGTATAGGGGAGTTTAGTAAAATCAAGCCTTTAAAAAAATTATTTTTTGAAAATCAATTATATTTTCGTAAAAACTATAAATTTCAAAAATATATACATATATCGGGAAAAAAATATTTTTCGAAAACAATATATATTTTGGAAAAAATATATATATTTCAAAAAATATATATTTCGGATTATATATATAATTCGTCAAAAATATATACTTACCGAATTGTTTTAAAAAAATGTGAATTTTTTCCGAAAATTATTTTTTTTGGAAAAAATATATATTATGTTCCAAAATATAATTTTTTCCAAAAAATAATTGCTTTGAGAAAAATATATATTATTTTCCAAAATATGAATTTTTTCTGAAAAATATTTTTTTGCAAAAAATATATATTATTTTTTCCGAAAATAATATAATTTTTTTCCGAAATATGTATTTTTTATATTTTGGAAAATAATATATATTTTTCACAAAAAAATCATATTTCTTAAAAACAATTCGGAAAATATATATTTTTGACAAATTATATATATATATATATATTCCAAAATATATATCATTTTCCAATATATATATATTTCCCGAAATATATATATTTTTCGAAATATTTTTTTTTTCCAACATATATATTGTTTTCGAAATTTTTTTTTTCCGAAATATATATATATATTTTAAATTTATAGTTTTTACGAAAAATATAATTGATTTTCAAAAAATAATTTTTTAAGGGTTAATTTCACTAAACCCCCTATATATATATATTATGTTCCAAAATATGATTTTTTCCGAAAAATAATTTTTTTGGAGAAAATATATATTACGTTCAAAAATATTTTTTTACAGAAGAATATATATATTTTTGAAATTTATAGTTTTTACGAAAAATAATTTTTTTAAAGGCTTGATTTCACTAAACCCCCATATACTATTGATGGTAGTTTAGATATTATGACTCAAAATGTGAGGAGGGAGGGAATAGTGATGAAATTGAATAATATATGGGGCAAAGTGGACATAATGGGAGTTAGTTGATTAAATTGGATAGTATAGGGGAGGTTTTGAAATTAACCCTTCTTTTAATACGACTTACACCATGGAACAAATTAAAAATAATACTAATTTTGTTGATGGTAATATTTTTTTATTATTAATTTACTCCCATTCTAATGTTCTTGATTAATTGAGTTTCAATTTTAACATCACTTTAGTTTTTATTTAGCAAAAAAAAATCATAATCCTTTTATTATATTTATTTATTTATTTTGAACAAATGCCGGGTCATATATATTTTAAGCCACATCATTCATGATCAAATCAGGAAATGAGTTTCAATTCTTTTTAGCATTTTTCGATTGAAGATTATTGATTATGATGAATTGAATTTTGTTAAAGTTATTGAAATTGTAAAATTGATAGCTCCTCATGAAATTGAGACTAATAGAGGAATTAATCAAATTGGTACGTGAAGATTTTGGAAAGGGCGTATGTTTAGGATGAAATTTGTCAATAGCCAACTTCGTTACAAGATAGATGATGAATTTGTCTTGATGGTCACTTGACTATAAGTATTAGAAATGAAATTGTTGAGACTTTTAACTCATGTTTGGCACGATTTTAGTTGAAATGTTTAAGGAAAAAATTAAAACACAAATTTATTATTTTGGTGTTTTTGAACTATTTACTTCAACCCTGGTTGTTAAACTCACAAAACATATATTTTCTAATTAAAATTGATCTAAAATAAATGGGTATAAATGTCATTTTCCTTCCCTGGTTGCCGGACATGAACGTCGATAAATTAATAAGAAAGGAAATTGTAATCAACAAAACTGCATAGGTGCAAGTATAATTTATATTAACAACAGGAAATGAAATTATAATTTACCGAACAATAGCACAATAATAAAATATAAGATTACAATTGCAACAAATATAAAAGTCATGAATTGCAAAAAAAAGTCATGAATTGCAGTAGGAGGTTTAAAAAAAGAGTCGCTGCGATTCCTCAAACAAACAAATTAAGGTTTTTGATTGAATCATAGGTTTAAAGAGAGAGACGGTGTTAGATTATATATAGGTTACCATTTGAATTTCTATTTAAATAACAATCAAATTAAATTGTCCGTGTGTCTCTCTCCCTACTTAGGTCGCTGCGATTCGTTCATCTGCCAAAGGTCAGTTATTTCTCTCCTAGGGTTAGTATATGCAGTGTTCTTGTTTATATATATAACCATGTGTATAGGTTTATCTGTGTAGAGACATATATGTATGTGTATGTGTATAGATTATAACGTATTGGATTGATCCAACTAGATTTCTCTGTGTGTTAAATTTCTCTCTGTGTATATATATATATATGATATTTGATGCGATTTCAAATATAGATGTAGTAAGAAGCATGTTCGTTTGATGATAATTTGGTATTGGCCGACTTTAATTAATTATATGATGAAATTGCTCAGCTCCAAATTCAAGTTGTGCTTCTCTCTGTTTATCATAAATTTATTTTATTTATTTTTGTTAAAAACCAGGTACGATTTCTACATATGGCATCACACGATGATAACTACCCACATCAACATGGAGCTATTTTCATGATTTTGCAGGAAGTGAACCTAAAATATATTCTTACGAAATTTATTCTATTGGGTTCCAGGATTTGGACAAACTATCTGGGTCTGGGTCTGGGTCTCGGTCTGGGTCTGGGTCCAAGTTTAAGTATAGCTCTAGCTCTAGCTCTAGGTTTAGGTCTAGGTTTAGTTCTAGGCTTAGGTGGTCTAGTCATATGCCTTTCCAACAGTTTGCACCGCAACCTATTTGTGGTTTGGAAAGAGAAATGTACCCTGTTTGTATGGGATTTTTCTCACATGGATCCAAAATATACATGGTCGGTGGTACTACTCCGGGAGTTGTATCTTGCGATTCTGTCTATGTTTACGATACAGTCACCAAATGTATTTCCCCTGGACCTCCCATGATCACATCCAAGCGACATCCTATTGTGATTGGACCCATCGAGGGGAAAGTTTATGTCCATTATTATAACCTACTAGAAAAGGGATTTGAGCTATTTCACCTAGATGACCAGCAATTTCGAATCATATCCTTCACAAAGTCAATCAATTCCAAATCCAAGTTTGATTCATTCTTCAGCCTTGGAAGAAGAGGCACCACTCCGCTCTTCTTGTTGTCTCTCGCCGCATTCCCAAACCAGTTCCAAATCACACACTACTTCACAAAACAATTCCAGATCTATACAAATCAAATCATATACACAAGTCTGTGTAAATATATATATATATATGTATATACGTATCTAAGAATATTACCTCAGCCGCTAGGTCTTCGAGGATGGCAGCGAGGTAGACGGGAGCGTTGGCATCGACACGATCGGCGCATTTGTTGGCTTTGAAACGAGCGATAGTGAAGTTTGATTGAAGGTGAAGCTTTAATTTGGAGAGAGTGAAGTTTGATTCAAGGTGGAAAATAAATGTGGACTCGCCATTGTTTAACCTTACTGTTTGGTCTTCAAACACCGAAGAACCCTAAATTTCTTTAACAAAGCCTCTTCATTTTCCCTTTCTAGATCTAGGTTTTTGTTTTTTTTGTAGTGTAGAAATTAATTAAGTTAGTACAAGGAAGGATTTTAAGGGCTTTTTCGGCTTTACAATTTTTTATTTTATCTATTTTATTAATTGTTTTAGAAGTAATAAAATTTATAAGGACAAAATAGATATTTCACCTCATTCCGATAGTTGACCTAACAGCCGTCACTGACAGGGGATGTAACTGGGATATTCCATAGTAGAGGGGGTGTAACTGGAATATGGTCAAATCAAAAAGGGTGTAACTGGAATTTACCCTATTTTATATTATCGTCTTCTTTTATCTCTGTTTTATTTTCTACTTGATATCAGAGTCTACCAATTCTTGGTAGTTCTTTCCGTTTATCGTCGTCTCTGTCGGGGATGGTACTCCATCTTCCATCTCCGATGGCGATCTTTAATTAAAATATATATATAATTTATATTATATTCTTGGTGGGATTTGTCTTTCACCCTATCAAAATTCTTGACTCTTGTTTTTTTTTTCGCCCCTTAGGGTTCGGGAGCCCTTAACTCTCGTGGTTTAGCCCTTGTTTAAGGGCCCTTTGATGTTGTTAAAGCCCTAAAGTGCTCTTCTTTTTTGTTCGAGACTACCGATTTTTCCGGTAGATTTGTTCGAGGCTACCGATTTTTCCAGTAGATTTGTTCGTGGCTATCGATTATTCCGGTAGATTTGTTTGAGGCTACCGATTATTCCAATAGATTTGTTCGAGGCTACCGATTTGTCTGGTAGATTTGTTAGAGGCTACCGATTCATCCGGTACATTTGTTTTGGGCTATCAATTTGTTCGGAGACAACTTTGTTTTCGGTTTCAAGTTGGACTAGCTAAGATCTCAGTGTCCAACTTGAGGGGGAGTGTTGGAAGATAAATCAGGTTTTTCTGCTTATATTTTCCTATCTCGACAAGGATTTGGTTGATTTCCCATAATAGTGTGACATGATTTCCCATTCCTTAGTTGTAATTTCCTATTTTATTTTGATTTGTTTGTCACTCATTCTCTTGTATATATAGGTGGTGGTCCTATTATAATGTACTTTCAATATAGAGATTAATACAGATTTATTTTATATTCTCTTCTTCTTTTATCTCTCTTTTATTTTCTAATTGGTATAAGTTTTTAGAGTACTTGGTGGTTAACATAGGATAGTCAAATGTCTTATGTTCAAACCTCATTCTCACCATATTAAAAAAATTATTAGTAAAAAAGTCAATCCCCAATTATTGGTCGTGCGAAAACAAAAACAGCTTTTTGTATAGTTCAATTTTAATTGCAAATCCATACACTTCAATTATTGATATGTAGAATTAGTATATAGAGGATATGGTTGAATTTTTGTATAGTTGTCGTCTAACTTTCTACAGAAGGCTTATTTTTCACATTCAACTTTCCTTATACACCGAGGAATGAACTGCATGGTCCATCTATGGTTTTCGTAAATGAAAAAAAACAAAAAAACAAAACAAAAGAGTGGCAAATTACATCTAAATGTCAGTCTAAAATCGAAGTGGCAAATCACCTCTAATTGCCAATTGCTAAGAATGATAAAAAAGGCAACGGGTATAAAAAAGCCAATCTCCAAAACTTAAAACAAAAAACATGAAAAAGGTAATTACCAAGATTAAGACGAAAGGCATGAAAAATGTTAGTCGCCAAGATCAAAGCAAGCGAAATTAATTTCACTTATTGATTTTTGCTTAGAACTCTTACAAGCAAAAAAGAACTATGCAAGTACAAGAAACTATGAATATAGGGGCCGAAAGTGAGCCTAAGAACTCTTATGATTTAAAGTTTTGAATACGGGAAAATACTTAGCATGTGATCAAGTCCAAGTGAAATTATAAGAGACCCTCAACAGAAGAAGAAGATCAGAAAGGCTCAACAGAAGAAGAAGATCGAACAATTCACATTCTAATATGAAGGGTCAGTGTAAGGGCCAAAAATATCAGCCACCTAAAGAAGCCCTTTAATCAAAAGGGAAGCCCAACACAGATGCAAGCCCTTTGTAGATATAATTTTCATCAATTTACTCATTCTTTTTTTCTTTTCTTTTTTGTGTGTGTTTTCTAGTTTCTATATACATTTTCTCGTACGTAGATTCTTACCTGCCAACATTTGGGTCAAACCCGATGACATGTTGTTGACACCCTAAATGAGCCAACACGTAAATGGCCGATTGGAGTTTCAGCCCAACGGATACCCGTATAACAAATTAGAGTTTGCCCAAAGTTTTGGAATAAATTAATTATTTGAGTTGTATCCTCATTGCTTGGATAGGAAGCTTACGTGAAGTTAGGATTTGTTTTAATTTTATTTCTTTAGGAAAAGATATGTTAGGAAGGAATTCTATTTATTTATGATATTGAATTATGTTACAATTACGTACCAAATACAAATTGTCCCTGCTACAATAGCAGTCTTTTATATTCATAACATTTTACTTTTTTGTCGTATCTTTTCTATTCTTGCATTCGTTATTTCAATACCAATTTATTTTTCATGCCCTAATTTACATTCCAGTATATTTCAATTCCCTGCAATTACACATTTCAATTTCTTTTGCGATTTCTTTTGGTTACCTAAAAGTCCTATTTGTTGAGGCAATCAGAACCCATTTGTATGAGTTGAGTTTTCTCTCACACAAATCGCCTTGATTCTATTCCACATATTCAAAAGAGACGAAAATTCGTTCCTTTTAAACCGGTTGAACTCTGTCACCGATTCTAGCACGCCCGCACCCTACGGAGAAGAATATTATCGGCCCTTCCATTCGGCCGATGATTATTTTTCTTACGGAGAAAAAGATTATTATCAACCCTGCTATTCGGCCGATGACGATTATTATTTTTCAGAGCGAACACATAGTAAGTTAGAAGCACCCAAACACCGACCTCAACGAATGTAACAGGGATCTTGAGGATCCATGTGGGAGATCATATGTCCAGGGGGATAAAAGAGAAGGTCCATCTTCTTGTAGAAGACGGGGAGTTTCACAATAGTCATGGCAAGCTCTAACATTCCGTTAAACATGACCATAACCATGGTAAAAAACAAACCACCAAGGTATATACCTCTACCGGTTTCATCATCTTTGTCCACCTTAGTTCGAAGGAAGAGTGTCATTGAAATAAATGCCATCGCCATACTTACTGGTTGTCAAAGCAGCCGGGTGGCTTTTGGACTTGTCGAATGGGGTTGCAATCTCATCTCCTACTTTTTGTCCAACATGGAATGACTGGAATGCCTCGGCAAATGAGTACCCAATACTGCTGCTGGGAAAATAATCCTCTCCTTTTCCCCTCTCACTGGCTTGTGCCATTTTGAGGGCCCCACAGGTAAAATTCTGAAATGAAAGTTACCACAAGGACAATTTTGATATTTCGCATATATATTTTAGAGAATATATTTATACATGATATATACATGTATACTTATACATAGACCTGTCAATGGATTGGATTTTGACCCGAATTCGATCCGAATCCGATCCGATTAATCGGATTTGGATTGGAAAAAAAATTCGATAATCCGAATACGATCCAAATCCGATAATCCGATTCCTTAACAAATTGGATTTGGATTTGCCTAATCCAATCCGATAATAACCCGATCCGATATATATATATATATCAATATAAATATTATATTTTATGTGTATATATTTGGTACTATATCTAATTATCTATATATAAATATTATTTATTATTAATAATTGATCATCTATATGACTACTAAAGGTGAATAATTTTAGTATTTTGGTATTTATACTTTCAATTTATACAATATTTTTAAAGATATAAAATAGATTTTAGTATAAATTCAATTCTAATTACAATTCAATAGCAATCCGATTCGATATAAAATATATTTATATATATATATAAATATATATTTGATATTTTTATGTGTATATATTTAATACTGTACATGTATATAAATGTTAGTTGTTAATTATTTTATTGTTTATTAATAATGATTGATCATAAATACAATTATTAAAAGTGTGAATAATTTTAGTGTTTCAGTATTTATTAATTTTTGTATTTTTTTAATTAAATATTCGGATCAGATATTCTATAATGAAGAAATTCGAATATGAATTAACTAAGTGAAAATTCGTCGAATTATCGGATTCGAATCACAGATTGGGAGTTTTTGTCATCTTTATTAATAGACCTGTCAATAATCCGATTATAATCCGAATCCGATATTAACCGGATATGGATTGAAAATAAAATCCAATAATCCGATTATGATCCGAATCCGATAATCCGATTTCTTAACAAATTGAATTTGGATTTAACTGATCCGATCCGAATCCGATCCATTGACAGATCTACTTATACATATATATATTCTTCGGACAATCTGATAAAGCCGAAAGTCCCAAGTTCAAAACAATTTTGAAATCTCTAAATCTTCATCCCAAAATTTTCAAAAATCCCTCCAAAAGTTTTGGTACAGTACATAGATTCAAAATCATATAAATAAGATAATATTTATTAACCAAACAACCACTATTTAATTTTTCAGATTCAGATTGAGGGAAATTTTCAAAGAAGATGATGTCAACCATCAACGACCACCAACACTATCATCACAGCTCGAATTTATCAAGAATCAGTAGAGCTCTGGGCCGTTCTTGGTGATAGCATTTGGAACCCTGAGCTAATGAGGAATCGGGAAAGGAGGGTTCGAACGAAGGGTCGAGACTTCCTCAGGTACTTGTCATATATGCATACATATAATATATACATATATATATCATTTGGGTTTTGTTTCTACTTGTGAGATTAATTGGTTAAGTTTTTTTTGTGGGTATTGATCTTTCTTTATTTTTAGATTTTGATTTTTGAATGGAGAGTTTATGAGTGGTGATCTATTCAGGGAATTGTTTACCTTTTTTTTTTTTTTTAAATGTGTTAGATTGTTAGGATCATGGGTTTTGTTTGATCTTTGATTGGTGATATTATGATTTTGGATCATGTACTAGAATTGGGTATGTCTATTTCATTTTTATCTATTGTTTATTCAAACTTTTTTTGTATTATGGAGCATATTTCAAGGATTTATGAGTATAGTTTTGTGAGCTTGTTATGGTATATATTAGGATTTTATGGATATTTATAGACAAGACAATTGAGTTCATTGGTATATTAGGATTAGGCTTGGATTTTGTTATGGTATATGTTAGTGCTCAGGATTATATGGATATGTATTCACCAATTTGAGAGTCAATGAAATAATCTTCGTGAAACTACTAATGAGTACAATAATAAATTTCGAAAGTAATTGCCCTTGCATATCTCCAAATGCTTTGTTTGGTTGCTAAGAAAATGGCTAGAAATGAATAGGAGATTAATATTTTGTCGTTTCTTCTGTTCTCCATCTTTCCTATATAAGATTTCAATATCTTCTGATAATTCAAAGAAAGTTGAATTTTATTCTTTGCCCTTTTGATATGCTGTGAATTCACCAATTGGTGGACTGGTACTATAGATTCCCAATATAATTAAATTTCAAACTAAAATGCATTTGTTTAAAAAAAGATCTATCTAAATGATTAACATGAAGACAGACTGTGGTGAGTCGTTAGTCTATATCCAATAACACATAAAATCCGGATACCATTCCATTTATATGGTCATATATTACCTTTCTGTTTGATTATGGCATTCTTCCTGGTTGATGAAATATTTAGAAATGGAAATATCATTCTCTCTTTATGCATTGTAGTTCACGGTTCTCGTTCTAGTTATAACAGTGTGATACTGTCACAGCGTCGAGCAAGCTAATATTGTGTGCTTTGCAGTTGGCGAATTGTTCAATGGAGTACGATCCTCTATATGATGCAAATAAGGGTTTTAAAGTGATGCCATCATCATTTCATGATATTAGTAACGTTGTTTGGTATGTGTTTTGGCATTCCCCTGTGGTGGTGAGTATTTTGTTCAGAAAGAACTTATTAAAATGTTATATTGTTTATTTTCCCTTTTGTTGTTAGATATGTGGGCATTCAACAGGTAGTTTTTGGTGGTCGACACATGGGTGATTGGGAAGAAGGGATGACAAGCCCTGACTATGGATACAAATACTTCAACATATGAAACCTCAACCAAGCCTTTCCAAGAGAAGGAAATTGACAAGCCCTCACTCACCTGAAATCTTATTTCGGATTGTAACTCGACAAAGCCTTTTTCCAACTCGGTGATGAAGATCAGACATAACTAATAATTAGTATCAATGAGTTGTATATAGTCAGATTTATCAGTCAAGCCTCTTAATAGTATTGTGTAATCGGTGAATTAATTACTTTTCTTTGGTTCTGGTTATTCGAAGAAACTTTAAATTCTTGTAAGCAGTTCTTTTTCAATGTCCTAGTAGAGTATGAGGCACATCAACTTTTCTGAGTGAGTTTGGAAAGAATGATGTAGCATGCTTTTTAGACATTGCACATGGATATATCAACTTTCTGATTTTGGCTAAAAAGTACAATGATTTAAAGAAATTTTCAATATTTCAATGGTCACGGTATTATACCTATTAAGGTATCCTTTGTACTATTTCTAGGAATTATAATACCAGTCAGTATGTTTTTGTAATATCCTCATGTACTTTTTTAATATCAGCTACCTCTATAATACCAGTCAGTACAACTACCATAGTAATATCTATGACTTTAAAATCAATAATACATATCAGTTATTGTAGTAATATTTATCAGGCCTACTCAACTGTTACAGTAATAGGCTTTTCATGTATTTCATTTTGTATCTTTAATACATGAATTTGTGCACAAGTGTTAATGTCTAAACAATAAAACAACTACCATAGTAATATCTATGACTCTAAAATCAATCAAATCAAGCGTAAATGTCTAAACAATAAAATAACAAAAATATGTAAAAATTAAGATACATAATATATGGGCAATCTTATCTGTAATACATATCAGCTACCGTAGTAATATCTATTAGTCATACTCAACTGCTACAGTAATAGGCTTTTCATGTATTACATTTTGTATCTTCAATACATGAATGTGTGCCCAAGTGTAAATGTCTAAACAATAAAACAACTATCATAGTAATATCTATGACTCTAAAATCAATAATACATATCAGCTACCGTAGTAATATATATCATGCCTACTCAACTATTACAGTAATAGGCTTTTCATGTATTACATTTTATATCGTTAATACATGAATGTGTGCCTAAGTGTAAATGTTTAAACAATAAAACAACTACCAACGTTAATATTTATAACTCTAAAATCAATCAAATCAAGTATAAATGTCTAAACAATAAAACAACTAAGATATGTAAAAATGAAGATACATAATATATGGACAATCCTATCTGTAATACATATCAGTCATACTCAACTTCTATGCTAATAGGTTTTTCCATGTATTACATTTTGTATCTTTAATACATGAATGTGTGCCTAAGTGTTAATGTCTAAACAATAAAACAACTACCATAATAATATCCATGACTTTAAAATCAATCAAATCAAGCGTAAATGTCTAAACAATAAAACAAGTAAAATATGTAAAAATGAAGATACATAATATATGGGCAATCCTATCTGTAATACATATTAGTTACCATAGTAATATCTATGACTCTAAAATCAATAATACATATCAGTTACCATAGTAATATCTATCAGGTATACTCAACTGTTACAGTAATAAGCTTTTCATGTATTACATTTTGTATCTTTAATACATGAATGTGTGTCCAATTGTAAATGTTTAAACAATAAGACAACTACCAAAGTAATATCTATAACAATAAAACAAGTAAAATATGTAAAAATATGTAAAAATGAAGATACATAATATATGAGCAATCCTATCTGTAATACATATCAGCTACCGTAGTAATATCTATCAGTAATACTCAACTGCTATAGTAATAGGTTTTTCATGTATTACATTTTGTATCTTTAATACATGAATGTGTGCCCAAGTGTAAATGTCTAAACAATAAAACAACTACCAAAGTAATATCTATGACTCTAAAATCAATAATACATATCAGTTACCATAGTAATATCTATCAGGCCTACTCAACTGTTACAGTAATAAGCTTTTCATGTATTACATTTTGTATCTTTAATACATGAATGTGTGTCCAAGTGTAAATGTTTAAACAATAAGACAACTACCAAAGTAATATCTATAGCAATAAACCAAGTAAGATATGTAAAAATGAAGATACATAATATATGGGCAATCCTATCTGTAATACATATCAGCTACCGTAGTAATATCTATCAGTCATACTCAACTGCTACAGTAATAGACTTTTCATGTATTACATTTTGTATCTTTAATACATGAATGTGTGCCATATTTATTTATTTATAAACTTTTTTTTGTGGTTAATCTTGTAAATAAATTAAATACTATAGCCAATCAATAATTATTGTGAAACTTTACAATATAATTATATTTATTATTAAATTTTAGTGGGAATGTCAAAAGAATTTTGTGACATTTAAGTATAAATATAAAATAAATAAAAATATATAATAATTTAAATAAGTATCAATATTAACCACAAAAAAAGTGGGATATAATATATAGCTTAGTGGGATATAATAATAATTAATATATTTTGTGGGAAGTTGAAACTTTTTGTATTAATTGTTGTAAATATATTTTAATTGAATTTAATAATATTTAATACAATTCGTGTGTATTAAATGTTAAATAAATGGATAATTATATTTATTCAATAAATAAAAATGAAAATTTGTATAAAAAATATAAATTATTTTAATATAAATAATAAGAGTAAAAAGGTGGGTGTAGTGGGTAAAGTGGAGTTAGGGAATGGGGGTAACTTAGACATTTTACTTGCAAATTAATATAATTAAGGGCATTTAAGTCATTTCATGTCTCTAAGGGGTGTTATTGCAACACTTTACAAACCTAACGGAGTGAATCTATTAAAAAAAGTTAACCGACCACTAAGTGAAATTGACCCAAACCTCAAGGGGTGTCATTGCAAATTACCCTTAAATTATAATATAGTTATAATTAAACTCTATTTCTTAATGTTTTATACCTATTTCTTTCTTTCACAATAAGTGATTCAGAAGTCTTAAGCACGGGGGGGGGGGGGGGGGGGGGGGGGGGGGGGATGTCTATACTTAATTATAAAGAGTGTAGTATTTTTGAAGGATTTATCCGTTGATTTAGCATTTTAGGGATAAATATGTCAAAGATCTTCACATCATATTTTCCTAAGTTTATAATTGTAAAATATTAAATATAGCTAATATAACCTAAGGGATCTAGATAGGGAAAAATTATTGGATACCACGGGGATAAGTCTTACTTGGTATCCCAAACCAATCAGGACAAATGGTGATTTTATATGTGCAAGTGATAGAATACATGCGTGTATTACACCTCTTTTCCTTTTTCTTTTTTGATAACGGTGATGTCCGGGATAGCTTACACGCACCTCGACTAATCCACGGGACCCATGCAAGGTGACCCCCCCCCCCCCCCCACACGACGCAAGTAAGACTCGGACTATGTCTGCGATCGTGGCCCTAACAAATTGTTTGCACCTAGTAGAAATCGAAAATGAGATCTCTTTTCCTTATTGGCTTAGGGTACCACGTGTATTTATCCCGGGGTACTCAATATGCATAAGAGTGTCTTGTTCGTGTCAAGGTTTGTAGGTTCACATTTTTCAAGAAAACATTTTAAATACCATGTTATATTGTTATATTATTTATATATATATATTTGCAATATTATTTATTTAATCAATATACATTGCCTAACCTTTACCGCATTAAGAATTTTTGTTTTTAATTCTTTTAGACTTTCAATAAATTAATTCCTTTATGTTTTAGTTTAAATGAATAGATCGTAATTTGAATGTTTGTTAATCATTAAGCCAATATATACATCAACTTATTATTTATGCTTTTTAACCTTTAATATAATTTTTTTTATTTTAATGAATATATAATAATTCCTGTAATTTTTATTCTAAAAGTTGATGTATATTTTTTCAAGTACCTCATAATATTTATTGGATTATTATATTCTATTTTTATATATTTATTCAAGTTTCTTATAGTTGGAATGAATTTATATAGTTATTGTTTATTTAATCAACTGTACATCACTTTACATTTTTCCTTTCATACTTTTTCATGTATTATTAGTTTTAATAAATACCTCATCATTTATGTACTATTGAATTTATAATTGTTTGTATTTCAATTTTAATTATTTTTCTTAACTTTTTTGTCATTATATATTTTTTATTTTTTTGTATATTCCATAAATATTTATAATATTTTATTTTTCACTTTTAGTTTCAATAAATAACTCATAATTTGTATCCCATTATTTATGTTTCAAAGGTGTTTCATTAAAGTTGTGTTTACTAACAATTTATGTATAGTGAACAAATTATATATGGTGATTTTTATTAAGGTGGAAGTATTTAATATTTATATTTTGAGTTTTTTCTCTCTTTTTTGTATTTGTATTATGATTAAATTTAATTTTTGTATTATTTTTATTTTTTATAGTGAGAATTATTATGATAAAATTATTTGATTTAATTTATAAGTTAAATTAAAATTTACAAAACACATGCTTTTAAATATAATATATAAAAGAGAATAAGTAAATGAATAGTGCTGGATTCACTGTGGTTTGATTCGGAGATGGAAAAGTTAGGTGAATGGTGCCAAAAATTTGCATTGATTCTTACCACATATATGTATATTTTTGTGTATATATATATGAAAAGAGAGAGTTAAGGAACAATAGCTTTCAGTAACTTTCCTCTCTCAAAAGTCAATTGGGACCCACATCATTAATCCCAAAATCTTGTCAGTCGTGTTGAGAAAATCTGGCCGTTGGATACTAAATGGCACTTAAGCCAAATTTAATTTTGGTAAAATCAGAAATGGGACTGAAAAACATCTAAGATTCAACTGTGTATTACTTTGGGATTCTTATTATTATTATTATTTTAATCATAATTATATGTATTAGTTTGAGTTTGAGATTTTGATATCAAAACTAAATTGATATTAGTTATTTAGAATTGTTAGTTTATCTATGTCTAAAATAATTCTTCGTAAAAAAAGTTAATTTATTTAATTTATCTATGTCTAAAAAGTTAGTTCATTTATTTAATTTTTTAATTTCCTAAATTTAATTTTATTTCACTATTTTCTTAAAAAAATTAAGTAAACCTTACATGATTTATTATTTTAATTTCCTTATTAATGTAGTTTTCTAAACTATTTTATTATTTTATTTAATATTGTAAGTTTCGTCATCGAAGTCACTACTAGATTCTATGATATTAGTTCTTTGAAAAATCAATGCATGTAAAAAGAAAACATTAAATTAAATCAAATTATTATTTAATTGAAAAATAAATAGAGTTTGGTTTGATTTATGTTGAAAACAGTATTCTTTACAAAAGTAAATAGTTATATTATAAAAGGGTTGGTATTCTTTACAAAAGTAAATAGTTATTTTCTAATTGGATTTTAAAAAATTATAGCAAATCTAGCATGTGTACGTCTAGGAATAGTATATTGTAAAAATAATTTATTTATATTTTAAATATTTTTTAATATCTTACCATAATAAAAACAATCACCATCTAGTAAATCTTTTTTCACTTTTCAGAACTCTTTATTAATTACTTTTATATAATAATTTTTTTTTCTTTTTACTTCATGCATTGCATGTGCACTTTGTTAGTACTATTAAATGGGTGAAGAGTTTCAGTATATATAGTTTAATTATTTTTATCTAATTTTGTAATTCAATATTTACTTAAATTATTACATACAAATTTAATTAAATTCTATAACTCTGGGTGCAATTTCTACTTAAATTATAACTACAATTTAAATATAATCTTATTTGGAATCAACAACACTTCTTTTTATGGATGATTATCTATATATATATACACACTAATATTAAAAGTGCAAAAGTTTCTGCCCCTATTTTCAAATTTCAAATTTATTTTATTATCAGATATTGTTATAGTTTTATTCCATCTCTACAACACGTTAAACTCTATCTCTACCACCTAATTTTAGTGAACTGTATAGATTAAAATTTTATTGATGGTAAAATACTCCACCTCTAAAAATTAATTTTAATTAGAGAAGTTTTATTGAAATCAATGAGTGTATGGGGGTAAAAATACTAGAGATATTGAGTGAATCTATATATTATCATATTTTTACCTTTTTAATCTGTAGATTATCTATTTATTATATAATTGAATTCATAAAACCCTCTCTCTGCGTGTCCCTCCTCCTTAGGTTGCTGCGATTACTCAAATTTTCATCTGCGAAAGGCCAGTTATTTCTCTCCTAGGGTTAGTATAGATGTTTTAGTTGGTTGTATACAGAGTTTTTCTTTATAAAACCATGTGTATTAGGTTTATCTGTATATGTATAGATTATAATGTATGGATTGATCATCTAGATTTCTCTCCGTGTTAAATTTCACATATAGATATAGATTTTGGTGCGATTTCAATTATAGATGTAGTTCGTTTTCTTTTGTGACGGTGATAATTTGTTAAATTTCACATATAGATATATAGATATAGATTTTGATGCGATTTCATAAATTTAATATATTTTTGTTATAAACCAATAGGTACGATTTCTACACATGGCGTCAGCACTGGCATCACACAATGATAACTACCCACATCAACATGGAGCTATTTTCATGATTTTGCAGGAAGTGAACCTAAAATATTCTTACGAAATTTATTCTATTGGGTTCCAGGATTTGGACAAACTATCTGGGTCTGGATCTGGGTCTGGGTCTCGGTCTCGGTCTCGGTCTCGGTCCAAGTTTAAGTATAGCTCTAGCTCTAGGTTTAGGTCTAGGTTTAGTTCTAGGCTTAGGTGGTCTGGGCATATGCCTTTCCAACAGTTTGCACCGCAACCTATTTGTGGTTTGGAAAGAGAAATGTACCCTGTTTGTATGGGATTTTTCTCACATGGATCCAAAATATACATGGTTGGTGGTACAACTCCGGAAGTTGTATCTTGCGATTCTGTCTATGTTTACGATACAGTCACCAAATGTATTTCCCCTGGACCTCCCATGATCACACCCAAGCAACAACCTATTGTGATTGGACCCATCGAGGGCAAAGTTTATGTCCATGATTATAACTTACTAGAAAAGGGATTTGAGCTATTTCACCTAGATGACCAGAAATGGTTTCCGCTTCCCAGTCCTTCTCCTTCTTATTTTGATCCTGGTAAGGAACATAGGTATTATAATATAGCTGCATCTACTGTTGTCAACAACAACAACATCATACTGTCGACAAAGGATTCGACGTTTTCCTTCAGTATCATTGAAAAGTCTTGGAAAAGGGAGGGAAGGATGTGGAATATCCCCAGTGGCGATCAAGCTTCTGTTTTTGTAGAAGGTCAGTTGTATGTTGTTGCGGGAGACAAAAACAACCATACCTTTTCACTTTTAGCTTGCCCTATCAAAGAAGATATCCTTGGTTTGGGGCAGTTTGCTCCCATGAGGGACCTTCCGCCGCCACCTAGCGGCATGCGTTATTCGTGCTTTGGGCAAGTGACCTACTTGGGTAACGGGCAATTCTGTTTGGTTCGATCAGGTTATAACGTTCCTGCCCCTTCCTTTATTCAAGCCGACAGCCCTATCCCTATCCTTCAAGTTACAATTGATTACTTCCGGGTTGAGCCGGTGGATTGGTGCAGCCATCACTCTGGCGGCTCCAAATGTCGCTGCGTATCTGTTGCAGGTCATCGTTCATTATCATGCAGCATGCAGCGCACTGTTGATTGGGATTATCCTCGACGTGCTGCTCGGAGGAGGATCTGTTTTAGCACCGCAATGTAAGTGTCACTCTACCTTGTATTGAGAAGCTTCACCTTCACAAGTACTCTTAATGAGATGAGGATGTTTTTACATAATTATTTTTTTGAGATTATTATCACTTGGTGAACAAAGGATGTCGTGTACACCGTGTACCATTTGCTTGTTGATCATACGTGTATTGCACCAGTAGTATGTAATGGCACAATAGAATCTCCTCTGATGCATAATATTTAGTTAGTACCTATTAAATCATGATCTTTGTAACTGTCAGTTGTTTCACACTCAGATTCAGCGACGGAGTCTATATATAGTTCAAATTGTCTTCATCCATCCTTGGAGCTGGCAATTTCTGACACGAATTAACCTGTTTGACACGATTATATTTATTGTTATATTTATTTGCTGATTTTTTCTATTCTCTAATTGATCATGGATTGAAATACATTAATAAACTATTACTGAATTGTGTCAAATTCAATTTCAATTTCATTTTTATTTTTTATTTTTTATTTTTCGTGTTGGATTGTATCATATTTAAAAATATTTGATTTTCGTGTCAACTAGTATCAGATTGCCCTGTTGACCCGTGGGTCGACCTGTTGTCACGAATTGCCAGTCCATCCTGTATAAATCAGCCCACCATGTATTTTTTTTTCCTGGGAAGGAGTTGTAATACAGAAAAAGCCTTTTACCTTATTAAACAGTGGAAGACATGTGTTCATTTTTGCTAACAGATTTAAATTAATCATGCTCTGTATTTAACAGATTTAAATTATTAATCTATATTTATATTAGCGATATTCTTTTCATGTGCAGCTTGGATCCACCGGTCACCAAAGGTTGAGAGTCCATGGCTAGTGGAATGGGAACAAATATCGAGATCTAAATAGTCTCTTTCGATATTTGAAGTTCAATTTCGTAACCCTATCAAAGTGGACACAGGCTAGAGGACTTGATGTGCTGCCCACAACTCTCTCTCTTTTCTGCAATGAAGGTGATGATAAGACTGCTGATTTACTGGAGAAGGTGATTTTCCCCCAAGAGATTACCCATTGTGCTGCTGGAGTAAAATGGTTCAATTGAAAAATGCTAAAATATTTTGAAACTAATTCCCTGATAGAATTCATGATTGATGTGGATAAATATATATAATCCGACATTTGTTCAATAACAAATAGATAAATATAATAGAAGATTATGAATTTTTTTCCTAAAAATAAAATAAAGTGATCTTAAAATTGGAATTCAATTAATGAACAAAATTAGAATAGGAGTAAATTGATTAAAAAAATTACCATTAACAAAAATTAGTATTATTTTATTATATATAATTTATTTTATGGTGTAAACCGTATTAAAAGAAACTTTATGTGTAATTTAGGACTGATTATTATATATCTTCTTCATCTCTTCGTCTACAATAATGATCCAATAACGGATTTTTTTTAGACAAATTTTTCATCAATTCCTTTATTATTTTTCTAGTTTCTATCCTTCCATGAAAACTTATTATGTTTGCATTTTATTCAATGAAAAAAAAAATGAATTTACATTTTCTCAAATGTGCATTATTGTTATTATTAGAACGTGCAATATGTACTCAATGTTTATTCTAATATGGATTCTGTCTCTCTTGCTTCATTTTGTCTCCATCTTTCTCATGCGATAAAAAATAAAAAATAAAATAAAAAATGATATCTAATTTACTTACAAGAGTTTGATCTACTATAAACCATCACAAATAATTTCTCTACAATATTTAAAATTCACCTAATATTGAATTTGTTGTTAACAATATATTTATAAAGTAAATTCAACAATATTAAATTTTATGTTGCAATCTTATTCTAAGAAATTTATCATTATTAAAAGTGTTTAATTCACTGTTTTCTAATATTATTTATATCATCTTATGTCATGTATTTTACCTTACAAATAATATATTGTTGGAGGAGCGGAAGCGCCAATCACTGCGAGCCAATGAAAGATAACAAAATAATTACACACACAAACTCAAGATTTACCTAGTTTACCCCAAATCAAATTAGTCCATGGATAAGAAAGAGATTTCACTATGATTCAAAGAGAAATTCTAACACCGGATCATATACACAAAACTTTTATTGAATTTTTCTCATCTACCCCACAAGACTTTCTCTCGCCATCAATTTTCACTTTACCAAACTCATAAATCTATCTTTACACATCATTTTCCTAATACTATGTTTGGTTGGAGGGATGGATTGAAGAAGGAGAGATAAGAGGAAGGTTAGTATAATTATTTTGTATTTGGTTGGAGAGAAGTGAAGAGAAGAAGGAGAAAAGGAGGGATGAAGCGTCCCTCCCTCCTTCATATTTTTAATCCGCCCAAATTTGGGTGGAAGAAAAGAGAGAAAATAATTAACTTCTCTCAAAATATAGAAATTAATATTTTTAAGGGTAATTTGCAGCCACACCCCCTGAGGTTTGCATCTATTGCACCTAGCGGCTGATTTTCGCAATTTTGACACCAACACCCCCTGAGGTTTCGTTTTGCTTGCCATGACACCCCAAATGACGAAAACGCCCTTCAAAAAATTCAAAAATATTAAGGGTTATGTGAAATGACCTTTATGCCCCAACCCCAAATATATAAAATTTCGAAAAACATATATATAAATTCGAAAAAATATATAAAATTCGAAAAAATGTATAAAATTCAAAAATAAATATTTAAATTTTGAAAAAAATATATAAAATTAGAATAAAATATATAAATTTCGAAAAATATATATAAATTTCAAAAAATATATATAAAATAAAATATATATATATAAAATTAGAAAATATATATATATACTTCGAAAAATATTTAAATTCGAATATATATATTTCAAAAAATATATATAAAATTCAAAATATATATATTTTCAAAAACAAAATTCAAAAAATTATATAATTTCGATAAACATATATAAATTTCAAAATATGTATAACAAATTCAAAAAAATATATAAAATTTGAAATATATATATAATTCGAAAATATATATATAAAATTTGAAAAATATATAAACTCAAAATATATATATTTTCAAAAATAAAAAATTCAAAATATATATATTTTCAAAAACAAAATTCAAAAAATTATATAATTTCGGAAAACATATATAAATTTCAAAAAATATGTATATTGTTTTTTTATATATATATATTTTCAAATTATATATATATATTTTTGAATTATATATATATTTCAAATTTTATATATTTTTTGAAATTTATATATGTTTTTCGAAATTATATAATTTTTTGAACTTTGTTTTTGAAAATATATATATTTTGAATTTTATTTTTTTGAAATATATATATATTCGAGTTTATATATATTTCAAATTTTATATATAAAATATTTAATTATATATATATTTCAAATTTTATATATTTTTTTGAATTTTATATATATTTTTTTGAAATTTATATATGTTTTTCGAAATTATATAATTTTTTGAATTTTGTTTTTGAAAAGATATATATTTTGAATTTTTTATTTTTTTTGAAATATATATATATTCGAATTTATATATTTTTCAAATTTTGTATATATATTTTCGAATTATATATATATTTCAAATTTTATATATTTTTTTGAATTTTTTATATATATTTTGAAATTTATATATTTTTTTTGAAATTATATAATTTTTTGAATTTTGTTTTTGAAAATTTTTTTTTTTTGAATTTTTTTATTTTTTTTTGAAATATATATATTTGAGTTTATATATTTTTCAAATTTTATACATTATATTTTCGAATTATATATATATTTCAAATTTTATATATTTTTTTGAATTTTTTATACATATTTTGAAATTTATATATGTTTATCGAAATTATATAATGTTTTGAATTTTGTTTTTGAAAATATATATATTTTGAATTTTATATATATATTTTAAAATATATATATTCGAATTTAAATATTTTTCAAAATATATATATATTTTCTAATTTTATATTTGTTTTTGATTTTATATATATTTTTTGAAATTTATATATTTTATTCTAATTTTATATTTTTTTTTCAAAATTTAAATATTTATTTTTGAATTTTATACATTTTTTCGAATTTTATATATTTTTTCGAATTTATATATATGTTTTTCGAAATTTTATATATTTGGGGTTGGGGCATAAAGGTCATTTCACATAACCCTTAATATTTTCGAATTTTGTGAAGGGTATTTTTGTCATTTGGGGTGTCATGGCAAGCAAAACGAAACCTCAGGGGGGTGTTGGTGTCAAAATTGCGAAAATCAACCGCTAGATGCAATAGATGCAAACCTCAGGGGGTGTGGCTGCAAATTACCCTATTGTTAACCTTTTTAACAATTTACTCATACATTATATTATACGTGCTTATGGTAAATATGTGAAATTAATATAATAATTATATATCCATCACATTCAACCAAACACCAAGAAAATATAACTACATTCATCATTTCTATTAGGATAAATTTCAGTGACACCCTTTAAGGTTTGATCATATTTCACCTATAAACAAACTTTGATTCTAACTTTTAGTGAGACCCCAAAATCATTTTTTATCACTTTTTGACAAGCAAAATAACTAGCAAAATTACTATGCTACCCTTTTCAACTTGTTTATAGTATAAAATAAGTAAAATATCTTAAACAAGTATTAATATTTATTTAAATTAACCTAATTTAATATAAAAAATTAATTTATTAACATATATTTTATTAAATATCCAAATCATTTCTATTTGCACACCTTGGTCTACTAATTTTTAAAGATATTTTTAATAATTTGACTTTTTCATTCAAATGAAAATAACTTGGGTTAATTTTTGAAGTTAATGTTATTAAGTTACGAGTCTTAACCAAATTAAAAAATTCGGCTTCGTCTCTTGAATTAGTGTCAATAAATATTAAATAATGGAGCTTTGTGCAATTGTGGTTAATCTGTTATAATTGTACCATGAGTGTTAATAAATTAGAAATTTTCATAAAATTAGGTTAATTTAAATAAATATTAATACTTTATGAGACATTTTACTTATTTTATAGTATAAACAAAATGCTTTTAATTTAACTAAAGTCAAAAAGGGTAGCATAGTCATTTTGTTTGTCAAAAAGTGATAAAAAGTTATTTTGGGGTCTCACTGAAAATTAGAATCAAAATTTATATTTAGGTGAAATATGACCAAACCTCAAAGGGTGTCACTGAAATTCATCATTTTTATTATCCATTCCATTCAAATAAACACAAAGTAAGAAACACACAATCTCTTCCTTAAGGATGTCTCATCCATCCCTCCCACTCTCCCTTCCCCCCATTTTTCTGTCCCTCCAACCAAACGAAGCATAAGAGACTCAATAAGTTTCAACCCAAAACCTAGAAATATATTCATAGAGTTAAAATTCATTTTTTTGTTGGACATGAATTACATGTAAACTCATTTTTTTTGTTGAACCGGGATTACAACTCTTTGGAAAATAACACCTCTCTCTATGACGAAATTACTTTACAAATATAACTCTAAAATTAAATCCTAATTATAATAGAAATTTAGGACACAATTTTCAACATATTTTAATATTTGTTTTTAGGGCAATTATCATAGAATCTCTCTATGGTTTCAAAATTGTTCAAAAAATTCATGTGGTTTCAAAAACCCCTTATGGTTTTCAATTTGATCAAATATCCTCCTGTCCATTATAAGATTATAAAATTACCCTTAGAGTTTTGTGAAATGACCAAATTACCCTCACTTAAAAAATTTAAAAGACCAAAATGCCCTTATCTTCCATACTCTAAAAACAAACCCTAAATTCCACTTCCATTTTTCCAAATCCACACCATGGAACCCTTTATATTCAACTCTCTGGCCCATTTACTCCAGAACTCTAATTCCTTCTATTTTGAACAAACTCAATTTCAATTTAAATTTAAATTTCAACCCATCAACTAATTCACTCACTTTTTCTCTCTAAAAATTGTAAGTGAGGTCAATTTGGTCATTTCTTAGAATTTTAATGACAGTTTTATAACAGATAGGGGGTTTTTGATCAAATTGAAAACCATAAGGGAATTTTTGAAATCACATGGGGTTTTTTAAACATTTTTGAAACCATGGGGGGTTTCTATAATAATTGCCCTAGTTTTTATAAAATTTAGGAAACCGTCTTAGGGGCAGTTTGGGGTTTCCACCCGTATTTTCAGGTAATATATATATATATATATATGTAAATTTATTTAAGTCACAAGAAATCTCGATATAAATAAATAAGAGAGAAGTGGGGGATACGGGTGGATACCCCAAACTGCCGGTGATGATACTATTTCATAACCGTCTAGGTTTTGAAATGCGACTTCAAACTAGTACTTGCTCAGTCAGTTCAGTTGTGGAGCCAGTGATGATACTATTTCATTAAGTGCTTGTTTGGTAGACGGTGTGGTGTTGATTTTTGGTTTTGGTTTGGTTGGAGTTGGGTTAGTTGGAGTTGGTGTGGTTTTATTCTGAACGGAAACTATGTTTGGTGCAGATGGTTTTGGTGTGAGAAAAAGTGAAACTGAAAAACCAAACCATGTTTGGTAGAGTTAGTATGAGCTGAAATTCTGAAACCAATCATATTTGGTAACTTGGAATAGTTTGACATTTTATTTATTTAAAATAACATTTTGTAAATATATATATTTTAAAAAATAAAATATATAAATATTTAATTTTTCATAAATATTCTATTTTTTCAAAATATTTATAGATAAAATATTTTATATAAGATATTTCAAAAAAATAAAATATTTTGAAAAAATAAAAGATTTCAGTAAAAATACATATAATTTGTATATTTTTTAAAAAATAATAAATATATTTTTATAATATTTTTATTTTTTCTAAAAAAATTTGTTTTCCTAAAATATTTTATTTTTTATGAAATATATTTTTTCGTTTGTTTTTTTTGAAATATATTATTTTTTCATAAATATTTTATTTTTTGAATTTATATATATATATAATATTATAAATGAATTGATTTGGGTTAAACAATGGTACACCAAATTGAATTGGTTTGGTTAAAGAATAGTTTTGGTCTGAGAAAACCAACCCAACTCCAACCAAACCATATATTGAGATGGTGTCAAAAATGATGGATTTGGGTCCAATGGTTTGACACTATTCAAACAATATTGCTCCAATACCATACATGCCAAACATGGAGTGGTGCAAAATTTTCAAACCAAACCCAAAAAAATGGCATCACTCCCTCTACCAAACAAGCACTAAGTGATGAACGATGTGATAATACTATTTGCTTAAGTTAAGTTGCGGACCGTAAGATGATACTATACAGTTGATCTCAGGATCTCTTCATCAAGTTCCTTGATCACCTACTCTCTTGTCAATAAAATTAGCAATTACTAAGGGTATAGTGTTAGGTGCCGAATATTATGTATTTTAGGCCCATAACTTATCATTGTTATTCTAATTATTTTATTATTTGGGTGTTTTTATACAGTTTGTCTTGTTTAGTGTGTTTTAGGTGCATTATGAGGAAAACGAATTAATTTTGGTGAATTAACTGGAATGCTGACTCAAGACCGTTCGAGAGCCGAGACCGCTAAGGAACTGAAAAAAATGGCTAAATAAGCAAAATATTGCACGCAGACAGACCGATACTGCAATTTTTGCATAATCCGTCAGAATGTCCGAATTTAGCAAGGAAGGACAGTTTTTCAAGTCGAAATGGGCCAACAAACAAAACTCACTATATACAGTGGACCCAGATGATTTTGGGCCAAAACGTATCGTTTAAGGCGTCAAATTCACAATCTTATTACTGTTAGGAAGACTGCTGAAGACTTCGTTGTTTTTATTGGTGACCTATATAAACTCCGACTTGGCTGATATTTTAGGATTAGTATTCTTCTGTAATTATTTCGGAATTTTTAGAGCAATTTTATTTTTAGGTTAGTTTTAGTAATTAGGTTTATTTTTATTATATCTCCCAAACCATTTAGGAATGTGACTTATTTCTCTATAAAAGGTCACGTACATTAGAATAGAAGGGTCTTTTTCTCTTGACAAATAATTAGTGCGTAGAAGAACACATCCGGAGAGCAACGAAGAGGATAAGACCAAGAGAAGAAACAAGAAGATGGTTTCTACATCAACGATGCAAAATCTATCCACCATGAATGGTTAATCGGTATCTAGGATTTTTGACAAAACCCTAGCCAGGTAATGTAGACTGTATTTTATTTATTTTTATTCTAAAAGGGGAAGTTAAAGAACACTTTTGTGATAATTATGTAGATGAGATAACGAAATATCATTGTTATATAAGATTTTGCATTTATTCTATTCTTGTCTTAGATTGATGTGATGTTTAATTTTGCACAACTATATTTAATCACTACGAGTTCGAACTCTGAAGGTTAAAATATTAGTTTTCTACATAATGGTTCTTAAAACATGAAATCCTAATTTGGACAGGTCATGCCAAGGAGAGGTGAAATAGACATGTTTTAATTTAATGCACCATAGGAGTAGAATAGAGTAATCGCTGCCCTAATCACACTCATTCCGAAGATGGGTTATAGCCGAGTCCGACTGAATGTATCTATTTGGGGACTAGGAACTAGCTTGTAGCAGTACTAGTCTGATTCACAGAAGCAGTTGTATCTCCATTTTATAATTAAATGAATAGAATGTCTATATTATGCGGTTAGTGGTGGAGTTAAATTACCCTAGAATTTATCTATATTGTTTATATCTCAATCTATCTTTAATTATTTTATTTAGCTTATTTGTTTAATTAATTAGTTTAATATCAAAATTCCAAAATCAAACTATCATAGCAATTCAAGAATATTATTTTATTAGAATTTAGAGTACGACTTAATCCTTTGGGTTCGATAACCTGTCTCAAGTCATACTATACTATAATACAATTCGTGCATTTGCGATAGGAAAACTAGGTCATTATAGTCTTATTCTTAATCATAATTTTTACCGACCTAAGACACCGATCATCTAGTAAAAATCATAGTGGAATAAACAGGTTTATGCATATTTTAAGTAAGACTAGTCCGATAATGAACTAATTCAAGCAACAAATGGATAATATTATTATCACGCACGTACACATAAGCATATGCATCAATACATTTATAAGCGTTAAAAATAAACTAGCAAACCAACAGCAAGATATGTTCTTTGATTGACCACAAAATTACTAAGACCCTGTTTGGTAAGTGGTCTGGTCCCAGGTGGTCTGGTCTGGTCTTGCGTTTTATGAGACCAGACCGTGTTTGGTAGCATTGGTCCCAAATTTTTGGTTAGACCAAGTAAGACCAAATCAGACCAAAATGGCCTCATTTCAGACCAAAAAAAAAGGTGGTTCCTGGTGGTCCGGTCTGGTCTTATTAATAAAATATATTTATAAATAATTAAAAATGAATAAATAATAATAAAAAATTAATAATAATAATAATAAATTAAATAAAACATATTTTAAAAATAAAATATAAATAATAAATAATAAGCAAAATAAAATAAATAATACCTAATAATAATAAATAAATGAATATAATAATAATAAATAAATGAATAAATAATAAAATATATTTATAAATAATTAATAATTAATAATTAATAATATAAATAATAAATTAAATAAAACATAATAATAATAATAAAATGAATACAATAATAATAAATAAATATAATAATAATAAAAAATGGACTAAATAATAAATAATAATAATAAATTACATAAAACATATTTAAAAATATAATAAAAATAATAAATAATAAACAAAATGAAATAAATAATAATAATAATAAATAATAAATAGATATAATAATAAATAAATATAATAATAAATAATAAGTAAATATAATAATGAATAAATACTTCATAATAATAATAATAAATGAGTATAATAATAATAAATTAATATTAAATTAATAAAATATATTTTTAAATAATTAAAAATGAATAAATAATTTATAAATAAAGTGAATTAAATAATGAAATAATAATAAATAAATAGAATATATTTATAAATTAATAAATAATAATTTAATAATATAAATAATAAAATAATAAAGTGAAGAAATAATAAATAAATAAATAAATAATACATAAATAAATATTATAATAAATAATAAATAAATAGTAAGACCAGACCACTTACCAAACAGACTTTTCCAGATTAGATTAGACCAGACCAGACCAGACCGGACCGGACCAAACCAGACCAGACCAGAAAGACCACCTACCAAACATGGCCTAATGTATGACGAATAGCAGCTCTAACATAGAAATGCTAAGAAATAAAAACACAAGCATGCAGCTAAATACTTTTTGTTGTAGCTTGCATTCTTTGGTACATAGTGGCACCACCAAATCAGGAAACTCGCTTGTATTTGACAATAGTTATTTCAAGTTGACAAGAAATCACTGGAAATAAAACTTTATTTTTCTGCAATTTAAAAATGAATTTATTTTCATGATGTTTAGCATTTCTCTTAAAGAGCGATATCAAAAGTAAATCCTCCATAACAATTAAATAGAAAAGAGAGTTAAAAACCTAAAATAACATAAGTAGTATATATGAAAAGGCAAACAAAAACATTGAATATCTCAGATTGACCATAATTGTGACTCGATTCTATTTGTAGGGGAGGTTTAAGAGAGCTTTCACCATACACGTTGTCCGAGAGCTTTCACCATACACGTTGTCCGGGACCTCAGTTGGCAATGGCATTATGCTATTAATCTCATTTAGAAGTGGCATGTCATGCATTGGAACAGCTGACATAACTTCTTCATAAATTGCATGTTGTTTTTCAATCCTCAAATATGGATCAACTATCTCGTAAATATTAAGGAAGTATATCTTTATATTTTGTTACTTTTGAAAAAGTGTTGAAGGGTATTTTGGACCTTAATAACGATTGTTTATATATTTGTAATTAATTTACTTAACTTTATCAAAATAAAATATAAAACTTTAATATTGACTAATAAGGCGGTTTAATTCAGGCAATTGTAAGGCCAGCCGGTATAAAACTTCGATAGTAAAAAGATAAAAAGCAGAAAAGAAAATAAAAGAAGGGTTCAGCTAGGACACCATAATAAAGAAATAATAAATGATAGATTTATATATGTATATATATACATAAACCTAAAAACAATATGAATCTAATTGCATTCTTTAATATCTAATAGGAGTTCATTTCACAAAAACGAAAACAAGCATCCCCAATCATAATTTGAACTTTTCTTAATAGTTATTCTATCGTATAATTCTAGTGAAGTAATATTGCCAATTCCAAAAGTTTCTAAAATGTGAATTAAAGTATCTTATAAGCATCGGATACACGTGATAATGCATCCGGAAAATCCGCGGATTCATTGTGCTCATGAAAATTACGAAAAGTATATCAAAATGCCTGAAAAGTATATTCAAGTACTAATAAGGATAACAAATAGCATATCAACTGGACAAAAAAGGTTGCTACACTAAAATCCATCATCTCGGCCATGGCCAACCAAAGCATTGTCAAGTTGGCCCCAACGGCATAGCCAGGCTGCAACATAATACGCTACGCCAAATAATCCATTGCATCAGCACAGGCATGGTCAAAGAACAAGTGATTTCGTGCTTAAGGAAGAAATAAGTTTCATTTTATCGGTTGTTTAGTTAAACATGTTCATCTAAATAAAAGAACATGGTGAGCGAAGAAAAAGTAAAGTGCATGCAAACACAAACCTAGATACTCAGTCAACACACAAATGCAGTTTATTATCGACCAAATTCACGAATCCCTTCAACGGATTAATAGTCTCGACAAAGCAAAGCTTACATACATATGGACATGCATAGTTAAAGATCCAACCAAGCAGAAGACTCGAAAAGCTACAGGTCGTCTTTCTTACAAACATACATTACCATGCATACACATCTTCCGGGCCTTCAAAGAGAAGACAGGGATGCCCCGAATCCAATGCTGAAACCGAAGGTGATGCAAGTTAACTGATTCTTGTTTTCATCCACCATCGTCATCTTCAGAGTGTAGGAGCCCTGTAAAATATTCAATACATGAATATATGTTCGGGATAACTATGATGTTATGCTGCTGATACAAAATGTGAAGCAAAATTATATTAAACATAAAAACTTCATCAAATGATGCATGTAAAAAAATCAGTAATTTTCTAAGATCTACAGTCGAACAAAAATCTCGAAATTCAAAAACTTCTTCGTTCTCCCCCAAGTTCTCGTAATGACCATTGGGGGGTGGGGGGAGGTAGGAACTGTGAAGGGAGAACAGTAAAATAGGAATTTTGAGAAATAAGAATGTGCATCTTGAATCTAAGATTCTAGTATACAAATTGAAGGACTTAATGTTTGCAAGTTCACAAAAACAGACACCCACACATATTTAATTACAGTAACAATAAATATACTAGCAATTACTTCACTTCATGCACAACAAAGGTTGAAAGCATTGATGAAAGAAAATTATACATGGAACTTCGTAGTGACCAATTTCTATTACTAATGACAATGAGAGAATAAATAGCTGACCTAAACATGAAACAAATTCATCAACATCAGGTAGCCAGCATTTGATGCGCCATTGTATTTGATTGAACAAAATGGAGGTAAGCTAGTGGTTGTGACAAAGAAATATGAAATAAATTAAAACTGATATTGAATGGGGGTTGTGGCTTCAGTGGAAGGAAAAAACAGTTATTAAGCCGGCAATATAGTATGGAGCAAAATGTTGACCATTGAGAACAACGCAAACGCGACTCATTTATGGAGTGAAAATGAGAATGCTACGTTGGGTGATAAGAATCACTAGAGGAGGTAACATAAATAATGAACGTGTGAGGGTTAAATTAGGAATACCACCAATAGATAATAAAATTATGGAATGTAGACTTAGGCTTGTATGGTCATAATCAAATTAGGCCTGATGATGCACCTATCAGAAGAGGAAGAATTGTCTGCTTGGAAGGTAAGTGACAAAGAGCCTACGTGTGAAGTAATTAAAAACAACTTCAAGAATTTTGATATAAAATAAGACATGATATATAATAGGAAGACAGAAAGAGAGAACTCCTGTGATCAACTGCACCACATGGGATGAGGCAGGGAGGATAAGAAGTACAATGATGTTGATGAGGATATAGAAAAAAGGTGTTGATCTGCTTAAATACGATATGCCTTTTTACATTATTTTGAATGAAGTGACAGAGTCATGCTTAAACATGTGCCGCAAGCTTGATTGTCAAGGATTCACGGGTTTTTTCCACTTCACCGACTAATGGCACATTTGAAGATTGAACCTAATGGCCATAAATTAGAGAAAAAATGGGCCGCAAAAGTAACTGCTGCTTGATATTCATTACATGTAAGAGACGCAACTCTAGTATTAGGCACTAAAAAAGGTGAGAGGAGTCAAGGACAACTTTTGCGAGTTATCATAAAATGCTGAAAAATAAAATTGCCTACAGCTTTAGATCTAGAAGATGTGATGAAGGAAAAATTGAATGCAAATTATCTGGCCATCTATTACACGTGTCATGGAGGAGGTTCAGATTCCATCGTGTGGGTACCCACTTCTCATGGGAGATTCGAGATTTCGTCTTTGTTTTGTTGCCTCTCGGATTGATTAGGCAGACTTTCCCTTCAAAGACGGTTTGGCACTCCGAGGTCCTCTTAAGGTGGCCTTTTTTGCCAGGATAGAAGGATGGGTCAGATTCTTACTCTCGAAAATTTTTGGAGGAGAAATTTGATTATGGTCAATTGGTGCTACATGTGCAAGAGGGCTGAATAATCAATTGATCACCTTCTTTTACATTGCCTTCTTGCCTAGTCCTAACTGCTAGATTTGTTCGGACTCCAACGGGTCACGCCTTCTACAACGAGAGGTGTGATGGATACTTGGAGTAGATGTTTTATGGGTTCCCACGCCGTGGTTTTTGAAGGGCGGCACCTCTTTCTCTTTGGCTGCGCCTTTGGACGGAATATTCTAGCAGCAAACAAGAGAATTACAGCAAAACAAGACTCATGTCTCAAATGCAACTAAACCTAATCCGGTAGCAGAACATGAATTGCACAGGATCTAGAAGATGTGATGAAGTACAAATTGCAGGCAAAGGATCTGGCCAACTATAATACCTGAGATAGTTGAGGAAAGGCCTAGTGGAGATATTGTAGACATGATAATATTACATAATATTCAAGCAGCAGAGAATGAAACAAGACTCATCTCGCAAATGCAACTATCCTTAATCTGGTACCCCAGGGATTTATCTCAATGATGCCATGGTGAATATACAAACAAGATGCATTTTTTACCACCCTCATCCACAAATTGGTGTAATGTAACTGAATAAGCATGTCCGAAGGCGGATGCCTTTCCTTCTCTATGGAAAGAAAAAAAAATTGATGACAGCATCATCTATGAAGGTGCAACTTCATTTTCTTGGATATAAGAAAGTTCTCAACAGATCAAGCATTCCAACATATGCAAACACTAAAATCTCTGGAAAAGCAACACAAAAAACAATTTAGAACCTAACAAAATGAGAATATCCCTAACCCAAACGGGTTGGCCCAGTCGGAAAAAACTTGGGTATGATGCCTCAAGAAGCATCCGCTCTCATGTTTGAATCCCATTGGGTGCAAACAATTTGTTGAATTTTTTTTTAAAAAAATCCCAAGAGATGACAAGGATGCTAATATGCTTTTTACACCTCAAATTATTGCGGAAAGAAAACCAGCTAATAATAGTTATCTTATTTTTCATAGCTTCGATCCTAATTTTTTATACCAGAAACTAGACAATGGGAAATGCTTTCTTCAGTTTCACCTTGTAGAAAGTCCAACTCATACCCATAAAGTACAGAGTACTGTTAGTTAAAAATTTCAATAAAAAGGCACTTAAATCATCAGTACAATAATATTATTTGGTTTAAAATCAGTAATAGCACGTGTCCACTTTATGGTTCATGTTAAAAGTAAGAACAGCAACTTACTGGTGGGGTGAGTCTACATAATTTAAAGATTGTAAATACAGAGTAATAAACTTGGTGAAACTGTGACTTACTGGAGGGGTAAATGCTGGTAAAGTTTGCGCATGAGAGAGCACAAATTTTCCCCCTGATATGGGACAGGAGGTCTCCTCACAAAGATTATGATTTTCAGTGTGCACACGCACCCCAAAATAAGAGACCTGAAGAGCCAATTTCCCTCCATTTATGGGTTTGTCTGCAGAAAACACATAGGGCTTGGTCATTGATGAAATGACATTGCATTTATCTAAAGTATATGGAGCATAAATAGGTTCCACAAATTCAGACATCGGCGCCACTCAAGCTTTCATTAATTTACTTATTTAGGAATGAAGTTCAATGATGGACCGGCGTTCAAGAAAAAAATCAATGACATCATCATTTTGTGGATTCAACAATGTAAATATAAAAAAATTGAAGAGTAACAACAAGAAGACCATGCCAACGTCGTCAGTGCCATTCAAGAAAAACTCAATTATATGATATTATGGATTCAACAATGTAACCATAATCAATATGAAGAGTAACAACTACCAGATGATGCCAACAACTTAAATGCCCATCCAGCTGTACATTACATTAAAAGGGAACTAAAGCAACAAAGCACCTTCTACACAGCACTGTGGCTATAAATCAATATATGATAGAGATAAAAACAAAGAAAATGGTACAATGCACAAAAAGTACTAGAAAACTACAATATTAGATACATGAAACTTTACCAGTAGATGCTGAGATGGTGAAGGTGGCTGGCTTGCCAGGCTGAACCGGGTCGGGCGAGATATCAACGCCCTCAACCTTAACTACATAATCATCCTTCTTATCTGCCCACATTGAAACAAATAGATAAATTGACAATCACAACAGAAAACCAACACCAAAATAACAAAATCTACAACCAAACAAGATAATCCCAACACCAAATTAACATATACACATCTATACATATAAATATATGTAAATATATTGTGTGTGTTCCCTGGCATATAGTGTTGCAAATTGTTTAAGTTGGGAAACAAAGACTAAACAAGTGTTGACTCACTCAACAATCCTTCTTATGTGCACCCATTGAATTAAATAAACAATACTGACATACCCATCTGAGAATAGATCTATTTAATTCAGCAGAGTTGAGCAATATCACCAAATAAACAAAATCACAAAACCCTTTTGCAAAAAAATTAGTGGGTTGGACTTGGATTCTGTATATGCATGTTAAAATTGAAACGAACAGAACATGTATATATGTGTGTGTGAGTGTGTATCGTTCAGAGGAATTTAATTGGGGAAAAAAGAGAGATTAAAGAATTGGGAATTGAGTGTACCGACCACAGTATTTGACATTGGTGGCTTGAACCGATGGTTCGAACAAACACGCCAACAGGAGAAATACGAAGAGAATCGACTTGAATTGAAGTACCATATTGGAATCGCAATTTCCGAATTGGCGATGAATATGGTCGTTACCGAGCTGATTGCAACGCATACAGATATAATATATCTATATATATATATATAGGCAGGGCCCATGGCCCCCGTTCTCAATTTTTTTAATTTTTTATATATAATTTAAAATGTATATATATATATATATATATAGATTAGAACATTTTTGGCACAACAATTTAAATAATATAGAATATAAAAATAAAACTGATATCCAAATTAAGAATATGCGTTAGTTAATTTAAAAAATCCTCTTTAAATTTTTTGTGTACCTGTGATGTTTAATACTATAATTTTTTATTTTATGACTCAAATTATGTAACTAAATATTTTGAATTGTCTATTCATTTTTTAAATTAAAATTTTATAACATTACACACAAGCACGGTATTACTGGAGTAATTAGTATTTATTTAATTACTATTTTCATATTGATGACAGTAAAAACGCACAATTTTGCATAAGTGGTTGAATGAGTAAAAAATAATTATTGTTAGTGACATCACATACAATGAATAGGAGCGATTGTTTTGACTAAGTGAAGTTGTTTAGGCCCCGTTTGGAAACTGTGTTTTTGTTCTGTTTTTTGTTTTTTGGCACTGTTCAGGAGAACAGAACATGTTTGGCAACCCTTTTTACTGTTTGTTCTGTTCTCAATTTGGAAACTGTTTTCGTGAATAGTAGAAAAAACAAGGGAACAACAAAAACTTGTTTTTTTGTTCTTTTTGAGATTTTTCAAAAAAAATGAATTGTGGTAGAGAGGAAAAATTGTGAAAGAATATGTGTATTTTTTGTCCCCAAACATGCTTTTTGTTCTTGTTCTCTTGGGTGAGAAAATAAGAACAAGAACAAGAATTGTTCTTGTTTTTTTGTTCTCAAAACAAAAACAAAAACAATGGTTCCCAAACGGACCCTCAATAGTTGTGTTATTTACTATTCACATGACAAATTGTTGTTCATTCAAATTTAATAATAATTATTCTAATTTAAAGTAATTGTTTCAATTTCAAGTATTTTGAAAATTATTTAAGTATCAATTTTATAAAATATGTTGCTCGGATTTTAGTTTAGATTATATAAGAGGATTATCATTTCCCAAAAAATCGTCAACTTAGTTTTTTAGTAGCTATTATGTTTTTCGAGCTTAGATTTTGTAGTATTTTTTTAAAAATGAAATATATTTATAAGTTTTCTTTTTTGGTATAAGAAAATAGATCAAAATTTAGCTAATTATATATATCAAATTAGTATTTGAATACGTTTGACTTCGGCCCTACCTTTAAATCCTAGCTCCGCCCGTGTGAGTGATCTTACAGTAGTGATAATATTTGGTAGGTGTGCATTGATTATTTTTGGTGGGTTGACTTTACATTGATAATTTGTTTTATTTAAATAAATAAATAAAGTTGATAAATCATTATGGAAACTATATTTATCAAACAGAACACAAGGCTTATATATTCATTTCATGATAATTTGAAGAAAAAAAAAAAAAAAAAACAATTTAAAATCTTACCCCCTCTTCTTCTTTATTAAAGAATATTAAAAGGGAACAAATGTCACTAAAATGTAATACTCACCACCAAGTCCTAGGAATGTAAAATACTCAAGGATAATTCTAGTTAAAATAAATAAAATATGTTTAGGGAGTTATTATAATCATTTCATTATTGAAAAACTGATAAGGTAAGTGTTGATCATATTAGATAGGAATTTTTTAAATAATAATTACACTGTAAATAGTACGGATGTAATCTATTATTGTTCCATTAATCAATATGCTCATCTATTGTGAATAAATAACAACTCTCTTCTGTTATTATTCCATTTATCAATATGCTCGTCTACTGTGAATAAATAATAATTCTTTCCTTCATCTTTGAATGCATTTCACATATTAAGCTTCTTTTTGGGTTAGTGTCTATCATAGGGAAAAGAAAGGAAAATTTATGAATGGTAAAATAAAAAGTGAATTCAATCCATAATAAAATCGAACCGATCCAACATATTTTTTTATGAAAATATGATTTTTTTGAAAAGTGAAATTTTTGACAAAAATATGATTTTTTTGAAAGAAAAAATCAAAATATTCAAGCATAAAGGGAGAGAATATATATTAAAAAACATACTAATAACCCTTTATCTTGTACGTCTTGAGCCAATTGGCCGACACATAAAAGAAGAATGTTAAACTATTAACTTCAAGTGAATTATAATTTACAATTATTAACTCCAAATTTTCTACACATATAAAAATAACATTAAATTATTAATTTAAAGCGAATTATAATTTATAAATATTAAATACGCTCATAATGCTCTTTTACTTAAAATAATAAACATTTTTAAACATGTAAAAAGATATAGATGTGATTGCTATGTTGCTTATAATGGTCATTATATTTTCATCAATCATATTTCACTCTTAATATTAGGAGTGTGCACGAATCGGATTGGAGATATTTTAGAATTAATTCATTATTATCGGATTCATAATTTATGGAACTAATCCAATCTGTCTATTCAACAAAACCAAACCAAATTGACCCATGATAAGCCGGATTGGTTCGGATCAATTTCGCGGGTTCAAACATAAAATTACATTAGAGAGTTATTTCTTTCTAATGCAATTAAATCCAAATAAACAAAATGAAAATCTTTAATCAGTTACATTGTTCATAAAATCAAATAAACATTAATATCTTAGGATATAAGTAAAGCACCTAACACCTAACACAATATACCAAAAATCTCAAACCGCGATAAAAAAAAAATGAAAGGTCATTAATATTTAAAGGAGTGATAATATATTATTAATATATTTATTTTGAAATGACAAAATTAAGTGACTTACAACTCACTAATTCATAAATAAAAAGGTAAAATATTTTTCTTATATGCTTTTGTGGTTTAATAAAATAAATAAATATATATATATATACAGATATTAAAAAACAAATTAAATTTTAATGGTTGGTTACAATTTTATTTTATTTTTGTATTTTACATGTTGATATATATATACATTAGAATAATAATAAGCCTTTACACTTTAAATCGAAATATACTTTAGTTATAAATTTGTTTACTATTTTAAAAAGTGATAAATGTATGAAATATTAAAATGACTCATACTTTTACAAGTAGTATAGATATAGATAGGTAATTATTTAGCATAAAACAAAATATTATAATTTATACAAATGGTCTTGTGGTTTAATGATATTTCCATTCCTCCCCAAAATTAGGAGAGGTATAGGCCCTGTTTGGAAACCATGTTTTTGTTCTGCTTTTTGTTTTTTGGCACTGTTCAAGAGAACAGAACATGTTTGGCAACCTTTTTTTACTGTTTGTTCTGTTCTCAATTTGGAAACTGTTTTCGTGAATAGTAGAAAAAATAAGAGAACAACAAAAACTTGTTTTTTTGTTTTTTTTGGGATTTTTCAAAAAAAAAGAATTGTGGTAGAGAGGAAAAATTGTGTGAGAATATGTGTGTTTTTTTGCCCCAAACATATTTTTTGTTCTTGTTCTTTTGAGTGAGAAAATAAGAACAAGTACAAGAACAAGAATTGTTCTTGTTTTTTAATTCTCAAAATAAAAACAAAAATAATGGTTCTCAAGCGGGCTCATAGGGTTCGAGCACTATAGAATTCGTGTGGGGTGTGTAAGTTCCTTAACATTAAAAAAAATAAAATTATAATTTAATTTAAAATGATATATTTTTTATATAAGATATAATGATTAAGTTTCAAATAAAATATTATGTTAAATTATTAATAATATAAATATATTAAAATATATAAATAGTAATTAATTGGACCAAATTATTAAATGTTAAAACCAGAATCGATCCGATATTTTTCGAACCATATATAATTCAATCCATAATAAAACGGAACGGATCCAATATTTCTGAATCCGATTATGATGGCAAGACCCACTATTCTATCATATTTTATATGTATAGATAAATTCCAAAGATACAACAGTTCCGAATTCCAAATATACAACTGTTGTGTGTGTGTTTGTAGGACCATTGTAGGCATTGACATAATAACTCAGAGTGTGTCCTACCCACCAAAGTAAAAGCCAAAGGATTTGAACGGTTGAATTTGGAGATCCAATTTGGAGTTTAAAAAGGGAAGTCTTATGACTATCACCATTTTACACTGCCAAATCTGTAGCCTCCACCACTATGAAGACCAAGACCAAGACCAAGGCGGACCCTATTGTCATCATCAAATTCAGGCTGCTGCTTCTTACTTTGTTCTACCATCGATCTCCTCCAGGTACCCACTACCATCCTCTCATTTGCCAATATATATATATATATATATATATATATATATATATGTATTTAATGACAGACCCAATATTCTGCTTAAGCTCATTCAGTTTGTGTAATGTGGATCTGATCTAATCTCCACTCATGGGTTTGTTGAGATTTTTCTTGGTATGATCAAATTAAGCTTCTTAATTACTACAGGCCCATGATGTGCTTCAATTTCCGAGGAAAGCCAAGTGTACTGAATTTGAATTGTGTCTTAATCTAGTGAATTTGATATGGGTTATGTTAGTTTATTTTATATTTTGTGTTGAGTGTTTATTTAATTATTTTTGGTATTTGAAACCAAGAAAATGAAGCAAAATTTACCCATTTGTATCAGAAATTTTTTGCTGTTTTCGTTTTGTCAACAACCCCATAATTGTCAGCCAATTGTGCACGCAGCTTAGTTATCCGTTGGCAATATTATTATTCTATCATATTATATGGGTCAATTTCCGAGGAAACCCAAGTGTTCTGAAAGTGAATTGTATCTTAATCTAGTGAATTTCATATGGGTTATGTTAGTTTTTTATATATGTTGTGTTGAGTGTTTATTTAATTATTTTTGGTATTTGGAAGGGAAAAAAATAAACAGAATTGGTATAAGGACCAAGGAAATGAATTACTACAATATAAACATTTTATGGCCAAATAAGAAAAAGAAAAAAGAAGAAGAAATAGGGATAATTACACAAACCTCCCCTGAACTAAGACATAATTGCATGCGATTCTTCTAACGTTTCAATAATATCATAAAACTCCCTTAGTTTCATCGGAAATAATAGTGAAATGATGTATATATTCTCTTATCTATAGAGATATTTAGAGAATTTTCTAGAGGATTGTGAATTTAATACCTTGTCCTCAAATATATTGGCGGGAATTATGTGTACCAACAACTGTCATTTCATATGCGCCCCTTATCTTTCCTAAGTCATGACAAAAGGCCTGTAGAGATAGAATGAGTAGGTATAGACAACCACTCAAATGAGTTTATATAGAATACATATGAAAACAATTTGGTAAAAGAAAATGGGATATTCTAGTAATTTTGAATGCAAAAGTAAGGGTCCAAATGTAATTGCAAGGATAACAAGGGTAAAATAGGGAGTTTGGTCCATAATAAGCCTTTATTAACCAATAAAGTAAAATTTTGGCATTGACTTTGAACAAAAGGGGTTAAATGTTACAAATGAGGTCCAATTAAGGGAGGTTTCTGATATTATTGAAATATTAAGGGAAATGCGTGCAATTATGCCATAGTTCGGGCGAGGTTTGTGTAATTATCCCGAAAAAATATGTTGTTATATTTGTCAACCACCCTATAGTTGTCAACCAATTCTGCACAGGGGTCATTTAGTACATTGAAATATGAGGTTGTATAGTCGAGATATTTGCCTAAGTAGAATGTCCCCTTATTAAATTGTGCAAAAGTAACTGGTCTGATTCTTAAATCTGCACTTCCACAATTGTTAAAACTGCACTCTATAATTGACTGGGTTCTGCTTGAGTAGAATTTTCCCTTATTATTGATTTTATGACACTGCCATTTATTGTTGTTAGATATATCCTTCATTACATAGACTCTTCAAAAATAGTGAAGTGCCTGTGTCACACATATTGCTCTGTGACATGGGTATGGGATATGTGAAACTTCTGTTCAAAACCTACTTTAAAAACATTTCTATTCAATTAGTCATATCATATTGTTACTTAAAATTGAGTTAAAAGCCTATTTTGGTGAGCAGATTTATTTATAACAACCTTAATAGAATAAAATATGATAATTGATGGACATAACGTTTATCTATGTCCGTTTTGTTCTTTTTTTCAGAAATTTGACACGTCCGCATGGATACATATCCATGCCAGCACTTGTACGGTTGTACCCTAGTCCATGTAACACAGGATCGTATATCAATTGTCAGAACTATGACCTCCTTCTTTTGCATCATTTTCCTGGAGTTCTTGTCGCCCTTGAACTAAATAGTGTGAGTTAATTTAACAGCTGCTCACTTGTAAAGATGACATTTCTATAAACTTGAGAATCAAGCACGAAAGTCTTTTTGGTATAAAATAACTAAGAATCAACCCATCCGCTAGCCACTTTGGACTCTCGGATTGTTTGCAAGCTCCAAATTTACACTTCATCCTCAAACCACATATATTAATTGGTCCTAGGCTTCACCTTCGGTGAGAATTGAACCAGAGACCTTAGGAATTACACTTTACCAGTCGAGCTGCCAGTGTGGGCTTTGAAATATTTGTGACAAGGAAAGTGAGGTTATATTTTTATGTGACCGGATACAGAAATAAGGTTGAATTAACACAACCTTGCATGTTGTTTCTTGACCTCAATTTCTCTCTCTCTTGTTTCGTCAAGACTATAAAACAGTAAAATGATACATTCTCACTGCTGGTCAATCAGGTTCTATTGTTTAATTTGTGACTATGGAAATTGCTTGTCGTCTATGTATCTTGTTGTACACATTTAAACTGTGACTTCTCGTTTCAGGTCCGATATCTTTCTTGAAGTGCTTCTCATACAAGGATATAAAGAAGGCAACGGATGGATTTCGCCGAACCAATAATAACCCTTCCCACGGGTCTGCTTATAAAGCCAAGTTTGAAGATGGTCGTATAGCTTTGGTTAAAGAAGTAAAAGCTTTCAGTGAACAAAAGGATGCCTTCTATAGAGAAGTTCAACTATTGGGGCGCTTGCACCACCGTCACATTGTTGCTCTCACTGGTTTTTCTACAGGACGTAAGAGGTAAGATATCTAACTTTTTATTACCCAATCACACAATGATTTATTTGAAGTTTCTGCAAGTAGTTTTAAGATTAGATGAGAAGAAAAGAGATGGAAAAAGGTTGTGAAAAAGTCGGATAGGTATGTAGGGAATTCTAAGTACCTCTCTCTTATACCTTAAGGTAAGTCTAATATAGAAATACGCTTGACAATAAACAATATGACAACAATGTCATCTATAATTGCTCCTCAAGATTGTGCATACAGATTAAACGTGCCCATCTTAAACCCGAACCCTGAAATGAACCAACTAGTGGACGTTTCGGAAAAATATCACCAACTGATTGTCATTACAAATATAGAGGGTAATAATATGTTTCCACATCATCAAATCCTGAATAAATTGGCAATCAACCTCTGTATTATAGGTGCGCTCATGAAGAACCAAGTAGCAATGGAAGTATCAGCGATGTATAGGCATAGAAGCAGGAAGATGAGCCATTTCCTGAAGAAGAGAGCATAGAGCGAACCCAGACCATCTCTGAAGCTGTGTGAGCCAAATCTCAGTTCTAAGCCACAGCACTAGAACAAGCAACTACTTAAGGTTCCAACCCTCTGCGGAACCGACTAGAAAACGAATGTGCAATAAGATATGAACCAATATATTAGAGAGCCTGTCAGTCCAATTAGCAGTACTAAAACCTGTGACCTATTAGGAGAAGAGGATTTATACAACCTACCTTCCAAAATAACACAAGATACAAAAAATAACCTCAAAGTGAGGGCCGTGAGGCTAACGAGGACCATGCATATACTGACTAACCACACCACTAACATAAGTAGTATCAGGATGACTAAATCAGCTTCCCAACCATGCAAAAATATTATTCAACATCAGAGAAATCCTCTCACTGTACACCATCAAGTTTCCCGATATGCTTCATTCTACATCCTTCACAACTTTGTTTTGTCTATGAATATCGAAAACTCTCATCTTAAAATGTCTCTCCTTTCGGCATGCCATGAATCAAGTTCTCTTTATTTTTATTTTTTAAAATGCGTTGAGATACATTTGTTACTGTAGATTTTTGCTCCTACACATTGTTACTGGCTCTGTTCATGCACCCTTGTGAGCTAAAACTAGGTGACGTGTTAATTTTGACAGCGAACTCACATTTGAAATGCACCCAATACCACACTATATATAAATTGTATTCATTATAAAAAGGCCATGGAATATTTCAGTCAAATCCAATCAGATACAGTAACTCGTAAATTTGGTCAATAGATGCATCCAATTTGTTTGAGAAAACAAGGGCATTTACCCTAACTTGGCACAAAGCCATCAGTTTTTAATTAAATTGTAGAATCCTCAACAAAGTATGGGCATCTGTTTTAAATTGTAACAAGATTTTAGATTTTAAAATTTAGTGCATAAAAGAGAAATGATCCCCATGGTACAGAAGTGATTTGTCATGTGGTGTGTCCAATTTTCCATTTAGTTTTCTCAGTTAAAATAATGATATCACAAATAAAGAGGCGGCCTTAATATATTAGAACCAAAATCATTATTATAGTACTGATTACCAATGGACTGAATTTTTTTCAGATAAGTACATGTTTATTCCTTTCTGTCTCTGGGTTGGCAAAGACTTGCATCCCTTATCGCCGTTCGGGGAGATTCGGAGTTTCATTGTACTTCTCTTTTTCACTTTTCAGGTTCCTTGTGTTTGAAAACATAGAAAATGGAAGCCTGAAGGAGCATTTAAATGGTAAATTTGGGCAAACTTTTCTTATGTCCACTCATGTTCATTATGTGATAGCTTTGTGGCTCTTTGCAGATCCTCTCAAGAGCCCCTTGAATTGGAGAACAAGGTTACAAATAGCAGTTGGTGTGGCTGCTGCGTTGGTAAGAATTATGCTGCATACTTTCCTATAAGCAGTATACAAAGTTTTTTTTTTTGATAACCGTGATGTCCGGGCCAGCTTACGCGCACCTCGACTAATTCATGGGACCGGTGTAAGGCGATCCCCACATACGAATCGAGTAAGGCTCGGACTATGTCCAAAGTCGTGACCCTAACGAATTGTTTGCACCTAGTAGGAATTGAACATGAAACCTCATTCCACTTTCTTGTACCCATTCCACAACTGATCTCAGTTGTCACCCCTATCTGAGTTCCTCAGGTAAGCGTAGTGAGGTTATGCATATTGAGCAAAAACCAACTAGTTCACTTGTTGATATTGAAGCATTGCTTAAAGATAACTTCAGTGAGAATCCTTTAGCATTATGGAAAAAGGATCACTGAAATCAAGTTATTAGATCCCCAGGATTTAAGAAGCAAAGGTTTAAAAATTTCAATAAGAATTAAACCTATTTCAGCAACTCCATAAAATATAGAAGACTTCAATCTTCATATCAAGGAACTGCTTCAGTTAGATCTAATTAGGTATAGTAAATCCCCATGGTCATTTACAGCCTTTATGGTCCGGAATCACTCCGATATTAAAAAGAGGAAAAGCCAGAATGGTTATTAACTACATTCAGTTAAATAACTGTATTCAGGGAAATGCCTATAGAATTCCAAATAAGGATGATTTATTTCTTAAATTAAGAAATAGCAAGTACTATTCTAAGATAGATTGTAAGAGTGGATTCTACCAAGTAAAAATGGAAAAATCAAGCATACCATATACAACATTCAGTAGCCCCTTAGGAAGTTACGAATGGAAGGTTATGCCAATGGGACTCAAGACAGCCCTAAGTATTTTCCAGGAAAAGATGGATCTTGTTTTAGGAAAGTATAATGATTTCTGTTATGTGTATATTGATGATATTCTCATATTTAGTAAAACACATGATGAGCATCTCAAGCATCTTAGGCAAATAGCCCAGGAACTTAGAGATAATGGAATAATTATTTCTAAGAAGAAAGTCGAGCTAAACAAAACTAGCATCGAATTTCTAGGAATAACTATTTCAGATTCTGAAGTAACCCTTCAGCCACATGTATTAGAGAAAATAAAACATTTTCCTAATTACATAAAAGACAAGAAATATCTAACAAGATTTTTAGGATGTCTTTGTTATGCAACCAGTAGTTATCTTCCTAATATAGCTATTCTGAAAGAACCACTACAAAGAAAGCTCAGGAAGAAGTACAACAAAGGTGAATGGAGATGGACTCCAGAAGATTCTGAAACAGTTCAGAAAATCAATGATATGTGCAAGAACATACCCAAGTTAACACTCCCAAAGAAAGGCGACAAGCTATTTGTTACAACTGATGCCAGTGACAAAGCTTGGGGAGCATCACTACAGTTTCAATCAAGAAACGAAGAAGGAAGTTATGATCACAATTTCAAGATAGCCAGGTACGCAAATGGTGTCTGGTCAGAGTCTGAATTAAAATGGTCAACTTTTGATAAAGAACTTAGAGCTATTAGAAAAAGCCTAAAGAAGTTTGTAATAACTGAACCTTTTATTCTACAAACAGATAATAAGGCAGTTATAGGATTTTTAAAATCAAGTTCTACTTCTACTAATGACTATTCTGCTAAAGTGTGCAGGGACAAGTGGAAGATTTTATCTATTGGCTCTCATATGTCCATAGAACATATTGCAGGAGCTAAAAACTTTATAGCTGATTCTGTAACAAGAGAAATGGCAAGAGAAATAGAAAAATGCACCACTACATGACATGTGCATATATATTTTAGTCCCTTCTGGACAAGATTAACAGAATATTATTTCAGGAGTTACACATGGCAACTTCAAGCAAAACCAGTGCTGAACTTTCAATCCTTGAAATGAAAAGAAAATTGACACAGTTGGAAATTGAGATAGCTCAGACACAACTGAACCAGGAGATTGAAGCTTTAGAAGCAAAGGTATCAAGTTTCCCTCCTAATACTTATAAAGAGGCAGTAGCCTTAAATATCAAAGAGGATGATATGACATATTCGTCCAAAGAGGCTAATAAGCCCAAGAGTCCATATATGGATAAGAAAGGTAAAGGGTTAGTCTCATTGGGACAAAAGCCCAATAACGGTCTCAAAACCGGAAAGCCTCAAGTAGGCCCAAACCTTAGTGGACCTCATGTTCACTTTACCCAAAGTCCTAAGCCCACTGCTGAGGACAATAAGCCAGAACCCAATATAGCCAGAGAGAAGTTCAGATCCAGACTCACTGGAAAACCCCCTTCTTTCGAAACATTGGACCAACTTTATAGGAACCAAAGACAAGTCCAACAGAATAATCCTTTAAATCTCAGGCCCCATACACTTGAGCCTAGAATTAAGGATGAAATATCATTCCAACCCAAGCCTATAAGTTGGAAGAGAACCATAAAGTTTCCCACTACAGAGGATCAAGCCCAGATCCTAAGTGAGTTGTTTAGTCATATCCATGCTGGTACAAAAAGCCCATTACCGGTAAGGAAGACTGAGAAAGAGTTTGCTAGGTTAAACAAGCTCTTAGAGAATTCTCTTAACCTTTTAAGGAAAGAGACAAAGGAAGACCTTAGGTTGAAACCTATTGTTCAAACCATAGAGGTCAATACCGAGCATATTGATGCAGGAGAACCCCTTAGATTTGACATGTTTCAATACAAGTTTATCCCCGCTTTTTATTATTGGAAAAATGAATGGGAGAAAATGTATAATCTTGTTCAACAAGAGAAATTAATTTCTTTAGGAATTGAGCCTGAAGAAGGATTAATTAGAAATAGTTTACCAGGAGGTAAACAAATAGTTATAACTAGATCCATTGATCCAGAAAGCTTTCAGAAACTTTTTAAGTTTGGATTCATTAGAGCTTTCTTTATTAATGAGGAAACATTAAAGATGGTTTCTAAGTATCCTGAACCAGTCCAGAAATTTGTAAGTTTTCTGTACAATACAAGACATAACCGAAGCCGCTACAATCAGAACGAGAAGTTTGGAGTTCGTATATATTCTGCTCCACCATTGTTCGATCAGATATACTGGAAGACTTTGAACCAGTATAAGAACCACCCTGCAGTCATCTACCCAGATATTCATATCCTATAAGAAAGACAAGATTTATTAAAGGATGAAGAAGATACATATATCAGAACTGATTCAAGTCCTCCAAATCACCATGAACGCCTAGTTCGAATGGAGCATATCAGTGATAGAATCATAGACTTCACCAGCCACTTCACGTGGGAAGACTCTGAGAGGATTGTGACACGTGCCCTGCAAGATCACAATAGAACCAGACTGGCAATATCATTTGAGGAGCAAAGTGAGATGCTTCTTCCAATGACGCAAGCCATGACGACTGAAGAGGAACCATCTGTCAAGATTCCTTTGGAAAAGCTACAGCCCCAAATCATGGTTTCTGACGAAGCCTTAATTATGATGCTTTGTCCTGAAGATAAAGAGGAGAAGATAAGCTCAGTTAGTGGATACAGATCAGCCTAGACATCCACTTGCAGAGATGCTTCAGCCCCACATGGGCAAAAGTTGTTTTTATTTTAGTGTCGGCAGACTAATGCTATAAAAGTTTTTATTTTAGTGTCGGCAGACTAATGCTATAGTGTTTAAACACTATAGCATTAGTCTGCCGACACTAAAATAAAAACAACTTTTGCCCATGTGGGGCTGAAGCATCTCTGCAAGTGGATGTCTAGGCTGATCTGTATCCACTAACTGAGCTTATCTTCTCCTCTTTATCTTCAGGACAAAGCATCATAATTAAGGCTTCGTCAGAAACCATGATTTGGGGCTGTAGCTTTTCCAAAGGAATCTTGACAGATGGTTCCTCTTCAGTCGTCATGGCTTGCGTCATTGGAAGAAGCATCTCACTTTGCTCCTCAAATGATATTGCCAGTCTGGTTCTATTGTGATCTTGCAGGGCACGTGTCACAATCCTCTCAGAGTCTTCCCACGTGAAGTGGCTGGTGAAGTCTATGATTCTATCACTGATATGCTCCATTCGAACTAGGCGTTCATGGTGATTTGGAGGACTTGAATCAGTTCTGATATATGTATCTTCTTCATCCTTTAATAAATCTTGTCTTTCTTATAGGATATGAATATCTGGGTAGATGACTGCAGGGTGGTTCTTATACTGGTTCAAAGTCTTCCAGTATATCTGATCGAACAATGGTGGAGCAGAATATATACGAACTCCAAACTTCTCGTTCTGATTGTAGCGGCTTCGGTTATGTCTTGTATTGTACAGAAAACTTACAAATTTCTGGACTGGTTCAGGATACTTAGAAACCATCTTTAATGTTTCCTCATTAATAAAGAAAGCTCTAATGAATCCAAACTTAAAAAGTTTCTGAAAGCTTTCTGGATCAATGGATCTAGTTATAACTATTTGTTTACCTCCTGGTAAACTATTTCTAATTAATCCTTCTTCAGGCTCAATTCCTAAAGAAATTAATTTCTCTTGTTGAACAAGATTATACATTTTCTCCCATTCATTTTTCCAATAATAAAAAGCGGGGATAAACTTGTATTGAAACATGTCAAATCTAAGGGGTTCTCCTGCATCAATATGCTCGGTATTGACCTCTATGGTTTGAACAATAGGTTTCAACCTAAGGTCTTCCTTTGTCTCTTTCCTTAAAAGGTTAAGAGAATTCTCTAAGAGCTTGTTTAACCTAGCAAACTCTTTCTCAGTCTTCCTTACCGGTAATGGGCTTTTTGTACCAGCATGGATATGACTAAACAACTCACTTAGGATCTGGGCTTGATCCTCTGTAGTGGGAAACTTTATGGTTCTCTTCCAACTTATAGGCTTGGGTTGGAATGATATTTCATCCTTAATTCTAGGCTCAAGTGTATGGGGCCTGAGATTTAAAGGATTATTCTGTTGGACTTGTCTTTGGTTCCTATAAAGTTGGTCCAATGTTTCGAAAGAAGGGGGTTTTCCAGTGAGTCTGGATCTGAACTTCTCTCTGGCTATATTGGGTTCTGGCTTATTGTCCTCAGCAGTGGGCTTAGGACTTTGGGTAAAGTGAACATGAGGTCCACTAAGGTTTGGGCCTACTTGAGGCTTTCCGGTTTTGAGACCGTTATTGGGCTTTTGTCCCAATGAGACTAACCCTTTACCTTTCTTATCCATATATGGACTCTTGGGCTTATTAGCCTCTTTGGACGAATATGTCATATCATCCTCTTTGATATTTAAGGCTACTGCCTCTTTATAAGTATTAGGAGGGAAACTTGATACCTTTGCTTCTAAAGCTTCAATCTCCTGGTTCAGTTGTGTCTGAGCTATCTCAATTTCCAACTGTGTCAATTTTCTTTTCATTTCAAGGATTGAAAGTTCAGCACTGGTTTTGCTTGAAGTTGCCATGTGTAACTCCTGAAATAATATTCTGTTAATCTTGTCCAGAAGGGACTAAAATATATATGCACATGTCATGTAGTGGTGCATTTTTCTATTTCTCTTGCCATTTCTCTTGTTACAGAATCAGCTATAAAGTTTTTAGCTCCTGCAATATGTTCTATGGACATATGAGAGCCAATAGATAAAATCTTCCACTTGTCCCTGCACACTTTAGCAGAATAGTCATTAGTAGAAGTAGAACTTGATTTTAAAAATCCTATAACTGCCTTATTATCTGTTTGTAGAATAAAAGGTTCAGTTATTACAAACTTCTTTAGGCTTTTTCTAATAGCTCTAAGTTCTTTATCAAAAGTTGACCATTTTAATTCAGACTCTGACCAGACACCATTTGCGTACCTGGCTATCTTGAAATTGTGATCATAACTTCCTTCTTCGTTTCTTGATTGAAACTGTAGTGATGCTCCCCAAGCTTTGTCACTGGCATCAGTTGTAACAAATAGCTTGTCGCCTTTCTTTGGGAGTGTTAACTTGGGTATGTTCTTGCACATATCATTGATTTTCTGAACTGTTTCAGAATCTTCTGGAGTCCATCTCCATTCACCTTTGTTGTACTTCTTCCTGAGCTTTCTTTGTAGTGGTTCTTTCAGAATAGCTATATTAGGAAGATAACTACTGGTTGCATAACAAAGACATCCTAAAAATCTTGTTAGATATTTCTTGTCTTTTATGTAATTAGGAAAATGTTTTATTTTCTCTAATACATGTGGCTGAAGGGTTACTTCAGAATCTGAAATAGTTATTCCTAGAAATTCGATGCTAGTTTTGTTTAGCTCGACTTTCTTCTTAGAAATAATTATTCCATTATCTCTAAGTTCCTGGGCTATTTGCCTAAGATGCTTGAGATGCTCATCATGTGTTTTACTAAATATGAGAATATCATCAATATACACATAACAGAAATCATTATACTTTCCTAAAACAAGATCCATCTTTTCCTGGAAAATACTTAGGGCTGTCTTGAGTCCCATTGGCATAACCTTCCATTCGTAACTTCCTAAGGGGCTACTGAATGTTGTATATGGTATGCTTGATTCTTCCATTTTTACTGAAATCTCAGGAAGAAGTACAACAAAGGTGACTGGATCTTGTCTGATCTCTCTATCAATTTCTCCTATAATAGGTTCTTCATTTTTAATCATTCTAGACTTCCATAGTCTTTCATTTCTGGCTGTCCCCTGGGATTGTGGTCTATTGACTCGTCTTCTAGACTCACTGGGTAACTCTCTTCTAGCATATGTATCACATGTTCCTGGTGGATTCTTTCCAAACATCGCGGTAGCATTTGTTTCCTCAATATTCCGTATACTCTCAACATTATACAGATAATGCAAAGGATATGCAAGAATATTTGTCACAAGGCTTAACTGTCTTGTGATATGCTGATCAATCATTTCAGCATTATCCCATTCTTTCTCGAGTCTAGACTTAAGGTGTCTTAGATCGATATTAGAATGGAGACTCTCATTCTCAAGTAATGCCTTATAATTCATTCTGAATCATCATTATTACTTGGAGTTGATCCTATATCATTCTTCCATTTACTTAATGGTTTAATGCTTGACTGAGGTTCCTTTAACCTTATAGAAACACTGTTTTTACCTTTAAGTATATACTCAGGTTCTACTGATTGCTTAACTTCTAAAAGGGATTCCTCCTTTTCAAAGTTAAACTCAAGATCATACCTTAGCTTTTCTACTGGAATAGGCTGAGGTATGAGTGTTCCATCTATATGGCTTGACTAGACAATAACAGTTTCACCACGAAGTCTGTTATTGGCATTAATATTTCTATTTCTTGCTCTATAGGGGAAATGTGTTTCTACCCAACTATAATACATCTTAAGGGAGATAGATAGAGCTCTAGATCGCTCTTTCTGGTTGATATTTGTTTTAGCATCAATTACAATGAGATCCGTTAGATTCTCATCTGCTGCTGAAGCTGTAATATCACATAAAATCTCTGTATACACACTTCCTGTAAACGGATTTGTTGACCATAATCCTATGATCTGCTGTTTAGGATCTAGTTGTCTTAAATCTCTTACTGAAAGAGAAAAAGGAATATCCAGTCATGTGTTCCCTAACCATTTTGCCATTATTTGTATGGCTGCTATATTATAATATCCTTCCTCTTGCGTTACATCTTCCTTCTGTAAAGCATGGATTCTAATTACACTATCAGCTACATAATCTCTGATAGTGGTCTTATAGAATCTAAGGATTTTCTTCTCTTTGAGTTTCTTGGATTCATATAGAATATTTTCAGGTAGGTGAGGCATATCATAATTACTAACATCATCAACTTCCTGAACTGTGATCTTATCATAAATCTGATAAGCAGGTTTCTTGACTTCCTTCATAGAAATCTTTCCTTTTATCTTATCAATCCACTTATTCATTTTGGTGTATATAACCAAGAAATGTCTGTTTTGTAATTCCGAATTGTTCCAAATTCTGGATTACTTGATTTTCCTGAAAGTTTTAAATCTCCTAATCTCTTAGTAAGATTCTCAATTTTCTCTTGAAAATTCTCTTTGTCCTTTTCAAAGACGTCCTTGATTCCTTGAACCTGACTAAATAGATCTTCCATTTTATTAGATTTATTATTAAAATCATCTCTTAATTCATGAATCTGCTTTTGAATATTTTCCTGATTCATTATAATTTCAATTAAGAGTCTCTGATTTGTTTTAATAATCTTGTCAATATAACTGAAATTCTCAGTTAATGATGACTCCTCTGGGTTCTGCTTTGGGTCAACTAAGGCCATGTTTGGTAGGCGGTCTTTCTGGTCTGGTCTGGTCTGATCTGCTCTGGTCCGGTCTGGTCTGGTCTAATCTGGTCTGAAAAAGTCTGTTTGGTAAGCGGTTTGGTCTTACTATTTATTTATTATTTATTATAATATTTATTTATGTATTATTTATTATTTCTTCACTTTATAATATATTTTATTATTTATATTATTAAATTATTATTTATTAATTTATATATTAATTTATAAATATATTCTATTTATTTATTATTATTTCATTATTTAATTCATTTTATTTATAAATTATTTATTCATTTTTAATTATTTAAAAATATATTTATTAATTTAATATTAATTTATTATTATTATACTCATTTTTTATTATTATTATGAAGTATTTATTCATTATTATATTTACTTATTATTTATTATTATATTTATTTATTATTATATTTATTTATTATTTTTTATTATATTTATTTTTTATTATTATTTATTTCATTTTGTTTATTATTTATTATTTTTATTATATTTTTAAATATGTTTTAGTCCATTTATTATTATTATTTATTATTTAGTCCATTTATTATTATTATTATATTTATTTATTATTATTGTATTCATTTTTTATTATTATTATGTTTTATTTAATTTATTATTTATATTATTAATTATTCATTTTTAATTATTTATAAATATATTTTATTATTTATTATTATTATATTCTTTTTTTTTATTATTAGGTATTATTTATTTCATTTTGTTTATTATTTATTATTTATATTTTATTTTAAAATATGTTTTATTTAATTTTTTATTATTATTTATTCCTTTTTAATTATTTATAAATATATTTTATTAATAAGACCAGACCAGACCACCAGGAACCACCTTTTTTTTTTGTCTGAAATGAGACCATTTTGGTCTGATTTGGTCTTACTTGGTCTAACCAAAAATTTGGGACCAATGCTACCAAACACAGTCTGGTCCCATAAAACGTAAGACCAGACCAGACCACCTACCAAACAGGGCCTAAGGATACTTTCTCTGGAAAATTACTAAGTTTAAACTCAACTGATCTTTCATAAAAAGTTTCCATTTTATGAAACTCTTTTCTTGATAACTTCAAGAATAGCTTCTACCCTTCCTAGTAGTTGGTTACTAGATTCAACTAGGGGTATTATCCTATTATTAAGATGTAATATCTGCTTTTCAATATTCATCTCAATAGGTCAATCCTTCTATGGATCATATTTCTTATCATCAATGAAGTATTCTATCTTTCCACACATTTTTCTAATTTCAGAACTCATCTCTTTGTTCTGGTCATAGACTGATTCCTCAATTATCTTTCATATCTTATCAATAGAAATGTTAATGAGGCATTTTGATAGACTTTCGAGAATTTCTGTATTCTTGAGTTGTCTTCTTTCTAAATCCTTAATTTTTTCAAGGATTTTCTTAATAGACTTATGATTATTCTGCTCCTCAGAATTCAATTAATAAAAATGAATTTCATCATCGTCTGAATCTAAATTTGATCTTTGTCTATAGGAGAAATCCTTCTTCTTCTTTTTTTCTTTTTTTTTTCCTTTGCTGAATGACTGTAAATTTCTTTATCATCATACCATGGAAATTTATCCATGAATATCTTCTGATTATCTGCAATATTCGCCAATTGATTTCAGAGTTTCATATTTTTTGCAGTGCTAAATTAGAACTAATAGATTTAATATAAGGGAGAAGGGGTGCTACCTACCTTATCCCTCATCCTATAGGAGAGAGGTTATGCACCAAACTAAAAGCTACACTTGATAAAATGCTCAAATCGGAAGAGACATGTGATAGATGAATACTTTTGATGCTATCAATCAGAGTTTCACAATCCATGAATATCTTCAGAAGTCCAATATTGTCCAATTTATTCACAGTTCCATGTTTTTTGCAGTGTTATATCAGAACTAAGAGATGTAATATGAGAGAGAAGGATTGCTAGCTCCCTCATTCCTCAACATATAGGAGAGACGTTAGGCACCGAACTGAAAATTACACTTGATAGTTCATATTGGAAGAGATGCATGATAGATGAGGGCTTGTGCTACTATAAATCAGAGTTTTCACACAAATGTGTTTTTTGTACACACAGTTTCAAGTAATAAATAATTCAATTTGTGGGAATCTTTCCGAGGCCACTCATGGTGAGCTTTGATTTTCTAAAAATTTAGAAGGGAAAGGTCTGTTAACTTGTCAAGCTTGCAAATTTCCTTCTACCGGCATCTGATTTTGTAGCAAAGTAACTATACAAGCTTCACAAGAAAATAAAAATGGTGGTAGGATAGTAAGAGGAGGGGAGGAGCAAGTTTCCCTCATCTGGTACGATGGAAAATTGGAGAGAAGAAAAAAACCCTAAACCTTTGCTCCTCTGGGGACTTGAACCCTCAACTTTCTACTTTGAAAAGTGAGAAAGTATCACAAACTACAATTTTTTGTGGTATATGATTTGTTATCTGAAGGAGTCATCGAACCATTAAATCCTAGAAGCTTAATCTCTCATCACAAACAACATAGGAAACAACCTGGCAGATGCTTATCAAAATCTTTCAACTATTTTGTGAACAGCAGCCACTGGATCACATCATGATTTTCAATAATGGGAGGCACCATCAATTCACTTGATTCCATGCAAAACCCGACTCCTTAAATTTGTCCATAGTGCCCTTCTTCATTAACTATCATTCCCTTCCTAAACCCAGAAACCAGTTCCCTGGTAATTCATATTCATTTAGACCATGTGCATGCATATCAGGGCCTCCATTAGTCCATCAAATGATTTTTTTTTTTATAAGTACATTATAAAAAGCACTCAAAAGGGGAGTGCATCCCAAGATTACAAGACAATGCTCTGTGAACTGAGCAACCCCAAAAAATCAATCATCAGTCCATCAAATGATATTTGGTATTATTCCCTCAAATTAAAAATACGGCCACTGCAGCTTTCCCCCTCTTTGCTATTGATGAGGAAATGGTGGACAGACAGAGAGAGAAGTAAATGGATAGGAAAAATAAGGAATTATTGATTTGATGCGTTGTCTTCTGATATAAGAAGTGTCTTGCCTACTGTGACAAGACTGGATTTTCCAGTGTGCAGTATTGCACGTGGAAGATACGTAATCAGGAATGGATTGGCTTCTCAATTGTATGAGCCACTGTTGACGTGGAGGAGTTTAACATTACCAAATGCCCCGCTCTTCTGTGGTTTATGCTAAAAAACATATGAATGTACATAAAAGAAAATGCTAGTGTTGAGTATCTTTATATTTATATTAAGATATACGCATTTGTGTAATTTGTGTTTCAGCTTTCTCAGCATTCATTCACAGAATCTTACATGTCAAATTATTATAATGCAGGAATATTTGCATTTCTTCTGTGAACCGCCTATGTATCATGTCTCCATCAGTTCGAGTACCATTATGTTAGATGATAATTTCACTCCAAAGGTAAGGTTACTTATTCTGTCCTCTGGTCATTTTATTTTTTAGCATTTGGCTCTTTCACCAATGCGATCTTTGGAGGTCTTAATTCTTCCCACCCAACCCAAAACTGTATACACAACACATCAAAAAGGGAAAAAATAAATCCATGTTCTGTTTGCCTCTGGTATATAGGAGTGGATGGAATGGAATGCCAATTCCATTCATTCCTTTTGTTCGGTATGAATTTTAAGGTGAGAATGGTTATTTTCTCAGATTGGAATCCATTATATGGCTCCCCCTTATGGAATGGGCATTCCATTTCCTAGAAAGGTCGAAAAGAAAATTTTACATTCCCAAAAAGCCCTCCATCACTAATACACTTGCCAAACCAAACAAGAATGAGAATGTTCATTCCATTTCATTCTATTCTCAGTGGCATTTCATTTCCTTTCCTTTCTGCATGCCAAATGCAGCATTAGTGGCCTAAAGTAAAACACTCTTGTGAAACGAAGATCTTCTATAACAATGATCATTCCTCTTCTTTGTCACAGCTCTCCGATGTTGGCCTCCTTAGTTCTGGTGGAACTCATGTTATACTGCCACATGAATCTTGCTCAGATGGTATATCTTTATATTACCTCCTCCAATAAAAGCCGTCTGGTTTTTCAAGTAACTTATCAGAAAAAAAACGATTTATATTCTACTTGTTTTGTCCTCTCTTGCAGAATGTGTTGGACTGGCATGTGGAAACATGATCTTTCAGCTGGGCTTGCTAATCCTTGAACTCGTTACCGGTCAGTCATCTGAGAAGGGAGACGTCGATTTGATCCAATGGGTCCAAGAATCTCGCTGTCCGAAATCCATACATAAGATGATAGACCCTGACCTTGGAAACAGTTATGATTCCAAAGAGCTCAAGGGTCTTTTAGCTGTAGCAAGATTGTGTATAAATTCTGCAGATAAGCCCTCATTTTTAATTCCTCAGATATTTCGGTATCTTCAGAAGAAGGTAGGCATTCCATAAATCTTGTATTGATGACTGAGCTGATGTTTATATCATATGAAAGAAATTTCATTTTTTTCTTTTCTTTTTATTCATTTGAAATCAAGTTGATTTCACCCATTCAAAGAATGCCCGGAAAAATTTCCATTTCCCTTATCCTTTTCGTTCCTGTGCAACTTCGAATTTGGTCATTTGATATTGGATTCAAACGTTACTTTTTTTTTTTTTTTTTTGAAGAACTCTAATTACTTTGCTTAAGGAAAATATAAATAGTAGAATTTGATTAGAAATAAGTTTACCTTAATTCTGTGATAGCAACATCTGATGTCACTGTGAAAATCTCAAATAGTATCTATGCTAATTGCTGGTTAGATGGAAACTATAGATGGATATGGAACAACTGAGCAGAAGTTCAGATTAATACTTGTGTTAGGATCAAACTTGAAACACCCTTGTGATTCATTCTTGTTTTTTACCTAGTTGGTAAATATTGAATATGCATGAAGCATTCACAACTTTTCAGGTGCCCGTTTATATTGTGTTGCATACTTGAACTGCTGAGAGAAAATATAATATATATATATATATATATTGAAAAATAATGATCCAGATCATGCAAAGCTTTCAGCTTTGTACATTTAAATTTGTACTCTATTTGTGTTTTTCCTTTTGTATTCCTCAAAACTAGTATATGATAAGTTTATAAGATGGCTGTTATTTTACATGACACTGAGAAGGGTTGCTTTATTGGATAAAGACACCTAGCACGTTGTAAAATTACATAAGCACCCTTTGACTTGTGACGTAACTCCTTTAAATACCTAAACTACATACTAAAAAATCTTTCAATAGATGAGAAGTGGCCAGAGTTGTAACATAGAGTCTGATTCTTGATTGCATTTTTATGATTTATGGGACTGAAAAAGAAAGATGGACTCATTACTTATCATCGACTCTCTAATTCAGCATTACCTTTTCCACATAATGTTCCCATCATATCATCTGTGTATAACTGCATTACTTCATGATGAGATATCTTTGAGTCAACGTATTTTAATATTCTGCACCAGTTTTCTGAATGTAGTAGTTGGCAATGCCTTAGTGAATAAATCTACCACATTATCACTTGAACGAATTTGTTTTGCAAAATATTTTCTTCCCCTTATTAGTATAAGTATTAGCATTAACTCAATTTGACAGCTTCTTGAGTTGATGCCTTATTTGCTTTGATTTTAAAGTTCAAGATCCAGATCTTAGGAGAACATTCAAACAGAACTTTGATATATATTAATATAAATGTTGCATGATATATTTGATTTGGACAAAAATATATTGAAAGAGAATAGAGAGAGCGCAAATCAGTGTCTCCATACTTCCTTCTTTCAGATGGATCCCTCTGAAAATTTGTTTCCTCTACCGAAGGATAATCAAAAACTATCATCTCCCTTGGCGATCCCCATGGACGACCTCAATGACATTTTTGTCACAGATGATTACTCATGCCTGGAAGGTCCTTGGACAACATCCATTTCCAATTCTGCCCTTGGTAATCCTTTATAAATATCTTACTCCTTTTCTTCAATTTTATATACCATCGTTTTCATTAATGACCTAAAATTTTCTTTCTCATTTCATATCCAACTCCTCTTCCTGTAGAGCCAAAATCTACCTCCCCTTCACCACTAATGGATCAACGTCACGAGTCCTCTTCTGAGGACAATATGCCTATCAGTCGTCTCAAGATGCGAGGGGGTATTACGTGCAGAATGGTACTTCGATAATCCTCCTCCAAAGGGGATTATCACACGCAGAAGGACATCAGCTTGGACATATAATCCTCCTTCAAAGAAGAATATGAAGGATGTGATTTCTTGCGGTACCTTTGCCCCCTTATCACTTTCTAAGCGACGAGCCAGCACTTCAGGTGCCCAAGGTAGCAAGGATCCTATAGACTTGGATCTTGAAAGGTACACTCCCTTAAGTTCTTCGATAGTTCCTAGTGTCACTCCTGTTTCAAATGTGCCTAGATCTTCTTTGGGTCATTTTATTAGATCTAGGACATTTCCAGTTCCTGCTGCAAATGTGCCTAGCTCTTCTTTGATCAGATCCCCATTTCCAGTACATGTTAGGTGTACTGCTTAGAGGAATCCTCTTAGGGATTTGATAAATTGGGGTCACCTCCAATGCCACCTCTAGAGTGTGAATACTCTGAACCGTATCCAGCGTCGATATCCAGAGACATTTACTGGATTCAAATATGGGGTGCCTCATTTTCTTCAGGCATTTGCCCTTGATTATCTGACTGGGTATGTTGAAAAAACAAGCTTATTTTGCTTGGTTGATACTACGTCCGATGAACTCGAGCTTGCACCTACGCTTCTTACTAAGGTAAAATTCCTCGGTATCAACCTTGATTGGCTTGCGCAGCGAGTTCAGTAGATCGAGGAAGCAACACGGGATGATGTTACTTTTACAAAGGAAAAAGCCAGGGCAGAGTCCAGAAGATTGATTGAGGAAGCCATCTGACACGAGACTCATGGCCAAGAGCTTCATGTAAGATCAGCTCGTGAGAGTTACAGGGCTGATAAGCTTGATGAGGAGGTGATTGCTCTGAGGTCCTCCAGACATTTGGCTCATTCTGATCCCTTCATAAGACACCTTGTGTAGGATAATGGTAATGCAATTCTTTCTTCTTTAAAATAACTTTTCTTTTGTTTGCATATGATTCAACTATTATGATAATTGTAGGATATAACCCATAAGAGAAAAACTAGGAGTTTTTCCAGTACATGCTTCTAGCATGATATAAAAAGATGATAACATGATCATTATGATATTCATTTCGGTTAATATATTTAAAACTCAATAGATTTCTCCTGAATCTGGAAAAGTATAATGCATCATCAAAATATAATTTTATTCCACTGGATAATAAAATGCTAACTCCTCTAGAGCCTTCAATATGGTCTGTAGGACCTTTATTAAATTTGTTTAACTTCAGGTTGATACAAAATTAATGAACTTTCGGTCAGTAGGATCAACAAAGAAATCTGAAACATCAAGGTTAGACATGTCCATAGGTTAATAATAATATAAAAAATCATCAAGAAAATTAATTTCAATTTCATTTCCCTTTTATTTTCACAAAGGCTTGATATAGGTTTGCCAAATGTCTAAGCGTACTTCAGGTATGCACCCAATGTCCTTTTTATTCCACACATAAAGAAAAGTTTATCAGTATAAGTCACAGATGATTTAATCTTGACACCATTTTCATTTACTTGTTTGTTGGCAGACCACTTATAGTGGCTAGGTGTGAAATTCCTTCTGGGAATTATAAAGGAAACACGAGTACCAATATACTCGAGATAAGTTCAAAATACTTAGCAATGTTCTAGGTTAAAATTTCCCCTTGTCGAAAATTTGTAATCCCAAGAGCCCAATTTGTTGAACTACCTTATTAATTGTTGAATCACTCCTAGAGTCAATTAGATTACCCATTCCAGATGACTTGAGAATAAAATTAGCAACGACCAATTTTTCTAGCACATTCACACCTTATGTTGATACTACTAGAGCAGAAAAGTGGACAAATTCGAGCGTGACAATTTCAAGCTTTGTGAAGTTAAACATTATATCATTTTAAAACAATTCTAAATCTCATAACAATAACTAATAATTCAGTAAATTTGGCGCAACTTCAAGTTGTTACAAAATTAATGGACCATCTAGCCACTAATAATTATTAGGCTTCGGGCTCGCAATAGACTACAAGCTATTGTATCAAGAAATTTTAATTTTTGATAAATATCAAATCACTATTAAGCTTCTGGTTTGTAGAATTATTAAGTATATTATGGCTTGTAGATATAATAATATATGCGAAAGTCTTTAAGCTCAACCATATATGCTTGGTAATATGAATATAATTGGTAGTTTTACCCACTAATATAACATAAAGTAAATTAGTAGCTTTTACCCACCAATGTAAATATTGTATTATAATTAGCGGTTTATAACCGACCATTTAAATAATAAATTAAATTGTGGGAGTCCCCGGGCTCAACCAAGTAAATAATAAAATCAGGATAGGAAGCTTTTGGCTTAACTATATATTCATAAGGTGGGAGTCTTATCGCTCAACTACATACATAATAGAGTAAGGTGAAAGGCTCTTAGCTCAACCACATAAATCAGTTATGATAAATAGGTGGTAGAACCAACCATATAAAATTGTTACAATAAATAGGTGGTATAACCAACCATGTAATAATTAAAATTAAACAATATAATTCAAACTTCAATTTTAGTGAAGTTTAGGGGTTAAACTGTAATTATAACAAAGTTTAGATGTTAATCAGTAATTCTAACAGCGTTTAGGGGTCGAACTATAATTTCAGTAATTGTTCAGGGTTATCCTGTAATATTGTATCTCCGGTGCATTCTGACATGTTTTCAGGCTGTCTCTGGCTTGATGATTAACACAAGTAAGAGTTTGATGTTCCCAGTGGGGGAGATGGGCAATGTTTCTGCTCTGGCTATGGCTATGGCTATTGGTTACAGGGTTGGTGAGTTACCTACTGAGTATCTTGGCTTACCTTTGGGGTCTTCTGGACAGCGAGTAGCTTGTTGGGACTCGGTGGTGGAACGGGTGGAGAAGCGGCTGACGGGTTGGAAGCAGCAGTATCTTTCCAAGGGTGGGCGACTCACCTTAGTAAAGAGCACATTATTCAATCTTCTTACTTATGTTCTATCTCTTTATCGGATCCCTTGCAGTGTGGCCTAACGGATTAAGAGGCTTCAGAGGCAGTTTATATGGGGGGTTGTAGAGAGAGACCCTCGATTCCCCTTATGCATTGGGATGCAATGTGGCGACCTATTCAGGAGAGGGGTTTGGGTATTCGGCAATTGATTCCTTTCAACAAAGCTTTGTTGGGGAAGTGGCTTTAGCATTTTGGTTCTGAGAGGAACCGTTTATGGATGAGAGTGGTTGTTTGTTATTATGGGGAGGACAGGGGTGGTTGGTGTTCTGGTGAGGTTCAGACCTGTCGTGGTGTGGGTGTATGGAAAGATATCCGTCGGGGATGGGATTCCTTTGCTACCTTATTCCGTTTCAGGATGGGTGATGGCCGTCATGTTTGCTTTTAGACGGATTGGTGGTGTGGGGAGAGTTCTCTTGCCTCATCTTGTCCTCAGCTTTTTCAGATTGCCCGCGATCGGCATGCTTTTATTGCCGATTGTTATCATCTTGATACCGGTAGGCTTGTGTGGGATGTTTTATTCGTGCGTCATTTCCAGGACTGGGAGCTAAAGGAGGTTGCTGGGATGTTGGAGCTTCTGTATTCTCAGGTTATAGGTATTGGCCAGGATGTTTTGATCTGGTGTCCTTCTCCATCTCGATGTTTTCGGTAGCCTCGTTCTTTCACTGCCTTTCGCCTCGGGTGGATGAGACTTTTCCTTGGAAGACGGTCTGGCGTACTAAGGCCCTTTTCAATATGGTTTTCTTTGCTTAGTCGGCTGCTTGGGGCTGTATTCTCACTTTAGACGTGTTGCGACAGAGGGGAGTCATCATGGTTAACCGGTGTTTTATGTGTAAGAAGGAGGGGGAATCTGTTGACCACCTCCTGTTACATTGCCCCGTGGCTTTCGATTGTTGGTGCTTTCTTTTTGCCCTATTTGGTGTGTAGTGGGTTATGCCGACATCGGTTCGTTGTTAGGATCAGAAAACACTCTGATACCACTTGTTAGGGTTCGCACACCCTATGTACGAAGCCGTGCACACCTGCAAATCAGAAAATGCACACAAACACACCAAACAATCGACACAAGAATATATACGTGGTTCAGCCAAATAAGCCTACGTCCACGGAGAGCACCGTTTCACTAAAAAATCACTGAGAGGATTACAAGGGGGTGATTCGCAGATCACACACGCACACACACTGTGTATACTCACGCCTGTATCACCGGAATAATATAAACGTATATTATTCCTAACTCTCTCTCTCTATTTCTGTGTACTTCTCTGCGCACCGCATGTGCTTTACTCGCACTAGGTGTTTCACTCGCACCAGTACCGGCCCTCTGGCGCCGGCCTAATCTGGCCCTCTGCCGGGTACACCGAATACAATAGGCTACACCTATATTTATAGGAGAAGCTAGAGTGGAGGACAAGTCAATCAATCCAATTTGGAATTGATCTCCTACCATAACTGTGATTTACTTGATGGCTAAGTTATATTCCCCCTTAAGAAAGGAGTCACCAAATATAACAAGATCCTAGTCAAATAGAGATAGTTTGGTGGCTAAGTTTAACTTTCCCTGCAAGGAAAGGAGTCACCATATCTAACATTCGTGATGTGTTGGTTGCCTGGAGGAGTATGCGGGTGGGGATGCATGTTCGCCCTTTTTGGAGATTGACCCCCTTGTGCCTTTGGTGGGGCATTGATAGGTGTCAAATATTAGACATTTTGACTCATTAACTCACTATTGTTACGTTTTTTCATTTCATTATATGGTATTTTTATGTTGTTTGTGTGTTAAATCATGTTTCAGGAGCTTAACGAATAAATGGAGTTAACTTCGGTGAATTAATCAAAGTGAATGTTCTTTCTATTCAAGAAGAGAGTCAATGAGACATTTCAAGACAAAAATGTCTCCCGAAGGGCAAAACTGGCATTTTCAAAAGCCATCATCTTCAGCAAAAAGTATCGTGGGTTTAAGGTGGTCGTTTTAGTGCATTCACGGAGAAAAATGGTTTTCAAGAAAACACCTACACTTGTGCTTAAAAAAGTGGCTGGAAAGTGCAAAATTATGCTTGAACCTATGCTTAGAGGTACATTTGAAGCTTATGTCAGCTATACTTGAAGCGTATCTGCGACAAGTTTTTGTGATTTTTGATGGATTTTGCTTGTTCTACCCCGGTTCGATTCAAAGACGTGTTTGTGACTTCAGACCTTTGTATACATATATATACACCTATATATATCAAATTTTAGGATTTTCTAGCAAAACCCTAGCCAAGTAATGTAGTTATTTCATTATTTTCAATTTTAACGAGGGGAAACTATTGACCATTCTGTGATGATTGTAATAGTTAAGAAACCGTACTGATTTGCAATATAAAATTATATGTTTGTTCTAAATTCTTGTCTTAGATGGAATAAATATATTATTTTGCACAACTATGATTATTCAACATGAGCAGGAACTCGGATGCTTAATTATGATTTTCTACACAATGGTGGTAATGAAACTTGAAACCCTAGGTTGACACAGGTCATGCCTTGGCGATTTAATATAGACATGTTTTAGTTTATTTTCATGCATTAGGAGTAGATTAAAGTAATATAATTGACATGTACTAGTTAGGTCATTCATAGGATGAGTTGTCACAATCCGGTTGATGGTACTCCTTTTTGGGGTCGTATTTAGCTATTTACGGTACGACCTGATTCACAGTTATGGATCGCCCTCTTACAGTTAATATAGTGATGAGCTATATTATGCTGTTAGTGGTTGAGTGATGAAAATCATAGTTTTCTCTCTCATCTGAATTACAACCAATTTACTTTGTTTTCTAGATAATTTTAATTAAAATAGATAATTTTTCAGAAAATAATTTTAGTGTTTTTGAACTATTAAAGTGAACAATCTCAGTCTCTGTGGGATCAATATCCCTTACTCAAGCCATTGTTATTCTATAATTGATATGTGCGCTTGCGTAGGGTAAAACCATGTCGTCGTTAAGAAGTTGTTTTTAACACATATTTTTAGTACACTTTGACGGACATCGGGCATATGACACGAGCGGAATCGTCGTTGTTTTGAGGGTATTGAATCACCTATAGGGCCATTAAGGATTTTTTTTTTATTTCAAACTTATTTTATCGGGTGGAGGGTCACTATTGTAAAACCTATGATGAGAAGTTAGAATTTTTGGGATCGTTTGGCTCTTAGGGCTCTTTTGTATATGGGATGCACTCCCATTTTGAGTATTTTTTTATACAATTATACTTACTTATAAAAAAAAACTATAGGGGTCAAAATGTAATATTAGTAAAGTTCAGGGTTCCATATGTAATTAATACATATATATATAGGTAATTGAGTGTAAAAATTGAACATTGGTAATCTCAAATGCAAATCTGACTATATACAGTTATATATTAATATATGCTTATAGTGGGTCAGATAAGCATTCTTTTCATTTCTTCTCTCTTTGGATCTGGTCTGGTTTTATTTGGTTCGGTCTGATCTTATTTGAGTGATGTTCTAAAAGTCTGTTTGGTAAAGCTGTCTGGTCTTATTCAAGTTGTTTGGTCTTATATTTGAAAAATAATACAAAAAATAAAAAAATAATACATAAAATTCAAAAAATATATTAAGTATGAAAAATATAAAAAATTTGAAAATAATATAAGATATTCAAAAATAATATATATTTCAAAATTTATAAATTATTTCGAATTTTATATTATTTTTTTGAATTATATATATTAATTTTGATTTTTTATATTATTTTCAAATTTTTTATATTTTCTCAAATATATATATATATATCTAATTTTGTACATTATTTTTGAATTTTATATTTTTTTCAAATTTTATACATTATTTCAAAAAAATTATATTATTTTTCAAAACTTATATATTATTTTTTAAATTATATATATATATATATTTAAAATTTTATATATTAATTTTGATTTTTATATATTTGTTTCGAATTTAATACATTATTTTAAAATATATATATTATTTTTCAAATTTTATATATTATTTTCGAATTTTATACATTATTTTTTATTTTTCTATTATTTTGGAATTTTTTATTTTCCCAAATTTTAAATATATTTTTTGCATTTTATATATTAATTTTGAATTTTATATATATATTTCAAATTTTATGGTCCCATGTGTTAAGACAATTGTATATAAGGCCACTTGAGACCATCATTTTTTGTTGTCTCAAATTACCCCTTTTGGTCCCAAGTGGTCCTTGTTTTTTTGGAACCGTGTTGCCAAACAGTGTCCGGTCCCAAAAAAACCATTATGAGACCGGACCACATGAGACCGGACCGCAAACCAAACAGGGCCTTAGTGTTACTACCGCTACAGCCAATATTATAATCTTGGTAATTGAAATAGAAATGAAAAATATGGGTGCGTTTGGATATGGGTGTTTCCGTTTTTGTTCTTGTTTTTTCCACTGTTCACGGGAACAAAAACGCGTTTGGGAGTCTTTGATGGTTTTTGTTTTCGTGAACAGTAAAAAAACGTTTTCTCACCCTTAGTTCAAAATTTGAGAACACCAAAATGATATTTTTTTTGTTTTCGACACTGTTTGTTCTCAAGCAAAAAAAAAAAATAATTGTTACAGATTCCCTAACCTCCATCTTCAACCTCCAAACCCTAACTTCAAAATATATATATATATATTTTTTTTGTTCCCGAAAATTTTTTAGACAAAATTTCCAACTAAACATGTTTTTGTTTCCGGATTACCCTTAAGACAAGAACAAGAAATTTTTTTATTTTCAAGAAATAAAAAAACAAAAACACTAGTTTCCAAACATACACTAATTTCTTACCTTTTCTTATTCTTATAAAAAAAAAATACGTTATTTCTTAAATCATACCAATTCAAATTAATAGAAACTGACCATCAATTAATAGAAACATACCATAACGTCTTGTAAAATTGTATATATATATATATATATATATATGTATATGTAGTATATAGAGAAAGAGACAAAGCTGTATATATATATAATGTATATAGAATGTATAGGCCCCGTTTGGATACGGAAAAACAGTTTTTGTTTTTTTACTATTCACCAAGTTCAAAAAAAAAAACACGTTTGGCAAACGCGTTTACTGTTCACATTTTTTTTACCAAGAAAACTGTTTTCTGTGAATAGTGTGTAAAAGTGTTAAAAACACCAAATACAACTTTTAATTGTTTTTTGAGTTTTTTCACTGTTTAGGTGATAAAAACAGTGAAAACACCAATTCCATAAAATACAACTTTCACCAAATAAAAGTAGTGAAAACACCTTCATCCAAACGCTTTTTTGTTTTTAGTTTTTCGCTGAAAAAAATAAAAATAAATATAAAAACAGTTTTTATATTTGAAGACATAAAACAAATACAAAAAACAGGTTTATACGCTCCCACAGAGATAGATATCGGAGGGAGTAATTGCAGATAACATTTCTTTCAATTCTGTGTATTCCTTTGGGTACAATATAGCCTATATTTACAGGCAAGGAAAAGACGGAGCAGGTAGAGCAAGTTGTTGAGAAAGTGGTAGCAAGTGGGCATTGGGCCCCACTATTGAGATTTTTATAATGTTAATATATTTATTACTAGCTTTTTGGCTTTTGCATTCCAAAGTTCCAACACTGATAGGAAACCTCTTGAAAATTTTGACAGAGAATTGGGCATTAAATGGAATTATCTTATACAATTAATTCAGAATTACTAATGTACCATAACCTCTTGAAAAATCATTATAATTGAAAAGTTGAAAACCATGCAATAGTTTTTAAAAGGGTAAATTGCAGTAGCACATTTAGGTGAATGTCACTAATATGTAAGTCAATACTTTTTTGGCACTCACATTTTCTGAGATTTCAATTTCGTTACAATGACACCCCTGAACTTGTGAAATGACTAGAATGTCCCTTTAATTATTTCACTTATTACATTAGGGTAATATATAAAGTATAAAATTACTCATATGCCCAAACACTTCACCCTCTGAAATTACTAACTACACTTCCACCCCTTATTACAAAATATATATATATATATTACGAATATTACAAAATTCTAAATAAACACAAAATATTCGAAACAAACATATAAAATTCGAAAAAATATATATAATTTGTAAAAAATATATAAAATTTGAAAAAACATATAAAATTCGAAAAAATATATAAAATTTGAAACAATATATAAAATTAAAAAAAAAACATATAAATTCGAAAAAAATATATAAAATTCGTAAACAATATATAAAATTCGAAAAACATATAAAATTCAAATATATATATATATAAAGTGTGACTGAAGTGATTCCTACCACATTTGGAAATTCAAATTATTTTGAAAATGATTCCTACCACATTTTCTCCCCTCTATATCTAACATTTCCTAAAGAGAAAATAATTTTATAATAGAATCATGCAATATCAACTTTATTCCTTCCTAAAATTCTTCCTTTTCAATAAAAATAATGTAAGGTAAAAAAATATCATAAAATTTTCCTTTGCAAGATCACTTTCTTTCCTCTGTCATTCTTTGTTTCCACTTCTAAAAACAAGGAATCAATATAATGATATTTAAATTTTAAATAATAAAAAAGGAAAATCTAGTGCTAGAAATATCTTAATTAAGGAACTTTTTCTTTCTTTTATTTCAAAATAAATACTTTAGCAATCTGTTAAATATATTTGAATGAAAATTTCAAATATATATATATATATATATATTGAAATTATTTCAAATTCCAAAATAATTTGAATTTCCAAATATGGTAGGAATCACTTCAGTCACACTTTATATATATATATATATATATATATATATATATTTTTTTTTTTTTTTTTGAATTTTATATATTTTTTAGAATTTTATATGTTTTTTCGAATTTTATATATTGTTTACGAATTTTATATATTTGTTTCGAATTTTATATGTTTTTTTAAATTTTATATATTGTTTCAAATTTTATATATTTTTTATAATTTTATATGTTTTTTTTCAAATTTTATATATTTTTTAAAAATTATATATATATTTTCGAATTTTATTTGTTTGTTTCGAATTTTTTGTGTTTATTTAGAATTTTGTAATTTTCGTAATATATATATATATATATATATTTTGTAATAAGGGGTGGAAGTGTAATTAGTAATTTCAAAGGGGTGAAGTGTTTGGGCATATGGGTAATTTTACACTTTATATATTATCCTAATGTAATAAGTGAAACAATTAAAGGGGCATTCTAGTCATTTCACAAGCCCAGGGGTGTCATTACAACAAAATTGAAACCTCAGGGGGTGTGAGTGCCAAAAAAGTATTGACTTGCATATTAGTGATATTGACCTAAACCTCAGGGGATACTACTGCAATTTACCCTTTTTTAAATTTACCAAAAATAATACTTAGTATGATTTCGATAGGTAACTACTTCAAATTTCAAAATAATATTAAGTATGATTAATTATAGGTGATATTAAGAGTTATAGTTATTTTAACAAATTTATATTTTTATCCAATATTATAGTTTTGAAAATTTTTTTTTATTTTTATCCAATATTATAATTTAGAATAAAAAATTTATTTTATTTACAATTTTCATTTTTTTTAATTTATAAAACTTAGTTTCTTTTATTCAATGTATTAATAAAAAAAATAGAATCTCATATCATTTGAAGTCATCAAAAATGTTTTGCTTTGAAATTTTGTGGAATCAGCAGTTCCACCAAACATGATTTGCTTGCTTCGGTTTTCATTTTTCTCAGATCAGAATCATCAACACCAAATATGCTTCTACTTCAGAAAAAATTGCACCACATCTTTTGCTACGTTTCACTTTCCTCTTATTTGGAAGCAAGAAGCGGAATCAGTTCCCAAACGGACCCTCAACGACTCAAATAATAATTTACAAAATTAATCAGTGCCCTTGATATCACAATTCACAACTAATATAAATAGGGTAAATTACAATTTCACCCCCTCTTGTTTAAACATATTATAATTTTCCCCTTTTATTTGGATATATCCACACAAGAGGGGATGAAACTGTAATCATATAAATATATATAAAGAGAAATGATTTATTTCTTGCTTATGAATAAGAAATTCACAAGCACTTATTAGATTTATCAGAATGCAAACATGATTAACATTAATATAGAAATTATATTAAACAATTATTGTTGTAGTTGAGTATTAATTTTTTTTTGTGAAATTGTTTTTTTCCCCTCTAAACTAGGGATTATTACTCTATACAGTATATAGACTGCTAGCTAAATTTAGGACTTCTAGCTGTGAAGATAAGATTGTACATTGGTAAAAAAGGGAAAATCGAAAAAAGGGAAATGGTAATAAAATAAAATAAAATGAATAATTTTTTACCAGATCTGCTATGATAAGTTCTAGGTCACTATCCTCGTGGAAGTCTAGTCTGTTCAACTGTGACAAAAAGCAGTCACAGTCAATCATCCACCGTAGATATACTAGTTTGAGACCACTATCCCATGATATCTACGGCTCTCCTGAATCGCTCCACAGGTCTTTTATATATTTCCATGAAATTATCAAAAAGACCACAGACATACAATATTTTGATTACAAGATTCTTTTAATCTCATAAGTGCCCTTTCTTATTCACAAAACCTCTCTCACTTCCTCTGCAACCTCACAAGTTGTCTCTAGATTATCATTAAATAGTTGTTCACCACAGCTTATAATTCCAAAATTTTCATGATAAATTTGATGCCACCAACTACATTTTCAAACACTCCCAGCCAGATTCTACGATAAACTCACATTTCTGCTTTAGGTTTAAAAAAGAGGCAAAACATTTTGACTTGACAAACACACTAATATATTGTTTTTTTAAAGATTATATATATATATATTACAATTATTATACTAAACAGTATTTATTTTAAAAGTCAGAACACATATGAATAACAAATTTCTAAGAAACATTGGAAATATCGAAATCTAACCCTAGTAGTATACTTACTCGTATATATATGTGGGTTAATTACACCGACACTCTTTGGAGTGTGTGTTCCAATCCTCTTGTAAGGTTTGAAAAAGTTGACAAACATTCCCTAACGACCTTATTCCCTATGTGACACACGATGAAAAGTCATTTTTACCGTTTGACTTTTGTCTTCAACCACACTATCTATATGTTGTCTTTTTTGACATGGTCCTTAATTCGATAAATTATAATAACTCTTCTATAAAACTAGTTAGTTGGATCTGTTGTTATATTTGTCTGTACAAACAAACAATAGTTAAATACAAATTCTTAGTTTTTCAATTTTTATTGGGTCAAATACATAATGGTGTCAATTTTATCATGCAAGTAAGAAAAAATAACTTAAATATAAAAATAATGCACGAGGTTAAATTACATCGGTTACATATAACTAAACAAAAATCCTTAATTTATTAATATTTATTAAACAAAAAATTTCAAAGTATCAAATCTAATCGGGTTAAAATTCATTAAGATGGTATATAAGTGTAATAAAATTGAAAATTCTAATATAACACAAGTACATTGTGTCAAAATTTATTTATTAGTTCAATTAAACGAAAATTCATAATTTGTCAACACTAATGAGATGATCTCTTTTAATCCTAATTGTAATAAAATAAAATTAAAAATAATTTTAAAATATTAGATAAGATCAAATTTCATCAAGTGTAATTAAATAAAAAAAATTCTCAAACTATCAATCCTAGGTGGATAATTGTTTTTTAATTATTCTTAAATATAAATCACAACATCACAAACCCTATTATATTTTTTTAAATAAGTAAAATTACATAAATAATTCCCAAAGAAAAAAAATTATAGGATAAAATCTCATGTATCTAAGTGTAACTAAATAAAAAGATTGAACATGCCAACCTTAATCTAGTGAATTTCTTCAATTAACTCCTAAAAAAATAAATTATTAATTTGAAAAATAATACAGTACTCCAATTAATTAAGATCGATGATTTGAGTGGTGAGTGATATAATTGAGAAGGGGTATCATAAACATTTAACGAACTTCATATTTTTTTAGTTATTTGATTATCATTCAAAGGATATTGTTGACATTTTATATTATTTTGAAAGTAACTGTATTGACAGGGTTGGGTGTTTACAAAATACAAATGTACCATGCTTTAATTTTCCCACAAATCTCGGCAGTGAGTGTAATTAACCCACGATAGTCATATAGACTAGTTACTCGTGCGCTAGTAAGGACAAAACTTTAGAATAAATACAGTACTTAAGTTATAATGTCACTTTAGATACCTTTTTACTATATCTATACACATATAGCTCTCTCACTCTCTCTGGCTCTTTAACTCTCTTTTTCTCGTTGTGTGTGTTCAAGTTATGGTGTTGACAGAGCTCTGCTTCTAGGGTTTATCACCGTTCCTTTGGGTCTCTGGTAGTGCTCTGTTCTCACCCATCCAAGCTATTTTTCTCAATTTCCAGTAATTTTTATGTATTTTTGAAAGTGTTTATGGTGCTTTTGTATAAATGATCTGTGAAATGCAGTTATGTTTCTGGGTTTTTAGAAAGTTTTGTTTTTGATTTCTGGGTTTTGGGTTTGAAATTTGGGATTTCTGCTCTGAATTTTTTTGATTTGTTGTTGCAGGAGTACTTGGGCTCTGTTTTCTGCAAGGGTTTGTATATTTGGTTGAGGTAATATTTTGATGTTTATGGGCTGTGTTTGCATGTGTGTTTTGTGGCCAGAGGTGTTCTTGTTCTGTCTTTGACCTAATTTTCAGGAGGGTATTTTTTATTTTGGTGATTTATTTTGTCTATATTTACTATTTTGTATATTTTTTGCCTTTTATGAAAGGGGGTTTCTAGTTTTTCCTTCAATTGTTCATTTTGAAGGGGTTTTCTTCTACTTCATTTCATTATTCATATTGATCGTTTTTTTTTAAATTTTAGCTTTTATTGTTGTTGTTATTATTATTATTATTTCATGTTTTAATTTACACTAGATTCGACTTATTCTGTTGTGGGTCTATGGTTCATCATACTTTTCAGCTTATAAGGCCTTGTCAACAACGTTGCTTATTATGGATTTGTTCTGGATTTATTTATTTATTTATTATTATTAATTTTTTAGGATAAATGTATTTTTATCATTTTTTTTTAAAAATATAATAATTAGCATCACTACATTGGGTTATGCTTATTTTGGTGCGGGTCTGTGATTTAAATGTTTTTTCAGCCAGTAAGAATATTTTCCCTACTTTTGGTGGGTTTTATAGTATTCTTTGGGGCAATTTTTTTGGGCACTACTTGCCTCAGGCCAAGTAAGGAGGAAGTCCTCCTTACATGTGATATGGGCCAATTAAAAATTTACACGTGTCCAATAATTCAAAAACATTTCTATAAGTTTCAGAATCTTTTCATTATCAAAGATTTCCTTGGTTTTAAAATTTTTAAAAAATATAATTATGGCAATATTTTAAATATCTTTGGACAAGTGTAAATAATTTATTGGACCACATCACTTGTAAGGAAGAAGTCCTTCCTTACATGGCCTAAGGCAACTATTTCCCATTTTTGAAGCCTTTCTTGTATCTTTTTGTCATCCTAGTTTTGTTTCAGTTTCCTAGGTCATGAAAGCATTAGTTTCATCCTGATTTTACCCTGGATTTGTAGTCTTGAATTTCGGTTGTGTACCTTAAGGGTTTATAAGGTTAACTAATTTCTATGTAGTTGAATGGTATATTGCTTGTAAAAAAGTATTTAAAATTTGTTTTATTGCGCTCTCAGCCTGTATTAGTTTTATGATTGGTTGAGATCTCTTGTTCCATGACCAAGATCTCAGCTTCCAAATCTCAGTAGAAGTGTTGATGGTAGAAGTGGTGATATTTATTTTTCATATGTTATTGCATGAAAATGATGAAATACTTGTTTTAATTCGATGTTACATAAAGTCATTGTTTTACTCTAGATAATAGAACAATAATGGTGTATAATTTGAATAACAATTGTGAATCATGATTAGAATATGTTACAACTTTATCCTGCCTCATTGCCCAGCGCATAGAGTTTTCTCTCGGCAATTTTGTTTGTTTTGAAAATCATATGCTATTTTATGTTGCTTATTGTGCAAAAAGTGTCTACCGGCTCCAACTATTAGATGCAATAGTTGTATTTAAAACCCTTTATCTTGATATATGGGGTTCAGGAAACTCCCACGCCTAGAAAAACCCGCGAATGACACTTGTATCTAGTCTACATAACAGTAGTGGGAATATTTGTTTCAGACCCTAATCAATTCTCAACCTCTACCAGGAGTTTCACATTCAGTTCTAGAGACTTTAGTTTAGATAGCCATTTAAGCAGTTGCTACCTTAGTACATAGTTGTTGCAATGCTTATGAGGTCAAGCACGCTTTAGCCATTGTCTTTGTACTTTAACATTCAGGGTTTGAACACCTAACCAAAGCACATTTTAGGGTTTTATTATGGTTATAGATTTTTTTTTTTTTTTTAAAGTGTTATAGAGTTTTTCTTTGGGGTTCTGACCTGTTTTTCTCTCACTGTTTCAGGCTTGTGCTTCATATCACTTAATGATGCTTCTAAAATTTCATAACTTCTGTTGTTGTAATTAGTTTGAAATGCTATTGCATTATGGTGTCAGAGTGTACTAATTTTTCTGATGTGCCATTAGTCTTTATCTTGTATAATTTGTGTCTTGGTTCATATCATCTGATAAATAATATTTTATTTCTATAATTCCCTTAGGCACTTTCTGGTATATCCTTAGTTCCTTACATACTTAACTTTCTTTTTGCTTAGAATTTGGTTATGGATACTTCTCATCAAGATGGAAATGGGGCTTTTGATTCTTTGCCACCTCCTCCACCTCTTCCACCAAATGTTGTTCCAGTACAAGCAGAACCAGAGCATGCCCCTGAACTGGTTAAGAAAAAGGTTATGAGGGTTCCAATAGCTAGACGTGGCCTAGGATCTAAGGGGCAAAAGACGACATTTCTAACCAATCACTTTAAAGTGAATGTAGCGAATGTTGAAGGACACTTTTTTCACTACAGTGTACGTTTCCACATCCATCTCTACGCTAATGCACAACTGAGTTTGATTTTCTCAAACATGAATTTGTTATTGTATTTGTTCTCATATTCTCCATTTATAATCTTAATTCAGGTTGCCCTTTCTTATGAAGATGACCGCCCAGTTGACGGAAAGGGCATTGGAAGAAAAGTTATTGATAGAGTTCATGAGACATATGATACAGAGTTAGGGGGAAAAGATTTTGCTTATGATGGGGAGAAGAGTTTGTTTACAGTTGGTCCGCTGCCTCGCAACAAACTCGAGTTCACTGTTGTGCTTGAGAATGTTACTTCAAATAGGTACATAACACGTGGTTCTTGATCTGGTTTGTGCTCTAGGTGTTATCTTGTCATTGACGTATTGACTCTATTTATTAACAACTTCTCTACATCCAGAAATACCAGAAATGGGAGCCCTGGAGATCATGGTAGTCCGAATGAGAATGATCGGAAAAGACTAAGACGTCCTTATCAATCAAAAACTTTTAAAGTGGAGATAAGCTTTGCTGCAAAGATTCCTATGCAAGCCATTGCAAATGCATTACGTGGTCAGGAGTCTGAGAACTCTCAGGAAGCTTTAAGAGTCTTAGATATTATTCTGAGACAGCATGCATCAAAACAGTAAATTTTTTATATTCAAGGGCTTTTATTGCATTGTTTCTTTTCTGTATTATCATCTGACTTAATTTGGTCAACCGTAGAGGTTGTCTCCTTGTTTGTCAGTCATTCTTCCATAATGAGCCAAAGAACTTTAACGAAGATCTTTTATGGGTATGATTCTATTTCTATATCATCGTCTAACTAAATTTGGTCAAATGCAGGGGATGTCTCCTTGTTCGCCAGTCGTTCTTCCATAACGATCCAAAGAATTTCTCAGATGTTGGTGGCGGTGTTCTTGGTTGCAGAGGTTTTCATTCAAGTTTCCGAACTACTCAGAGTGGCTTATCTCTTAACATTGGTATCTTTTCTTTTTTCACTTCTTTTTGTTGTTATCATTGGTTTTCATTTTTTGTTCCCGGAGAGCAGCTTTTCTGATATTGTGTTCATAGAATGAATGAATTTGCTATATTCACTTTCAGATGTATCTACCACAATGATAATCCAGCCTGGGCCACTGGTTGATTTTCTGATTCAAAACCAGAATGTAAAAGATCCCTTTTCAATTGACTGGGCGAAGGTAAATTCTCTTTTTTTTTTTGTCCCCCACAAACCGGAATTCTGGTACCCATATATGTAGGGGTATAAGCCGTGATTTGACAGCAAAAGCAATAAAGAGTTGACTGCAGGATCTCAGTGGCTACAGCACCCACGGAACATAAACTCACATTAGTTTTGGTGCTGTACTAACATATACTTTCCTTTAAATTATAGCCTTTGTCACGTGTTTGATCAGGCAAAACGTGCGCTAAAGAATTTGAGGATGACGGCTAGCCCCTCCAGTACTGAGTACAAAATAACTGGATTGAGTGAGCTGCCATGCCGAGAGCAGATGTATAGACCTTTACTGCTATTTTTATTTTCCTTTTCCTTTGGCTACGCTTAAAATTTTGATTATGAATACAGTGAAATTACCTTGTGTGGAATACTGGCTATAACTATTGTGTTTCATGCTGCAGGTTTTCATTAAAGCAGAAAAGTGGGAAGGATAGGGATGGTGAAGTTCAAACAATTGAAATTACTGTTTATGATTATTTTGTTAATCATCGCCATATTGAATTACGTTATTCTGCTGATCTGCCATGCATTAATGTTGGGAAGCCAAAGCGTCCTACTTACTTCCCTATTGAGGTGAAGCAATGTGTTATAGTTCTGTTCAGTTCATAAATTGCATATGATTACCTTCGCAGTTTATGGTCTCTTATTTTGTTTTTGCAACTTTTTAGCTCTGTTCTTTGGTGTCCTTGCAACGTTATACAAAAGCACTATCGACTATTCAAAGATCTAACCTAGTGGAAAAGTCGAGACAAAAGCCACAAGAAAGGATGAGAGTATTGAGTGACGTAAGTCTCTTCCCTGTACTTTTTAACTAACATCCTTTCATAATATCCTAAAGTAAATAATGAGTTCTGGCAGGCTCTAAAACTTAACAATTATGCTGCTGAGCCTATGCTTCGTTCATGCGGCATTTCAATCAGTACTAACTTCACTCAGGTTGAAGGCCGTATTCTCCCAGCACCTAGGGTATTTACCTCACTCTTTTGGAAAATTGTTGTGTTTAATTATCTTATATTGAACTAATTCTGATGGTCTTTGTTTGTCTGAGTTTGTCATCATGAATTGGTAAGCTCGGGCAACTAATTTTATAATTGTCTATTTCAGTTAAAAGTGGGAAATGGAGAAGATTTCTTTCCTCGGAATGGACGTTGGAACTTTAACAATAAGGTTTTGTTCCCCCCTATGCCCCATCCCCATCCCCATCCCCCCCCCCCCCCCCCCCTTATCTTTCTTTTCTTTTTCCTTACCATGATTTTTATCTTGACTCCCTTGTCTTGTTGTTTGAATGCTTGAATAGAAACTTGTGGATCCAACTAAAATAGAACGCTGGGCTGTTGTCAATTTCTCTGCGCGATGCGATACTCGCGGCCTTGTCAGCAATTTAATCAAATGTGGAGAAATGAAAGGAATAGTATGTCTTAACATTATAGGCGTGCTTACTATTTACTGCTACATAAAATCAAGTGACTGACAAGTTATTTTCTTACTTTGTAGCTCATAGATCCTCCATTTGATGTATTTGAAGAGAATCCTCAGTATAGAAGGGCTCCTCCTCTTGTTAGGGTGGAGAAGATGTTTGACCAGATACAGTCTAAACTTCCTGGGGCCCCTCAGTTCCTTCTTTGCCTGCTTCCTGAGAGAAAAAACTCAGATCTCTATGGTGTGTATGCCTTATTTTATTTATTCCTTTATCTGTGTTGTTGGTCTGTTTGCCATCGTGGTATGTGTTGTATATGATTTGTTCCTGTATAAATAAGGTCGGTTTATTTTGTGTTTAATAAATGAATTCATCTTAACCTCTTAAGGGCCGTGGAAACGAAAGAATCTTGCTGAACTTGGTGTTGTTACTCAATGCATTGCTCCTACAAGAGTCAATGATCAATATCTTACAAATGTTCTCCTTAAGATCAATGCGAAGGTAAGTTTCTCTTTTCAAATGCGTGTTTCTAAAGTGATTATCAGTGTTTCCCTCAGTGGGCAAGTTTCTCTTTTGAAATGTGTGTTTCTAAAGTGATTATTAGTGTTTTCCTCAGTGAGTAGTGAGTACGCAGTCTGTTCTGGTGTATTCTCATTCAATATCTTTTCGCCCTTTTGTTTCAATTCCTTGCAGCTTGGTGGGTTGAATTCTTTGTTAGCTGTTGAACATTCTCCTTCAATACCTCTGGTCTCAAAAGCTCCAACCATAATTCTTGGAATGGATGTTTCACATGGTTCTCCTGGCCAGTCTGACGTACCTTCAATTGCTGCGGTAACATGATGCCACATACTTGTTTGGTGACATTTTTATTGCTTGGATTTTCTTTTCACTTCAGAAGTACTGTTGGATACTGTCCGTACCTTAAACACTGTCCCCAAACAGCAAAATTAAAAGGGGGGGAGGGGGGTCACTAAAAAGAATATGAATCTGTTTGATTGTGTACTCTCTTACCATTTATTTAGGTGGTAAGCTCCAGGCAGTGGCCGCTGATTTCTCGTTATAGGGCTGCTGTGCGTACACAGTCGCCAAAGGTTGAAATGATTGATTCTCTGTTTAAGCGAGTTTCTGACAACGAAGATGATGGCATTATCAGGTAAGACATTTTTGGCAGATTCGTAAGAACTATTGTGCTACTGTTTTATTTGCTTGCAAGTTTTATTGATTTTTTGAATAAGAAATGCAGTTGATTATGGAAGTGATTGGTTTTCTGTTTATATTCTTATGGGTATAGACGAGTTTTGGACTCGAAAATCAGATATTTTCCTTCATTTCAGGGAACTTTTACTGGATTTCTATACGAGTTCAGGGAAGAGGAAACCGGATCAAATAATCATATTCAGGTAAATGTTATTCCCTAGTTAGCTGTAGTAATTTTTATTTATTCTCCTGACCCATTATTTAGGAAACACAAACATGCCTAAATAATCAAGTGTCTGTGTCAATGACATGAACATGTGTTGTGGATGGTATGACATGTTTCTCACAATGCCAAATAACTTGTTTGAATATTTTACTTTTTGGACATGCTGTGAATGCGTGGATGGACTACCTATTTGTGTTTTGGATTAAAGGGGATATTTTTGTAAAAGAAAAATAAAATCTTTAAACATGAAGTGTAGAATTCTTTGAAAAGTTTCCGTAATGTGTAGGTCAACATGCAAAATGAACAAAAATATCTTTAGATACAGCTTATGAAGCAATTTTATTTATTTGATCTTTTCATAGTTGTTTGAAATTGTAAAAGCTCACGGAGAAGGGGTAAGAATCTTATTCTCTTTCACAACTAGGCTTTGAACTTGCTACGATTCATTATCCAACATCTACTAGGCGGGCCTTTGTCTTCTTCAATAAGTCCTCTTTTCTATCCTTTAGTTTTCTTTCCTTCTTCTCATCTTCTTCTATCACAAGCCCTTTTTGTTACCTACTTACTTTTTTATTATCCACAAAGTGCTCCGTTTTCCCTAAGAAACCTTGTATTTATCTATTTCTTCAACCGATTGTCTTTACCCTTACATATTCCTATTATTTCCTTTAACAGACTCCTAATTCTAGAAAGAGAAAGAGAGTGGAAATTTAACTTCAGCCTGTTCTTCCACCCCCCCCCCCCCCCCGGCCGCCCGCCTCTTTTTTTGGGTAAAATTGTTTATCTTTTTTTTTGTTATGGATTTAAATCCCAACAAATTCTATGAAGGAAGTTTAGAAATCGTACTTCAGCCCATTCTTCTCTTCATAAATGAGAGAATTGTTTAGTAGTTATAGGGATTTTCGGTTCTGCATAATATATAATTATTCCTCAAGTGTGCTGTTGAGTCTGAGTCTTAGTTTCTTAGGTATTGCTGTGCTGCCATGTCCATGTTGTATCTTATCCACGCAGCCCATGTGGGTGTTGGAGATACCATTACCACCAGTGCTAAATGCTCGGTGGTGGTGAAGTAGGTATTTTTACCGGGTCATACTTTAAACTGTAGGCTTCTATTAATAATACAATCAGAGAAGCAGTGAAGATGTTAGCACAATCAGAGAACATAAGAGATGAAGAGGTTCAGAAATTACTAATAAAATTTGTCAGGAAATAAAAAATCACGCCACTGATAGGAAATATCCCCTTGGTATGAGTTTTTGTTATGTTGTTGGCCAGCTTGGTAAACCACATTCAATCATTGAATAGTAAATTGCTATTAATTAACCATTTTTCTTTTCACAGAGTTGCCCTTGGTATCTCCAGTTATACGTCAAATTAATATGAACGTTATTTAGGACAGTACAAACTTGCTCCATCCCATAAGGTTTCATTGTGGTGCTAAATGTAAATTTTAGCTTCATACATTGCTGCACTTGCATAACACCTGTCATGATGATAAGAAGCTCGGCTTGCTGTGAGCTCTTGAATTCGGAAAACTTCTATCGATTGCATTTTATGGTTTTAACCAGCATAATTTCACCTTTCGCATTCTACATACGATCCTTTTACTGGTCTTATCTTCATATCCTTACTACCTACTACTTATGTATGCTACTTGTGTGTCATATAATATACGTTTCTGTTACACCTCCACTCTTTTGGCTTGTGTAATACTGTTGGTTTTATCACCTAAATTACTTTCTTATATGCTATTCATTCTTTTCTCTCACGTGATGTGCTTCTGATGTGAAGTCGTTTGCATCTCCTATTGTTTGTGATTAGACGATTTCTGGGTTATGTTTGGCGTAAATGATATTGTACTTCTCTTTGTATGGTGTTAAGTTCACTAGGATTTTCATCAGTGAATACATGCTGCTGTTTTCATCTATCATTTCTTCCCCTGACACAAGCTATGTTTATCATTCACTTGTTGATCAATGATGTTGGGGATTTTTCCGTAGGGATGGAGTCAGCGAATCACAGTTCAACCAAGTTTTGAATATCGAATTGGATCAAATTATTGAGGTTTCAGTGCTAAGATCATTCCTTTCAATAATCTGCCTGGAGTTGTTTCAGTATTTGTTCTATAATGTGGATGTAAGTTGCTTTTCCAATTTGTGCAGGCCTGCAAGTTTCTTGACGAGAACTGGTCCCCCAAATTTGTTGTGATCATTGCACAGAAAAATCACCATACAAAATTTTTCCAGCAGGGATCTCCTGATAACGTCCCACCAGGTTAGCCCATCTTGCTGTCTCACATATAAAAAAAAATATTGCATGCAATGAACACCTTCACATTTGTTTATGCAGGGACTGTAATTGACAACAAAGTGTGTCATCCTCGAAGCAATGATTTTTATATGTGCGCGCATGCTGGAATGATTGTGAGTATATATAATATACTGTATCTTGAGTGAAACTTTCACAAATATAGTGCTAGAGGTACTAAGTGGGGACGAGGTTGAGACGAATAAGAATTGGCAAATGGAAGCATGTGGGTTATCACCCACATGCCTTGTCCTGGTTTTTAGTATCTTCTGGATGTGGACAATTTTGGGCAAGCTGATTTTCCTATTGAAAACATATGACCACTTTATATATTATTATTATTACTATTATAATATCTAGGCCTAAATTCCCAATCTTCAATTTTTGCATGTTGATTACAATGGTTGAGTTTTAACTACTCACCGAGTTCTGAAACCATTACTTTTTAGCATGTCGTTGGGCACTCACCAAGATTTAGGCCATGTTCATGTATTAGAACGTCATATTAAGGATTATATTTTGTAACTTCATTGAAGCTGGAAACCTAGCACATCTTTATCTAAGCGATGTTCTTTACTTACAGCTGAATATGTAACTTGTATCTTGAGAGTGCATGCCAAAAGATAAAAGACCACTATTTGAGAAGAGGACTTGCAATTTTGATTTTTAAATATATATATTACATATATGTGGATATATATATCATTTCTTCGTTCCTTCACCTTTTTCATTTTTGTTGATGTTGAACTTTTACAGGCTTTAGAAAAAATGAGATGAAGTAATTAACATATGAAAGATTTTTAAACTAAAATTGTGCCTTTATTCTTTTTCAGCTGAATGGTGAATAATAGTTATCTTGCTTGTTATTTCTCAGATATCAATGGAAAACATAAAAGAAGTCAATTCCTATCATGTTTAATAGTTGTAATTGTCGCTTTTGTTGTATCGTTATCTGTTTAGTTCAGTGCTCTGTTTTGCAGGTTTGTATCCGCCTCTCCCCTTATCACTCCCATGATTTTTGAATAACTAAATAGTTTCCATCTCTCTCTCTCTCTCTCTCTCCCCAGATACACACACACTATTTTCACATCTTTGCATCACACTTTCAGCTCCTGATATAATGGGTTATTGATATATAGTTCCTCTGAAAAACATGAGAATTTTATTATGTTCTCAAAAGAAAGAAACAAAAATGTCTACCAAAAAAAGCAAGAATAACAAAATTTACTGTGAAATAGAATGAACTGTTTTTAGAAAAGATGGCGGGAGGCTTCCTCAAACCATGAGTTTTGTGACACAAATAATAAATAAACCTAAATGACTCATGGTCGATGCAAAAGCTAATTTTATGTGTTATAGTTAAGCAAGACCTCTTCGTGATATGCTTTTTCCTGTTGATGTGCTCCATGTAAACCAGTTACTTCTTCCTCGGTGAGTAGAAGATATCAATCAGGTTGATTTTAACCATTTTTTTTCCCTAGGGGACGACAAGACCTACACATTACCATGTTCTCTTAGATGATGTTGGTTTTTCAGCTGATGATCTCCAGGAACTTGTGCATTCTCTATCCTACGTGTAAGTAGATCTGACAAATCATATTTAGTTCAATCTTATAGTTTTTGTAATTCTCCTAAATTATTGTTGTCAATTATTGCAGATACCAGAGAAGCACTACTGCCATTTCTGTTGGTAAGTGTGGCCTCTTCAACTTGGGCTATTGTTAGCATTTTTATAGAGGGTCTCTCTCTCTCTATATATATATACACATATAATTGCAGTGTTGTAAAAAATTTAGGCAAATGCTAATACACAAAAATAATACAGCTGTGGAATCCTACTTTTAATTTCCGATGGTTATGCCACAGATACGGAAGATACAAAATACGACCACGGCAGGGAAACCAATATGATACAGAGTCTGAGAACATGGGACACGATACAACAACACAACATGATGTATATCATAGTAATTTAGATTTGTATAAAACTAAAATATGTATCTGAAAACATTTGAAAGTTACTGTTATATTCTCATATGTTATTAATAACATTTCTTATTAAAAAAGATGGAGAGTTTTGTTGCATGGATATGTATTAAATTAATTATAATGTATTCTCATTGAACTTTAGAGAATCTAAGTTTTTCATAACAAGTATACTAAAACTACCATACTATACTAGGAAAAGTTACATTTTAATGTCTAGGCATCGAAACACGCATCATAGTTTACGATAAGTATTGGATATGTGATCGAAGTATGTGGCATTATGGATACACTTCTGGAAGTGTATGTGAGGAGTATCTAGGATATGTCCTCTTTTTAAAAGCAACGGTGTTTTGTTAGGGTGGTTATAATTGGTATATCTCTCTCATCACCTATGCTTCCCCCTTTCCAATATTCCTCTCTCACATACATCTCTGTATATGTGCATGCAGTTGCTCCGGTTTGTTATGCTCATTTGGCAGCCACTCAGATGGGGCAGTTCATGAAGTTTGAAGACACATCGGAAACTTCGTCAAGCCATGGCGGTGTGACCTCTGCTGGGGCTGTTCCGGTCCCTCAGCTGCCAAGGCTGCAGGAGAATGTCTGCAATTCAATGTTCTTTTGTTGAGGCTTGTATGCCCTAGTATCTGCTTTTGTGGGACAACTTTAATATGGGTTGTACATAGAATCTCGCTCTCTTAGTCTGGTGTGACCGTGGACGATGGAAGTTATCTAACCATGCAAGCAAGCTGAATCATGTTCTTAGTGTCTCGGTCTAACTCATGTAGCCTTGAGTAGGTTTCTCTTGGCAATGCTTTGTTTTTGTTCAACTCTGGCTTTTTTGCCTGTTTTGTAGTCCTGCTTGCATGTGTTGCTGTTATGAAATTGCCGGTTTTACCGTTAAGCTTTAAATTTTATGCTTGGAATGATGTGTCAATTATCATGGCAGGCTGGTGTTTATACTTGCTTGACATGATCTTATCAAAATGTGGATTTTTCCGGGAAGTTGAAATTTCCAACATTTTATGTTTTGAAAGAAATCCCTTGGAGCAATGCATGTTTAGTTGCTTATACATGATCTTATAAAAATGTGGATTTTCCAGGAAAGTTGAGAATTTTCCATCAATTTTGTGTTTGAAAGAAATCCCTTGGAGTAATGCTTGTTTAGCAAATAATTCCCTTAACTATGAATGTGCGGTTTATAATTGTGGATATAGCAATTATTATACCCTTTATGTCGAAATAATTGTGGATCATTTTTCTTGTGACCTAGATGGAGTTTGCATGAATGATTCACATGTGTGTAATAATAGTGATCTAATAGGGTTTGTATTAGTTTTTTTCTTGATCTCTCCCTCTCTTTGAAACACATGGTAGATAAAAATAAATGTTTCTTTTAGGAAAGTATTTTTTAATAAACATCTTTCTCACAAAGTTTCTTCTAAAAACACTCTTTTTCTATTAAATTATAAAAATGCACTTTCTTTTCATGTAAGCACCAAAACCAAAACAACCAAATAATCTTTTCTGAATTTTTTTTTTCCCTTCTTCTTTAATGGAATCTGCAAAACCAATATTATGATAAATATTTACATATTTCATCATGCCAAGTATTGAAGGGCTGAAGCTCATAAATTGTAGCAACCTTATGAAAGAAGTAAACATAATTTTCCTTTTCACTTTTCCATATAATTTCATTTCATTTCTATCTCAAAGTTACCAAAAAGGAAATACAATAATAATGATAATTTCATCTCTGCTTTTGCTTTTCTGATTTCATATCACAATTCAAAATGGTAGTATCACTTAGGGCTGTAAATGAACAGAGCGCTCGATAAGCTACTCGAGGCTCGACTCGCTAAGAGCTCAGCTCGTGTTCATTTGATTATTAAACGAGCCGAGCTCAAACAAAAATTTTATGTTCGTTTAATAAACGAGCCGAGCTCAAACATCTATGAGCTCGACTCGTTTATTCGTGAACATGTTCACGAATATACTCGCAAACAGGCTCGTAATCTAGGCTCGCAATCATATTCGCGAACAGACTCGTAATTATTAATTTATTAAATAAAAAATGTTAAAATAATAATATTTGCCTTCACATTATTCCAAAAAGTCATAAACTACTTTTCCTTCTTTTGAATATTGGTTTTTGGAATTATGCTCCTTTTCTCCCTTTTGATATTTTGGCTTTTTTTTTTTTGCTTCACCAAGTTAAGCTCAAAGTCATACATCTAAAATTCCTCTCATACGGTCATAATATCTTATTTTACAGTAAAAAATTATCAAACTAAATCTTACTATTGGGGATTTTATCAATTCCACTCAATTGAAGTCAATTTCACTATTTTGAATTGTGAATTTATTCAATTTCACTTAATTGAAGTCAATTTCATTACTTTGAATTGAGAATTTTGTCAATTGAACTTAAATTTATTATTTTTAATTGAGGATTTTATCAATTTCACTCAATTTAATTAATTCAATTAAATTCCTTTAATTCACAACTTTGAATTGGAGATTTTATCAATTCCATTCAATTAAACTACTTTGAATTGAGAATTTACTGAATTTCACTCAATTGAAGTCAATTTCATTACTTTGAATTATGTATTTTGTCAATTGAACTTAATTTCATTCAATTTCACTACTTTGAATTGGAGATTTTATCAATTCCACTCAATTGAACTACTTTGAATTGAGAATTTACTGAATTCACTCATTGAAGTCAAATTCACTACTTTAAATTGGTGATTTACTCAATTTCATTCAATTGAAGTCAATTTCAATACTTTGAATTGATGATTTACTCAATTACACTAAATTGAAGTCAATTTCACTACTTTGAATTGAAAATTTTGTTAATTGAATTTAACTTCACTCAATTTCATTACTTTGAATTAAGGATTTTTATCAATTTCACTTAATTTAATTTAATCAAACTACTTTAAATTTGGGATTTACTCAATTGAACTACTTTGAATTAGGGATTTACTCAATTTCATTACTTTGAATTCGGGATTTTGACAATTAAACTACTTTGAATTGGAGATTTACTGAATTTCACTAATTGAAGTCAATTTTACTACTTTGAATTGGGGATTTATTCAATTTCACTCAATAGAAACCAATTACAATATTTTGAATTAATGATTTACTTAATTGAACTTAATTTAATCAATTAGACAACTTTGAATTGAGAATTTTATCAATTCTACTCAATTGAACTCATTTGATGCATTCTAATTTTCAAATCAAAATATGATTTTAGTTCAATTAATTATAAAAGTGTGAATCCTTTATATTATATTTAAAAATTTAAAAATAAATTTTTTAAATAAAAAAATAATTAACAATTTATTTTATAATTTTAATAAATATTAATTTATCAACTTATAATTATATCTATTTACATATATATATATATATATATATATATATTTATTTACACACAAAAAGCAAACCAAACCTACCCAAAAATTCCTAGACTAATCCACTAAAGCTTTTATATTATATTTATTTCAACACAAAAACCTTTATATTATATCTATACATTTATATATATATATATTTATCAACTTAAATTTTCAATGGCATACGCATTTCACGTGACCTAACTTTAAGAAACCCTAAACCTACATTGATACCACTCTTATTCTGTCTTCTCACTCACTCACGGTGGCTCTACGGGTTTCTATTCTTTCTCCTCACGATTCTCACCGGCTCTAGCTTGTCTTCAACAACGGCTTCATCATCATCTTCTACTTCGGTAAGAGTTCATTGAGTTCGTTGTTGCTTTTTGATGTGTATATATTTCAGATTCCTTTTGCCATGTGTTTCCAATCTGATTTTGATTGTATTTGGATCGGTAATTCCTTGATTGATTTTGATTGGAAGGGTAAATTAAACGTATGTTTTGATTTGTTTTTCGTTATTTAGATGCTTGATGGGGGGTCATGAATCATGATATGTATCTGTTTCTGCAGATGCATAGACTTAAATATAGTATATTATAGTTTATGGAAATCGATATTTGACTATTGGGTGGATTTTTCATATGGGTTTGTTGTTTTCTGTTTTTTTTTTCTTTTTCTTTTTTTCGTTGAGTATATGTGACTATCGGGTAGACTTTTCATATGGCTTTGTTGTTTTGTGATTTGTTTTCCTCGTTTTTTTTTGTATCTTAGTAGATATAGTTATGTATCTATAGATTTTTCAGGTGGTATGGGTTGTTTCAGATTATATACATAAAAAAAAATTAGGTTAAAATCTGATAAGATGATTTGCGGTTTTATAAGTAAATTGGTACAATTGGAATAGTATTTGAAGCAGTGGTTATTACTTATTCATTTATTTTGGGTCTCTGTTTTTCTTAAATTAATATAATACTTTCAATTGAAAGAAACTGAACAGGGAAATAATATTTGAAAACTAATTTAGGAATTGGGATTTTGTGATTAGTATAATTAGTTGATTGATTGATAGGTTTTGATGATAGTAATAGTCACCCTTTTGTAGTTCCTTTGGAGCTTCTTGACTAAGTGAGAGCCTAATTATAAATTAATCATTCTTTTTTTTTTTCCTTTCATTGCTTATTTAATATTGCTTTGTGAATTCACAAGTACTTATTCTTTATCAAACTTTTTTTATGCTGTTATGCTTTCATGTCCAAATTTCTAATTCTATTTGATTGTTTGCCTTAGGCAATGGTATTTATGGAATTGTTCTTCCTGAACAAGAGGAGAAGGTTATTGCAATCAAGAAGGGTGATGCCCTTGCCCTCCCTTTCGGCGTAACGACATGGTGGTACAACAAAGAGGACACTGAACTAGTGATCCTCTTCTTGGGTGATACCTCAAAAGCCCACAAAGCATCTTTCTCACCGGAACAAATGGCACAAATGGCATCATTCACTGACTTCTTTCTCACCGGAACAAATGGCATCTTCACCGGCTTTTCCACTGAGTTTGTGAGCAGAGCGTTGGACTTGGAAGAGAGTTGTGTGAAGACCCTTGTTGGAAAGCAATCCAGCAATGGCATTGTCAAGCTCGATGCTGGCTTCAACATGCCTGAGCCCAAACAGGAGCACCGTGTTGGCATGGCATTGAACTGTGATGAACTGTTGGTTTCATTGATCTGTGAGTATGAAGTATAAGAAATGATATGTTTATTGTAATTGATAGAAGGAAATGACACAGTACTTTTTCAAAAAATAAATAAATGATTAACATAGATTTTTCTCTTAACGTTCTTTGGTGTGATTTTGGCTTTTGCTGATTTGCCAATCTCTTGACCTTGGTTGATATCAAAAGCTTGAAAATGAGTCAAGCTTGTTATCGAGTTCAAGTTCGAGCTCGGCTCGTTGAGCTAACGAGCCGAGCTCGAGTTTGCTATTTTAGGTTCGAGCCAAGCTCGAACAGCATCATGCGAGCTCGAACACTCTTCCAAACTAGTCGAGCCAAGCTCGAACAAGCCACTACCCGGCTCGGCTCGGCTCGTTTACAGCCCTATCCACAGCCCTCTATCGCCTCATCTCCTTCTTATCCCCTTTCTCTCACTCTGCATTCTCTTTCTCTTTCTCTCTCTTTCTTTCATCAATATATGTATTTTCTAAACCCATCTCCGATTCCCCCAATTTGCATCTGCCAAGGTCAGATCTCTCTCCACCTTGTGTTTATCTCAAATTGTATATATATATATACATGCATGTATATATATGATAAGGATGTATAGATCTTGTTTTTCAGCTGAAGGTATTTTTTTGGATGGTATATATGAAAGTCAAAATTGTTGGGTTCTAATTTTTATTTTAAAAATAATGGATTTCTAGTATAAAAGAAATAATCAAAATGAAAAATCAACCCACATCTTCTCTCTATCTCTCTCTCTATATATATATATATGTATACATACGTGCATATATACAAAAATCATATAAAACAAAGCCGAGATTATTCCTCTCTCTACATACTACAAAACAAATCTTCCAACTTCAAATCTATTGCGCATATTATAAATAGCTATTATTTTTTTCTCTCCTTTAGTTTTTCACTTGTTTAATTGTTGAAATGTCAAAATTTTGCTAGGAACTTTATGGGGGTCACTTTTATTTTTTCAACCATTTTATTAGTGTTGTTTCTGAAAATTTTGAATTGATCTTTGAGGTGCTATATTTCTTTACAGGTTTTCAATCGAATCACATATTTTGGGAATCGATCACTGTTTTGGATCTAACGAATCCTAATAAAAGGGTCGTAGAACAATATGCCAACTCGGTCGTCAGGTAGTTAAATTTTCGGTCCGTATTAAGAATGATATTTTTATGTTATTTATCCTTATAATTGTAGTAAAAAAATCCATTCCATTTAGTATCTCAGACTTTGATCCCATGAGGATCTGACGGACCATGCTCTATTGATGTGGGCCTGCTAGAATACTAGATAAAAGCTGGTCTATCGGATCCCACTGGACTGAATTTAAGTCCATTGTATCGGTAGCTTAAGTCATAGAACAAAAATGCTTCATCTACCATGGAATATGTCTCAAAGATATTATTTGTCTTTCCTTAATTTCTAGGGTTGCTAATCGTGAAGAGTTAAAACCTTTCTGGAATGAGTTGAGACGGAAAAAAACAGGTATGTGTTTTTTTATGGCAATTTTCTTTTGTTAGTTAGTGATGTATGTGATCTTTGTCCCGTATTTATATAACAATGTCTTATGAGCATAAAGAGGTCAAATTTATATAACAATGTCTTATGAGCATAAAGAGGTCAAATTATGACCTCTGGGTGAATTTTTTTGCTTTAAAAAATTAATATAGGTTGTTATTGTATACTCTCTCTCTAGAAACACTCTCATTGTCAGAATCTCCATTTTGGTGTTAGTGTTTGGCTCTTGACACACCATTTTTTCTTCTAGGGTGGGTTTTACTCTTTTCACCACTGTGTATTTCGTTCGAGGTATCACTCTGTATGAATATACTCTATCTATTTCCATAACCCAGTTTCATTTGGGTCTTTGAAGTTTTTGTATGAATGATCTCTGTATTGGAGTTTCATTTCTGGGTGTTTTTCTTTTTGTTTCATAATCTCTGTAACATGTTTTTGTTGTGTTTATATAAATAATAAGTGGGTTTTTAGTTTTGGTGGTTGGGTTTTGAGTTTGATCTTTGTTTGTTGTTTTGGGTTTGATTATTGTAACATATAAACAAATGGGTTTTGAGTTTGATCTTTGTTTCATTTCTGGGTGTTTCCTATTTTTGTTTTCGAAAATACACCTTTTAATGATCTTAATGGAAGTATCATCAATCAAGATTTATATTGTCTTATTGTTTTTCTTGAAAAAAATAAACATTTTGTTATTTGACATCGCACCCATAGAAAAAGAAAAAAAATTGGATCCATCATTGATTACTCTGGGGTATGCTTATTTTGTATAAGCATCTTTTTTGGCATCATTGATTATGAATTTTCAGCCTATAAGACTTCCATCAACATCATGTGTTATGTGTTTTGGATTTTTGCAATCTCACTAGATTGGATTATGCTTATTCTGGATATGTATTGTGTGTTTTTTTTTTTTAATTTTAATTTTAAGCATCATTATACCATGGATTAATCTTATTCTATCTATAATTTACGATGTTTTAGCCTACAAGGCATTTTCAAAATCATGTGTTTTGGATTTTTTCCCGTGGAAAGTATATTTTGACTTTTCTTTAGTGTCATTACACTGGATTATGCTTATTCTGTCGCGGGTCTAAGATATTTTCAGCCTTGAAAAAGTGCTTTCCTGCTACTATGTGGTGGATTTAAAGTATTCTTTTGGGAAGCAGCCTCTCTTGCAACTTTTTGTCATCTTGGTTTTCTTTGAGCTTCCTTGGTCATCAATGGATAGTTTGTTCTTGAATCTGCGGTCTATGGTGGTCTTTAACTTTTATGTCTACACTATGAGGGTGTATGGGCTTCACTAATAATATCTAACTAATCGAATGATTGTTGTTTGTCAAAAAAAGGAGGATATATATTTTCTGAATGTATTTATTTATCAATGAGTTCTTAACTTGTTCCATGACCAAGATTATCTGGTTCCAAAACCTTATCTAAATTGGGGATATTTATGTTACTTAGATTATTATAATGGATATGAGATATGTGTCAGGGACTTTTGGTTGACATGTGTCTAAAGAAACGCATCCTAAGATTTTGTTTATTGCATTACCATTTGAAAATTAGTGAAATACTTGTATTATGCACTATGTTAAATAGAGAGAGTATTGTACTCTACTAGATAAGAATCTTATACTAGTATAAAATAGTGTCCATGTTTCCTATTTGGGGATTTGACATGTGTATTCTATGCAATGTCTTGTATCTGCTAAATGTTCAAGTTGATTATGGCTTTCTAACATTTTAACTAAGTTCTATCTTCAATTTGTTGGGTGTTAAATATTGTTGATGAGTTTCTTCTTAGTACTCATTATTTGTTTGCCTTTGTGGTGTCCAGTCCCAGTTGAGCATAATGTTTTTGTATTTGTATCGTTCTGGTGCCATCATTGTTATATAGCCTTTTTCGTTTTTGTGATTGCCATGGGCATAGTTGCTTGTGCATTGTGCCCTGTTTCATCCACATTATTTGGGAGATTATGGTTAGAAAGGCCTCCTTTTGTGTATATTTGGAGATGTAAAGCCTTAAAATTATGTGTAGGAAGTTCACGCATATTTATTCATTCTTCTCGTAGCCTTATCAAGTATATTCCTGCCCCCTCTAGCATTTCTTGCCTAGGGAGACAAATCCACTTGTCCTCTGCACAACCACCTTATGTGACCTACGAGGCTCTTATCCTGTTGCCAACCCAAAGGGAATATGATCTCTAATTGTTTACCTACATTGTTGTGCATTCCCCAGTTACTTGTGTAACTCGTGTTGACATGACACTGTACGTGTATTGTGTGGGATACAAGCTCACAAACCCAGTTGGATTCGGGACCTTACTTGCGATGGTTATGAGATCAATTACACTTTGGCACAGTTTTAGCGGTTTTGACATCTATTCAATTTAGGGTTTGAACACCGAGAGAATTTATGGTTCTTTTAAGTGCACTGCTGTTATTTAGTGTTCTGAAGTTTTCTACAGCTCTTTCCTGATGTTGCTTCGTATCACAACGATTCTTTTACGAATTTCATTCCTTCTTGTAATTATTTTGAACTGCTGTTGCATTATGGTGTCAGAGAGTATAACTTCTCTGATAGGTCATTAATGTTGTATAATTTATGGCTACTCGGTAATTGTTTATCAACTATAATTTCCTGGGGCACTTGATGATGTTTGTTTCCATATATATGATTTTCCTTTGGGTAGGATTGGTAATGGATCAACAAGATGGAAACAGGGCACTGGAATCTTTTCCACCTCCCCCACCTATTCCCCCCCCCCACACACATACACCTCATTTCCGGGTTTTCTTTTTATTGTTTCATAATCTCTGTTTTTGTTGATGTATAAATCATGTGGGTTTTGTATTTTGGTTTTTGAGTTTGATCTTTGTTTGATGTTTTAGATTCTGTATATTCACTTTTGATGATCGTTGCTTACTTTTTTTTATCTCTTCTGGTTTTTTATTTTTCTTAGCATCATTATGCTTATTTTGTGGTGTTTTGGGTCTATGATGTATGGATTTTCAGTCCATGAGGCCTTCTCTTTTATTTATTTTTATTTTTTCGTATTTTTGTTTATTATATATATATATTGTTTCATTTTGGACTATTCCATTATGTATTTATATCTAACTAGTTATATGACTGTTGTATTATTAAGTTTTTGACCTTTGTATATTGTTACTAGTCAGTGCAAGAAAAAGGAGTTCGTCAAAGAGAGCCAAGCCTTCAAGTTGCGCCGACGAGGAGGAGGATAAGAGGTAAAGAACAAGGTATATAAATTTTGTTAGCCATATAAGCAGCTACTATATATTTACCGAGTTGTTGTAATGGTTTTGAGATCAATTACACTTTGGCACAGTTTGTGGTTTTGACACCCATTCAGGGTTTGAACACCTCACGTGGAGACAATAAAAAAGGAGGCTGAAACTTTTTACTTCGCAGGGCAGCTCCTTTTTTCAAATAGAACTTCTTCAACCCACTTGGCGAATGTCTAAAAATCATCTGACTTGTGAACTTCAGTGTTTCCATAATGTATGTGGGTCTTTTACAAATTTGTGCTGCCCTTTTTCCTATAAGACATGCTTCTTCCCATTGTCATCCACTTTCACAGAAACCAAATTCCTCCCCTTGTCCTCCACGTTTTCCTCTAAGACAGGCTTCTTCCCCTTGTCATCTACTTTCACATAAACATGTTTTTTTTCCTTTGTCATCCATGTCCTCCACTTTTTCCTTGCCCTTCACTTTCACAAAAAACAACCAAGTTTTTTATTATAGTGACTGTTTTAACATATATTACGTGTTACAGCAATACTGGAAAAACACTGTATACTGATGACAGTCCGAGAAAGGTTGTAATTTTTGATGTGAAATCCCTCTTTGTGTACATACAATATCCTATTAAGTACCCCTCTAAATAGAAAAAAAAAAAATCCAATATTAACAAAAAACATTTTGAAACATATAATTTACTACTTAGTGAAAAATATGAAGGTGACCTTATGATATCTTGACCGTTCTGGCTATGTCTTCTGACGGTTCTCCCAGCTTCATGACTCTTGGACTACGCTTGTGTCGAAGCTCAACCAATGGTCTATTAAAATACCATAACTCTTGTAGGCTGAGACCTTACTTTCTTTTGACATTGCATTACATTTCATGAGATTTTCATGGGACAGCCTTGAATTAGTGCTGAAATCTAAAGGTAGTGTGTGTTGGAATGGAACGAGTATGTACTTAGATTTGGATTCATCCAAAGCATGTGCAGTTTGAAACTGTTGTCCTTTTTTTTGGGAGGGGTCACCTCCCACGCATATCCTGACATGTGTATGGTTTCCTTTACTCTCTCTTTTGGTATCTCAATTGCTATAGCTTTCTCTTTTGGTATCTCTTCTGTTGGTATCTCTGTTTTCCTGAAAAAGGGAAAAATTATTTTTAATGTTGTTTGAAGAAATTGTGAGAAATTCAAATTGTGACTTTTACAATAAAATTAATTATAATTTACGTGTAACTACCATAATCTTTAGGCGATCTCCAAATTACATTAATTTATATACCTTGTTATTTTCCTCTTATCCTCCTCCTGGTCGTCGCCGCAACCTAAAGGCCTGGGTTTTTTGACGAACTCATTCTTGCACTTACGAACTCAAAAAACTCATTGTATTATTAAGTTTTTGACCTTCGTATATTGTTACTAGTCAGTGCAAGAATGAGTTCGTCAAAAAAGCCAGGACTTTAGGTTGCGGCGACGACCTGGAGGAGGATAAGAGGAAAAGAACAAAATGGCCAAGACATCATCAGGTCAATGACATATTTTCCACTTATTAAATTATAGGATTTGAAATGCTTTTTTTGTTGATATTTGATTTTTTTTTTCCTTATTTAGAGGGGTGCTGAATGCAATACTGTACTTGCATAAAGAAGGGTTCCATATGGGAGACAACTGGGTTGTTTTTGTGCAAGGGCAGAAAGTGAAGGAGAAGGAAATGGAGGAGGAAAAAGTTGACATGGATGACAAGGGGAAGACGCCTATGCTAGAGGAAAAAGTAGTCCGGGGAAAGAGTTTGGTCTCTGTGGATGACAAGGGCAACAAGCCTGTCTTGGAGAAAAAAATGGACAAAAGGGAAAAGTTTAGTTTCTATGAAAGTGTATGAGAAGGGAAAGAAGGAGGAAATAGGGGAGCATGAATTTGAAAAAGTCCATAAGGTCAAGGTACTAACTCATATCGAATATGGAAGCACTCAAGTTCACAAGAAAAATGATTTTAAGAAGTTCGCCAAGTGGATTAAACAAGTTTTATTTGACAAAAACAGGCTGCCTCGCGAAGTTCAAAGCTTACCTCTTGAACAATCCGGTTGTAATCAGGTAGCTATAAATTATTATAATACACTTTGTTTTAATTAATTTTTTTATTATACTGACTATTTTAACATATTTTACAGCAAAACGAGGTGTTAAGAAAAACATTGTATCCTGATGACACCCCGTGAGCGGTTATATTTTTGCGCAGAGGGCGTGTTTCACTTTGGACAGAAATGTGATTGTACGAGTAAAGCTCTACTATCAGAAAGATGCATTACGAGTTCCTGCGGAATGCAATGCTGCATATGTTAAAACTATCTCCAAGTGAGATAAAAGAAATTGCATCAACTGAACCAGATAGGTATTCGAATAAAATCATGATTTTTATATTTTACATGTTTATTTTAGAAACAGTCTAATTATTTTTTCCCTTGTCATCATGTTTAAATTTCAGCACAAGGATGAAGATATAAAATATATGCTCATACGCCTTCCCAGATTCAATTTACAGACCTCTTATTTATGTAAATTGTTGAAGCCTGTAAATTGAATCTGGGAAGGCACATGATATGATGTTTTCCGCATATTTTATAGCTTCATCCTTGTGCTGAAATTTAAACATGATGACAAGGGAAAAATTAATTAGACTGTTTCTAAAGTAAACATGTAAAATATAAAAATCATGAGTTTATTCGAATACCGGTTCAGCTGATGCAATTTCTTTTATCTCACTTGGAGATAGTTTTAACATATGCAGGATTGCATTCCGCAGAAACTCGTAATGCGATTCAGCATCTTTATGATAGTGGCCATTCTTAAAATCAAAAACCTTCTGTAAGGGTGTTGGTAGAGCTTTATTCGTTCAATCACATTTATGTCCAAAGTGAAACAAGCCCTCGGCGCACAACCCGACTTGCAATTACTGAGCCACCCCCACACCCCAAGCCCATTTTTTTTTCCAGAATTATAGGATACCAAAAAATATAACCGTTCACGGGGTGTCAAAACACCTCGTTTTGCTGTAAAATATGTTAAAATAGTCAGTATAATAAAAAAATTAATTAAAACAAAGTGTATTATAATAATTTATAGCTACCTGATTACAACCGGATTGTTCAAGAGGTCAATGAAGCTTTGAACTTCGCGAGGCAGTCTGTTTTTGTCAAATAAAACTTGTTTAATCCCCTTGGTGAACTTTTTAAAATCATTTTTTTTGTGAACTTGAGTACTTCCATATTCGATATGAGTTAGTACCTTGACCTTGTGGACTTTTTCAAATTCATGCTCCCGTATTTCCTCCTTCTTTCCCTTCTCATACACTTTCATAGAAACTAAACTTTAACCTTTGTCCAGTTTTTTTTCTCCAATTGTTGCCCTTGTCATCCACAGAGACCATGTCTTGGCCATTTTTGTTCTTTTCCTCTTATCCTCCTGATCGTCGCCGCAACCTAAAGTCCTGGCTTTTTTGACGAACTCATTCTTGCACTGACTAGTAACAATATACAAAGGTCAAAAGCTTAATAATACAATGAGTTTTTTGAAGAGACATCTGTAGGCTTTGACAATGAAATTTTTGGGGTGGTAGGAGTTCGGGATGCCCTACGGTTTACTTACGGATTTGAAAGCGTACCCAATGGGCTATCCTTGACGGTTAGGAGGGTCACCTTGAAGACGCAACAGTGGCAATAGGTAACCGTGACATGTCTATGTATGCAACCTAAGGGCATCCATCTACCTACGCTTGAAGTGTTTCTTTGGTCAAATTTTGTTGGTGTTTGATCTCCGAAGTTTTCGATCTCTATGAGTTTATGAATCTTTTCATAAGACTTCAAGACAACCATTAATGACCAATTATATTGTAAATCCTTCTTCTTTTTTTGCTTATTTGTTTATTTATTTTTCAGTTTTGGTGATTATACAATAGCTTGTACAGTGTTCTTGCAGCTTAGAAGATGGAGTTGTAAAAAAATGCTTATTTTATATAGTTTATGTCTATTATACAAAACAACTAGTCTGAATAATAGTGACTTCTCTTTGAATGTTCTTGATAAAATCTTTCATATTTTAGATTGGATATATCAGTATAACCGGATTGATCTTACATCCAAAAAATCATTGCTGAATGCACGGTTCTTTTAGTTGATTGATTCTGCTTATTAAATTAAAAATCACTGCTAAAAGTATTAATTTTTTTTAAGAATATTAATAATCAAATATTTAATTTAAAAGTTAAAAGTTTAAATAATATTAAATTTTTTAATTTTTTTAATAGATTTACCCTTTAATTGTTTTTCATAAATTTGAGTTATATATTGGGATATTAGATTAAATTTTATAGCTTTTGGGCATTTTTCAATTATTATTTTAACTTAATAGAATCATAATGGAAGAAAATACAAACAAACCTCATCTAAATTGGGGATATTTATGTTGCATAGATTATTATACTAAGACACGTGTCTACAGAAACGCATTCTAAGCGATTGTTTATTGTATCGCTACTTGAAAAATAGTGAAATACTTGTATTATGAACTATGTTAAATAGAGAGAGGGTCGGTTGCGCAGATTTGAGATTGCATTGGAGTTGCAATTCTATGGAATTATAATTCCATTAATGAAATTTTAAATATATTGTTCGGCTAAGTTATAGAATTCAAGTGTAATTGAATTTCAATCACAAACCCAATTTGAATGTGAATTTCAATTCAAACCCAATTTGAATGTATAATATCCTAAATATTGAATTAAATTAGATAATATGGATAGATTGAAGTATGTAAATATAAGTATGACACAATATATATATGTGTATATATATGTTTGTATATATAGGCGTGTGGATATATATGGATATATGTTTGTATATATATAGACATATGTATATATATATAGGTTTTTGTAAATATATATGTAAGTTTGTAATTGTGAAAACTTAGTTGATAGAGAGAGATAATTTATTGGGTTAAAGACTTGGAGAAGATTTAGAATTGAAAATTATAACTTTTCATGTGAAATTCAAATTATGGAATTGGTAGATTTGGAATTGGAATCCAAATCATTTTTGAGCAAACGAATAATAGAATCTTTAAAATTAGAATGCAATTACAAATTCAGACCCAAAACGGTGCAACCGATCGGACCCAAAGTAACATTCGTTTTTCAGATGAAGATAAGTAGATATAATTGTGATATAATACCAAAGAACGAAGTTGAACCGTACGACACGATTGTTATCTTTTCTGATTTTTTTCATACTGGCAAAGCTTCCATTTAACGGAATCTGCAAAACCAACATTATAATTCTGGATTTAATATATACATATTTCATCATGCCAAGGATTGAAGAGGATATTTCAACATTATGCTTCTTTTTTTTGTGATTTTATTTAAAAATAATTCAAATGGTAGTATTGCTTACACAATATACCAAGTACTAACATCACATAAAAGGAAACTTGATATATATTATGTATACATATATATATATATATATATATATACACAAATACATTAAAAATGATACAAAATACATCCAAGTTCACAAAAACGTTGTAACGGAGGATATCTCAATTGTGAATTTTTTTAAATCATGCACAAAGTGCTCAAAGTATTGTGATACACAACCTTTTGTAATATAAAGTCATAAAGTTGGAGTTTTTATGATTTTTAGTGATTTTTCAAATATCATCTAAGATAGATAATATCCTATTCATTAAATTTTGAGTTAATTTTTTTTTTTTAAAAATATATACTTATAGTTTTTGTATATTAAGGAATAAAAAAAAACTCAATTATGTTGTGCGGATAACCAATTCTACATGCAAATACACACACACATAACACAAGATATTATAGTGGTTCCCCAAAAATACGGGTACGTCCACTTTGAGAGTCGTTTCAATAATTTCGGTTGAAAACAAATGGTGTTCGGGAGGAGGATACGACAACCGGTATCGACTCGACTCAACCGTACACACTCTCACTCACACACAGAAACTCACAAGGTTTCTATCTCTCGTGTATCACTCCCTCACGTGTATATCTCTCTGTATATTACAACATATATATCACTCACAGATATAGTTTATGTTTTTCTACCACTACTTATTACTACACATATCTGCCATATATATATATAGGCAGATGAAAGAAACAAACATCAAAATGACAACCTTGTTTGCGCTGGCAGTTGCGTGAACAAAATGTTCACGTATGAAGATGGTGATGGTTGCTATGAAGATATGTTTGAGTGATGCATGTGCATACGTATGGAAAAACTGTCAATTCTCCCCCTTCCATACAAATCGGAGAAGAACGTTTCCCGCTGCGCTTCAGTTGATGTCCATCCGAGCTATGTCTCTGCATAACTCCAGTTTATCTCGAGTAACAACTTTAGTCAACATATCCGCAGGGTTCTTGTTTGTATGGATCTTAACAATCTTCAGTAATTGTTGTTCCATCACTTCGCGTATCCAGTGATAGCGAATGTCAATATGCTTCGTACGGGAATGGTACATTGCATTCTTGCTCAAGTCTAGAGCACTCTGACTGTCACAATGTACTCTGTATTCTTTCTGAATAATACCCAGTTCTTGGAGAAACCGCTTCACCCACAACATTTCCTTTCCAGCTTCCGCTGCAGCAATGTATTCTGCTTCTGTTGTAGATAAGGCAACACACTTCTGCAATTTGGATTGCCAGGACACGGCTCCCCCTGCAAAAGTAAAGAGAAATCCTGAAGTAGATTTCCTGCTGTCAATGTCGCCGGCCATATCTGAATCTGTATAGCCTTCCAAGATTGGTTCTGCTCCCCCATAGTATAAGCATAGTTTTGATGTACTCTTCAGGTACCTCAGAATCCACTTGACTGCTTCCCAATGGTCTTTGCCTGGATTCGAGAGAAATCTGCTCACAACGCCTACAGCGTGAGCTATATCTGGTCTGGTGCAGACCATTGCATACATTAAACTTCCAACCACTGAAGAGTAAGGAATTGATTCCATCTCTTCCTTTTCTTTCTTAGAAGAGGGACACGATCTCTTGCTCAGATTGAAGTGATTAGCCAGCGGAGTACTGACTGGCTTGGCATTTCCCATGTTGAACTTTGCAATCACCTGTTCAACATACTTCTCTTGTGACAACCACAATTTCTTGGCTTTCCTGTCACGCACAATCTTCATGCCCAATATCTGTTGAGATGGGCCTAGATCCTTCATATCAAAGGACTTGGACAGATCTTGCTTCAGCTTGCTAATCATATTAGCATACTGTCCAACTATCAACATGTCGTCAACATACAGCAATAGAATAACGAAATTACCATCCGGGAATTTCTGAATGTAGACGCATTGATCTGCAGAAGTTCTCTTGTACCCATGACCCACCATGAATGAGTCGAACTTGATGTACCATTGCCTCGGAGCTTGCTTGAGGCCGTAGAGACTCTTCTTCAGTTTGCAGACCATATGTTCTTTGCCTGTAACATGAAAACCTTCTGCCTGGTCCATGTATATTTCCTCATGTAGATCTCCATGGAGGAATGCTGTCTTGACGTCCATCTGTTCAAGCTCAAGATTCAGACTAGCTGTCAATCCGAGTATCACTCGAATTGAGGTCATTTTCACAACTGGTGAAAAGATCTCGTCAAAGTCAATGCCTTTCTTTTGCTGGAATCCTTTGACGACCAATCGGGCTTTGTGCTTTATCGCCTTTCCGTTGGAATCTTTCTTTAGCTTGAACACCCATCTGTTCTTCAATGCTTTCTTGCCTTTCGGAAGTCTCACCAAATCGTAAGTTTGGTTCTTCTGCAAGGAACTCATCTCTTCTTGCATAGCTTCTACCCATTTACCTTTGTTTGTATGGGTAGTTACTTCCTGAAAGCATTCTGGCTCTCCTTCATCAGTAAGCAAAATGTAGTCTGACTCCGGATATCTCGTCGACGGAATCAGAGGTCGGCCTCTTTCAGATCTTCTTGTCTGAGGCTCTGGAGGAGCTACTTCTGGTTCTGTAGCTTCTGGTGGAGGGGTTAGTGGCTCCCCCTGCTCAACACCTTCAAGTTCCTCCTCTGCTTCTGGAATTTCATCCAGCAGTTCTTCATTTTCGGGGATGAACTGTACTGGTACAGGATCTGGGATGATATTTGTAACACTGGAACTCGCACCACTAGGCTCTGTGGTTTCTTCAGTGTCTTTGTATGTCTGGTTCTCTTGGAACACAACATCCCTGTTTCTGATGACTTTCTTGGCTTCTGGATCCCATAATCTGTATCCAAATTCTTCGTCTCCATATCCGATAAAGATGCATGGAGTTGATTTTAGATCGAGCTTCTGTCTTTGCTCCTTGGATACATGTGCAAATGCCTTGCACCCAAATACTCTCAGGTGAGAATATGAGGGATCTCTTCCAGTCCATACCTTTTCTGGTACTTCGAACTGGAGCGGTACTGATGGTGATCTGTTGATCAGGTAAACAGCAGCTCTAACGGCTTCACCCCAAAATGGCTTTGACAACTTAGCCATACTGATCATACTTCTGGCTCTATCCATAATGGTCCGATTCATTCTTTCGGCTACACCATTATGTTGCGGGGTACGTGGGACCGTCTTCTCATGTCGGATACCGCGTTCAACGCAATATGCTCGGAACTCATTGGAAGTGTACTCGCCTCCATTATCTGATCGGAGGCACTTCAGCTTCTTTCCAGTTTCCCGCTCAACCATGGCGTGGAATGCTTTGAAGTAATCGAGTACCTGGTCTTTTGTTTTTAGAAAATATACCCACACCTTTCGTGAAGCATCATCAATGAAGGTGAGAAAATATTTGCTACCGCCTAAATAATCAACTTCTAAAGGACCACACACATCAGTGTGAATCAAACTCAACAACTCCGATCTTTTGTTGGAGGTTGAGTTGAAAGAGACTCTATGTTGCTTTCCAAATAAACAGTGATCACAAGGGTTTAATTGAATACCTTTTGATACTGTGATTAGCTTCTTCCGAGCTAATGTAAGCAACCCTTTCTCTCCCATGTGACCGAGTCTTTTGTGCCACAAATTTGGTGAAGTCGCATCTTCAACTGCATTGAGACTGTCTGAAATCACCTTCACATGGGTAGTGTATAAAGTGCCGTGTATCTTTCCTCGGGCAACAATCATGGCTCCTTTTGTCAGCTTCCAGATGCCATTGCTGAAGTAGTTGCTGTAACCTTCACGGTTTAAGGTTGTACCTGAAATAAGATTGAGACGCAGATCTGGCACATGTCTCACATCTTTTAAGACCATACTGCAACCAATATCGGTCATGATCTGAATATCACCGATACCCACAATCTTTGAGAAACTTGTATTTCCCATTCGCACTGTACCAAAGTCTCCTGCTTTGTACGTGGTGAAGAAATCACTGTGGGGAGTGGCGTGATAAGATGCTGCGGTGTCAATCACCCACTCGGCTTCATTGCTTCCAGCGTGAAGACATACCTCTTCATCGACTGAGCATATAGTGATATCTCCTGCAACAGTGACCAGTGTATTGTCATCTTCATTCTGTGGCTGGTGGTTGCTTTGACCTTGCTCCCTTTGGAGTTTGCGGCAATTCTTTTTCAAATGTCCCGCAATACCACAATGATAACAAACATAGTTACCCTTTTGTGGATTTTTGTCGTTGCTGGTTCGGCCGCGGTTTTGAGACCGCCCTCTACTTCTGCCTCTGCTTTTGCCTCTACCAGTTCCGTAAGATCGTCCGTGACCTTCGGTGACAAACGCATGTGTTTGATTCATGCCGGTTTCCTTTCTTCGGCTTCTTCACTGAATATGGCATCCTTGACTGTAGCCATACTGAGTTTGGGGGCTGAGTTACCGAGGGAGACCACTAGTGTCTCCCAATTGGGAGGTAGGGAACTGAGCAGAAGTAGTGCCTGAGTTTCATCGCCAATATTTAACTCTACAGATGCAAACTGGTTCACCAGGCTCTGAAACTCGCTGGTGTGTTCGGCTGTAGAAGCTCCGTTCTTCAGCTTCAAGTTGACTAGACGCATCATAAGAAACGCTTTGTTTCGAGCTGTCTTGGCTTGATACATATCCTCGAGCTTCTTCCAGAGCTCGTAGGCATTGGTCTCTTGAGCAACATGGTGGAAGACACTGTGGTCAATCCACTGTCTGATTTGGCCAATCGTCTTTCTGTGCATTTTGGTCCAATCTCTCTCTGCAATTAACGTCGGCTTTTCGCCTTCGTTTTCTAACGGGTCTGCCAAATCCTTGCAATTTAGCAGATCCTCCATATGGGGTTTCCATATGGAGTAGTTTGACGCCGATAATTTAATCATGGCACCGGATCCTGAATCTTCCATCGAACCAGATCAAATGTAAGCTCTCCTTGGCTTGTTTGATATGTTCGGAGTAGAAACACGCAAAACGGAGTATACCGTTGCGTCCGGAACGGTCGAAAACCTTAAGATCGCCTCTGACTGCGCTCAAATCCGAGTTCGGATGAGTCCGGAACAGTCGAAACACTGGCGAGGGGCAAAACTGTAATTTTGCAAAGCTTAGGGGCAAAAATGTATTTTCCCAAAGATCAGGGGCAAAACTGTAATTTTGTAAAGATGTGGGGCAAACTGTAATTTTTGCAAAGATGTGGGGGCAAAACTGTAATTTTGCAAAGTATAGGGACAAAACTATAATGTGGCAAAACTGAGGGGCCAAAGTATAATTTGTTCAAACTTTCGTGCGTGAAAGCGCGTGCTGCGCGTGGGGTTCACGCGAGTTGCAGAGCGGCGGCGCGTGAAGCGCGTGGTGCGCGTGGTCCTCAAGCGCTCTGAAGGTTGAAGGCGCGTGGGGCGCGTGACACCGAGCCCTTACACGCGCGGACCTTCAGGTGGCGCGTGGAGGCGCGTCCGGCGGTGTTTCGGGCTGTTCTCGACGGGGATGTTATCCTTCGGAGATGGGTCAGCCAAATATGTGGGTGGTGTGATGAGTTGCGTGGAATTGTGGTTCGAAATAGAGGATGAAGAATCGACTCTGTTTTTCGAAGAACGGCTCTGATACCACTTTGTTGTGCGGATAACCAATTCTACATGCAAATACACACACACATAACACAAGATATTATAGTGGTTCCCCAAAAATACGGGTACGTCCACTTTGAGAGTCGTTTCAATAATTTCGGTTGAAAACAAATGGTGTTCGGGAGGAGGATACGACAACCGGTATCGACTCGACTCAACCGTACACACTCTCACTCACACACAGAAACTCACAAGGTTTCTATCTCTCGTGTATCACTCCCTCACGTGTATATCTCTTTGTATATTACAACATATATATCACTCACAAATATAGTTTCTGTTTTTCTACCACTACTTATTACTACACATATCTGCCATATATATATATAGGCAGATGAAAGAAACAAACATCAAAATGACAACCTTGTTTGCGCTGGCAGTTGCGTGAACAAAATGTTCACGTATGAAGATGGTGATGGTTGCTATGAAGATATGTTTGAGTGATGCATGTGCATACATATGGAAAAACTGTCAAATTATAGAATAAATGAAGATTCATGCCTTATTTGTATGACTTATGAGACTATGAAATTAGTATTATGTTAATTTAATTTTGTGAAAAAATAGTTAGAATAGGGAACACAGATCCTTTCTAGCGTAATTTCTCTCATGAGTTGTCTAGAGTTCTATCCAAAGGTGGATAAAAATTCACGTTATCTTAAAATTTTAATTGCATTAAAATTCAAACTGTACGAGAATATTTTTGTAATTGTAAGATATATGAATTATAATGTGGATGTTTTAACTCAGGAGGGGAATGAAAGAACGAATTTTTAGCTTTCTATTTTATTAGAAGTACATAAATAAAATTATTATTTGATAGTGCTGGAAGATAAGGAAATGATAATAATTTTTTTTTAACTAAAATGATTACAAGTAATGAATAATAATAATAATAAAGCCTAAGGGCCCGTTTGGAAACTTGGTTTTGGTCTTGGTCTTGTGATTTTGGTTTTGGTGGTCTTGGGTGATTTTAGGTAAATCTAAAACCATTATATAATGTTTGGTAAGGAGTTGATTTTGGTATAATTATATATATATACTAATATGTATTAAAAATATATAAATATGAAAAATATATATATAAATTTGGAAAAAAAATATTAAAATGAATATATATATAATTAAAAAATATTTAAAATTCCCGAAAAATAAATTTTTTCCCGAAAAATAATTTTTTTCCGAACAAATAATTTTTTTTCCGAAAAATTAATTTTTTTCCGAAAATTAATTTTTTCCCGAAAATTAATTTCTTTTCCGAAAAAATAATTTTTTTCCAAAAAATATTTTTTTCAAAATATAAATTTTGAAAAATACTTTTCCGAAAATTTATTATGTCCCAAAATCGAAATTTTATTATGTCCCAAAATATAAAATTATGTCCTAAATATAATTTTTTTCCAAATATTATATATTATGTTTTTTAAAATAATTTCTATTTTCGGCCATATATATATATATATATATGTATAGAAAGAGAGAGAGAAAAGTCAAAATTAGTAGGCCAAAAACCATGATTTTAGTGGTTGGTTTTAAAAAACCCAAAAACCAAATCCAAAACCCACCAACCAAACATGGTTTGGTCTTGAAATTAAAGACCAAGACCAAAACCGGCTTCCCAAACGGTTAGGTAAACAAAAGTGGAACAGGAATAGAAACAAAGTACTATTGATCTTATCTTGACTCTGGAGAGTGATTTTAGCATTTTATAGTACTTCTTTCTATGTTTTGCAAACATATACATATATATGTATATATAGATATATAAAGGAAAAATTAAGGATTTAACAATAAAATGAGATATAATTACAAATTTAACGATAGATAAATTTCATTTACAAGTAATGACGAAAGTAAAAATTTATTTACAAATTACACAATTTGACCATAATATCCTTTAAAATCATCTTAATTTACTAAATTACCATAATATTATCAATTTAGCTAATTAAGTATAATATATTTTGAGACCAACATACCCTTAATTGATTAATAGAGAATTACTAAAATATCCAAGATATTTTTTCATCACTTCCTCTCCATCTCCAGCATCAAGCCGAATCTCTCTCATCCATGTTAGTTTTGATTTTTTTTTATTAATTTATCTTTCTCTCTTCTCATCACCCCAAACCCTAGCCCTAGCCCTAACCCTAGCCCAAACTTATTCTCCATCACCTATGATAACCCTAACTTAAACTTTAACTTCCAAGAACTATAATGTTTTTCCATTGTATTTTTTTTTTTTATCTAAGGTAATTGCTTTTCAAATTTAATTCTATGTGTGAAATTATGATTCACTAAGTTATTTTAAAGTTGTTTAAAAGTTATTTCACGATGTTAAAATTACATTTCAAGGTCTCAGAATTTCATTTTACTATATCAAAATAAAATTTTAAGCTATCAGAATGTTATTTCATGGTGTAAAAATTAGTTTCCATGGTGTCCGAAATTTATATCACCATCTCAAAATTTAATTTTCAAGGTGTTAGAATTTTATTTCACCTTGTCAAAATTATTTTTCAACGTGTCCGAATTTAATTTTATCATGTCAAAATTACTTTTCAAGGTGTCTAAGTTTTATCTCATCATGTCGAAATAAATTTTCAAGGTGTCCAAAGTTTATTTCATGATGTCAAAAAAACTTTTCAAGATGTCTTCATTTTATTTCATCATGTCAAAATAATTTTTTAAGGTGTTCGAAATTGATTTCACGATGTCAAAATTAATTTTCAAGATGTCCAAATTTTATTATACCACGTCTAAATAAAATTTCAAGTTGTTCGAATTTCATTTCACCATGTCAAAATTAATTTTCAAGGTGTCCGAATCTCATTTCACCATGTCAAAATTATTTTTCAGTGTCTAAATGGCATTTCAATATTTTAAAATTACTTTTCAAGTTGTTCGAATTTCATTTCACCATATCAAAATTAACTTTTTAAAATTACTTTTCACGAAGTCCAAATTTCATTTTACTCTGTCAAAATTTATTTCAAGTGTAAATAAACAATTTGAAAAGGTTTGATTCACCATGTCAGAATTAATTTATCAAAATTACTTTTCAAGGTACTCAAATTCCATTTTAACATTGTCAAAAATCCTTTTGAAGGTATTCGAATTCTATTTCATGTCAAAATTAAGTCGTCAAAATTACTTTTTAAGGTGACCGAATTGACGTGTGAAATCTAGTATTCAACCAAAAAAAAAAAAAAAACCTTTGTCAATCATTATAAAAGAAATTAAAAAATAATAATTTCAAGTTTTTTACCAAGGAAAAAAAAAAAAACTCTTGGGCGCATCACCGACACTTTCATTGTCCCATTTTTCATCACACTTTTAATTCAACCAACCATCAGTACAAAACTAGCGCATTTCCCATTTTTTTCCTCCTCTATCTTGAATCAGAGGAAATCGAATTTAAATGGGGTCACCCATGATGCTTGGTTCAAGCTTTGCGTTGTTTCTTGCACTTCGTTTCAATGCGGTCTCTTGTACTTCAGTTCAATGCATCATAATTCATGAAACCAATAACAGGAATGACTAATGTATAATTGACACTTTGTAATAATATTTTTCAGAAGTGATTGGTATGATCCTAGTGGTAGATCAACGGAGCTAATATTAAGGACCGTTTGGTCAATTATTATAAAGGGTAATATAAGAACAGAATGAAATATAATTAATTATGATCAAATTGGTTAAGGATATTTTAATCATTAAAAAAATACATTTGTTATTTTTGTAATTAATTAGGGTCAAATCGTGTAATTTGTAAATAAATTTTCATGTTCGTTATTAGTTGTAAATGAAATTTATTTATCATTAAATTTGTAATTATATCTCATTTTATCATTAAATTTATAATTTTCCCATATATAAAGTTATGATGTATGCATAGTTCGCGGAAGATCGTTTGATGACAATTATGATTTTCAAATTTTAAATAACTAATACTGACGGAGCATCAACGAAATAAATATGAGCCTCATATATATGTATATAAATATATATATATATACTGAGTATACAACAGGGGAAAAAATCCTCTCACATTACCCTCACTTGATTTATGTCAAGTAAGGGGCCCACACATTAAAATTAATAAACTTTAGGGATTGTTTAGGTAGTGTATAAGTATAATTATACAATAATATACATATATGTATCAGATTATATTATATGTATAAGTGTGTATATATTCCCAAAAAATGAAATTATATTTTAATTATTTTTCCATCCCAAATTTTCCCCTCCACATCTAGGAGTGGAGAAAGAACAAAGAACTGAACTAAACCGTATTGAATCGAAACCGATGGTTTGATTCAGTTCCAAGGTGGTTTGGTTCGGTTTCGGTTCTGAAAATTTAAAAATTGAATTTTTAGGTTCGATTCAGTTTCTTAATCATATAGAACCGATCGGAAGCGGAACCGAACCGATATTTGTATTCTTATTATTTTAATTTTTTATTAATATTACATTTTTACTTATATATAATTTAAAAATTATAAGTAAATAGTTATAAGGTTATAATTTTAGGAAATGTAATTTTAAAATAATTATTTTCATTTTACTAATTATACAATTGATTTTGGGTTTGTAATAGTTGAGATATTATATTTTAGGGTATTTTACACAAAACCTCATGTCGTTCGCAAACCCCCTGACATTTAAGATTTTAATCAAATACCCCCCTCAAGCCATTTTTCATGTCAAAATGACTTAAATGCCCCTCACATAAATTACAGTTTCACCCTTCTTTTTTGAATATATTATACTTTCCCCCCTCTATAAAAAATATATATATAAAAATTCAAACAAAATATTTAAAATTTGAACAAATATATAAAATTTGAAACAATATATATATAATTCGAAACAAATATATAAATTTTGAAATATATATATATAAAATTTGTAAACTATATATTAAATTTTGAAAAAATATATAAATTTTGAAGTATATATATATAATTCAAAAAACATATATAAAATTCGAAAATATATATGTAAAATTAGAAAAACTATATAAAATTTGGAAAATATATATAAATTCAAAAAAAAATTATATATAATTCGAAACAAATATATAAAATTCAAAAAATATATATAAAATTCATAAATAATATATTAAATTTCGAAAAAATATATAAAATTTGAAAAAAATATATATTAAATTTAAAAAATATATATAAAATTCGAAAAAGTATATATATATATTTTAAATTTTGAAAAACATATATAAATTTACCGCCATAAAAATAGAAAGGAAAGAAAAAGAAAATGATGATGCTAGTATCCAAGAAGAGACAAGCAATCAGCCCACCATCTTACCTTATATTTTTTATATTTATAAGTTTGGGCTATTAACAAATAACCCCCTATACTTTTCTCACCTTACACACAACCCCCACTCCGTTAGTATTCCGTTAACAAACACCCCTTGCTCAGTGGGGTGTTTGTCAAAAATTTGAAATCATAGGGGATTGTTTGTTAATAGCCCAAACTTATATAATAAGTATACACTTTAAGCATTTATAATAAATTCAATTATTTAATTTTAAAAAATGCAAGTTCATTATTATTTAAACTCTTAGACAACAATTGTTACTATATAAACATAAAAACAAGTACTCGCGTCCATTATTTGAAATTAAGATTAATTTCTCAGTAAAATTAAGCCATTATTGTTCAAAAGTATCATAAAAAATAATTAGATGTTCTTCTTGAACAATTCATTAAGACGATATTTAGTAATAAAGTACTAAAATAATATTATTATCTTCAGTGAGTTTTGTGAACATAAAAATGAAGGACAATGAAAGTAGTGTTACAAATGGCCTTGTGGTGTATTTTCATTCCTCCCAAATTGGGAGATGTTTGGGGTTTGAGCCCTATAGGACTTATGTTGGGGTGTTTGAGTGTTTGAGTTCCTTTACATTAAAAAAATAATAATAATAAAAATTGAAAGTAGTGTTATACCACAATGACAAGAATGCCTAGAACAATAATTAATCAACATATTTATATACATTAAATTATTATTTCACAAGTATATATATGAATATATATGTTAAATTTTAATTGGGTGAATGACGCAGAACCCTCCTATGGTTTGAAAAATGTACATAAAATCCTCCTCATGGTTTCTAAACCCCCTACACTTTACAATTAGTGCAAATAGCCCCCCTCCAAGCCCTTTAAGATGCCAATTACCATCTTACCCTCAAAAGACATTTCAATCTTGTACCGGGGAGCCACTCAATCCCTAAATTGTTTCAAATTTTTTTTTTTACCCCAAAAAGTATATATTAAAAATATTTCATATGGCCCCTCCGAGTTTTTAAAAAATTCTTTTGGTAACCTAAAAAATATAATTTTACCAATACATTTATAAAACAATTCATTGTCTCCTCTAAAAGTTCAAAAACAATTCTTTCATGACTAAGAAAAATTTAAATATTACTAATAAATTTATAAAAAAATACATTGGCCCCTAGATAATATTCCTAGCTCCGTCCTTGCTTGTACCACTCTGCCTTTTATTTTTATTTTTTATTATTGTGTAGATAAGTTAATTATTATTATTATAATTATTACTATTACATAATAGAAATTTAATTAAAATAATAAAAATATGAATCATGTTATTTGAATAATTCAATCAAATTTGTTTGTGATAAAAGCGGAAAGTTAATTTTTAATCTTGTCAAGACTTCTTTAAACAATTATACTAAAAAAGTAAATTACAAACGGAAAAAAAAAATCAGACATCTTTCGGACATTAAAAATTCGGATAATGTTTGACATATATATATATATTTTTGTTAAATTTTAAAAGTGAACTACAGAAAAAAAAATCGGACATATTTCGTAGATTAAAAATTCTGATAATGTCCGAAATATTATTATTTTTTGTTAAATTTAAATAGTGAACTATAAACAAAAAAATATATATATATATTAGGACATAATCCATTCATTTATATTGCTATTTTAAAATCTTATTTTATTTATATATGTAATTTATTGTTTTCAACAAATACAACAAAGTCTTTAACTATTAAAATAATGTATACATACATATGTATATATGTATATATATATATAATTGAATGGTAAGAAACACCCACACCCACACATGAGATCCCATGGGGCTCGAACCCCTAACCTCCCCTTTTGGGAAGAAATGATGGCATGTGAAAGTCAAAAAGTGAACAAAATCTTGTCATAGGGGGTCAATCTGCACACTTTTGGAATAATAATGAGACTTATCTACACAAAATGGGGGTTTTTTTGCACAATTTTCAAATCATATGGGGGTTTTTCGCCATTCACCCAATTTTAATTGCAAAATACCATTTTGGCTCCCTAACAGTAATTCTTGGCTCCGCCTTTGTTTTCCACCTTGTGTTAATTGTTGTAAACAAATTCATTTTAAGCCCCTGAGATTATTTTCCTAGCTCCTCCCGTTGTACCAATAGTTTGAAAAGGAAGACAAAAAATTAGTGGGTGGAATAAGCTGTTACGACTTAAAACTGAAATAATCTTTTACTACTCCATCCGTCCCATATTAATTGTCCACTTTTCCAACTTTATTTGTTCCAAAATAATAGTTGTCTAGTTTGAATCCTAATACAATATAATTTTATACTTTCCTAAATTTTTCCTCTTCATTAACTTCAAAAAGCAATGGGCTCCATTAAAAACTACAAACTATGCTATATTATCAAATGGCAAAATGGAAAACACAAAATAACAAAAAAATAATTTTGAAAAGTTAGATTTAGACAACTAATTTGGGGGAGAGGAAGTAGAATTTAATGATTAGCTATTGAATTTTAACAATATATGTTACTATAAATGTCAGCCTATAAAAGTATCATGAATACTTGAATTTGTTGCATTCTTAAGGCTATAGATATCTAAACCGAAACAATTTAGTACGACTATTTACAAGTCAAGTTGAATTAGATTTCTTTTCAGAAAAAGTTTAATTATATGATAATTATTCCTTCCATTCGATGCATTTCTTTTTATCTCAAAATGGGATTAGATTCTAATCTTGTTATATCGCAAGTGATTTTACTATTATATATAGCAAAGTGTCACTACATTGTAAAAGAATTTATGAGTTTTGAAGCAAGAAGGAAGAATATTGAAAACAACAAATTGATACTTGTTTTTTTTTTTTTATTATTATTAATTGTGACAAATACTAGAGTATTTCCCCTATACATTCTATAAAATCTATAACGAAATTTTCTTTTATCATAGTTTTTTTAGGAAACTATAAATTGAAAACATAATATTTACACAATAATGTGAGACACAAATACACTAATCCAAGATCTTAGAACTTCATCATGCTCGCTATGTATTAACACATAATTAAATTTATAAATACCTTGACCTATTTAAATAGTTAACCTTTGAGAGATAATCACCATATAGCCGAGTTGCTATTTCAACATGTGCACTTAAAACAATAGCCCAACCAATCTTAGCATGCGCATGCGTTAAAGCCCTCAGACGTGATGTATTTAGGTGAACATAAAATATTGAATATGAAATTTTAGTGTTCCCTGAATTAAGGAAGTTGATGCTTAATTTGTTGCCAATGCTCAGTAGTTTCTACTGGTCAAGAAGAGGTGGGCAAGAAATAGTAGTAGTGGAGGAGGGTAATATTCCCCAATCACAACAACTCTTCAACCACAAGGTACATATCAGCCTTGTGTTTATGGCGTCATTTATCAACGGATAATTATTCCTTCGATTCGATGCAATTAAATTTATAAATACCTTGACCTATTTAAATAATTAACCTTGGAGAGATAATGACCATCTAGTTGAGTTTCTATTCCAAAAATGTGCACTTAAAACAATAGCCCAACCAACCTTTAACATGCGTTAAAGCCCTCAGACGCGATGTATTTAGGTGAACATAAAATATTGAATATGATGTACCTATTTAAAATATTGAACATAAAACCTTTAGCATGCGTTAAATTTATAAATACTTTGAACTATTTAAAGGCTAATTTTTGCTTTTCATCAAATTTAAGGTTCAATAGAGGAACACTTGACTTTTAAATAATTAAGTTGATCAAATTGCACAAACAACAATTCTGCCACCGTTAAATCTTACAAAAATGATAATTAATAATATATAATTTTTTGCGGTAAGCAATTATTAATATTTATAGGTATAAAGGAGCTTTCGTTTGGTCAATCGTTCGATAAGGCCGGGATAAACGATAGCTGGTGAACCATTGCATTCAAAGGTATTGGGTTACCTAGGGATAAATCCATGTGGTACCCCAAGCCAATATATATAGGTAATTCTCCTTATTGATTTGGGATACCATGTGAGAATTATCCCCGGGGTAACCAATAATTTTCCGCATTCAAAGAAGGCTAATTTGGTAGAACCTAATATTTGAGCTTGTTGTGATGATTCTTTTGCAGGTTAGTTTCCCAGTTTTGGAAGCGTTGCATATTCAGGGATTGGAAAGCCTCAGAGCGATATGGGACAACCAGTTATTTCTAGGTTCAGAAGCATATGATTCCTTTTGGCAGCTAAAGTCCGTTAATGTCGAATATTGTGATAAAATAGTGAATGTCATTCCACCCAATGTTGTCCCATGGTTCCATAACCTAGATGTGCTAGTAGTTACCTCATGTGATTCAGTGGTATCTATAGTTGAAGTGGCAGTTTTTGAAGATGGAACTAAGGAGATTCGCATGTTTCCCCAGTTAAAATTTTTGGAACTTGCACGTTTGCAAAAACTAAAAACTTTTTCCTACATTGAAGAAGAAGAAGGCTACGATAAGATTTTAGTGTTCCCTGAATTAAGGAATCTGTTGCTTGGAGAGTTGCCAATGCTCAGCAGTTTCTGCCATGCATGCTCAGGAGGAGGTGGACAAGAAATAGTACTAGTGGAAGAGGTGGGTAATATTCCCCAATCACAACAACTCTTCAACCACAAGGTACATATCAACCTTGTGTTTATGGCGTCTTTTTTCAACTGAATTCAATAACGGATTATTTAATTTATATGTCTTAATGGAACAAAAGTACAACTGAAAATTGAAAGGTTCTTAACATTATTGGTTTATCTTTTATGAATAATATATTTCTGCATGCGCGCAAGTTGATTTTCCTGTCTTGACGGGTTTGAGGTATGATAAAAGCATCGTAGAAGGTATTGGGCTTGACCATCTCGTAGCTGGGTCTTCCGGTAAAATAAGAATTATAGAGGTAGAAAACTACAACAACTTAGTAAATGCTAGTAGCCCAGTGCAACAGTTTGAGGTTGTTGAAGAAATCAAATTGAGCACTTGTAGTTCAGTGGAGGTTATCTTCAGCCTTGATGATGGACTTGACAAAGAAAGGCAGGTAACAGTGTCTTCTCAGATAAAACAATTGTGGCTGTGGGATCTACCAAAATTGGAGAGTATTTGGATAACCGAACCCCCCAAGGGGCTTCTGGTGTTTCACAACCTGACATCTTTGCATGTTAATAGATGCAACAAGCTGAGGTATCTATTCTCACCCTCAATAGCAAGATGTCTCACACAACTCAGAGAATTATGCATTTGGTTCTGTAGTGAGATGGAAGAAATAGTTAGAAGTGAAGGACAAGGAGAAGAAGATGACATGGACCAAATTGTGTTTCCTCAGCTACAGGCAGGGGCGGATTCAGTTCATGCCCAGTGGGGGCTTCTTTTTATTTTTTTATTTTTTTATTTTTTATTTTATTTTATTTTTATTATTATTATAGTTTTTCTCCAAAAATTTTAGATATCTAGTATTTAGCCCATTGAATTTTTTTTACCTTAAATACCACAAAATTTAGATTTCTTTACAAATAAGCCCCCACTGAAAATTTGTTTTAAACCCCATTGAAATAAATATGTCATTTATACCCCAAAAATTCAAATTTTTTTTTTTTAGCCCCCACTGACACGGATCCCTAGATCCGTCACTGGCTACAGGCATTGTCGTTTTATGACCTACAAAACCTGACATGTTTTAGTCGGAAAACTAATGCATTTTATTTCCCATCCTTGAAGATTGTTGAACTGATGGAATGTCCCAAAGTGGAGACTTTCACTTTCGGACGCATAAGCACACCTGTTATAAGAGACTTGTGGATAAATGGTGTGTGGCGAAAGTATGATAAGTTGGAAGAAGATGTGACCGACGACCTAAACAAGGAAGTGCATGAAATAGTAAAGGTAGGTAACAATGAAATTCTTTTTCCTGCGTATTATTGGTCAACTATTATTCATTAACTATTTAGTAGCTACTTTCATTGACTTGTGTTTTGTTTGATTCAGGAAATTGAAGATAAAAGAGAAGGAGAGAGAGGAGGCCCTTCCCATAATGATGTTGTGCAAAAGGAGGATATTGATGACAAATGAGAAGAGAGACCATAATAATGAGATTGGGAGAGTCGGATTGAATTCGGATTTCTAGGGTTTCATAGGGATTACATTTGGTGCTAGTGTAGTGGATGATGATAAGTAGTACAAGTTTTTCGGTAAATTGGAGACTTTCACTTTTGAGATTATGCTCGAATTAAAAAGGTTTTATTGTTTATTACAATATTCATTTTGAGCAATATTGTCAAAAAGAATAAATCAACTAATCAGAGATTGTAAAAGAAAATAACACCAAATGATAATTGACTGACCTTGCAAAATAAAAAAATAAAAAATCTTTTAGCACTAATTTAAGAATTGGCAGAATAGCCCTAAACTACTCTTAAGGACGATCTACGAACATTCCGAGTTTCTAGAAAAAACTATTTCCATATTTATAGAAATCAAATGTCTTTCACTTGCAAATTACGGTGTGAGTTGGTGACAAAGTTCTCAATCTCTCTTAATTTATTGATGATAAAGATTAGATGTCAACAGCCACCGAAATATCCAAACTGTTACCTGATGAAAGAATACAAAAATATATGCTGCCATTTGATTGTTGATATTTCAATGTATTCTGGTTTAACTTCAGCTTATTTGTAGTTTTATCTTCGATGTCCGTGGCCTAGTAGTTCACTCTTGTTCCATGTACATCATATGGCTTTCTTCTCTAACATATTCACGTGTGAGTTGGACTTTGTCACATTGAAATCCTCCACATTATCAAACTAAACTTGTACTAAACGAAGATTTGGATTTTGAGGAGACTAACATTGGAGTTTTGAGCTTGTTCCTCCCATGCATGCTAGATATAAATTAATTACACCAATTTATTTAGTCAATCATACCACAATCTTTTGATGTGTTTCGGATATAGCTTTCCTACAGTTGATGTATTTGGTTCATGATGTCATATTTTTCTTGATTCTGAGTTTGGTTTTTGACATAATACCTATTCTTATGTCATTAATTTCAATTTTCTTTAGGTGAAAAGACAAACAAGAAGGCACGCACGGAGGTTGATACCAATAAAAACAAAGTAATTTCATCAACAAAGTTAAGAGTTTTACCCGAAAAATTAGAGTTTCCATCTGGGGCGAGCTAGCAATTAACGTCAGTAGCGATTTCCATCCAACATCTTCGTGATTATCTCTAAGTGAGATTAGAAAAGGTGCACAAGTTCAAGGTCTTCATGCAAAAGGAAAACAAACTCAAGTTCATTAATATCGTAAATAATGTATTATTAAAAGTAAAATTGAGCAATGATATTAGACATAATAAATATATGGCACCGAGTTGAGCAAACTAACCTTCTCAATCGAAGAACTAGATAAATGAAGCCACTGAACATTAGATATTCCTCGAAGAAAATCTGATACGGCACATCTTTCCGTGGAACTATAAGGAGCTCCATGGAGTTTTCTGATACGAATGTCAGCTTTGACAAGAGCATTTAAGTTATTCATTGCATAACCTTTTGCTACATCTTCTTGGTATTCAAGGCCATGAAGATTTGGTGTCGAGGACAACCCTGTACTTCTTATATTATAATCAAACTCCTGATATTCTGAGCAGGAATGTTAAGAACACTTATATTTGTCAAATCACACCTCTCCATGGACAAATATTCTAGCACAGGGCGCCCAGAAAGGAGCCTATAAATCGAATCATCATCCAAAAACTTAACTGATTACATAACTACCCTTTTAAGACTCGGTAGACACACCAAAGTAGGAACATTGAGATCAATTTTGTTACGCCGTTCACCGCCCAATTTAAGTACCTCCAGACTTGTACAAGTAAAAAGCTCACTAGCCACACTCTTAGTACGTAGAAGATCATGTTCTCGAATATTACGTGACAATGCAGTTGAAACCCATACATCAACATGACAAATATCATATTTTTCAGTACATCTAAGGCTGAATTTCTACAAATCTGATACATTTTGAGTAAGTACTCGATAGACAAAGTTAATGAAGTTTTGCCTTTGTTTGTCACTCTTCTGAGGGGTTACCGTTACCTATACCAACCCATCATCAAAGTCTAGACCAGTGATGAAGGTCCATAGGTATTCCATTTGGCCGATAAGACACTGGTTGCCACTGCATCCTTTGTTGGAAGGAAAGATAAGATATGGCCTATAAAACTTTCTGGTAAGTTACTGATTCTGTCATCCACACTAACATTCTTGGTATGCTTCCGACGGTTTGGAATTGAGGCCATCACTTTTGCAAGGTTTCCTGCTGAAAATATATGTGCTTTACATATTCTCTAAATATATGTAATTGCTAATCAATAGAAACAATTAATCATAAACAACTAATATAATAAATAGTTGGGAACTCGGCTATATTCAACTAATCATTGGGTAAGTCCAGTTCAAACTCAAGTGTCTAAGCTAGCTAGATTCCGGTTCAATTGACCTTATAACAAGTTATGATTGGACTCAGCTTTACAATTTTCAAAAAGAATCAAGTGAAAATAAAGTACTTCTTCTCCAATGAACAATTATTGTTGTGAACAATCAAAAAGGGACTCTCAATAAAATCGATTATTTCATGCTGAGTAAGAGATGAAATTATGATGACATAATCAACCATGCATAACGAAGATATGAACCTTTTATCCTTAATCCACCATATATGGATTCTCTTTGCCATATATGACCTTTAAATATGCACTTATAATTTAATGAAGGAATAGGGTTAGGATTATATCATTGTATGCAACAATAAACACTTCAAACTCAACAAAGTCATCATCTTTAACTCATTTTATCCTTAATCCACCATATATGGATTCTCTTTGCCATATATGACCTTTATATATGCACTTATAATTTAATGAAGGAATAGGGTTAGGATTATATCATTGTATGCAACAATAAACACTTCAAACTCAACAAAGTCCTCTTCTTTAACTCATTTTATCCTTAATCCACAATATATGGATTCTCTTTGCCATATATGACCTTTATATATGCACTTATAATTTAATGAAGGAATAGGGTTAAGATTATATCATTGTATGCAACAATAAACACTTCAAACTCAACAAAGTCCTCATCTTTAACTCATTTTATCCTTAATCCACCATATATGGATTCTCTTTGCCATATATGACCTTTATATATGCACTTATAATTTAATGAAGGAATAGGGTTAGGATTATATCATTGTATGCAACAATAAACACTTCAAACTCAACAAAGGCCTCATTTTAACTCATTTTATCCTTAATCCACCATATATGGATTCTCTTTGCCATATATGACCTTTATATATGCACTTATAATTTAATGAAGGAATAGGGTTAGGATTAAAATTGTGTACACGGTTCAAAGTGCATCTATATCATTGTAAGTCCTCATCTTTAACTAAACGTGGCAAACAAGCGGGTTAGCTCTAAGTGCCCAAGAATTGAACTCAGGACTTCAGGGTGAAAGAAATTATCCTGCCATTCATCCAAATTCCATCTATTTTTCACACAGCAAACCCATCAAATCTCCTCAGCAAAACCTCAATCTCTCACTCTGTTTTAGCTAATCGAACCTGAAAACCAAAATGTGTGTGCAAATATGAAAATTCAAATGGAATTTGGTGAGACTTGGCATGGTGGAGTAGCCTTTGCTTGAATAGCCTGTTCGGAAATTCGTTGTCGTTTGAACTCTAGTCATGGAATTGTATTTGCAGGAAATCAGTTGTCCCACATGCTTGAAAAACATGAAAATTTTGGGGATATATATTATGAAGCAATTCACTCTTATTGTCAAATTTGTAACATAGAACCCAAATAATATAGAATTTCATCAATAAAAATAGGGTAAAGTGCGTTAAACCGTCCTAAACTATTTTCTCTTTCTCAACTAACCCATCAACTTTTTCCGTTATAACACCGTTAGCTAAATTAGGATAATTTGCACTCAGATCCCCTGAGGTTTTGGTCAATTGCACTCACTCCCTGAAATTTCATTTTCCTTGCAATGACACCCCCTTAAGGGGAGAAATGACCGGAATACCCTTGTGTTGTCTCCCTTATTTCATGAGACAAATATCTAGGTGGTGAAATTACCTCCATGCCCCAAGATGAAAACCCTATAATGTATATATATCTATAACAACTATTATAAAATGTGAGGGGTTGTGAATATTTCCAAATATTTTCTTCAAAATAAAAATTAATAAATTAATATGTATTAGTTGAAGTGCAACTCTAAGGAGTATTTAAAAACAATATAAAGTAAAAGAAAATGGGTTGGAAATATTGCAAAACTTTTAAAAAATAATAATAATTAATTAATATGTATTACTTGAAGTGTAACTCTAATAAATATTTCAAAAGATATAGAGTAAAGATATACGACAAGGGGTTATAAATATTTTCATATATATATATATTTTTAAATTAATTAATTAATATACATTAATTGAAATGTAACTCCAATAGATATTTCATAAGATATAGAGTAAAGATATAAAACAAATATATTTCGGCAAGGAAAAATAATATAACTTAAAATACAGAAATCTGTATATTTATCTATCTATCTATTTATATATTACTAATTAAAACACAAGGACTGTCTAATATTTCGTTTCAATATCACCTTTTACAATATAAAAAATTATAATAAGTAAAGTTTGATATTATTTAAAGTTTAAGGGCTTAAATTAACTTTACAAAAAAATTAATAAATAATAAACCATTTGTCATATTTTTATAAAAATATAAAAAATTACAATAAGTAAATTTTATTATTATTTTACAGTGTAAGGGTTTAAATTAATTTTACACAAAGAATAATAAATTATAAACCATTTGTAACATTTTTATACATTTATTACCCTTACAATACAACAAAAATTATAATTAAAATGTATTACTACTTGTTTAAATTGTAGGAGTTGTATATTATTTATTTACAAAATAAATTAAATTATATGAGCTCACAAATATTTTATACATGTATCACCTTCTAAAATACAAAAAAATATATAATCATAAATAAAGTGTATTATTATTATTTAATGTAAAATGTCACAATATTAGTTTTAGGGAAAAATTAAAAAATGATAACTTTTGGGGCTTATATTACAAAAATGACAATTTTAAAAAAATAATTTAAAGAAATGTGATAATATTTCAAAAATCATTGTATCCAAAGTACTTGAAAAGTTTTACAAATTGAGCTTAAGGTACACAAGGGTTGTTTAGTCCATTAATTTAGCCAACATGTCTTTTACACTAAAGCAATGGTACAAGAGTCATTTCATGGGATCTTCACCCCTTCAAGGGGTGTCATTGGAAGGAAAATGAAATCTCAGGGGTGAGTGCAATTGACCAAAATCTCAGGGGATATGAGTGCAAATTATCCTAATTTAACTAACGGTGTTATAACGGAATGAAGTGAATTGTAAAAGTTAGAATAGTTTAGGGAGTTTTGTGTAAAAAGTGTAGTTCAGGGGATTAGTTGAGAGAGAGAAAATAATCCAGGGGGTTTAATGCACTTTACCCATAAAAATAATTCAGAGGATTTAAGGTATATATAAAAATTATATTTATCTAATCCTCTTGTAGAAAAGATGACACATACAAAAAGGAGAAGCTAAAAGGTCTAAAAGTCTACTCATACATTATGGTTTAACCTCATGTATTAATTATTAAACTGTTGATTTGGGTATAAATGTATGGTGGAACATATTGGGCCTAAGGACCTAAAGGACAAGAGTAAACCCATGACGCAACTAAAACAATTAGCCCAGTAAGTCCAAGAGTGATTATTTGAAATAGATAGACGTTGCAACGGTAACCCACCAAATTCAAAATTGATTTTCTGATTTCTCCAATCTCCTATCAGCTTCTTTGATCTCAAAACCCAAATCTTCAATTCACTCTCTCAACGCTCAATTCCAAAATCGATTGAAACCCTTTTCCCATTATTGCTTCACCAATTTAGGGTTGGTCAGAATTGGATTCGTTCAAACTCAGAATATGAAGATGAAAGTGAAAGCACCGATTACAGGGTAATACAGCTCCCATATTCTACCAGGTCACAACCTCTTAAAGATCCTTTCTTTAATTATCAGTGGAGGTACTTTCTAAATTCCAATATTTGGCTACATCATACATAATCATACATGTCAATGTTTGTATATATGTGTGTGTATAGCCTCTGTGAATGAATATTGGTTTGTGGGTATTCTCGGAACACCTATTTTATTTGATATTTAGTTATTCGAAATTTGTAAATAATGTTAGCTAGGATTATTAAACTAAAAAAGGAAACAAAAAGCGCGCCAAAATTTGAATGAGATATAACCGTTAGTAACTGTTAGTACTGCGCTTGGAACTTAAGCTAACATACTTGGAAATCAAGTCAAACAAATAAGGAAACAAAAGCTAGGCTTCCTATTAGGGTTTGTATATATACAAACAAAAACAAAATCTAGGTTTCCCATTAGGGTTTCTATCTATATAAACAAAAGCAAAAGCTACGTTTCATATCAATCAGGGTTTCTATCTGTACAAACAAAAACCATGGAAAAGGAGATATGGTGGAAGAGAGGGAGAAGACTGGGTAAAGGAAGTTTTGGGGTTGTTTCTTTGGCAGAGGCCTATGGGTCTTATGAACATGGTTGTTCCAATACTCCTCCCTTTTTTATGGCTGCCAAATCTGCACAACTCTCTATTTCTCACTCTCTTCGTAAAGAAACAAAACTCCTTCTGCGCAATTCTCTCTGTCCCTACATCATTCATTGTTTCGGGGATCAAGTTTCGGTTGAGAATGGTGGAGAATACTACAACATTATGTTAGAGTATGCTTCTCGCGGCAGTTTGGCAGATCGTCTTAAGAGTTTCGGGGGTAGAGGGTTGTGTAAGTATGAGGTTAGAAAATATACGAAGAATGTGCTTATGGGTCTTAGTCATATGCACAAACAAGGCTATGTTCACTGCGACATAAAGCCTCATAACATTCTGATCGTGGGTAGTGAGGAAAATTTGGAAGAAATTGCAAAAATTGCGGATTTGGGGCTTGCTACGACGGCTGGAAAGGAAACAGGTTCCAAATTGAGGGGGACACCAATGTATATTGCGCCAAAGTCGGTTCGTCATCAAGAGTACCAGCCTCATTCCAATATTTGGGCAATTGGGTGCACAGTGTTGGAGTTGATTACAGGGAAGAAGTCGTGGGATTGTGAGCCTGATGCCGGCCCTTGTGCTCTTCTGTGTGTTTGGTGCGTGATCCCAAGTCCCGGTGGTCTGCTGATTTGCTCTTGTCCCATCCTTTTGTTTCTTCTATAGACAGTGCCATTGTGGTTGTTGAACAAAAAAGAACAACAGTTTTTGCAAGTGAAAGAAGCACAACATGTGACTCATCCCAGGGTTCAAATAGTCTATCAATTATACCGTTTAAGAAGAGATGGAGAGGGCTAATTGACATTCAACAACCTGATGCACAATCCTTTTGCAAGAAGAAAAGAACAATGGAGGAGGTCCAAGGAGCACATCAACAGACTGAAATAACTGCAGTTTATGATCCACAAGATCCTTCCAATGCCTATTTGGAGTGGTTTTTGTGAAGCTTGAAATGCATCTCGAGGCCAAAACATTTTTCTCATGGCAGCCTCAGTTTGCTTTGGTGTTTATTATTTGTTTTGTTTGTAAGTCTGAAAGGTTTTTTTTTGTATAGATATGCAAAGATATCAAAATTGTTACTTTATCAAAGAATATATAAATATATGATTTAACTTCAGCTTTATCTGTGGCTTTATCATTTATGTTCATGGCCTGGTAGTAAACTCCTTGCGCTGATGGTGGATTGTGTTGTCACGCTTCGTTATTCCTGAGACTCCAATCCAGAGAATCAGCAAATCACGAGGTATGACGTTACAGAAAATAACCACTATAATCAATAACAACAATGATATACATGGAATAAGAATGAAAACAAAGTATTCCATGCCACCTGAGTGATAGAAACTCAGTAATAAATTCTAAAAAAAATCTGGCAGAGTTCCGTTTGTAAATAGAACATCCGGACAACCCAAAATCAACACAATAGAACAACTTGCACATAAGAACAAAAATAAAATCAATGGCACGCAGCCCAACATTTCAGAAACCTACTAAGGCCGAAGAAGTGGAAAAGAACACCAATACCTCTACACAACCCCTCTAAAATCAATAAAGCCCCAAATGCTCAAATGAAATTATAAAGAAAGTCACATGGTGATGCCGAAAAGGTATAAAGGCACCCCAAATCAACAAATACCGAAATGAAATATACAACAAAAGGGAATATGCCAACAGACTGGCTCCCAAGATAAATAAGAATGCACAATAATAACTACAGACAAAAGGAACAAAACTAATTAAAAACGTCCCAATTCACCCGTACCATCGCCGCTGAACGCGTCGTGCTGCATCCACCTGCAAACTTGCAATCTGTGTGGAGGTGAGCACAACCTCAGGGGCTCACCAAAAATATCTATATAACACACTCTTAGTCGTCTAGGAATTTCCAACCATCCCAGGTGCATGCATCTATCTTAGGTGAGTCAGTTGTCTCATGTGGCACCCACACCAAACAAAAACCCCAAAATAACCTCAAACCTACTCAAGAATCACAATAAAACACCTAACAACAGAAATATCTCCAACGCATATACTAGATCAAATCAACGTATATATATATGTATATATATGTATATATACACAAGACCCCGTAAATAACTAATCATATTCCGAAAGGCGTACACAAACAAGGTCTAAAACGCGTACTCGTCTAACATACTATAATAACTCACTTTCGATCCCACCGGGCACCAAACACGCCACTCCGAGTCTCTAGGAAGTAAATAGGCCACCTGATACAGATACATTGATACCATCTATTCCACAAGGGTAACATAAGGAGAAAAACCCTAGTACTAGATCAGACTAGACCATCACTAGACAATGTCCAATTCACAATGCCTACTGAGGCACAGGAAAGGGTTACTGGAGTCCTTCAGTCCCAAACATATGTCGAGATCCTCGGGTTTTTAAAGAAAAATGTTGAACCCCGAAGGATTCAGCCGGTTTTTAAGAAAAAGTTAGGACTCGGTCAACTTTGCTTGGTTCCAACGCCTACGAACCCAACCAGAGTACTAGAAGCCGCACTATGTGTGCATAAATCAACACTATGTCAAATACCCGAAATATGACAGGAAGAGCATCAGAAAAGATAAACATAAAGACCGCACTAATAGCTGAGGCCCTGAAATACCCAAGTCTGCTATATAATCAAGGAAACGCCGACGAGACAAGAGAATGACCACACGTTTCAAGATGGAAAACATTTTAAAATCTCATTTAATTTTCCTTCAAAACCGGTCCTAAGACCTTTAATAATATTTTAAAAATTTATGGAAAATGCTGAGAATTCCCAAAAAAAACCGACAAGAAGGAATCCTAGAAACAAACTAGGAGAAGCCTGGAGAGCTCGAACCCTAGCAATGCCGAGATCTCGGAGACAACCTCAAGATCTCAAAAACAGGGACAACCAATGCCCTATACTCACTAACTTCACGAAAAGTTTTCAAATGGGATTTTCTGTCGTTCCCAAAGCGAGGTTTTCGTTCAATACTCCTAGTCCCAAGGATTTAAAACATTTTTCATAAAACAAGTTTTTAACTTGGGGTTTTCAAAAACAGTAAGTGGGACCCGAGTAAATGAAAAAAAATTACAGCTTTATATAAAAAAAAATCCAAAAGCTTTAAGTTTTCAAAACATTTACATATCCTTGGTTTGGTCCCAAAGATCCAAATTGTAACCGTGACATCAAGATTCATGGGCTAAAGATCGTTTACTTTTCAAAACGTCACCAAAGTGAACGAAAGAGCAATATACTCAAATTATAGGAGTCAGAAAAGGGAAGGCCAGACTAACGAGCCTTAAACGACCCCTAAATTGAAAAACTCCCCATACTACCAGAGTGGTCTACCAATCAACCTACGGTAACACTAGTCACCAACTGCGAAGGCCTATATGGCCGAAAACCACGACCTCATATAAGTCCTGGTATGAGGCGTTAATCAACTCAACTAGATACCCAATTCACAGGAAACATATACACACCAATGTCTCTTTTTCTACTGAGCTCCACTTAACTACTCAGAACACCCGCCAATCATGGCTCCAATAACCCTGGTTTTTAATTATTATTAAATCTTTTTACTTTTCAACTTAGGGTTTTTAAGCTCTCATTCACATTAAGAAAATCCGTTAATCAGTTTTTTAATATTAACAAGGGATCTCTATATCCAGGAACATAATCATAATCTCAACTATTGCGCCCTAGCGCTCAAGGGGACAATATATATATATATATATATATTATAATTTATCCACATATAACCTGCTCCATATCAGTAATGAATAACAACAGAAAATTTCAACAGATAAGCACATGTCAAATAAATGTTCAATTTGAATGTCAATGCAACTCCAATGCAACCCTATCTGCATGAGGGTTACACAAATATCCAGGAATCCCAAACCGTTCACTGATGGGATAACAAACCCACAAAAGGAAGGGTGGGTGTCGCCAAATAGAATACGGAAACCATAAGTCTGTCCGGAATGGCAAGTAAGGCCCAAGCCCTCACCCCCAACGTCTAAGGATTCGAGAGATGCTAGTTCCCTAGGTGCTAGACCACCCCCTGACCAGTTGTTGCGACTATCCATATGGTCCATTATATAAATATATATATAATACAAATGAGGCATGCAACTCACACCGAACCAATGCATATGTCCACGATGCTACATAAATGCAATATGCCTCTACATGGACCCCATGCTCAATTATGCAGCATAAATTCCAAATTTTCATACAAAGCATGCTTTATAATTAAATTAAAATAATAAATCACAATTACTCCATCTCAAGTTCATCCGGTTTCTCAATTGCCAAACTCTTATAAATTTTTAACGTATTCGCATGTTTTAATTTAAATTTCAATAATCGAATTCTAATAAGTTCTCTCCAGGGACAATCTAGTTCATAAATTCAATTATTTATAATTTACGAGAAAATTTAGAGGGAATTAGAACCACGTCTAAGTTTTAACGTCTCTCGCTTCCACGTATCCCCTAACGTAAATTTAATTTCAATAAACCATAAACAACAGGGGAAACTTTTCATTACTTTCTAAGTCCAAATCTAATTCCACAATTCCAATAACCTATTTTAAATTTAAAGGGCATCAAATCGCTTCTTCAATTTAATTTAAGTAGGTTTTAATTATTTATAATTTTTCAGAGAAATAATTTAAATTAATTTATCAAGGAAATTTTATTTCCCCTCCCATTTACTCCACCTATGGATATATCATCAATTTTATAAAATTTCCAAGTTCTCGTTTATAGCTAGGAACGCTAACACCGGCTATCAAACACATAAACATACGCCGAAAGTGCTAGAAATTCCTACGTACTAACAATGAGAAATAGATATGTATATAAAAAATCCCACCTAAATAAATGCTTACAAAACAGCCTCGAAACTGCCCACTGTGAACAGTGTTGGCGCCCGAAAAATGGAGCCCGCCGACCAAAGTTGTCTGAAAATTTTCCCGCTCGAACCGAAATGACCACTTTATCATCCTATTCAATATAGTTGAAACCCGTTAGCAATCGATAAACAAATTTGAACAAATCTAACGAAAACCAAACCGAAAAATCGTACCTAAAATATTAAATTTTCGGCGAACCGCTCAACAGTTTCACACCAAATTCGGATATATCATGTACGACATCGGGGATCAAGCTATCCTCAAAATTTCATGCCAAACAAAGCCCGAATCAACACCGAGTCGACCCAACTCGGTCTGGCTGAACTCGCCATTGGTCATCTCGCGCTACCAGGACGCGAACCAGCACCACCACCATGCCGTCGCGCATCTACTCGCGATGCCATCACCACCATGTCGTTATCTCCAACGACCACCAGACCCATGAAACCCACAAAGCTTCACCAAATCGTCTCTGATGTGAAATTTAGAGTAACCCAAAAGATAGATTAACCCAAACCAAATTTTACTCGCAAGTATACGAATCATAGTAGTAAAGAGTACAAGTATTGCGAGGTCATTCCCACGAGGATTGATTAGACAAATTAAATCTAAAAATGACTATCTAACTAATTCAACCAAATATTGATGATTTTGATAAAAGAATAATTGTAAAAGAGATGAAAGAACAATGATAAAGAAAATACCAAGGCTTTGATTCCACCACTAATCAATACAATTCCAATTTTCAATTGAAGTTATTAAATAGCCAAATAATCTTCACACATCCAATAAAAAATAATTATAATCAAACATATGGATGGCCTATCCGGGTTAGGGCATAGGTTCAATTAAATATTTATTATCTTGATCATGAATAATAAACAAATAATTGAAAGAATAACATAAATCACAACTAACTATCCATGGTCAGGCATAAATAATTATGATTTACTTTCTTCTTCTTAAATCGCCAAATAAGATTACATGTTCATGGTCAGACACAAGTAACCTATATGCTAAAGTTCCAATAAATTCAATTAAAGTCTTGGTTAAAGCACATAAAATTGAAAGTATAGGAAAACATTAAAATAATAATAAGAAGAATTTAAATGAAAGATTCAACTACTTATTTCAATTGAAATAATAGAATTGTAAATGAAAAGGGTTTCCTCTCAGCCCTGGCCGAGAGAATTAGTTACACATGAAGAAAAAAATAATAAAACAACAACCAAACCGAAATTGAAGATGGAAGAACGCCTTTGCTTTCTCCGTGGATTGCACCAGTCTTCTCTTCTTTTCCTTGGCTCTTGATGATCCTTTGTGCATCCATATATGCCCTATTTATAGGGGTCCTCAAGGTTTCATCTAGGAAAGTAAATAAGAGAATACAATATTCCCATATTTCTTTTTCTAATTGGTGATATCTTGCAGCCCACTTTTGACCAATTTGGAGAGTAAATTTGGAAGATATTGGTGAGATACTCTTTTCTTGTTAATCAAGTCCTCTTCCCTCAGCCCTTGATTTCATTCCATTCTGATCGTTCCTTCAAAATCTGTGATTATATTACCAAGCTGATGCTGATTTTCGCACAAAATAGTATGCCAGATTTAAAATGTCTTTTTCGCCCTCTAAACTTCAGAATTAGGGTTTCTATGTGAAATACCAATATTCTTTAAATTGAATCAGCTTTCTAGGAACACTGGGCTCACATAAATCCGAACAACGAGCTGAAATATATGGCCCAAATACTAATACGTGGTCTAAACAGATTTTGGGCTTGTTTAGATGGATTTAACCCATTTGTACCAGAAATCACCAATAACCTATAAAAATATAAAAACACAAATATTAATTAAAATAATTTAAAATAAATGACTAAAAAATATATTTTTGGAGGTTAATCGTGTATGAATTATGCACTTATCAAATACCCCCAAACTTGTATTTTGCTAGTCCTCGAGCAAAACAAAAATAAAAACAAACAAAAAAAAAACCTAACTATACCATTTTCGCAGGAACTCTCGATTGCATTTAGCATATGCAATAAGCCTTTAAACCCCTAGGTTACCCCTAGTGGACGAGTTATAGTCTCGTGAGGGTTTCCAGTGATGATACCCACAAACATCCGAAAAATAAGTTTCAAAGCAATATACAATCACATATATAACCTTGAATAGTAAATTGTCATCAACTTGAGATTTTCGAGTCATTAATTTATTTGAGATGTCAAACCCATATTCTCCGTCTAAATTAAATTTAAGCTAAGTCTAATTCACTTATCAAAATTTAGTTGAAGACCCAAATTGTCCATCCTTGTTGTAAAGTGCAACAACTAAACACTAATTCAGAATTGGTCAAAACCTCATGACATAACTCCAAAATCTCAAAAATCATCGGGTTTCCAGAATAAGAACAATTTTACATTGGTAACTCAAGTGATTATTTTTTTTTCTTTGACATACTTCCACAAGGAATTGTTTACCCAAGAGGAGCTTAATTTACTCCCAACCTCAAGCCAACCCTTTTTTTTTTTTTTTTCCACAAGGAATTGTTTACCTAAGAGGAGCTTAATTTACTCCCAACCTCAAGCCAACCCTTTGGATTTTTTTTTTCATCACAAGAGTCTTGATTGAATCTCATCCTGGTCTACCGATTTTTTTCTAAGATAATAGAACGATATCACTAAATTTCAGACCTTTTCTAAAAAAATGTAAGCTGACAGTGCTCGTGAAATATGTTTCAAGGTTTAACTATGAGGGTCATCAACTAAATAATGATAAGTATAAAAGACTAAGGACTATCATTCATTCTGACTAGATTAAGTATTTTAGTCTCAAATATACTAATGATTTTCAAATCTCAACCAAACTGATGACAATTCAATACTCAAAGATATAGAAATACTGAACATATTGCATAGGCTTTGAATTTTTTTTTTTTTTTTTTGAAAATATATACATATATCTATAAAAAATTCCCTTTACCCCCAAACTTAGATCAAATATTGTCCTCAATAGTTAAAAATGAAAGTCACAAGGGCATGTTTGAGAATTACCTTGGATGACGTACTATCCAACTTCGAGCAAGAACAAGGAGAAAAATAATAATAATAAAAAAAATGGATCAGAAGAAATTACAAGTATGTCACCCCTAAACTTGGATTATAAACATCCACAAAAATCTCTTTTTTTTTTTTTTTTTTTTTTAAACTCAACAATTTTGATAAATGGGGTCCTCAAGTCGAATACACTCCACATCTCTATCTACCAACCCATCTAAGTATGGTTTCAACCTCTGCCCATTCACTTTGAAAATACTACCATCCTTAGGGTTTTGAATCTCGACTGCCCCATGAGAAAAAACATTTGTCACAGTGAATGGACCAGTCCATCTAGAACGCAACTTCCCAGGAAAGAGACGTAATCTAGAGTTGAATAACAAAACTTTTTGGTTGGGCTTGAAGGACTTCCTAAGAATAAATTTGTCATGAAACATTTTAGTCCGCTCTTTATAAATCTTGGCATTCTCATATGCATCCTTACGAATCTCTTCTAACTCATTGAGTTGGAGTTTACGATGTGACCCAGCCTTACCCATATCAAAGTTGAAGGTTTTGATAGCCCAATAAGCACGATGTTCTAATTCTACAGGCAAGTGACATGTTTTTCCAAAGACAAGTCGATAAGGGGACATTCCAATCGGGGTTTTAAATGCAGTCCGATAAGCCCAAAGAGCGTCGTTCAACCGTTGCGACCAGTCCTTACGATCGGGTCGAACCATTTTTTTCTAAAATAGTTTTGATCTCCCGATTGGAAATTTCCACTTGTCCACTTGTCTATGGGTGATAAGAAGTCCCAACTTTATGAGTGATGAGGTACTTTTTCATGACAGTTTCAAATGGTTTATTGCAAAAATGTTTACCACCATCACTTATAATTGCACGAGGCGACCCAAAACGAGAAAATATGTTATCTTTTAAGAATTGAATCACGATCCTATGATCATTTTTCCTACAAGGTACAGCCTCCACCCACTTGGATACATAGTCAACAGCTACAAGTATGTATAGGTAACCAAATGAGGGAGGAAATGGACCCATGAAATCAATACCCCAAACATCAAAAAATTTTACGATAAGGATGTTAGTGAGGGGCATCATGTTCCTACGAGAAATACTACCCATACGTTGGCACCGATCACAAGTGGAGCAAAATGCATATGTATCACGAAAGAGTGTTGGCCAATAGAATCCACATTGTAAAATCTTTGCAGCTGTTTTCTTAGAACCAAAATGACCACCACATGCATGGTCATGACAAAAGGAGATAATACTATGAAACTCATTTTCAGGAACACATCTCCTAATGATTTGATCAGGGCAATACTTGAACAAATAAGGATCATCCCAGAAAAAATGTTTAACCACAGCAAGGAACCTAGATCTATCATGTTTTGTCCAGTGTTCAGGGAGTTGACCAGTAACAAGATAATTGACAATGTCAGCATACCAAGGTAATTGGGAGACAACTAAAAGTTGTTCATCAGGAAAAGATTCATTCAAGGGTGATAAATCCTTAGTGCATTCTGAGACAATCCTAGACAAGTGATCAGCTACGACATTCTCAGAACCTTTCTTATCACGAACCTCAATATCAAACTCTTGTAATAGTAAGACCCAACGAATCAAACGAGGTTTAGCATCTTTCTTTCAGAAAAGGTATCTCAAAGCAGCATGGTCAGAGAACATAATAACCTTGGACCCTAAGAGGTATGATCTAAACTTATCTACCGCAAATACAATGGCCAGTAGCTCTTTTTCTGTGGTGGAGTAATTGAGTTGGGCATCATTCAGAGTCCTACTAGCATAATAGATGACATGGGGCATCTTATCTACTCGTTGCCCTAAGACAACTCCAACAACATAGTCAGATGCATCACACATAAGCTCAAAAGGTAGAGACCAATTGGGGGGTTGTATGATGGGAGCAGAAGTCAATAAGAGTTTGAGCTTTTCAAATGCTTGTGAACATTCATCATTAAAGACAAAAGTGGCTTCCTTAGCAAGTAGGTTGCATAAGGGACGAGAGATTTTGCTAAAGTCTTTAATGAATCTCCTATAAAATCCAGCATGACCAAGGAAAGATCGAATTTCCTTCACTGTTAGTGGTGGAGGAAGGTGTGAAATCAGATCAATTTTAGCCTTATCGACTTCTATTCCCCTATGAGAAATGAGGTGCCCAAGTACAATGCCTTGTTGTACCATAAAATGACACTTCTCCCAATTTAACACGAGATTTGTTTCTTGACATATTTCCAACACAAGGGATAGGTGGTGTAAACACTCATCGAAAGAAGACCCAAATATTGAGAAATCATCCATGAATACCTCAATAAAACGCTCAACCATATCAGAAAAGATGCTCAACATACATCGCTGAAAGGTAGCAGGTGCATTGCATAACCCAAAATGCATGCGTCTATAAGCATAGGTACCGAAGGGACAGGTAAATGTGGTTTTTTCTTCATCTTCAGGAGCAATAGGAATCTGGTTGTAACCAGAATAACCATCCAAAAAGCAATAATGACTATGTCCGGCTAGTCTTTCAAGCATTTGATCTATGAAAGGGAGAGGAAAATGGTCCTTCCTTGTGACTAGATTCACTTTTACGATAATCAATGCACACATGCCACCCAGTCGTCATTCTCGTAGATATTAACTCGTCATTAGTATTTTTGACAACCGTAATCCCAGACTTTTTAGGCACTACTTGGACAGGACTAACCCAAGTACTATCAGAAATAGGATAGATGATTCCTGCATCTAATAATTTGAGCACTTCGGCTCAGACAACTTCTTTCATGTTAGGGTTAAGCCTACGTTGCATTTCACGAGTTGCCTTTGAGTTTTCCTCAAGATGAATACGATGCATACACCTAGTGGGGCTTATACCCTTGATATCTGCTATTGTCCACCCTAAAGTTGTTTTATGTTCTCTGAGAACATTAAGCAACTTTTGCTCTTGTGCACTATCAAGATTAGAGGCAATGATGACAGGTAACTTATTAGAAGGACCTAAGAATGCATACTTGAGATGATTGGGCAAAGGTTTAAGATCAAGTTCGGGTGACTCTTCAACAGATGGGACAAGTTTAGACTTGGATGGTAAAAGAGGTTCTACCATGGCTTTCCATTTAGTTGTGTCCATAATAGGGGTAGAATCAAACAATGAATTGACTTCAGCGATGGGGCTATCTATGTCAAAATCTAAGCCAAAATGGGCTAGACAAGTCTCGAGGGGTTCATGAGAAGATAATTGTGGAAATGAGTCATGAACAAGGCTTTCAATCATGTTAATCTCAAAAGTATCCTCTAAATCTAGAGGTTGTTTTTCCACATTAAACACATTGAGTTTTACATTCATGTTGCCAAAAGATAGTTGCATAACCCCATTTCTACAATTTATGACAGCATTGGATGTGGATAAAAATGGGCGACCTAAGATGACCGAAATGTGGTTACTAGGATTTTGGACAGGTTGGGTATCTAAGACGACAAAGTCCACTGGAAAAATAAACTTGTCAACCTTGATTAGAACATCTTCAATAACACCACGAGGAATTTTCATAGATCTATCAACCGATTGCAATGTTATAGGGGTCGATTTTAATTCACCAAGACCTAATTGCACATACACAGAATATGGCAATAGATTCACACTAGACCCTAAGTTGAGTAATGCCTTCTCAATCATATGATCACCAATGACACAAGAAATGGTAGGGCATCCAGGATCTTTAAACTTAGGTGGGGTGTTGTGACGGATGATTGAGCTTACTTACTCTGTGAGGAAGACTTTCTTATGCACATTTAACTTTCGTTTCTGAGTGCAAAGATCTTTCAAAAATTTGGCATAGGCGGGAACTTGATCAACAAGAGTGAGTACGGGAATGTTTACTTGGACTCTCCTAAACAATTCCATCATTTCACTATAATTCGTCCCTTTCTTGACTGGGGTCAAACGTTGAGGAAAATGGGCCTTGGGTATATAAACTTCCATAGGATTGGACTCAGAAGAGGTGGATGATTTTTGACACTCTGGTGAAGCATCATTTTCTTTGAATTGCTTATTGTTCCCTTCTTCTATATCACACTCTTTGGACACAATTTTTGGTTCATGCCTAGGTATTTCTACCTTGTTATCAATTTGTTTGCCACTTCTAAGGGTAGTGATGGACTTCACTTCCTCGTATTGTTCATGCTTAGAACTAGAGCTCGCCTCATGTTGACCCTTTGGATTAGTTATGGGTTGACTAGGAAACCTTCCCCTCTCTCTCTCAGTTAAGGTAGAGGCAATTTGACCCATTTGAACTTCCAATTTAGCAATGGATTGAGAATTAGAATGCAAGCTTTGTTGGGTATCTTTTTGGAATTGAAGTGAACTTTGCATGAAAAGATGGAGGGTGTCCTCAATGGATGGCTTCCTAGTTTGTGTAGGATATGGTGAAAACTGTTGAGTTGATGACTGACTGGAAGCTTGAGGATAAGAATGAGTGTTCGAATTCCCATATGGAACTCCTTGATTTGACCCTTTGGACCATGATAAATTTGGATGTTTAGCCCAACCAAAATTATAAGTCTGTGAATAAGGATCATTGTCTGGTCTCCTAAAAGCATTCAAGGCATGGGCTTGCTCAGATGCATGTTCAGAAAATGTCATATTAGATGGACAAGACATTGTGAGGTGGGTTGGGCTTGAACAGATGGAACACACCTCAGATTTAGGTGTCAATGGGGGCCCACTAGCTAACATCAAAGCATCGACTTTTCGAGCCAAGGAATCAATTTTTGCATTAAGGTCTACAGTACTTCCTATCTCATATATGCCACCCTTCTGTTGAAGATGAGTATTCCTTTCCACCCTAGTTGAATAATCCCATTGTTGAGAATTTTCACACAAAGTTTCAAAGAAGTCCCAAGCTTCGATGTCACTTTTATCCACAAATGTTCCTCCACTAGTGGCATCAACCATGCGACGGTTTTGGGGTGTTAAAGCATCGTAGAAATATTGAACTAGTCGCCACTTTTCATATCCATGGTGGGGACACTTAAGAAGTAAATCTTTCCATCTCTCCCAACATTCATAAAATTGTTCAACCTCTTTTTGTGTAAAATTTGAAATTTCTCTCCGAAGGGAATTGGTTTTATGAACAGGGAAGAACTTGTTCAAGAATTTTTTTGACAAAACATCCCAAGTAAAGATAGATCCTGATTCTAAAGAATTCAACCATGCCTTCGCCTTATCTTTTAAAGAAAAGGGAAAAAGACGTAGACGAATGGACTCATCAGAGAAGTTTTGGAACTTGAATGTGGAACAAATGTCTAGAAAGTCCTTGACATGATAATATGGATCCTCACTATTTAGACCATGGAATGTGGGCAGAAGTTGGATGACACTTGGTTTAAGCTCAAAGTGTGTGGCCGTTGTGGCTGGCAACACTATACATGAAGGTGTACTACATTGGACAGGGGCAGAGTATTCCCTAAGTGTTTTAGGCGCAACCTCTTCTCCCATCTCAACCAAAGGTTTATCCAATTTATTTTTACCTTTAGATCTTTTCCTAAATGTTCTTTCAATTTCTGGATCAAAGGATACTAATTTTGGATTTTGAGATCGACAACCTTGCATATACTAGACACACACTCAAGAAAGTTAACAAGGATATACCTAGCAACCAAACAAGCCAAACAAGTATTTTGTTTTATTATATATTTTTTTTTCTAATTTTCTTTGTGAGAATTAATTCAAGGGCAATGTTAATGTTTATTTTCTAATCTTGTAGAGAATTATCAGGAATAGCCATAATAATTCTCTCCTAATTAGAGCTCCTACTCTCTTCCAAAGTAAATCAAAGGATGACCAGTTAAGGCCCGTCAACTAAACAACCAGGTGGGTTCCCAGGTAGGTGGAGAGGCACTAGGCCTGCTTAATGACGGGACGTCCACACAACCTTAAGCAACAAAGTCGCCGTTTGACAGAACATTTCTAGACATTGTTAAGTTGGAAGGTGCTCACTAGAGTTACCAAAGATTATCTTTTTCCAAGAGGGTCCTATGAGCTATATGAAAATCCTAGGGCCAACGTCTACTTGATTTTAGATTAAAAAAATTAGGCTTGGGTTTGACAAATGCAAGGAGATTTTTAACCTAGGTGGGCAAGGAATTGGTGATGAAATCCAATCCTTATCTTGTTAGGGGTTAGTGCCCTTACTAAAATTTTATGCAGAATGCTAAATTAAAATGCACAAATAAAACAAGTAAGAAATAAAGGAGAGAAGAAAAAAAAAAAAAAATACAAAGGAGTAATAATAAATAATAATAAAATAAAAATAAGGTTAGAGTCACTTACCTGAATTGCAAAATTATGCAATAGTGTGATTTTTATTTTTTTTCTCTTCTTCTTCCCTTTTTTTTTTTTCTTTTTTTTCTTTACGCCCCTTTTCTGTACCAAGCGTCCTACAGTTGAGGAAGCAGCAATATCAAACCTGTAAAAGGATGACAATGACTTGGATGTTGCTTGGAATTAAAGGAATCACAGAAATTTGGAATGAAAAAAATAAAAATAAAAAATAAAAAATAAAAATAAAATAAACCTAAACTAAGAATTATGATAAATAATAATCTTCAAATTTAATTGTATCAAATACAATCCCCGGCAACGACGCCAAAAACTTGATGTGAAATTTATAGTAACCCAAAAGATAGATTAACCCAAACCAAATTTTACTCGCAAGTATACGAATCATAGTAGTAAAGAGTACAAGTATTGCGAGGTCATTCCCACGAGGATTGATTAGACAAATTAAATCTAAAAATGACTATCTAACTAATTCAACCAAATATTGATGATTTTGATAAAAGAATAATTGTAAAAGAGATGAAAGAACAATGATAAAGAAAATACCAAGGCTTTGATTCCACCACTAATCAATACAATTCCAATTTTCAATTGAAGTTATTAAATAGCCAAATAATCTTCACACATCCAATAAAAAATAATTATAATCAAACATATGGATGGCCTATCCGGGTTAGGGCATAGGTTCAATTAAATATTTATTATCTTGATCATGAATAATAAACAAATAATTGAAAGAATAACATAAATCACAACTAACTATCCATGGTCAGGCATAAATAATTATGATTTACTTTCTTCTTCTTAAATCGCCAAATAAGATTACATGTTCATGGTCAGACACAAGTAACCTATATGCTAAAGTTCCAATAAATTCAATTAAAGTCTTGGTTAAAGCACATAAAATTGAAAGTATAGGAAAACATTAAAATAATAATAAGAAGAATTTAAATGAAAGATTCAACTACTTATTTCAATTGAAATAATAGAATTGTAAATGAAAAGGGTTTCCTCTCAGCCCTGGCCGAGAGAATTAGTTACACATGAAGAAAAAAATAATAAAACAACAACCAAACCGAAATTGAAGATGGAAGAACGCCTTTGCTTTCTCCGTGGATTGCACCAGTCTTCTCTTCTTTTCCTTGGCTCTTGATGATCCTTTGTGCATCCATATATGCCCTATTTATAGGGGTCCTCAAGGTTTCATCTAGGAAAGTAAATAAGAGAATACAATATTCCCATATTTCTTTTTCTAATTGGTGATATCTTGCAGCCCACTTTTGACCAATTTGGAGAGTAAATTTGGAAGATATTGGTGAGATACTCTTTTCTTGTTAATCAAGTCCTCTTCCCTCAGCCCTTGATTTCATTCCATTCTGATCGTTCCTTCAAAATCTGTGATTATATTACCAAGCTGATGCTGATTTTCGCACAAAATAGTATGCCAGATTTAAAATGTCTTTTTCGCCCTCTAAACTTCAGAATTAGGGTTTCTATGTGAAATACCAATATTCTTTAAATTGAATCAGCTTTCTAGGAACACTGGGCTCACATAAATCCGAACAACGAGCTGAAATATATGGCCCAAATACTAATACGTGGTCTAAACAGATTTTGGGCTTGTTTAGATGGATTTAACCCATTTGTACCAGAAATCACCAATAACCTATAAAAATATAAAAACACAAATATTAATTAAAATAATTTAAAATAAATGACTAAAAAATATATTTTTGGAGGTTAATCGTGTATGAATTATGCAATTATCAGTCTCCACCAGCAAACCCTCGTCAGTTCCTAGCTGAATCGCACAACTACAGCCGCGTCCACCAAGAACTGGCATCACTGCGCAAACCACCACTGATGTCGTCCCTAGTTTTCGTTTCGGCGAACACCGCAGGTTCAGATCACGCCTCCTCTCTCTAGCCGAGATCAGCTCCACCATTGCGAACCACCACATCACGACAATAGCCCAACCAACCTTTAGCATGCGTTAAAGCCCTTAGAGGTGATGTATTTAGGTGAACATAAAATATTGAATATGATGTACCTATTTAAAATATTGAACATAAAACCTTTAGCATGCTTTGAATTTATAAATACCTTGACCTATTTAAAGGCTAATTTTCGCTTTTCATCAAATTTAAGGTTCAATAGAGGAACACTTGACTTTTAAATAATTAAGTTGATCAAATTGCACAAACAACAATTCTGCCACCATTAAATCTTACAAAAATGATAATTAATAATATATAATTTTTTGGGGTAAGCAATTATTAATATTTATAGGTATAAATGAGCTTTCTTTTGGTCAATCGTTCTATAAGGCCGGGATAAACAATAGCTGGTGAACCATTGCATTCTAAGAAGGCTAATTTAGTATAACCTAATCTTTGAGCTTGTTGTGTGATTCTTTTGCAGGTTAAGTTCCCAGCTTTGGAGGAATTGGAGATTATTAAATTGGGAAGCCTCACAGCGATATGGGACAACCAATCATTTCTAGGTTTGGAAGCACATGATTCATTTCGGCAAGTAAAGAAGTTTGGTGTCTATGGCTGTGATAAAATGGTGAATGTAATTCCACCCAATGTTGTCCCATGGTTCCAGAACCTAGATGACCTAACAGTTGTCTCATGTGATTCAGTGGGATCTATAGTTAAAGTGGTTGCTTTTGAACAAGTCACTGATGAGATTCATATGTTTCCCCAGTTAAATAGTTTGCATCTTTGGGACTTGCAAAAACTGAAAACTTTTTGCTATAGTAGTTATGGTGGATCCATTGAAGAAGAAGAAGGGAGAGGTAAGATCTTAGTTTTCCCTCAATTAAATAATCTGAAACTTCAAGAGTTGCCAAGGCTCAGGAGTTTCTGCTGCTCAAGAAGAGGTATGTTGGGCATTACGGGCCCCACATATCTCAACAATGGTGTGATATTGTCCGCTTTGGGCCTAGCCCGCACGGATTTGCTCTTGGGCTTCCCCAGAAGGCCTCACACCAATTGAGATATGTACATCCTTTTATATACCCATGATCCTTCCCACTTTTAACCCATGTGGGACTTTGGTCACATACTTAACAAGGTACTGGAGAAGAAATAGTATAAGTGGAGGAAAAGGAGGGTAATATTCCCCAACCACATCAGCTCTTCAACCACAAGGTACATATGATCAACCTTGTGTTTTGGCGGTTATCAACTGATTCAACAATGAATTATTATGTATTAACGGAACAGAATTACAACTGAAAATTGAAAGGTTCTTAACATTATTGGTTTATCTTTTATGAATAATATATTTCTGCTTGCGCGCAGGTTTATTTTCCTATCTTGACGAGTTTGACCTATGAGGGATACATGGTAGAAGGTATTGGGCTTGACCATCTCGTAGCTAAAATAAGATTTCTGGAGATAGAAAAGTACATCAGCTTAGTAAATGCTAGTTCCCTACTCCAACAATTTGGGGTTGTTGAAGAAATCAAATTGAGTGATTGTAGTTCAGTGGAGGTTATCTTCAGCCTTGATGATGGACTTGACAAAGGAAGGCAGTCAACAGTGTTTTCTCAGATAAAAAAGTTGAGGTTGGTGGATTTACCAAAATTGGAGTGTATTTGGATAACCGAACCCCCCAAGGGGCTTCTGGTGTTACACAAACTGACATCTTTGGAAGTTTGGAATTGCAACAAGCTGAGTTATGTATTCTCACTCTCAATAGCAAGATGTCTCACACAACTCAGAAAACTAGAAATTGGGGCATGTAGTGGGATGGAAGAAATAGTTAGAAGTGAAGGACAAGGAGAAGAAGATGACATGGACCAAATTGTGTTTCCTCAGCTACAGACACTGTGGTTTTGTGACCTACAAAATCTCACATGTTTTAGTCGGAGAACTAATGCTTTTAATTTCCCATCCTTGAAGAATGTTGAACTGTTGGAATGTCCCAAAGTGGAGACTTTCACTTTCGAACGCATAAGCACACCTGTTATAACAAGCTTGAATATAAATTTTGTAAGCCGAAATTATGATAAGTTGGAAGAAGATGTGACCGACCTAAACAAGGAAGTGCAGCAAAGAGTAAAGGTAACAATGAAGTTTTGTTTGATTCGGTAAATTGAAGATAAAATAGAACTTGAGAGAGGAGGCCCTTCTGATTATGATGTCATGCAAAAGGTGGATATTGATGACAAATGAGAAGAGAGACCATAATAATGAGGAGAGTCAGATTGAATTGGGATTTCTACGGTTTCATAGGGATCCAACTCAGAGACGAATTGTTTGGTGCTAGTGTAGTGGATGATGATGAGTATAAGTTTTTTGGTAAATTCGTAAAATACTCGCCATGTATATATATCAATCAGACATCATAGGTTGTACTCTATTAATATCTCCAATTAAAATTATTTACCCAATAAAAAATATATATACCTCCAGTTAAAATTGTCATTTTTATGTGACTATATTAGGTGATTATGGAGAGCACAATACTACATTGTGTTAAGTAAACTTAAGGGGTCCGATGGAGGAAAATGAGTTATTTAAAAGATGAATTTGTACCACCAAAAGTAAATAATATCTATAGCACATCAACTCATGACCAGTTTAAATTAAACTTTCATTTGGAGCATTATATTAATGGGATGGAATTAAAATCTCAACCTAATTTAAATGTTCAAGAATTTCATTATCAAGTTTCTACTTGGACTAACAATAAGTTTGAATTTCTTCCAGAATTCTACTTTTCTTCAATTCTCCAATTAAGCACAGTGTGCAGTACTTTATCTTCATAAATAATTAAAAATTTAAGCTGCACAACACTAAGTTTTACTAAAGATGTCAATAGTGGTAAAGATTTGTATTAGAAAAGATAAGGGGAATTGAGATTTTAATTGAAACTTATATTTTAAGTATATATATTTTTTCCTAAATGGGTTTTGTATTAAGAAGAAAAATAAGATTTACAATAAACACAAAGAAAGATAAAAAGTGTAGACAAGTCTTCACAAAAAGGAAAAAAAGAAAAATAAAACCAACACCTAATTAAAGATGCTAGTACAGAAGAAAAGTGAAGAATTCAAAAAATGCAACTTAAGTCCTGAAGAGAAAGAATAGAGTGCAGGCTTTCAATTACTATATATTTCTGCGCGCAGGTTCATTTTCCTATCTTAATGCGTCTAAGCTGTGAAGGAAGAATCTTTGAAGGAATGTGGCTCAAACATGATGGAATTGACATACAAAGGCTGGCTCTGTTAAAAGAGTTGAGTTGAGGCTGGTGGATTTACCAAAATTTCAATAGCAAGATGTCTCACACAACTCAGCTACAGAAACTGTGGCTTGAAGACCTACAAAACCTCACATGTTTTAGTCGGAGAACTAATGCTTTTAATTTCCCATCCTTGAAGAAGATTGAAATATGGGGATGTCCCAAATTGGAGACTTTCGCTTTTGGACCCCTAAGCATAACAGGGACCTTTGAAGAAAGAATATATATGAATGGTCGGTCTTTTTTTGTGACCAGCCACGACGACCAAAACAGGGAGGTGCGGCCGACAGTAGAGGTAAGAATGAAATAAATAGATCGTAAAGAATGATTTACACGTCCTACATCTTTTTCCTGCATATTAACTTCGTTTTGGAATCACTGTTCGCCACCGAAATGTCCAAATTGTTAATGAAATCTCCTATTTCGTGTATTTTTTTACAGGTTTGTGATGGGAGCTTTGTGGCATTTGATAGTCCCTTGTCTATAATCTATATACCATTACACATCACAAGCCAATCGTCCCAAATTATCAACGTTTTACTACTCTTATTTCGCTGTAAATTTAATGTTAGACAAAAAAAATTCTTGAAAATGTAAGTTCCATATCCATGAATTTAACAAGAGTAGTAATGACATAAAATGAGTTGATATAAACGCAATAAGTCCAGGCTCTTGCAGGAAAATTAGCATGAAAATATTACAGGTTTTTACTTCTGCTATACCAAACACCAACTGATGATGTTAACAGAAGCAGCTCTTATTTTACTTCTCAAAGTAGAAGAAAGAGGAAGCATAAAACCAAATCATATCTTAACCGCGCCCATTCCCTTCAAAAACAGCACAAATTGCTGGCAAAATAAAGTTTCTAACAAATTAGGTAAAGCATGAGAAAAATTCAAAGAACCTCAACTTGGCAACTCTTGTTGCCCTTTCGTAACATCAATAATTTTTTGCGAATCTCCAACGCTTTACTGTACCAAGCACGAATCTTCAGTTTCTCCAACATTCTTGAATTCAACAAGAAATACTCTGCCATTTTAAGCTCACCACTTTTCCCTTCGAACTCATTAATTTCAATTTTCTTTAGGTGAAAAGACAAACAAGAAGGCACGGACGGAGGTTGATACCAAGTGGATGTCGTCTGGTAATATTCTTTATCACAGAATGCAAGTCCCTAATCATGTAAAAGGAAGAAATAGTGACTCCAATTTATCCACTGAAAACAAAGTAATTTCATCAACAAAGTTAAGAGTTTTACCCGAAAAATTAGAGTTTCCAGCCGGGGTGAGCTAGCAATTAACGTCAGTAGTGATTTCCATCCAACATCTTCGTGATTATCACCAAGCTCCAAATAGGTGAGATTAGAAAAGGTGCACAAGTTCAAGGTCTTCATGCAAAAGGAAAACAAACTCAAGTTCATTAATATCTGGACATTAAAAGTAAAATTGAGCAATAAAAAATATTAGACATAATAAATAGATGGCACCGAGTTGAGCAAACTAACCTTCCCAATCGAAGAACTAGATAAATGAAGCCACTGAACATTAGATATTCCCCGAAGAAAATCTGATACGACATATCTTTCCGAGAAACTATAAGGAGCTCCATGGAGTTTTCTGATACGAATGTCAGCTTTGACAAGAGCATTTAAATTATTCATTGCATAACCTTCTGCTACATCTTCTTGGTATTCAAGGTCTTGAAGATTTGGTGTGTCGAGGACTACCTTGTACTTACTGGAAGCATCATGCCAACTACATATTATAATCAAACTCTTGAGATTCTGAGCTGAAATGTTAAGAACACTTATATTTGTCAAATCACACCTCTCCATGGACAAATATTCTAGCACAGGGCACCCAAAAAAGAGCCTATAAATTGAATCATCATCCAAAAACTTAACTGATTCCACAACTATCCTTTTAAGCCTCGGTAGACACACCAAAGTAGGAAGATTGAGATCAATTTTGTGACGCCGTTCACCGCCCAATTTAAGCACCTCCAGACTTGTACAACTAAAAAGCTCACTAGGCACACTCTTAATACGTAGAAGGTCAAGTTCTCGAATATTACGCGACAATGCAGTTGAAACCCATACATCAACATGACAAACATCATATTTTTCAGTACATCTAAGGCGGAATTTCTGCAAATCTGATACATTTTGAGTAAGTACTCGATAGACAAAGTTAATGAAGCTCTGCCTTCGTTTGTCACTCTTCTCAGGGGTTACTGTTACATATACCAACCCATCATCAAAGTCTAGACTAGTGATGAAGGTCCAGAGGTACTTCCATTTGGCCGATAAGACACTAGTTACCACTACATCCTTTGTTGGAAGGAAAGATAGGATATGGCGTATAAGACTTTCTGGTAAGTTACTGATTCTGTCATCCACACTAACATTCTTGGTATGCTTCTGATGGTTTGGAATTGAGGCCATCACTTTTGTAAGGTTTCCTGCTGAAAATATATATGCTTCACATATTCTCTAAATATATGTAATTGCTAATCAATAGAAACAATTAATCATAAACAACCAATATAATAAATAGTTTGGAACTCGGCTATATTCAACTAATCACTGGGTAAGTCCAGTTCAAACTCAAGTGTCTAAGTTAGCTAGATTCCGGTTCAATTGACCTTATAACAAGTTATGATTGAGCTCAGCTTGACAAATTTCAAAAAGAATCAAGTGAAAAAAAAGTATTCCTTCTCCAATGAACAATTATTGTTGTGAACAATCACAAAGGGACTCGAGCAAATATCTCAATAAAATCGGCATATTTATTTATGTGTTAAACTATAATTGTTCAAAAAATTGTGTTCTTGGTTCATGCAATAATTTCTTCTTTCATAAGATTATTTCATGTTGAATAAGAGATGAAATTATGATGACAGAATCAACCATGCATAATGAAGATATGAACTTTTTATCCTTAATCCACCAGATATGGATTCTCTTTGCCATGTATGCACTTATAATTTAATGAAGGAATAGGGTTAGGATTAAAATTATGTACACGGTTCAAACTGCATCTATATCATTGTATCAAACAATAAACTCTTCAAGCTCAACAAAGTCCTCATCTTTAACTCAAATATCAGTATATTATACTTCAATTAGAGGTGTCAAACGAGCGAGTTAGGGCGGGTTTGGGTTGGGTAGTTAAAGGGAGGGTCATGGACGGGTCAGTGACCCATTCATGGCCCGCTATGACGGTCGTAAACGGGTCGAGTTGTGGACGGTCAGAATATGGTTAATTATATTCATGTAATATCAAAATTAAAAAAACTACAAATACAAAATCATTTGCACTTAATTAAGGCTGAACTCCAACTTCTGTGCATCACTAACACATAAATTGCAATTTAACACTCTCTAAGTGGTATATTTTATGGATTTTAGCTCAATAACATACCATCTCGCTTTTATATATAACTCCGTTTGTATACCTATGTCAATAGTCACAAAGAAGCACTCATCCTAAGTGATATTCTGCAATTCCTATAGTCCAAAGAAAATTAAATACCAAAAATAATTAAAATTATATAAACCCTTCAATAGTTATACTCGAGAACTCTTTCTGGTGCTTATTGGTCATTGTGATTGCTCCTGGAATCCCAAAGTTTGAGTCCACATTATACTCTGCTATAAAATCAACACTCTGATTTCACATTAGATTTCTTTGCCCAATCCTTTAATACAGTTACATAGATTTTTTTTTTTTGGACCACTGTTTCCTTCATTACATAAACAAAGTAGAAATAACTAACCAAATTCAGTACTATTCAATACAACAAAAACCCAGGAAATATCACTAACTAATTCCATCAAATCAGTGCTGGAACCCATTACTATGAATCACTTAGGCATTTTATCAAATACTTGGAGTACCCAAATCAAGGAAGAGAGACGGCCCACGAAATTATCTTATAAAATGGATCAAAATTTGAGATAATTTTCATTGTATGTATACATGTCGCTTCTCCTTCACATACATACATATATATAGAGAGAGAGAGAAGAGAGAAGCCGAACCTCTGTGAAGTGTGAACTGGGAGAGAGACGAGAAAGAGCAAGGCTGGGAAAGAGGGCTTTGAGTCTCGCAGACAAAGGGAGGCGAGAGAGTGCTGACGAAGCCGCAGAGAGACGAAAGAGCAAGGCTGAGAAAGAGGCTTTTAGTCTCACAGACAAAGAGAGACGAGAAAGAGCAAGGCTTTTAGGTATTTTTAGCCGTTGAATTTCTTTTATAGTGTGTTTGGATTCCTAGGATTTGATGAGGGGATTTCAATTTAAAATGGGATTTAGCTAGTTTGGAAGAAAGGAATTCTTAAACAAATAGGATTTGATGGAATTTCAAGAGATTTATTACTCTGCTCACAAATTCATGAAAAAATTGTCATATTTGGTGGGATTTGAAATAAGAAATTTAACAGCTTTACTCAAAAATAATTAAATTACAAATATAACCATCTAACTATTTATACCTTTATCAAAAATTACACCTGATTATTACTGAGTCAAAAACTCAAGGAGATAAATTATATATAAAAATGATCTTTGATAGAAAAAATAAATTATAATATATAAAGTAAAGCTACAAATAAATAAATAACAAAACTCTAGATTAAGGGGGAGAAAGAGAATAATATATAAGCAAAAAAAGAAGAAAGTTTGTCTGATATCAGCGGCCTTCTAACGGCCAAAAATCATATGACGTTGTTTCACATAAAATCATATTATCAATATATTGATAATGTTATTGAGTTTCAAACATAATAGAATTTAGAGCATAATTGTAAAGACATAAAAATGCTCAATACTATTTCGAATCCCTTTATTAATTTTCGGATTCCCTTTATATACATTTTCTCAATGGGCTTTATTACTGGATTCATAGGAAACTTGCTGGCCCAGAAGCTTGATGGGCCTGATGACAGATGGGCTCTGATGGGCCTGATGACAGATGAGCTCAGCTGGGCCTGATGACAGATGGGCTCAGCTGGGCTGGACATTTCCACTCTTACACATGCCCTATCCTTTGTGATGGGTCGTCGATCTTCCCGGCCCATTAAAAAGGATACAGAGTGGGGATGAGATGCATCACCCCTGATCGGGGTGACGTGACTGACGCAATTAATATGACGGTTGTACAATCATTGCAACGTTTGAAATTCGTGGTCCGGGTGGCCTCGGTAGGCGAAAAGGGAGGCTGTGGAGGCGCACGTGAAGTGAGATGACGCTTCGGTTCCCGAGCGCACGGCTTTTCAGGCCCCCCTGAGATTTCTATAAATAATGACTGCAGTGCTATGGATTCATTCCGTTTCACAATTTAAAAAATTCTAGAGAACTCCCTGCACTTGAGATCTTGACTTATCGTTGCCAGAGTCCACCTTCTCTCTTAGGAAAGCGTCATAAATCCTTCGGGATTCATCTTAAAGTAAGTTATTTCTTTCCATCTCAACGTCTTTCTTTTCGAAATGTCTGATAGTGATGATACCCGGTCGGGTAGCGACCGTTTACCTTCCCCTGTAGACCCGGACGTATCCCTCAGTTCACCCTCAGTTGAGGTGGTTAGGACAACTGTGCCTAGCCCACCGGAAGTTAACCGGAACGTCGCAGCAGCCGGAAATCCGGTTGCGGGGGTTTCAGGAGATCAGTTTTATGCCGATCCCATTCCCCCTATGAACAGGGTAGAGTCGGTATTAAAAAGGTTGAGGGTTAAATGCGGGGTGCCCGATCGGGTGATTATTAAAAATTATCCTAAAAAGTATGATTTTAGGAAGGGTGAGGGGGTTTTGGATAACCAGATTTTGTTGTCGGCCTTTCACCTCCAGGTCATTAGATTCCCGATCCAGCCCTTCTTCCTTTATGTCTTAGCTACCTTAGGTTTGGCCCCACTTCAGGTGGGACCTAACTTCTTCCGGGTCTTGGCCATGATCTTGATGATCAATCGGGATCTAGGACTTGACCTTGGTCTGGCGGAACTTCTGTTCTGTTACAAAATACAGGTCCAGAAGGAGTGCAGGGGCCGGTACAACCTTTTTCCCCTTAGTGGGAGGAAAATTTGTGATGGTACTGAGAAATCCAATAAAGGGTGGAAAGAAAGGATGGTCCTTGTGAGTGGGAGTTGGAGACTCCCCAGCTCATCCAGATTCAAAGTCCCCAACGAGTTTGACCAACACCTTTTCCCTTCTTTCAAGCCATTCCATAGGGGGGCGTGCAATTGTGATCAGTGCAATGATAAGTTAGGCCTCCATGTGCTTGAGTTTCTGGGGGCGCCCGACGAATATAAAACCTCAAATTATATCAGAACTCGTTTTGAATTGCTTAAATCGAAAATTTGGGGACAGCCTTTGAGGATGTGTACCAGTTTCTTGACAGGTTCCAATTTGCAGGCCCTATCTACAGAAATGTTGAGGATCCCGTAGGCGGTGTTGAAGAAGAAGTCTAAGCGGGCAGTTGGACCTCAGGCCTCAAATTCAGCCTCCGGTGAGATCCAGATTGGGCAGGGATCACAAAGTGTTCTAACCCCTCCGGCTGATCCTGTTCTCTCGCCTCATGTAGAGAATAGCCCGGTAACTCCATCTCCACCAATGGGAAATGTGCAAACCGGCCAGACTCCTCCTCAAGGATCAGAGGAGGTTGCTCCATCCTCAGGGGATGTTCCCGTCCCTGAATTCCGGTTGGTTGAAGGGGAAACGAGCCTGACGGGGGCGCGACATACCCGATCGGAGGAGAATCTACCCGAACGGTCAGTAAGGGCCCGAACGGAGACACAATCATCTCCCATCGTACTGGATGACAGTGGGGCCGCAACTGAAAAGGAGCTACCCGTGCCCTGGGCGCCGAAGATTACACTCCCGGGCGGCGACTTTCTGGTTGTGGGGCATGCGACGATTGACAATGACACTGCCCTACGGGCTATGGGATCTCAGATCTGGACACCCATAGACCGAAAGAGGCTGAGAACCATCGATCGGGAGGAATTGGCTCTGACAGGTCCAGAGATTGCTATGAAGGTAGTGCTTGAATCTGCTGATTTCCCAACTGCATTTAATATTTTATTTATTTTCTTATCAGGCTAACACTTAACCTTTTGGCAGATGCTCTACCTGACACAGGCCTATAATGCAAAAATGGAGGAGGACACTAAGTTGCTCAAGAACTCCAACGAGCTCCTGAGATTGAAGGAGGAATCCCGGATGAAGGTCGCCAACCAACTGTCCATATCCAATGAAAAATTGGATGTCCAGACCCGAAGGGCAGTCGCTGCAGAGCAACAACTTCGGGCGGCTCAAGAAAAAATTAAGGAAATGGAGGCAGTTCGGCGGGCCCTCTTTGCTGAGACAGAGGCCTTGAAGGCTGAGAATGGGAATCTGAAAGCTAATAATGAGAGCTTGACGGTTTCCAATTCGAAGCTCCTGGAGGAGAGGGCTGAGATGGAGAATCTCCTTGCCACGGAGAGGTCGGTGGTGGAGATGTGTCACCGGGGTGGGAACGAAGTGTATAAGCGTTTCTGCGAAACCTCCCAATACCGGATCGGGTTTGGTTGGAGGTCATGCTTTAATGACATGCAGAAACCCGTCGAAGAAAGGACTTTCGCCTCTGTGGAAGAGCTGGATGAGAGTCTGGGCATCTCCCCTCCGTACGACGATCCGGTTGGTGGTCCAGACGATGTTCGTTTCTGCGAGTTCCTGACCAAGCCTCTCCCAGGAATGAGCATAACCGCCCATCCTGATCCTCCGGCTCCCGATGGGGCCATCGTTTCAGTGAACCCAAATGTACCGGGCACCAGCGTTGACCTTTAGTATTTACTGTTTATGAAATGCATTGTAAGCCTTGGCCACAGGGGGCCATTTTGAATGAGATATAATAGGTTTTGTCCATTTCACTTTTGACTTTTACAGTTATAACGATTCTTGGTTACTTTGTTTATTTTTTCAAAGTTTTGTGATCTCTTCAGGGTCTGTGTTGTGACTTCGGGCTCTTCAGGCCATGCGAAAGTCAATGCAACACTTAGTTTATTTTGGGAACAATGATCTCTTCAGGATCTGTGTTGTGACTTCGGGCTCTTCAGGCCATGCGAAAGTCAATGCAACACTTAGTTTATTTTCGGAACAATGATCTCTTCAGGATCTGTGTTGTGCCTTCGGGCACTTCAGGCCATGCGAAAGTCAATGCAACACTTAGTTTATTTTCGGAACAATGATCTCTTCAGGATCTGTGTTGTGACTTCGGGCACTTCAGGCCATGCGAAAGTCAATGCAACACTTAGTTTATTTTTGGAACAATGATCTCTTCAGGATCTGTGTTATGACTTCGGGCACTTCAGGCCATGCGAAAGTCAATGCAACACTTAGTTTATTTTTGGAACAATGATCTCTTCAGGATCTGTGTTGTGACTTCGGGCACTTCAGGCCATGCGAAAGTCAATGCAACACTTAGTTTATTTTTGGAACAATGATCTCTTCAGGATCTGTGTTGTGACTTCGGGCTCTTCAGCAGATTTTATAATAATCATTGTAGTGATTTTTACCGACCAGTTGCTGTAGCCTTTTTACAAAAAGATCCAAGAGGAAACAGGACCTGGCCCATCAAGGGTAGTACCTCTTGAGGCGAGAGGCGTTCTGGGAGTTTGGTTCCATTCTGCCATCAACATTCCTTCGGACTCGGTATGCTCCACGACCGATGACTTCAGAGATGGTGTACGGGCCCTCCCAAGGCTCCCTGAGCTTGCCTACAAGCCCGATTTTGCGCCTAAGGACCATGTCTCCGATCTGGAACTCTCTTCTTTTGACTCTTTGATTGAAGTGGTTCCGGACTTGCTGTTGGTAAGCGGCCAGCCTGATCCCGGCGGCCTCCCTTCTTTCATCCAGAAGATCAAGGTTCTGAGCCAAATGCTGGTTACTTGGTCCTTCGACCCAGGCCTCGCTCCGGAGGGTTGGAACCCGGATCTCAGTCGGAATCACAGCTTCAGCACCGTACGCCATGGCAAAAGGGGTCTCTCCAGTGGGTTGTCCGGGGGTCGTTCTGTATGACCAGAGAACTTTGGGCAGTTTCTCTAACCAGGCCCCTTTGGCCTCCTCAAGTTTCTTGGCCAGAGTGTTGAATATAGTTCGATTTGTCCTTTCCGCCTGCCCATTCCCTTGCGGGTAGCCGACGGAAGACGTGTTCTGGTTGATACCATGTTCGGCAAAGAATGCTCTAACCTCCTTGTTGTCCAGGTTTGTTCCGTTATCCATCATGATCGTTCTTGGTAGCCCAAATCTGCATATAATGTTGGTCCATACGAATTTGACGACGTGACTCCCTTTAACGGTGGGATAGGCCTCGGCTTCCACCCATTTGGTGAAATAGTCGGTTGCCAGAAGGACGTACGCATTCGACCGGATTGCTTTCGGTAAGGGTCCCACTATATCCATTCCCCACCGGGCGAATGGGTGCGGTACTATAGTGGGATGCAGGAACTCAGGTGGGCGATGTATAGCATCCCCGTGCATTTGACAGGGCTTGCACCTTCGGACGTATTCCTCGGCATCCCGAGACAGGTAGGGCCAGAAGTACCCTTGAGACAGTACCTTATGGGCAAGGGACCTGCTACCGGAGTGGTTTCCACAAGCCCCACTGTGAATCTCGTGCATCACTGCTCTAGATTCTGACGGTGTGATACATCTCAGGTAGGGACCGGAAAAGGACTTTCGGTAGAGTTGCCCGTTTATGATTGAGTACCGGGCCGAATTCCTCCTGACCTTGTGAGCTTCAGCTTTATTCTCGGGAAGAGTTCCACTACGTAAGTAATCTATCAGGGGATCAATCCAACTGGGCTCCCATGGGATGAGCATTACTCGTTCGGGCTCTTGAATGCTGGGCCTCTGAATAAAATCCAACAGTGCCACCCGGGTTAGATCCTCTCCGGCTGAGGAAGCCTGATTGGCCAGGTGGTCAGCTTCAGAGTTTTCATTCCTGGGGATTTGGGTAAAGGTGATTCTGTGAAAACTTTCTGTCTCCTTCAAAACTAGCGCTCGATACAACTTCATTGTCGGGTCCTTTGTTTCGTATTCTCCGTTGATCTGACGGACGACAAGTTGAGAATCACTGTGTACTGCTAAGGACTGGATCTTAAGGCTTCGGGCTATCCTCAAACCGGATACGATGGCCTCATACTCTGCCTCATTGTTTGTGGCCGGAAACTGCAACTGCACCGACATATGAAGGCGTGTTCCATCAGGTGTTAAAACTTCTAGGCCAATTCCTGAGCCGGAAGAGTTGGCTGACCCATCCACAAAGATCTTCCATGTATCCAGTTCACTGTTCTGGTCTGGCTCCTCAGTCTCACTCTCAAGCAAAAAGTCCGCTACAGCCTGTCCTTTGATGGAAACCCGAGGTATGTATGTCAAATCATATATGCCCAATTCGATGGCCCACTTAGAGATTCGTCCTGAGAGGTCGGGCTTCGACATAATAACCCGTAGGGGTGTAGCTGTTGGGACGACGATCGGGTGGGCCTCAAAGTAATGCCTTAGCCTTCTTTTGGCGTTCACCAGTGACAGAATCAGTTTTTCCTGCCTGCTGTATCTAGTTTCTGCCTCAGCCAAGGATTTGCTGGTGTAGAATACTGGCATTTGAAGGTTCCCGTCCTCTCTGATGAGGGCGGCGCTGGTTGAAGCGGAGGATACTGCTAAATAAAGGTATAAGACTTCATCGGGGGTTGGTGTAGACAAGATGGGGGGCATGGTCAGGTACTCTTTTAACCCCGCCAGGGCCTCCGATTGTTCGTGACCCCAGATCTCTCCCTTCTTCACCTTTATTGCTTGAAAGAATGGTCGGCACCGATCAGTGAGTCGTGAGATGAATCTGCTAAGTGCTACCACTCTTCCCGTCAGGACTTGAACGTCTTTATGTGTTCGGGGCTCCTTCATTTCTATGAGAGCTTTGACCTGTGTCGGGCTGGCTTGGATACCAGTCCGGTCCACGATGTGCCCTAGGAACTGTCCAGATGATACACAAAAAGAACACTTTGCCGGATTAAGCTTCATGCCATGGGACCTGAGGGTAGCGAACACTTGGCGTAGGTGAGTGATGTGGTCCTCCTTCTTTCTGCTCTTGACTACAGTATCGTCGATGTAGGCTTCGATTACTGTGCCCATCATACCTTTAAAGATCTTGTTGACTAATCTCTGGAAGGTAGCACCTGCATTTTTCAGTCCGAAAGGCATAACTTTAAAGCAGTATGTACCTGTTTCAGTAATGAAGGAAGTCTTTTCCTCATCCTTCGGGTTCATTTTTATTTGGTTGTAACCTGAATAGGCATCCAGGAAAGTTAGACGGTCATAGCCCGAAGTAGCATCAACCATCTGGTCGATCTTTGGGAGTGGAAAACTGTCCTTTGGGCATGCCTTGTTCAGGTCGGTAAAATCGACGCAAACCCTCCATTTGCCGTTTTTCTTTTGAACAACCACGACGTTGGCAAGCCATTCGGGATATCTGACTTCGCAGATGAAGCCGGCCTGGAGCAGTTTGGATACCTCATCTGCTATAATTAGGTTCCGATGTGCCCCCATGCGTCTTTGTTTTTGCCTGATTGGCCTGACGTTTGGGTCAACATGCAATGAGTGCTGTGAAACGTCAGGATCTATTCCCGGCATGTCTGTATGCTCCCATGCGAAGACGTCAGAGTTGTCCTGCAGCAATTGTGTTAGTTCCTCAAATTCAGAATCGGTCAGGGTTGTACCTGCAAAAGTAACTTTTTCCGGGTTGTCGGGCACGACACAGACCGATTGTAGTGGTTTCAACCACAATTGGGGAGCCCGGCCCCCCATTCTTTAATTGTTATTTGGAGCATGAACTTTGCTCCTTCGATCGGGGTACCCCTGGGGCCTGGCCCTTCCGGATCTCCTTCAGAGTGACCGAATAACATTCCTTGGCGGCCACTTGGTCGCCCTTCACATCAATGGTGCCAGTACCGTCAGGGCCCAAGCATCTCATGACCTGGTGAAGAGTCGAAGGCACACCTTGCATTCGGTGAATCCATCCCCTTCCCATAAGCAGATTGTATGAAGGTTTGGCGTCCACCACAACAAATGTCTCGGTCAGGGTCCTATGAGCGGCAGACACAGGTAACTGAATTTCACCGATCGGCTCGATTTGCCTGCCGTCAAAACCTGCGATGGGGCATCGGGATGTCATAATTTCAGATGGATTGATTTCGAGCTTTTCGAAAGCCCATTTGGTGATGATGTTGGCACTGCTCCCTGGATCGATCACGACTCTTTTCACAAGGCAGTTGGCCACCATTAGGGTCACAACCAGAGGGTCTTCATGCGGGGTTTGGACTCCCCGGAGGTCCGACACCGAGAAAGTGATGTGAGTTTCTTCAGCCTTGTATCGGGCTTCACTAATTTCGTTGACTTTTCTCATTTTGTGGGCTTTCCGTAGATAGCTTCGGCGCGATCCTTCGGTCTCTTTGGGTGGGGGGCCACCATGAATCATGTTGATGATTTTAACCGGCTGTGCATCCGAGGGGTTTCGAGGGACGCCGGGGGCGCGCTGATCGGTTATTGGCCTGTCTTGTTGGACGTAATCCCGGAGTACTCCGCGAAGTAGTAATGCCTCCACCTGTTGCCTTAGATTGCGACATTCGTTCGTGATGTGCCCGAAATCACCATGGAAAGCGCAGTGTTTTGTCTTGTCTCTCTGGTCAAGTGGTTGTCGCATGGTAGGGGGTTGCTGGAAAATTCCTTTGGCTTTGTTCTCCTGGTAAAGTTTTGCAAGGCTAACCTTCAGGGGTGTTATCCTTTCTTCTAACCTGGGTCGTTTAGATGGCTTTGTGACTGATACTCCCGTTGGGGCTGACGATCCCGGTGGAATTAATCGCTTCTGATCGATCAATCGATCCTTGGACTGGATTTCAAGGCCGACAAAGGCTGATCTCCTTTGCCTGATAGTTTCCTCCTCCTCAATTCTCAAGTATCCCTTGGCCCTAGAGTTTAGTTCCCCAATGCCCGATGGAGGGCGCTTCACCAAGGATTGATGGAATTTTGTTCCAGGAATGAGGGCCATCCTGAATGCCTCAACCGCAGAATATTGGTCACAGTTATCCACAGAAGAGGACTCTATGTTGAATCGGGATAGAAAACTTTTCAGTGACTCTCCTTTCTCCTGGATCATGGTGAAGAGGCAGGATATGGTATTCTTCTGTCTCTTGTTTCCATAATACTGGGCGATGAAAAGTCTGGTCAACTGTTGCCAGCTACCAATGGATCGGGGTGGCTGTTTTCTAAACCATAATAGGGCGGCCTCAGCGAGGCTTGTGGAGAACACTTTACACAGCAGGGAGTTGTTCTCGGCGTACATGGTCATTTTCTGATGAATCTGGTATATGTGTTCTTCGGGATCCCTTGTGCCATCATAAGGGGTGAATTGTGGCATCACGAACTTCTTTGGGAAAGGTTCTTGGGTTATTTCCTGAATGAAGGGCGACTGTATCAATTCAGTGGACGCCTGGATGGCCATGTCGTCCGTAGATCGGGACCTCAAGTCCCCGAGAACTTTCTTTTGGAACTCGTCCATCATTGCTTGAAGTTTCTGGGGGGTTATAGACTCGTCGGCTGCCGGAGCCTTTCTTGAGCGCTGAGAAGATTCGGCGTGCTCTTCAGGTTGGTTTAGAGAATGGTCGATCGCCGCCACCGGAGGGTTGGGCGTAACTGCCGGTAAGGCAGCTGCTGGTGGAGCCAACCTCTCCCTGAGCTCTGCATTCTGTTTCTCCAAGGCCACACTACGTTCCTCAGCAGCCGCCAAGCGTTGAAGAATTTGCTCCATGGTCTGGGAATCCTCTGCACGATTGTCCTCAGTGGGCAGAATGCCTGCCTGTGAACGAGTGACCGGCATTCTCGTCCGGGGAGGTAGTGAGTGGAAGTTTTTTGGAGGTGGAGGGTCTTTTGCCTATCAAACAGACTTAGCTTTTTGAGATGGGAAGAAGGAGGCGATTTTACAGGTACCGAAGGGCATTTGAAAAATCAGGAACTCCTCCTTCGTTCCCACAGACGGCGCCAATGTGTAAAGACATAAAAATGCTCAATACTATTTCGAATCCCTTTATTAATTTTCGGATTCCCTTTATATACATTTTCTCAATGGGCTTTATTACTGGATTCATAGGAAACTTGCTGGCCCAAAAGCTTGATGGGCCTGATGACAAATGGGCTCTGATGGGCCTGATGACAGATGGGCTCTGATGGGCCTGATGACAGATGGGCTCAGCTGGGCCTGATGACAGATGGGCTCTGATGGGCCTGATGACAGATGGGCTCAGCTGGGCTGGACATTTCCACTCTTACAATAATAATTTTGTTTTTGAATATAAGATAAAAGGATAGTTTGGAATCATAATATTCTATTACGTACAATGTTACTCTTTCTTTATATTTAGTTATCGTCAATAACTAATAATTAATTTTGTGTATTAGTAGTAATAGGGGCTGAAAGTATATAGATATAAAATCTTAGTCTTCTAATATAATGAGGTAATTAGGTCTTTAGTTAAAGTAGTTAATTAAAATTAAATTTACACAAGTAGAGTTTAATTATAATTGTTAGGATTTTTAAACCCGCCCAAAAGATCACTTGTTAGGGTTTGCAAACCCTATTAGCCAAGCCACGAACACCTGCAAATCACAAAAACACACACCAAACACAATCGACATAAAAATATATACGTGGTTTGGCCAAATCAGCCTACGTCCACGGAGAGCACAGTTTCACTATCAATGAGAGGATTACAATGATCAGCAGATCAACAACGCACACACTGTTTCACTTACACGTTCTTCTCTCTGTGTGTGTATATTCTCTGAACATCATATGTGTTTCACTTGCACTAGGTGTTTCACTCACACCGGTACCAGCAGGCACGAAGCCACTACATTAAAAATATATTTTTTTTTGGCTTTTTTAATGATAATTTAAGTATTTTGAAAAAAATATAGGCAAAAATGGCTTATTGCCCCCATTCAATTTTGAAAAAATTAGGCTTGCTACCCCTCATTGCCCCCATTCAGGAAATGGCTCCTTGGTACTGACCTATTCTGGCTCTCTGGCGCCGGCCTATTCTGTCTCTTTGGTGCTGGCCTAATCTGGCTCTCTAACGTAAAGCCTATTATGGCCCTCACTTTGGCACGGTACAAAGAATACAATAGGTTAGAACTATATTTATAGGAGATGATGAAGTGGTGATCAAGACAATTAATCTAATTAGGAATTGATCTCCTACCTAATTAAGAATTGTTTGATGGCTAAGTTATATTCCCTCTTAAGAAATGAGTCATCAAAAACAATCTTCAGTCAAATAGAGATACTTGTTGCCCAAGTTTACTTTCCACTCAAGGAAATGAGTCATACTCTAACAATAATTAGATAAGTTTGTAGAAGTAGAGTTTAATTGTAATTAGGTTACAATTAAAATATAATTTAAAATTACAAAAATAGGAGCTGAAACTCTTCACACTTTTAATATTAGTATAAATATATGACTTGTAATTTTTTTCTAAAAGCTAAAATATTCATATATATATATATATATAGCAAATTAAGAGATGCAATATTTTGATGATTACTACCACAATAATGAACTGTCGACGTTAAATGATAAAACGTTAGAAATTATTATGTTTAATTTCTAAATTCTTCAATTTTATGAAATTTGTTTTCCATTTTTATTAATATATTTAATATTTCTTCTTAGGTGCATTATAATCTACTATCGTATGGTTATAAAGAGAAAAAAAATACTCCCTCCGTATATTTTTTGGTGGTCACTTTGCCTAATTTACTTGCCCAAAATTATTTATCGAATCCCAATACAATATTATCATATACTTTCTCAAATTATCCCTTTTCATTAACTTCAAAATTAATGGGTCCCACTAAAAATCACAACTATACTACATTATCAAAGGCAAAATAGGAAAAAAAATAATATCAAAAAGTTGTTGATTTTTCAAACATGGATAACTAAAAATGGACGGAGGGAGTAATACATATTAATATTTATTTTACGTGCATTATTTTTTATTCTTATATATAATTTACAATTTTTTATGATGGGTCAAAAGTTGTATTAAATATGCTTTTTAGATGTGTGATAGAGGTAAAAAAGTAAAAAATAAAAATAGATTCGATGTTACTCCCACCTAATAGCTTAATATTTTGGGTCGGATAGTGAAACACCCAGTTGCACGTGCACAAAGAATCGAAAAAACGGACAGAAACGAACACGGAACCGATGGTTTGGTTTGGTTCGGTTCGGTTCCGGTTCCGAAAATTAAAGAATTGAATTTTTAAATTCAGTTCTGGTTTTTAACTATATAGAATCGAACGGAACCGAACTGGTTTTTTTTATTCTTATTATTTTTATTTTTTATTAGTATTATATTTTTACTTATATATAATATAAAAAGTTATAAGTAAATAATTATAAGGTTATAATTTTAGGAGATGTAATTTTGAAATAATTACTTCCATTTCACTAATTATACAATTGATTTTGGGTTTGTAATAGTTGAAATACTCTATTTAACTTAATTTATAATTATATTATATTTTGATACTTACTGTTTTTAACTTTTTTGAAAGACGATAGTAAGAATGGGAAGCGAACCAGAACCGAACCGAAAAAAGGGTTTGGTTCGGTTCTAGTTCTGAAAATTAAAGAATCGAATTTTTAAGTTCGATTCTGGTTCTTAACTATATAGAATCGAACGAAACCGAACTGAATTTTTTTTGTATTCTTATTATTTTTATTTTTTATCAGTATTATAGTTTTACTTATATATAATTTAAAAGTTATAAGTAAATAATTATAAGGTTATGATTTTAGGATATGTACTTTTGAAATAATTACTTCCATCTCACTAATTATACAATTGATTTATGATTTGTAATAGTTGAAAATTTATATTTAATTTAATTTATAATTATATTATCTTTTGATACTTATTGTTTTTAACTTTTTTGAAAGGACATAGTAGGAATCGGAAGCGAACCAGAACCGAACTGAAAAAAGGGTTCGGTTCGGTTCGATTTGGTTCCTTGCATTAATGGTTCGGTTCCGGTTATCATTTTTAAGAAACCGAAAATAATAGACGGTGTGCACCCCTACATATTGGCCTAGGTGCATTTGTTTTATTTTCCTTTTTTTTTTTGCCCAAGTACATTCGTTTTTACTAGCGCATCTTTGGTGCAATGGTATAACCTCATCCCCAAATGGGGAGATGAGGGGTTCGAGCCTCATAAGAAGCATTGTGGGTGTGAGGTGTGTGAGTTTCTTATCATTCAAAAAAAAAAGTACATTCGTTTTTTTTATTATTATTTGTTACAACTTATTCACTGTGCTGGCTTAGACTTGCTTTTTGGGCGAGGTACATTTGTTTCTTTCCTCCAAATGCAGTAGACACTGACCTTCAGATCTAAAAATTTGTAAACACAGGCATCAAGAGACTGATATAGAACCCCACATAAAGAAAAAGCACTTTGCAATGTAATAACCATTGGAATGCCTAATATACATGTCATATTTGTGTTGAAACCACATCCTTAATTGAGATGAGAAAGGACATTCGAAAAGAATAGTTGAGCATCATTCTCCGCGTTGGCAAGTCAGAGGGAACGCTAATCTCGTATAATCTTATAACTCATACTAGGATTATCTCGAGCGTGGTGAGATATGTAGTTTTCGAACCACACAACAAGATTTTTTAAAAAAATTTGTCAAACCGAGAACAGGCCTTTCATGTGTTTGATGAAAGGTCTTGTCATTCCATTAAGGTGTAATAACACTCTCTAGTTCCGAAAACAGGCTTTAGCTCAGAACCGTACTAAACAAAACTGTGAGCATTAAGCAAACATCATGTCTTAACCACACCCATTCCATTCAGAAACAGCACAAATTGCTCGCAAAGTAAATTTTCTGCCAAAGCAGGTACCATTGTGAGCATTGGAAATGTTGTAGTCGAAAAATATATTAAAGAGCAAAAATTCCTAACCCCATATCCAGCCTCAAATCAATTTTAGAAATAATATCAAGCCCCCAAATCTTAGACCAAACAATAACAACTCTACAAACCATCCTAGTGCAAGACATGTTGGATTTTGAACCATAAAAGAAATCAAGAACAATTATAAATTGCAGAATTAAATATTTTACATACTTCAATTGCGAAAGCAACAACGGTAGAATACATTTAGCACTCCTCTGTAATCCATGCTCCTGCAATCTGAAAACATAAAGCGCACTACCCCAGTCTTTCTTTTTCTAGTCGATAGGGCAAAATAAGAGTATGACAACTCTTTATAAAGAAAGAGCAGGGGGGACGACTTCTTCACAAACAAACACCTAGGGTTTTCCTTCCTATCATGGAAACCTAGATAGTAAATGACTAGTAATTATAATCCAACAGTAATTGTTACACTTGCCAATTAAACCACAATGACAAGTATAACCCCAACCCATTAATCAATAATCACATTGCAATCCTATTTTATGTAGAACTGTGCATAGGACCACAAAAGAATTTTTAATATATTATATAATTAAAAATTCCAACAATCTCCCACCATGCACCCTAAAATTTTAGAAAATGACACTATGGATTGCAACACTTTAATTTTAGAAAAGTCGGGTGGCCACCCATATATTTTTGAAAATATAATTATTAAAATCAATGGGTTGAAACACTCTCCTCCATAGACTTCCTCAATAGTGGATCATGAATGCGTAGACAAGTAATATATTAGTCTAAACAGTTCCATGGTCACAAAATCGATTCTATCAAGGATTTGAGCAAAAACTGCATTTCATGAGATGCACAAACTGTATGTGGTCTAAACGTACATCTCACAATCCGTCATGTTTCATACCATCACGGTATATCACTTGAACATATTACAGAAAACCGTCAACCTTCTGTTCAGTGTGAGGGTTTACCAATATGGAGTCAATCCCATATCTAGCCCAAGCTAACCTCATAGAGTAAAAATACTCCCACAGGCAAATTTTAATAAGTGTGTTTGAACTCACTAATGTGGTGTCAATCTCACATCTAGTTCAAACAACCTCCAGAGTGAAAAACCATTCCCAAGCAACTCTGCTAGTAGATAAACAATCATATATATAATGATGCATCATAACTCCACATTGGATGCAAATAAATAACATTCCAAAGAATAAGAGAACAAATAATTGTCACCACAAAAAGGCGTAAAAACTAAAAACATCTATAAAGTAGCTAAATATAAAATAGAACATCAAACATCATTGTATAACGACTCGCGAATACCCATTGATCGGTTCCAGACATGTGAAAATAATAGTATTAAAAATAAGGAATTAGCACGATCTAGTATTAACCTATCAGTCGCAAGTACGCGAGTAATATATAGTATAGTTGAATAGAGAGGGTATCGAACCACAGAGATCAAAGTTGTATTTCAAATAATTATAAAGTAGCAAATTGAATTATATTTAAAAAGTTGTTTGATTGGTTTGTTTGATTAAACTACTAAAACATAAAATAAAATAAAGATAATTGTTTTTGGTTTCACTCAAGATAAACAAGTCTAGGGTTGAATTTCAACTCCACCACTAGCCTTATAACATAGTCCTTTTAATTATATTATTGCAAGAGGGCGGTATAACTCATATGAATCTGACTAATAACGCTACAGGCAGTTGCCTAATCCCCAAAAGGATCCAATCGGTCCGTATTCGCTACAATCCATCTGCGATTAGTATGACTGTTGTATGCATCTATTCTACAACTACTCCTAAAACATTAAATTAAAAAGCATGCTAACAATCTGACACCAGACATAATAGAGATTATTCTGCAGGCTAGTGCAATAGGTAATTTGCAAGGAAAAAATAGGATAATTTGACCCAAAATTCAGAGAATACTCTGGAATTCAATAAAATTGTTTATAATCAAGAATGACAAAAAACAACCCACAAGCCGGGTTAAAATAGCTGAAAATCGACCCCTAATGGGATTTTTACCAAAAATAGCAAAATCCTAAAAGTCTTACCAAAACGAAATAAGGAAAGAAATCAAAAGATTACCAAAAATCTGGCCCAAATAGGGTTCAGAATCATTTCTTAATCGACAAATAAAAGATTACCATAAATAGCAAAAATTAATTAAAATTAGAGATTTGAAAAGGAAAACAGCGGATTTAGGACTCGAAACGAGGTGCACAGAGCGTTGCTCGGTGGCCACAACGTGCGCGCCGAAATTAGCTTTCCGAATTGGGGTCACAGGCGCGAATCGGACACTTGTAGCTACAGTTATGGCCAAAAAAACGACACATGCACGGAAACCGCCCCAATTTGGCTAGATCACGATTTCTTGCCATCCTTGCGCTGATCCTCCCGCTCCAGGTAATCCAACGCCATCAATGAGCAATCTGACAGCTCGGCATCGTCTGACTCGGATCCTCCTGCATCACAATCATCTTCTCTAATCATGGACTGTGTAAACCTAAGACTTTATCATGCCCAATAAGTACCATTATGTAGAAACCGTTATTAAATCACGGAATTTCTTGCCCCGTTGATAAAATACAGTTGTTCAAGATAAATCATTTATTCAGTCTCAGTTTAAGTAAAGAATTAATAAATAAATCTTATTCAGGTGGTCTTGTTCGTTCTCTCAGTACATAATCATCATATGGGTGTCCTTCAACATATTCCTCTTTGCAATAAAAATAAGAAAAAGACTACATTACTCGGCTAGGGTTTCACGAAACCCTAGATACCAACTAGCCGCTCATGGAAAGATGATATTTCATTGTTGATGTAGCCGTCATCTTCATGATTGGATGGTTGGTTCTTGAGTTCTTGAGGAAGGGAACTTCTCTCAAATAGAGAGACTTTTATGAACAATGACACATTTTGAAATAATACAGAAATATTTCTAAGATATCAAAGATATCCCTTATTCATAACTTCTACCTGTATTTATAGATAAAAGTTGGTCCAGGTATGTTCCTTGCTTGCACTCCAAGAGAACTTAAAGGCTAAGAAATGACATTGAATGGACGATTCTGCCCCGATATATGCTTGTACACAAAGTCAGAATTTTGCAGTGTATTTTCACACAATTTCCAAGACAATGTAATTCGATCAATCGAAGAGCCTACCAATCGATCGATGGCTCCTGAATTTTAATATTTATTTAATCCACGAATTTTATGATTTAACCACTTGTACTCTGCGTCACTGACTTGTACTATCCTAATTTGAGTGCAAATATATTCTAAATGTTGCTCTGAATTCCACATATTTGCTAAGAACCCCAAATTAACATATTTTTGCATTAAGGCCCTAAAAACACACTTAACACACAACTTGAATAAAAATACCAAATTAATAGAATAAAGAAACTAACAAGAGGTATATTACGCCCAGAACTATTCTGGTCTCATCACCCATCCGAATCACGTGTTCCCTAAATGTTTTAGACTACAGTTCTTTAGTGAAAGGATTGACAATCATATCCCTAGTAGCTATGTAGGGAACCACAATAGCACCTTCACTTACCTTCTCACACACAAAAGGTATTTTACATCAATGTGCTTATTGCGTTTGGTTATCTTACTATTCTTCACATACTTTGTAACAACCTAATTGTCACAAAAAAGTACCAAAGGCTTGTGTATGGAGTCCACAACCATCAAATCTGCAACAAAATTCCTCAACCACATGGAAAGTTTTGTTGCCTCATAACAACTAACCAACTCCGCATACATAGTGGAATCAGTGATAATAGATTGCTTAGAACTTCTTCATAAAACAACTCCCTGAGCTAATAAAAGATAAAACCAGAAGTAGACTTTCTACTATTGGAACAATCAGCATAATCCGAATCAGAATAACCAACCATCTTGAGGTAATCTGATTTCCTGTAAGTCAACATGAACCCTTTGGTTCTTTAAAGGTACCTCAAAACCTTCTTCACTGTTGTCCAATGAACAACACCAAGATTTTGCTAAAAACTTCACATCATCCCTACCACATAACCGATGTCAAGCCTAATGTTACTTAACATCAACTTGACTTCATTCAAACTCAGTATTGGGACATTGATCTTTTGAGAATATATTTCCTTTAACAACTGGAACCTCACCAGGGCAATAATTCACCATATTGAAAAGTTTCAGCACCTTTTCAATATATGTTTTTTGAGATAAACCAAGTATGTATGTAGTGTGTTCTCTATGGATCCTAATGCCAAGAGCATACTCTGCATTTCCCATGACCTTCGTATCAAAATGACTTAACATGAACTTCTTAGTATCATGTATCGCACTGATGCTATTACTAGCCAATGATATGTAATCAAGATATAAAATAAGATACCAAAATGACTCCCACTCACTTTGAGGTAAATGCATTTGTCCATGACAATCTCTTTAAAATCATAACTGATAATCACTTCATCAAACTTCAAATACCATTCTCTTGAAGCTTGCTTGAGTCCATAAATAGACTTATTTAACTTACACACTCAGTGTTCTTGTCCCTTGATAATGAAACCTTCAAGTTGAGCATGTAATTCTCCTCTTCAAGATCTCCATTATAGAATGCTATCTTGATATCTATCTGATGCAAATCAAGATCATAATGTGCTACAAATGGAAAGAATAACCCTCAAGGAGTCTTTTAAAAGAAACAAGAGAGAAAGTCTCTGAAAAATCAACCCCTGCTTTTGCTTGAAACCTTTAGCAACCAACCTAGCCTTCTATCAATAAAATTTACCTTGCGAGTCCCTTTTGGTCTTGTAGATCCATTTACAATCCACCGCCTTTCGATGCTTAGATAAATCAGCAAGCTCCCACACTTTATTAATATACATATATTATTTTCATCATGCATGACATTTATCTAATCAGAAGGCCTATTAGTCCTCATAACCTTATCAAAAGAAGTGGGATCATCATGCTCACTAACATCGACCTCAACAACATTTGGTATAGCAGGCCTCCAAACTAGTGAGAATCTCCTAGGTTGAATAGGCTCAGGAACATGATCAGGAACAACAGGAGGAAGTTGTGTAGGTGGATTAACTGGGAGAATAGGGCTAGAAACTTTATCTGGAAGCACTGAAGAAGGTCCAATAAAATCAATATCAATGGGACAGTCACTGAAGATTGTTCTTCTATAAAAGAGAAAACACGATGTCCTAAACTCCCATTGGAATCACAATCCTCAATAAACTTTGCATGTCATGTCTCAATAATCTCCATAGGTCTAGATGGGTAATAAAAATGATAACCAAATGATCTCTCTGGATACCCAATGAAATGGCAACTGTGCGAGGATCTAATTTCCAAACATCAGGATTATACAACTTTGCCTTTACAAGGCATCCCCAAACATGTAAATACGGAATACTAGGCTTACAACTCATCCATAACTGGAAAAGAGTCTCATGGGCTGCCTTGCAGGGTACTCTATTGAGAAGATAAACTGCAATTTTGAGAGCTTCTCCCCAAAGACTCTCAGTAGGTGAAAGAATGACTCATCATGCTGCGAATTGCATCCTGATAAGAGCGGTTTCTCCTTTCAACAACTCCATTTTGCTCAGGAGACCCAAGAGTAGTGCACTAAGGTACAATTCCCTGATCTTTAATATAAGAGATGAACGGACCGTGATTCACACCTTCACCCCCTCGATCCGATCTCCCAACTTCGATCTTTCGATCCAATTGCCTCTCAACTTCAGCATAATAAACTTAAACACATTAAGTGCATCGAACTTATGCTGAATGAGGTACAAATAAGCATACTTCAAAAATCATCAATAATGTAATGAAGTAACGCTAACCTCTACAAGAAACATCGGGAAATGGACCACATATATCAGTCAACGCATAGGTCATAGTTTGAAAAAATAAGTGGTCAAATAATTTCCTCATTGACCAAGCATTTAAGTCACTTTCTTCAGATATGTCTCAATCTCTTATGTCACAACATAGAAGAAACATCTCTAGTGAAAGCACGTTTTGATCCTTCATTTTGATGTTCTTTCCTTTTTCTTGTCTTCATTTCTCAATGTGAACCTTCACAACAATACAACTCAACACAATTTAATGTCATTGAGTCGACAATCTTCAATCACACAAAGTGGTAATAACTGGTTAACATTATATTTTAATATCTCAATAATTCACCTTGAAAACCTCATAGGTCCAAGTAGAGAATTTACTATCATGTGGACCAACAGATAATCATCTTATAGATGGGTTCCTTACCATAACAAATTCCATCATCTCTGACTAATACAAACTATGTCAAATAATAATACTTTGACTACTTCTTGGACCTCATAAATTGTTACTTGATAATATCAAGCAACTCCCTTCAATATCAAATACGAGAATATTATCCCGAATAACCGCACCAATAGAAGCAGCAATAAAACCTGATTGATATGGTAATAACTATAGTCCACAAAATCAACATGAAGTCAACACTTGTACTCCAAGCATTATAAACAAACAATTAAATGATTCCATCCTTGTAAGCTATCTCTAAATAGCAGAAACATTCATATAATTTATAAAACATGTCATATCACATAACATAAAATAAACAACATATAAAACAATATGTCACAGCTTTAGGGATTATAACTTTAATTCGTGTTTTGGGGTTTAAAGCCGAATTTATCGGAGTATTTTACTATGTGCAAAAACCGTCCACTCTGTGGGAACGGGGCAAATCATCAAAAAATCACCTTTTGACATAATTTTAGATTATTTACCCCCCCAAACAACGATTGAATCGCCCATAGAACTAGTTGATTATACTTGAAATATCACTGAACACTTCCACTACATTTTACCAAAAGGGTTATCCAGTTCTAAATCAAATACTCTGAACTATTCTACTCACTTATCTCACACCAAGACATTGATCACCTTTTGGCAGAACGAATGCCTTAAATGTAAGCAAGTGCACAAAAATAATAACCTCCATGAATGTGTCACCTTTTGGTAGACATCACCCACTTCAGTTCCTATCTCGAAACAACCCATTTACCGATATTTCTAAACCCCAAGAAAGATCTAAACTTCAGAGTTTTATTTTATTTGGGTCAAATAATTTCCTTAATTTCTTTAATGTGCAGATATATAAACAACCCAAATAAAAATAAAATAAATATAACTCCATTTCAAGTAGAAACTTCAATACAAGCAAACATGCTCATGCATATTAACAAATAATTATAAATATACACATAGTATTATCAAATCTATATAAATAGATTGAAATAATTAATCATGGTCCACCTCAAAAATTGAGTTTAAGCAAATCATGATCCGATCCACAAACAAACACCTAGGGCCTGTATGGGAGCCTTTGTTTTTGTTTTTGTTTTTATTTTTGTTTTTGTTTTGGGAACCAAAAAACAAGAATCAATTATTATTCTTGTCTTTATTTTCTCACCCTAAAAACAAAAACACAAAGTTGTGTTTGGGACCAAAAACTTTTTTGTTCTCATACACAAACACACACACACACACAAATCACAGTCGTCTCTCTCTCTAAAATCTGTAAAGTTTTGATCAGATCGATCTATACACAACCCAATCGTTGTATAGTCACCCATGATGCTTGGCTTAGGAGGATCGAGTGTCATGGGTCAGTCTTCTTCAAAAAAAAATTCTTTGATCTATTTTTTCTTTACAGATTCTGCTATTGGGTTTTTCAGATCGAAGGGTGGTGACGTGGCGGTGGTCGAAGAGGGTTTGGGGGTGGTCGAAGGTTTGATGGTGGTGGTTGAAAGGGGTTTGTGGGTGGTGGTCGAAGGGGGTTTGGGGGTGGTGGTCGAAGGGGGGTTTGATGGTGGCGGTCAATTAGGTTTGTGGTGGTGGTCAAAGGGTGGTGCCATGGTGGTGGTCGAAGGGGGTTTGCCGGTGGTGGTCGATTAGGTTTGTGGGCGGTGGTCAAAGGTTTTCTACAGATCTGTAATTTTATTTTTTATTTTTTTTAAATTCCAAACTGAGAACAAGAAAACAACAATTTGTTGTTCTCATATTTTTTGGTACTGTTCATCCAAAAGATTTCCAAACTGAGAACAAGGTGAACAGTAAATGGCTTCCCAAACATGTATTGTTCTTATGGACAATGTCAAAAAACAAGAACAAAACAGAAAACACCCATTTTCAAACGCACCCCTAGGGTTTCCCTTCCTATCATTAAAATCTATATAGTAAAGGATTAGTAATTATAATTCAACGGTGATTGCTACACTTGTCAATTATATTACAATGACAAGTATAACCTCAACCTATTAATTATCAATAATTACATTGCAATCTTATTTTATATAAATTTGTGCATAGGATCACAAAATAATTTTTAATATATTATATAATTAAAAATTCCAACAAGACATCTTAGAAACCATGATCTGACATGCAAAAGTTTCCATAATAGGCAAAAATAAGTTAGAAGTCACAAACTTTAAATCAACAACAGAAACTGATTTTCAGCATGCAATAGATGTTTCACTCTGCATGTTACACATCCTCAGAATATAAACTCTGATTCTGCAAAGACGTAAAAAAAAAAAAAAAAAAAAAAAAAAAAACTCAAAAAGGCTTAAACACACATGAAATGATTAGAGAGGAAAACTATACTCTGAACCAAAGGCTCTAATTATATTTAACTATTTGAGAAACAAATTTTCCAATGAAAGAATGAGAAATTTAGCAGCAAACTGCAAGTATTCACGCTGTCTGATTTTTTTGCCTCCACGATATCAAATCTGCTTAAAAAAATCAACAAACATAAGTATAAGACCTCTTTTCCGCATTAACTCATCTCACTTTATACCAACAACCATTACCAGGTTCAAGACAAGTCCTATATAAATGGTCAGTATATTAGAAGGAGTGGAAATACACTGACCAGGGCATTCCCTGGGACAAGGTCCACCACACATAAATGACTTACAGAGGAAAGCCAAATCATGAACCATATTCCAAAAAAAGCCACAAACAAGATTAGAAACATGTTAACTAAAACACAATCCATACAAGAGTAAACTACTAGACCATGAACATCAACGATAAAGCCAAGCTGAAGTTAAACCAGAATGCATTAAAATATCAACACCCTAAACGGCAGCATATATTTATAGGTTCTTTGATGAGGTAAAAATTTGGATATCTTTGCATATCTATACAAACTAGTCTTAAGACTTACAAACAAAACAAATAACAGGAAGGATCTTGTCGCTCCCTGTACAAAAGACCAAAGCAAACTGAGGCTGAGCAAAATGTTTTGGCCTCAAGAGATACATTTCAAGTTTCACAAAAACCACTCCAAAGAGGAATTGGAAGGATCTCGTGAATCATAAACTGCAATTATTTGAGGCTGTTGATCTGCCTCTTGGACCTCCTCCGTTGTTCTTCTCTTCTTGCAAAAGGATTGTGCATCAAGCTGTTGAATGTCAATTAGCCCTCTCCGTCTCTTCTTAAACGGTACAATTGAAAGACTATTGGAGCCTTGGGATGAGTCACATCCTGTGCTTCTTTTACTTGGAAAAACTGTAGTTCTTTTATCCTCAACAACCATAGTGCACTGTCTATAGAAGAAACAAAAGGATGGGCTAAGAGCATATCAGCAAACCACCGGGACTTGGGATCATACACCAAACACTTCCCCAATAAATCATTTGCCTCTTTAGACACCCAGCTAGGAATCTCGGGCAGAAAGGAAGAAAGTAAGTATTCACAACCTTCTCAAGTCCGTTTATATAGAATAGCAACGAGGGGTAAAATGGTCAATCAAATTTAAGGTATTCAAAGCAAATGCAAGAAAAATAATGTAATTGCACGAATAGTAAGAGTAAAGTAGGAAAATTTGCTCAAGACCAATAAAGCAACTTCCCGACATTGACTTTGGATGGAGTGGGGTAAATGAGACATCGGAATTATAATTAAGGGGGTTTGTGATATTATTGAAACGTTAGGAAAATCGCTTGTAATTATGCTATCATTCAGGGGAGGTTTGTGTAATTATTCATATATATATATATGGGTGAATGGCGCTAAACACCCCTATAGTTTCAAAACTGTGCAGAAAACCCCCTTCATATTTTCTAAACCCCCCTAAACTTTGCAACATGTATGATTTTACCCCCTCTGGTCTGATTTCAGATGTCATTTTACCTAATTCGCCTTCATATTATATTACAATTTTATGATTAATTTCAATTAACATTCCTAAACTATTGAATTTTCACATTGCCCCCCACCATAATGGGTAAATTACAGTTTCACCTCCTAAAATTTGAAAAAATATTTAAAAATTCAAAATTATATATAAAATTAAAAATATATATATATAATTCGAAAAAAATCTATAAATTTAGAAAATATATATATATAATTCGAAAAATATATATAAATTTAGAAATATATATATAATATTAGAAAAAATATATAAAATTCGGAAAAAATATATAAATTCAAAATATATAGATAAATTTTGAAAAATATATAAATTCGAAAATAATATATAAAATTCGAAAAAATATATAGATTTCGAAAACAATATATAAATTTTGAAAAACATATCAAATTTAAAAAAATATATATATAAAATTAGGAAAAATAGGATGGTTCATTAAACATGATTATCCAAACCAATAAATGGGATGATTCATTAAATATGTTGTCGAAAAAATATTATCCAAACCAATAAATGGTGCAATCTCTAATTTATACACATGAATGAAAACATAGGATGATTCATTAAAATTGATTTTATATTTTGCAAGGAAGCTAACATACTATGATACAATTTTTACATCTACCTTCACGAACACACTACAACGTCTATATGCCCAAATTAACAATAAGGTGAAATGAATAACAATCTTTATTTACCTAGACAAGAAATTAAAACTCATACAATTTTGACTCCATAAAAACCCAAACATTCAACCTTTTATTTTGAAACCACAAAATAACACACTAAAAGATATGACTAATGAATTATTCATGTGATGGATTTTTTTTTTTTTTCTACAGAAATTATATATAAAATTCGAAAAAAGATATATTTTTTTCCGAATTTTATATATTTTTTCTAATTTTATATTTTTTTTCTAATTTATATATTTTTTCCGAATTTATATATATATTTTGAATTTTATATATTTTTTGAATTTATATATTTTTTCTAATTTTATATATATATATATATATATATATATTCGAATTTATATATTTTTTCTAATTTTATATATTTTTTGAAATTTATATGTTTTTTTTAGAATTTATATATTTTTTCTAATTTTATATATTCTTTTCGAATTTTATATTTATTTTTCAAATTTTTATATGTTTTTTTAAATTTATATATATTTTTTTGAATTTATAGATTTTTTCCCAATTATATATATTTTTGAATTTTATATATTTTTTTGAATTTTATATATTTGTTTCAAAATTTATATATATATTTCGAATTATATATATATATTTGGAATTTTATATATTTTTTAAAATTTTAATTTTTTTTTTGAATTTTAGGGGATGAAATTGTAATTTACCCATTATGGTGGGGGCAATGTAAAAATTTAATAATTTAGGAGGGTTTATTAAAATTAACCATAAAATAATAATATAATATAAAGAATAATTAGGTAAAATCAAACCTAAAATCAGACCATAGGGGCTAAAATCGCACATGTTGCAAAGTTTAGGGGATTAAAAAACATGATGAGATTTTCTGCCCAATTTTAAAATTATGGGAGTGTTTAGGGCCATTCACCCATATAAATATATAAGACAGGAGAAGACCATTCCATTGTTAGGCTTTTAGGCCTTGTTTGGTAGGCTGTCTAGTTCTACCTGGTCTAGTCTAGTCTTTGTTTTCAGAGACCAGACCATGTTTGTTTGGACTTGGTCTTAAAATTTGGAATCAGACCAAACTGAACCAAAGGGTGTGTTTTTGGAACCAGATTTTTTTATGATTCAACCTGATCCGGTCTAGTATTATAAATAAAATATATTTATAAATAATTAAAAATTAAAAATTAATAATAATAATAATAAATTAAATAAAACATATTTTAAAAATAAAATATAAATAATAAATAATAAACAAAATGAATTAAATAATACCTAATAAATAAATGAATATAATAATAATAAATAAATGAATAAATAATAAAATATATTTATAAATCATTAAAAATGAATAATTAATAATAATAAATTAATAAAATAAATAATAAATTACATAAAATATATTTTAAAAATAAAATATAAATAATAAATAATAAACAAAATGAATTAAATAATACCTAATAATAAAAATAAATGAATAAATAATTAAATATATTTATAAATAATTAAATATGAATAAATAATAATAATAAATTAATAAAATAAATAATAAATTACAGGTTCCAAAAGATTTGGAAAATTATGGTTCCAATTATAAATTTATTCATATTGGGTTAATTCAGGTTGCATTTAGGCCTTTAACCTTACTTGGTATGAATACTGTTCTTCAGGCTACCTTAAGAGATGGTAGATGTCTAGATTTTAGACCATCATTAATGGGTGTGGTAGAAACTAGTCTAAGTCATGGACCAGTTTACTTCAATGTTTTCCTCAATTTGTCTCTATCTTTGATAGATCCTAATTTGTATGAAGCAATTAATCTTCATATTCAAACTCATGGGTATAATTACATGCCTGGAACTGAATTAATATGTGTTGACTATAGGATTCAGTATAAGGTCTTAAATACCTTATGCCCTAAAGTTAGAACCTTGTCTAGTTCAGGACAAACTGTGTTAATTGACACCAATCTTATGACTTCTAAAGTTGTTACCCCTAGGATGATCCCCTGGGATGAGGTTGTTTTTCCTGACACTTGGACGATACAAAATGCCGTACCTCCAAGACCTTTAATTCATCATGATATCAATTCTATCATTCAACATGTTGATGGTGAGGTTGTTTTGAATTTCAAACAACCATAAATTTTGTCTCGTAGTCTTTCTACTAGAGAGTCTTCTCTTAGGAGTTCTATTCCTCCTTATAGAGTCTCAATTCCCTCTAGTTCTAGAAAGTCTAATGTTGATTTACATCCTGAAGCATCATCTGAAGAAAATGTGTCTTTAGACGGTGTTCATCTATCTGACCAGCAAATTTCGCATGGTATTTATACTCGTAGGAAATCCTCCACTCCTACAGCATCTGAATTAAATTTTTAATGGTTTTTATCGTCGATAGAAATGCAATTAATAATGATTTTCAAAAACCAGAATATAAAGCTTTTAGAAGCTGGTACTTTGGAATGTTCAATGAAGAACAACTTGAATTTTATAAAACTCAGTTTTATAACTATATTGATATGACAAAAGAAATTGTGTCTTTTGCAAAATGGTTTTGTTACTTTTACAGTATTCAAAATCCTTCCGTTCTTGTTTTAGATAATCTTCTTAAAACTTGGACTACTTCTGAGGGTAAAGTAATTTACTCGGTTCATCCTCCTCCAGAATCATTGAAAATAGAGTCTTCTGGTTCTAATAAATCTTCTCCTGATTCTGTTGTTCCCAAACCTGTCGAAGCTGTTGCTTATATTAGGCTTGGAGCTAATTCTAATAAGGATCCAATTACAGCTGATTTTCATAATATTTTCAAACAAAACAATTACACTAATTTGTGTTTTCAAACGTTTGGAAAACAATTGTCTCGAATTGAATCTAATATAGATTCCATGATTTTGTCTAAAACCAAAATAGAAGAAAATGTTGTTTTAACTAATCCTTTTGTTAAGCCTCCAATGGAGGTCAAAGGTTTTAAACTTAAAGCTCCTGTTTCTTCTCCCCCAATCACTGAAGAGTTTTATTCTGTTCTTTTGGGAAAATTAAAGGATCTTAAGTTAAATGTTTTATCTCAGAATGATTCTGATTTAGAAGATGAAAATTTAGATCTTTCTCTTAATCAAATAAATGATTTTGAACAATCTTTGATTTTTTCAAATAGCTTGAATTTGAACAAAGTCAACTTTTCTAAAAATAAACATCAGAATGCTGATATTGGTGACAGTCGTAACAACTACCAAAGACCTACTCCTCAAGATATTCTTTTTGAAGAAGCATATCTTTACGGACAAGTCTCTTTTAATTCAAAAACTATCTATGAATGGAATATTGATGGTAAATCTGAATATTCTATTTATGAGATGGTACATCAAATTATGATGTACAGCACTGTTTGTAAAACTGCTGATAATAATGAACAACAAATTGTTGGTTTTATTACTTGTGGTTTTACGGGTATTTTGAAAGGCTGGTGGGATAATATCCTCTCTCAAAACCAGAAAAATGAGATTCAAAATGCAGTTAAAATTGTCAAGAATGAGATTAATCAAGATGTGTTTATTACTGATGTTGTTTATACTTTAGTGTTAACCATCATTCATCATTTCATTGGTCGTGAGGGTATTAACCATGAACGTGGCCGTGAGATGTTGCAGAATCTTAAATGTCCCACCCTTACCCATTTTAGATGGTATAAGGATGTTTTCTTAGCTAGAGTTACCCAACGAACTGATGCTAATAGTGAGCATTGGAAAGCTAAGTTCATTGATGGTCTTCCAACTTTCTTTGCTGAAAAGGTTAGGAAAAAATTAAAGGATAAGCATAATGGAATGTCTATCCCTTACAATGATTACAATTATGGTGATTTAATTAGTATTATTATACAGGAAGGTCTTTCCTTGTGTAATGATTTAAAGTTAAGACACCAATTGAAATCTCAACGTCTTTCAGGAAGAAAGGAGTTGGGAGAATTCTGTGACCAATTTGGTTACAATGTTCCACATGAGTATCCTAATAAAAGGAAAGATAAAATTTCTAAAGATAAAAAACCTTATTGAAGAAAGCGTTACCACAAAGGAAAGCGTCATAGCACTAATAAAGAGTACAAACCCAGAACAAGTTCTAATTCTAAGCACAAGGGAAAAAGTAGCTCTAGAATTAATGCTAAATGTTATAAATGTGGAAGAATTGGCCATTATGCCAATAAATGTAAAACTAAGGCTAAATTAGATAGTCTAGAGATTGACCCTGGTCTTAAACTTCAGTTGTCTAAATTGTTTCTTAATTCCAGTGATTCTGATCAGAGTTCATCTGATTCTGAATCTGACAATGAAATTATGTTATTGTCATCTTCCTCATCTTCATCTGAAGATGCTCCTCTTTGTACTACCAGTTCTTGTAACTGTGGTACTAATGAAGGTTCTTCCAATTATTGGAAGGCTATTGTTGAAATGAATGGTTTAAGTCTTAATGTCTTAACTAGTCAGCAACAATCTTTTGTTGATTTATTAGATCAAATTAATGATCCACAAATTAAACTTAAAATGATTGAGTTTTGTTACCAGAATCAAATTAAGGATGATAATAAGGATACAATTAAGGTTCCTAATCAACATTTTACCATGAAAGAGGTTTTCAATAGGTTAGAAGGATCTAATTCCCAAAGACCTGTGAATATTCATGACCTGCGTCAGGAGGTTAATATTTTGAAAAATGAGGTTCAACAATTAAAAGCTAACCAAACTAAAAGTGAGTTAATGATAACTCAATTGCAATTAGCTCAGGCTTCACTTAATTCTCCTAGAATTGAGTCTGAGGTTTCACCTGAAGATGAAACTATCAAAGATGATTATTTGTGTCTTCTTGATCAGGTCACTTTTCAAAAATGGTATATTAATGTTAAAATTGTCATTAATGAAGAGTATGTTTTACCTGATTTAATGGCTCTTGTTGACAGTGGTGCTGATTTGAATTGCATCCAGGAAGGTTTAATTCCTACCCAATATTTTGAAAAAACTACCCAAGGTCTTTTGAGTGCTAATGGTAGTAAAATGCAAATCAATTATAAACTTAATAAGGTTTATATTTGTAATGAAGGTTTTTGTTTACCAACTACTTTCTTATTAATCAAAAATATGAGTTTACCGGTAATACTGGGTACTCATTTTCTCACATCTTTGATGCCTATAGATAAAATTGATTCTACAGGTATTTTTACTACTTTACAGGGAAATTCTGTTGTGTTTAAATTCATAACCCAACCCCTCCATAAAAATATCAATTCTCTTCGTGACAATATATTTTTCAAAGAGAAGCAAATAAATTATTTGCAAAAGGAAATTATGTCCTTAACTATCCATCAAAGATTGTCAACTCATGACATCCAAAATGGAATACAAACGGTTCAGAATCAATTTCTTTCTGAAGTTTGTAGTGATAAACCTAATGCTTTTTGGGATCGTCAGAAACATATTGTTTCTCTTCCTTATGAAGAAAGTTTTGATGAAAGATTTATTCCTACAAAAGCCCGTGCAGGTCAAATGAAAAAAGACTACATGGACTTATGTAAGAAGGAAATTCAAAACCTTCTTGATAAGAAGTTAATTGTTCCAAGCAATTCTCCTTGGAGTTGTACTGCGTTTTATGTTAATAAACATTCTGAAAAGGAAAGAGGTGTTCCCAGATTGGTTATTAACTATAAACCTTTAAATGATGTTTTAAAATGGATTCGTTATCCAATTCCAAATAAGAAGGATTTATTGGATAGACTCAATACGGTTGTTTTATTTTTGAAATTTGATTTGAAATCTGGCTTTTGGCAGATTCAGGTTAATCCTAAAGACAGATATAAAACTGCTTTTGTTGTCCCTTTTGGCCATTATGAATGGAATGTTATGCCCTTTGGCTTGAAAAATGCTCCTTCTGAATTTCAGCATGTCATGAATGATATATTCAATCCCTATTCTGATTTTGTGATTGTTTATATTGATGACATCCTTGTCTTTTCTAAATCAATTGAACAACATTTCAAACATTTAAAGATTCTGAAAGATATTTTGAAACGTAGTGGTTTAGTTATTTCTGCTCCTAAAATGAAACTTTTTCAAGATAAAGTTCGATTTTTAGGTCATAATATTAATCAAGGAAAAATTGTTCCTATTGATAGAAGTATTGAATTTGCTTCCAAATTTCCTGATGAAATCACAGATAAAACTCAACTTCAAAGATTCCTTGGAAGTTTGAATTATATCTCTGATTATTATCAGAATTTTGCTCAGGATAGTGCTATTTTGTACCAAAGATTAGGCAAACATCATCTTCCTTGGTCCAATCTGCATATTGAGGCCGTAAAGAAGATTAAACTTAAAGCTAAACAATTACCTTGTTTATCTTTAGCTAATCCTTTATGGTTCAAGATTGTTGAAACTGATGCGTCCAATAAAGGATACGGGGGTATTTTGAAGCAACTAAATCCCTCTACAAGTAAAGAAGAGCTTGTTAGATTCACTTCTGGTACTTGGAAAAATGCTCAGCTTAATTATGCTACAATCAAACAGGAAGTTTTAGCCATAGTAAAATGTGTCTATAAATTTCATGATGATTTACTTAACCAACATTTTCTGGTTAGAGTTGATTGCAGTGCCACAAAACAGGTTTTGAAAAAGGGTATAAAGAATCTCGCTTCTAAACAAATTTTTGCAGGATGGCAGGCAGATTTTTCTGCATTTGATTTTGATATTGAATACATCAAGGGTGAATCTAACTCTTTGCCTGATTTCTTAACCCGTGAATTTTTGCAGGGAATTCAATGAGTGGCCCTTCTAAAATTTCCCAGGCCAATAAAGGCAAGGGCAAGAAGAAGAAAGATTCAAATAGAGTGAATCTTACTAATGAGGAAATTTTCCCTCACCTTCAATCTAAAAAGGGAAATAAAGTCCCTACTTCTGCTAAAGAAGCTCTCCTTATGGAGCCTCCTCCTTTTATTCCTAATAACAGGATTAACCAGTATGTTTTAACCTTGGAGCCACATGATGTCCAATGGATGCCTGATCCTAGGGAAATAAAGCGTCGTTATCTTGGTGATGTGCAAAATTATGGTGCACCTCTTAATAAAGAGAGATATGTCTATGAAATGATTTTACAGGAAACCAATTCCGTAATTATCACCCATACATATGAAAAGCTTGATGATAAAGTCAGGAGCCCAATTTCCTATTCCAAGGCTATCATTAAAAGGGTAATTAAACCCACTGATTGGGGGCTTGACCCTTCAAGACCCAGAACTTTTTCTCGTTCTGGAAAAATGTTTTCATTCAATTACTGGGATTATAATGAAGCATGGAAACATGCATTTTTATACCAGAATGTTAAATTCAAGCATACTTGGTTTTTTAAGTTCTGTCCTGAATCTTTAAAAACTTCTTATCCAAATTGGATTTTTTATTGGTGGCGTTTATATGGCCCTGATCTTGATGTTCTCCTTGAAATCATTCGAGGACATTTTAGTTCTTGGTCTATCCATCATCCTCAATTAAGAGGACAAGAGAATCTTCCTGAAGGTTTCCCTAAATTGCTTTTCTTTGCTGAATTTGGCATCCCTTGGATTTCCAAGTGGGAATTAAAATGTAATTTTGACCAATTAAGGGTTCCCACTCTTTATCGTGAGTTTTCTTATAGATGGTGGTCTTCCGTTTCTCTTGAGGAATTGGATAAGCAAATCTTTGAGACGACTAATGTTTATATTGAGAAAATGAATCAATCTCAACTGGTAATTAAACCAGTCTCTAATCCTTTTGAGGAAATTAAGTCCTCGTTCAGAATTCAATTTCCCAATTTAGGGGAATCCGAGTTGATGGTCAAATGTATGGAGTTTATGAAGAATCAATTCATGAGTTCTTTTGCTCCATCCTCTTCTGCAGTTCCAGATTCTGTTCCAGATGACCAATCCATGGCCAGTTAGGACGGAAATAATGCTTATTCTTGTCTTGCCGGTGAAGGTCAGAATCCAGAGGATGAGCTTGATGATGAGGGCGAGGCCACTATGGGAGACTATTGGGACGCCATGATCACCGCAGTTTCCACCTCAGCTCCCAAGGGTCCAGTCATTGCCCACAAGCCATGACGCATGCCATGACGTTTTCCAGAAGCAATTATTTGTTTCTTTATGTCATGCTTTATGTCACTATTATGATAATTGTATCAATATCAGATAATTGAGATCTGTTTTATGTATGTGTTGGTCAAGGATTCACCTCCAATCACTACTCACTTTTTGTGAGAAAAGTTGCGTGAATTCCGGGTCTTGTCTGGTAAAGTAGGATAGTTGTCTTTGTCGATGGGGCCCAATTGTGTACCCGAAAGATGCTCTCTTATCTCTACCTCCCCTTGTTGACTCTATATTAGGGGAAGGCCTTTCATTTTGAAGGAGACTTTTGTTTAGTTTTTCTTTCCAAAGTTTTCTTTTCTCTGTTTTGTGTTTCTCTTCCTTTGTCTGTACTATTATCTACAACAATATTTGGAATAAAGATTTGCAGTATTGTATTTGCAGTATTGTGTAAGTTTCTGATCTTCTGATCTATCTTACTTATATAATAAACAAAATGAATTAAATAATACCTAATAATAATAATAAAATGAATATAATAATAATCAATAAATGAATAAATAATTAAATATATTTATAAATAATTAAAAATGAATAAATAATAATAATAAATTAATAAAATAAATAGTAAATTACATAAAACATATTTTAAAAATAAAATATAAATAATAAATAATAAACAAAATGAATTAAATAATACCTAATAATAAAAATAAATGAATATAATAATAATAAATAAATGAATAAATAATAAAATATATTTATAAATAATTATAAATGAATAAATAATAATAATAAATGAATTAAATAAATAATAAATTACATAAAACATATTTAAAAATCTAATAATAATAAAAAATAAAAAAAATAAAAAAATATAATAATAAATAGATATAATAATAAATAAATACTTCATAATAATAAAAAAATTGAGTATAATAATAATAAATAAATATTAAATTAATAAAATATATATTTAAATAATTAAAAATGAATAAATAATTTATAGATAAAATGAATTAAATAATGAAATAATAATAAATAAATATAATATATTTATAAATTAATATATATATGATTAAATAATAAATTAATAATATAAATAATAAATTAATAAAATATATTATAAAGTGAAGAAATAATAAATAAAGAAATAAATAATACATAAATAAATATTATAATAAATAATAAATAAATAGTAAGACCAGATCGCTTACCAAACAAAATTTTATAAATTCAGGATCCAAATAAGATTAAATCAGACTAAACCGGACCAGACCATACCAAATTAGACTAGACCAAACATATCGCCTACCAAACATGGCCTTAACAATTGGGAAAGTGTCTGATACACACGAACTAACCTGGAAGGCCATTTCCAAACCGAGTAACCACACAGCCCTAGCATCCAATCGGTGACCACACTCCTTCCCACCATTGCAAGCAGGTTTGGTTACATTTCTCCATCTATGTCTTAGTTTCACATAATATGAAATTGTATTTATATGTATATATATGCATATATTAGTCCATTCATAACCCTATTCCTAAATTACTTGATTTTGTTCCTACATTGTATGTGAAATATTTAAGTTATCTCCATGTCTAAACTCTGCACTTTATCCATTACATCAATTACCATTATCATCACACTTTTATTATTAAAACATTTACAATAAATATATCAGACATGCAATATATATAATTTTATTTTAAATTTAAAAATTCAAAAACATCAAAAGTATTTTGAAATATATATTTAAAGGTAAATTCTACCACTAAATTTTTTTTATCAATAATAATAATAAAATATCTCATTATTTAATTACTGCTCTTAATTTTGTATTTTTATTATATTGATGAGTTGTATGTTATCAGTTCTTACATTAACTTGAGTTTGGGTATTGAGCAGAGTTATACCTCGTGAGTATGTATATTTATATATATTGACTATTGTGTACAGAGGATCTATGTAAATAGATACAGCATAAAATAAAAGGATATGTTTTGCTTAATAAAAGGATATGGGAATAAAATTATAAAAATATTAAGGGCATACTTGCTGTCCATTTTTTGAAACTGTTCCACAGAAGTTAAAAAAAATAAAAAATTGTTTGTGAGAACACAAAATAAAAAAAGAGTTCTATTATAAAACAACCGCTTTTATAGCTCACTTATATAAAAATAATTTTCAGAAATTTTTTGTTTCTATTGAACAAAAAACTGTTTTTAGAAATTCTTCCAAACAAAATTATATATATGTTTTTGAATTTTTATATTTAAAATAAAATTATATCTTATTTATTTATTGAAAATTTTTTAATCATAAGAGTGGTTGGTGTAATTGGTAAAATATATGATTTAGATATGGAATAATTTAGAGATTTCATATAAAAATTAAAATAATCAAGAGTACTAAAGTTATTTTATGCATTTAAGAATGTCATTGTAATACTTTACCATCAGTGATGTCTTTATAAAATAGTGCCCAATATCTTATTGGTTGAATAAAAACCAGGGAATTTCTCCCTCTACAACTTACAGAAATGGTTCTCCTTTCCATTTCCACTTTTTAAAGATCGAATTCATGCTTTTGTCCTTTTAATTACTTTTTCAATATCATCTTTTCAAAATGGAATACATGCTCTCTTTTTTTCTTTTTAATTTAGACAATTAAACCATACAATGCACTTGATCCAAATTCTCTTTCATTACCCCTTTTGGGCAATAGATCTTCTAAACAATTGAAAAAATGTATTACACATATTTTTATTCAAGGGTACAAATTGCAACAACATTATCTAAGATTTTAACTGAAAATAAGCAACAAAAGGCCTCACAAAAAATAAATAAGCAACAAAGGCCATCCAACTTGAACTTGATTTCAGAAGACCATTTGTGGTTTCCTGTTTCTTTCTACTCTGGCATGTATATATAGATATATAAAATTACGATTTATGCATAGTTCGCCGAAGATAGTCTTATGACAATTATGATTTTCAAATTTTAAATGACTAATATTGACCGAGCATCAACGAAATAAAAATGAACCTCATATATACATGTGTGTATATATACAGGGGCGCGGAGGGAGCATACATGCCCCTCCTCAAATTTATTTTTTTTACTAATATATACATATATATTTGATATTATAAGAGTGTCCCTCTTAATTTTATTTTTCTTTCAAAAATTAGTGATAGCATGTGTGTCTATCTAAATTGGTTATTCAAGATTTATATACTAAATAAAAAAACCAAAATCACAAAATATCACTAATTTCTAAAAAATAGAAAATAAAAATTATCTCAAATAACAATATATTATCCTTTTGTAAAAGAAAATATTCTCTAGAGATCTTTCGACCTATCGCACGTTTCAAAACTCTATTGTTTGGTTATCTATTGTTATTGAATTTATATTATCTGCAAAAACACCCCATAGGAGTCTAGCTAAGAAATTGCAAGAGAAAATCAACTTTTTGTCACCAACTCAAAGCTTGATTCAGACGTAATTTACTTCAATAAAATTAAAAAACACTTAGTTCATATTTTTTGGTTCACAAGTATTTTAATTTTTTTCTTGTTTGGTAGAGAATATGATATAATTTAGATCTCATATATGTAACGTGTTAATTTTTTTTTTATGTGGTTTGAGACTATTTAGCATATTCTTGTTTGTTTGTTTTTGTGGTTGATTTATTTTTTCAATAATAAAGGTTGTGTTAATATTATATGCAAATAAATTTTTTTCAAACAATTATGGAGAAAATCGATAGTTGTTTAAAAAAAAATCAGACTTGACAACCTTTATAGAGAGAAAGGATGATACTGTAAAGCAAAGTCGATTAGATATCAATTTTGAAGGTCTTCAAGCAGATCCAGGACTATGAACTAAAATCTTGGACTGCAAATCTTAATATTCGGGATAAAATTTATAGACCATATTGATTAAAGGGTCATTAATAAGCCGGTAAAAAATTTGAAAAAATATTACATCTCATTTCAACCCTTGGCTTGAATATAGTATATTACCCGAGCAAAATTCTAGTTCCACCTGTATATATACCAAGTATATAAACTGATACGAGATTTTAGATAATGACAACCTAGCATTAAAGCCCCTACCAAATTACCAATGCGAAATTAATCCTTTGCAGAGTGTGGGTACAGATCAACCCACGCTGGACTGACACAGTAGTGACAAATGATAGAAAGAGCAATCAATTGATGAGCACAGAATCAAAAGGATGGTGAAAGAGAAATATATATATACAGCTATACAAGCTACCAAGAATCTTTATTTACATCATCAACAATTTAAAATATGGGCCACAGAGATTTTGAACAGTTAACTTTTCTAAATGAGCAAAATACCGAATTTTTTTAAAGTGAACAAAATATCCATTGATATTTAAAAGTGAGCATTTTGCATTAGTCACTTAATTATGCATTACTCATTTACCTCTTTATTTAATAATAAATAATTAAAAAAACTAAACTATTTCTTTTAGAAGTAAAACTAAACTAATTACTTAATTATAATTTAATTATTTTATATATATTTTTAATTTTCATTTTATATTTTAACTCCAAACTTGTTTTATTTATTTTATTTTTCAAAATTTTATATTTTATAGGTTATGTTTTAAATTTTTCTTAACACTTTATTAATACAATTCAATTGTAATAAGCCTAATTATAATCAAACTCCATCACTGAAACCTAATAATAATTTGGATTATATTAAATACAAATAAATTAAAAATGTAATAATAGTAGAAGACTAGAAATTTCTTTATTTTTTTATTTTTTATTTTTTAAATTATAAATACCATTAGTCTTATTACAATTGAATAGCTTGTAAAACATCATGTGTTTAAGTATGGCAAAACTTCATTTGGATTGTATTAATAGCTTATTACATTTGGATTTATGAGTTTTCAGCCTATAAAACATCCTGGTTCGGGTAGTTGATGGATGATATAAAAAACATTCATCCTCATCTTTAGATTTTCAAAAGATATATCCATAGCCTCTGTTCTGCAATTAACACACGCATTTGTCGTAGCAAAAAACGGTATTATTAAGATAACAGGGATATGTCTCATTGATCTGTGGTCAGGTTCCATGTCTAGTACCACAAAGTCTACAGGATAGTAAAACTTGCCCACTTGAACAATGATATCCTCCAGAATTCCTCTCGGTTGTTTAGTTGATTTGTCTGCCAATTGAAGCACCACCGATGTAGGATTGAGCTCTTCCAACCATAGTTGTTGATAGACTGAGTAAGGTAACAAATTAACACTCGCACCAAGGTCAAAAAAAGATCTACCAATCTTTTGGTCACCAATGACACAAGAAATAATGGAAGTACCGGGATCTCTACGCTTAGGTGGAGTATCACTGAGTAAGAGTGAGCTTACTTGTTCAGTCAACAAAATATTATTCAAGACCTTAACTCTACTTTTTCTTTTCTGCGTACAGAGGTCCTTAAAAATTTAGCATATGGTTGAATTTGAGCGATAATGTCTAAGAAAGGTATATTGATCTTGACTTGTCGGAATGTTTCCAACATGTTTGTCTCCTTATGTTTGTCATACAAAGTCGACTCTTGAAGATGTTGAGGGTAAGGTGCTGCCTCATCATAACTTGCCCTATCCGGTTCTTCTGGTAATGTTTGATCGATTTATTCCTCCTTTTGGGGTTGATATCTTTGAACCTCTTCAGTTGTCTTTCGCTTGTTCGTCTTCTCCTTAAACTGCTTCTCAACCCTACTCTCCACCTCCTTTCCACTTTTCAGAGTCGTAATGGCTTGGATTGTCTCATAATTGTGTTCAACAAATGAACTGCACTCCATTACTTGTTTACTTTTTGGATTAGACACCGGTTGACTAAGTAATCTTCCCTCTTCTATCCTATTCACCGCATTATAGTTGCCCTATTTGGGTTTCTACCTTAGCAATGGATTGTGAATGAGAGTTCAACAATTGGACATGAGAGTTCAGCAATTAGATGGACGCCTGAAGACTATTAGATTGATTTTTGAACTCTCTCAAGGAGCTTATCATCTCGTCCTCAAAACTAGGTGGTCTAGGTGGTGGATTTTGATTTTGAAACTGGGGTTGATTTTGGTTGAAGGGTCAGACTGATTGGGTATTATTGGACTGAAAATTCTGAGTATTGAATGATTGTTGTTGGCTTCTATTGAAACTTGATTGAGGATTTTTAGTCTCCTGAGATTGATAGGACATGTGTGGACAATTCTGCTAACCCGAATTGTATGAATTGGAAAATGATTATTGTTCGGGTTGGTCCAGGCTGCATCAGCGGCAATTATCCCATTGCCCTGATATTCATATTAGGAAGGATCATGTCCTATTACTAAGACTTATCTAGGGGCTGACTGACTCAGATTAATGAACTTATCGAACTTTTATCCTAATGCGACTACTTGTGACCTCACGTTATCACCTCTTTCCACTTTGAAAAGACCTTCAGCTGTCCTATTGACTCTTTTCTAGCTCGCATTTCGGACTCATATTGAAGCGAGTTATCGCTCCCATTATCAAACAGCGTCAAGACTTCGTCAACTGGCTTCAGTGTAAACTGACCTCCCACTGCTGCATCTATCAAATTTTTGTGAGTCTCGCCTAGTCCAAGATAGAAGTTCGCACTATATCCTGCTCAATAAATTTGTGATGGGGACACTTCCGTAAAATCTCATTGAACCTATCTCATGCATCATGGAATTGCTCACCGGGCAACTCTTTAAAGTGGATAATTGCATGTTGCGCTTCATGGGTTCTACCTATCGGAAATTATTTTTCTAAACATTCAACTTTTAAGGTTTCCCAATTGATTTTTATATCCCAATCCAAATTGATATACCATATTTTAGCTTTTTCTTTTAAGGAAAATGGAAATAATTGCGCACACAACGCATGAGTAGTGCTTAGATTCTCGATTTTTGCAGTTGAAGTCATCTCTATGAACTCGTCAACATGTTGATATGGATCCTCATTCCTGAGTCCATAAAATTTGGACAACATGTTGATAACACTAGATTTGATCTCATAGTGCTTGACCGCCTCATCTTGTGGAAATTCAGCATACGATTCATGAGTTGAAGATGCATAGTACCCTTTCAAGGACGTAGTTAGGGCTCGTCGCGCAGTTGCATTGCGATTCGCCATCCTCTCAAAATCCAACTTCCTTCGAAACTCTTCTAATCTAGCTTGACGATTCCTTCAAAAAGTTATCTCAATTTTCGGATCAAAAGGCATTAATTAAGCGTTGGGATCAAAAAGTGATTGATGATCGCTCATGTACTAGGCGATTTTTTTTCTTTCTTCAAAAATAAAATTAACCACTTCTAAACTATTATAAATATTAACATAAATAAAACTAAAATTATGCGCTAAATTAAAACTCACAAGAGGTCTAACGACGCAACTTTCACTACTCCGCTAAATTATTTTATGCTTTTTAGAGTACCTACCAATCACACAAAAAATCCAACTTTAAAAATACTATAATAACACAAAACTACTAAACTACCAAAGCTAATAATAATGTCAAGTTCTCGGCAACGACGCCAAAAACTTGATGCGCATCTAGGGGTGATAAAAATAATGGTTAAGAATGGTCCCTTATGACGACAAGGTTTTACCTATCACAAGTGTACCTATTGCAAGTGCACGAATCGTATTGTAGTACAAATTGGTTTGAGAAAGGGAATATCGATCCTACATAAACTTGAATTATTCACTTTAACAATTTAAAAATATTGAATTATGTTTGAAAAATGCTTGATTTATTTTGTTTGAGATCTATAACTAATTTAACTAAAAACATAATTTAAATTGAGATTTTGATAAAGATAGAGAAAAATTAGGGTTTTCATCGTTCCACCACTAACCGCATAATATAGCTTATTTACTTGCTCAATTGCAAGAGGGCGATCAATCACCATGAATCAGATCGTATCGCAAATAGTCGAATACGTCCCAAAAAGGATATTATCCATCAGATTCGCTACAACCCATCTCCGGACAGAGTATGACTAGTACATGCCATCTATTTTACTGTAATATACTCCTACAATATAAAATTAAACTAAAACATATTTATATCACTTCGCCGAGGCATGACCTGTGTAAACCTAGGGTTTTAAGTGTTTTAAGCACCATTGTGTAGAAAATCATGCTATGTTTAATATAACATGATTGGTTGAAATTTTTTTAATAATAAGAGTGTGATGATAAGGGTGGTTGGTGTAATGTGTAAAGTGTAGGGTTTAGGCACGAAGTAACTTAGAGATTTCACATGAAAATTAAAATAATCAATAACACTAAAATTATTTTATGCATTTAAGGGTGTCATTGCAACACTTTACAAGAAGTCTTTATAAAATAGTGCCCAATATCTTATTCGTTGAATAAAAACCAGGGAATTTCTCCCTCTACAACTTATAGAAATGGTTCTCCTTTCCGTTTCCACTTTTTAAAGGTCGAATTCACTTAGGTTGCGTTTGGTAACGGTTTGGTGCGGTGTTAGTTTTTGGTTTTGGTTTGGGTTAGGTTGGATTTGGTTTGGTGTGGTTTTATTTTGGTTCCAAACCATATTTGGTGCAGATGGTTTTGGTGTGAGAAAAAGTGATGCTGAAAAACCAAACCATGTTTGGTAGAGTTGGTATGGATTGAAATTCTGAAACCAAACCATGTTTGGTAACTTGGGATGGTTTCACATTTTATTTATAAATATTAAAATTTTGTAATATTAAAATATATTAATATACTAATATATTAATATTAAAATATATTATTATATTAAAATATATTATTATATTAATATTTTAATATTAATATATTAATTTTAATATATTTTAATTTTAATATATTAATATTAATATAATAATATATTAATATTAAAATTTATATTAATATTAATATTAAAATTTATAATATTAAAATATAAATATTATATTCGGTGCTATAGTGCTACAGTGAGGTGCTACAGTGCTACAGTGAGTTTGCTACAGTGTCCGCACCATACAAAACCATCCACAAAGATGGTTCCAAATTCCTTCACAATTTTCACACCATGATTTGCTACAGTAACCGAATCAAATTTTCACACCATTTTACCAAACATGATTTGGTGCCATTTTTTCGCACCAAAATCATATTTTTGGCACCAAACCATGTTAGGCCTTATAGAAATGGTTCTCCTTTTCCATTTCCACTTTTTAAAGGTCGAATTCATGCTTTTGTCCTTTTAATTACTTTTTCAATATCATCTTTTCAAAATGGAATACATTTCTTTTTTTTCTTTTTAATTTAGACAATTAGACCATACAATGCACTTGATCCAAATTCTCTTTCATTACCCCTTTTGGGCTATAGATCTTCTAAACAATTGAAAATATGTATTACACATATTTTTATTCAAGGGTACAAATTGCAACAACATTATCTAAGATTTTAACTGAAAATAAGCAACAAAAGGCCTCACCAAAAATAAATAAGCAACAAAGGCCATCCAACTTGAACTTGATTTCAGAAGACCATTTGTGGTTTCCTGTTTCTTTCTACTCTGGCATGTATATTTAGATATATAATATTATGATTTATGCATAGTTGGCCGAAGATCGTCTTATGACAATTATGATTTTCAAATTTTAAATGACTAATATTGACGGAGCATCAACGAAATAAAAATGAGCCTCATATAGACGTGTGTGTAGGGGCGGAGCCTCAAATTATTATTATTTTACTAATATATACATATATATTTGATATTATAAGATTGTCCCTCTTAATTTTATTTTCCTTCCAAAAATTAATGATAACATATGTGTCAAACTAAATTGGTTATTCAAGATTTACATACCAAATAAAAAAAACAAAATCACAAAATATCAATAATTTCTAAAAAATAGAAAATAAAAATTATTCCAAATAACAATATATTATGACTTTGTAAAAGAAAATATTCTCTAGAGATCTTTCGACCTATCAAACGTTCAAAACTCTATTGTCAAGTTATCTATTGTTATTGAATATTTATTATTTGCGAAAACACTCCATAGGAGCCTAGCTAAGAGATTGCAAGAGAAAATCAACTTTTTGTCACCCAATTCAAAGCTTGATTCAGAAGTACTTAGTTCATATTTTTGGTTCACAAGTATTTTAATTTTTTTCTTGTTTGGTAGAGAATATGATATAATTTAGATCTCATATATGTAGCATGTTAAAAAAAAAATTATGTGGTTTGAGACTATTTAACATATTCTTGTTTTTTTTTGTGATTGATTTATTTTTTCAATAATAAAGGTTATATAATTTTATGTGTTAATATTATATACAAATAATTTTTTTTCAAACAATTATGGAGAAAATCGATAGTTGTTTAAAAAAAAAATCAGACTTGACTATCCTTATAGAGAAAAAATATGATACTGTAAAACAAAGTTGATTAAATGTCAATTTTGAAGGTTTTCAAGCAGATCCAGGACTATGAACTCAAATCTTAGACTGCAAATCTTAATATTCGAGACGAAATTTATAGAGCATATTTGGTTAAAGGGTCATTAAGAGCCTAAAAACCATCAATTTTCCGATAAAAATTTTGAAAAAATATTACATCATTTTAATTTTATTTGGTTTAGTAATTTTTTACTTAGCTTGAATATAATATATTACACCCTACCAAATTCTGACTTCATCCCAGTATATATACAAGTATATAAACTGATACGAGATTTGAGATAATGACAACCGAGCATTAAAGCCCCTACCAAATTACCAATGCGAAATTAATCCTTTGGAGAGTGTGGGTACAGATCAACCCACGCTGGACTGACACAGTAGTGACTAATGATAGAAAGAGCAATCAATTGATGAGCACAGAATCAAAAGGATGGTGAAAGAGAAATATATATATACAGCTATACAAGCTACCAAGAATCTTTATTTTCATCATCAACAACTTAAAATATGGGCCACAGAGATTTTGAACAGTTAACTTTTCTAAATGAGCAAAATCCCGAATTTTTTTAAAAGTGAACAAAATATCCATTGATATTTAAAAATGAGCATTTTGCATCATTCACTTAATTATTCATTACTCATTTATCTCTTTATCACTTTGCTCATTTTATTTATTTATATATTTATTCATTTATCTTTAATAATAAATAATTAAAAAAATTAAACTATTTTTTTTAGAAGTAAAACTAAACTAATTACTTAATTATAATTTAATTATTTTATATATATTTTTAATCTTCATTCTATATTTTAACTCCAAACTTGTTTTATTTATTTTATTTTTCAAAATTTTATATTTTATAGGTTATGTTTTAATTTTTTCTTAACACTTTATTAATACAATTCAATTGTAATAAGCCTAATTATAGTCAAACTCCATCACTAAAATCTAATAATAATTTGGATTATATTAAATACAAATAAATTAAAAATGTAATAATAGTAGAAGACTAGAAATTTCTTTATTTTTTTTATTTTTTAATTTTTAAATTATAAATACCATTAGTCTTATTACAATTGAATTGTATTAATAGCTTGTAAAACATCATGTGTTTAAGTATGGCAAAACTTCATTTGGATTGTATTAATAGCTTATTACATTTGGATTTATGAGTTTTCAGCCTATAAAACATCCTGGTTCAGGTAGTTAATGGTTGATATAAAAAACATTCATCCCCATCTTTAGATTTCCAAAAGATATATCCATAGCCTCTGTTCTGCAATTAACACACGCATTTGCCGTAGCAAAAAACGGTATTCTTAAGATAACAGGGATATGTCTCATTGATCTGTGTTCAGGTTCCATGTCTAGTACCACAAAGTCTACAGGATAGTAAAACTTGCCCACTTGAACAATGACATCCTCCAGAATTTCTCTCGGTTGTTTAGTTGATTTGTCTGCCAATTGAAGCACCACCGAGGTAGGATTGAGCTCTTCCAATCATAGTTGCTGATAGACTGAGTAAGGTAACAAATTAACACTCGCACCGAGGTTATAAAAAGCCCTGTAAAGAGTAACGATTCGCGAAATAACATAACGGCTAAATAACTCATTGGGATAATGGCCCAAGGATTAAATTATCTGGGATATGGCCCAACCTGTATTTATTTGGGATATGGCCCAGGTTTGGTATATTTGGGGAAAACGGCCCAAGTAAAAGATGATTTGGGAGATTGGCCCAAGTAATCGATTACTTGGGGAACTAGCCCAAATATGGTTCTTTTTACGCAAGAGCTTGCATTACACAGAGGGAAGTATGAGGAACTGGTGTGTTTTATAGCTCGCATCAGTAACTCATAACCCTATATGCTGCTCGCATGGCGAGTACTATGCGGAATCTAAGGGAAATGCTTGGGATGAGTAAGTAGTGGGTCGCGACCTTATTTACACCATCCTAAGTAAAAATACCTTAGAGAGGCCGCTTGTGACACCCCCAAATTTTCATGCATAGGTTGGCCAGGCCCATACATAGAAAACTAGGAGCGTTAGTAATTGATAACATAAGCACAGAAGAGAAGACATAAAATAGAAATATAATAATAACAACAATAACAAAATAAGGATACAACTTATACATGAAGAAGACCACTCCCAATACATCCTTAAATAAAATAAGTCCCACACAGTACAATTTGGAAATCCCATAAACATGGACCCCTAGAAACACACTTATAAGAAATACAACATATGACATTTATCGGATCCTACCCTGGAGTGGAAGGAAACTATGATAGAACCGGACAGATAGATATGAAATCCTCAACCCTGCTGGTGAAACTGCCGAGGACCTGAAACAACAAAAATATGGGTTAAACCCACGAGCAAGAACAACTCTACATGATCCCAAGCAGAGTACCAAAATCCATCCCCTTTCCTAGTGACACCTAATCCCAAAATTATATTAAAAAAATATATATATTTAACTATAACTATAGTCACTAATATACCACCATTTAATATAATTATGTTTATAAATTTCTTACATTAATATGATTTTTCCATACAACATCCAATCCATGCCGTACCATAACCACGTACCCGACAACTCACCCATGCCGTGACAACTCACCCATGTCCCGTGGTACTAGTTAGACTGCAGTAATAGTCAGCCTCCTTGTGGTTTCTTATAAATTTCCAAAACATAGTCATTTAATTTAAATCTTAGGATTTTACGAATTTAATAATTCGCTTGTAATATTTATTCGGGAACGTATAACAATTTATAAGGTCGAGCCTGGGGGGTCCAGGGGGGGCGGCGCGACCATTACCTGAGCGCCCCCCTGGCGGGGTCTGGGGCAGCGCCCCAGCGCCAAGGTATACGGTATTTTATACGGTCGAAACTATTCATTTATACGGTCGAAAATACGTAATCCAGTATAATTCGTGATACACATAATAACAATATAAATCAATGTCCAGAGTCTGATAACAAAGAAAATAGAGAAAAACAATTACATAAATATGCAATATTTTTCTAATAACAGTTTTGAAATCTTTGTCAACATTGAAACCTAAAATATTTATGTACTCAGATATTTATACTAAGTTCCAACCATATACACATCATCAGAATCATACCAACAAGACACATAACCACAAATCTATACATGTATAGCTACACATGGTAAAAACAGATTTGTACGTATAGCTAGATATAAACATAGTCTCATGCATATATCAATATATCACCACAAATCTCTATATATATACAAGATCTATACATATAATCATAGATCTGTACATATATGTATAACCAGAATATAAATCATCATATATATATATGAATATAAATATACTCTAACAAATTTGTACATATATGTCTATATAAGACTACTAATCTCTACCTATATACAAGATCTGTACATATGATCATGGATCTATACATATACATATAAACAGAATATATATCATCACATAAATAAACATGAATATGAACATACTATAACAGATCTATACATATATGCCTATATAGATCCACGAATCTCTACATGTATACAAGATCTATATATATACTTACGGATCTATACATATATGTATAAATAGAATATATAAGTCACATAAATAAACATGAATATGAATATACTCTAACAGATCTATACATATATGCCTATATACAAGATCTATATATATACCTACGGATCTATACATATATGTATAAACAGAATATATAAAAGTCATATATGAACATGATTTACACATACATATACATATATGAAAAATACTATCTAGCAGATTATAGATGCACAAAGTAAAGGCTACGAAATTTTAGTACAAAGAGGAAGAGTAGAACATATGTCTTGCCTGTAATGTAGAGCTGAATCCACCACAAGTACAGATCCAAACCAATTCTAAGCTCTCAACCTCTCAACCCTCACAATTTCGGGTATAATTGATGAAGAAGAAGAAGTAGTAGAAGAAATGAGATGGGGGCTAGATCTGAAGTTAAGGATGCTTATATAGAAGATGTTAGGGTTAGGGAAATGTCCAAACTATCCTTGTATTATGCATAAATCACCAAACTGCCCAAACACTAATGACAACCTTGCCCCCCTTCAGATCACAAAATTTCATTATAACCTACTATACTTAAAAAGACTAAGATAGCCTCATTCAATAATTTAAACACCCATTATGCCATCCAAAATAATTAAGGAAATAAATATCCATTAAATACGGGGTATTACACCGCTAGTATTCAGGAACATAACCAAGGCATGCATGATTGGTAATGGCCCAGCAAAGCTATAAAGGCATCCTTGGCTAAGGATAAATCAGATCTGCGATGCAACAGGCGCAGATCACAGGGTTTGGTGCATAATATGATCCGCGAATTCGTTTCGCGGATGATATTGTGCAAGGTATTTATGGTGTGCAGTATTAGTTACGCATAAGAGTACGCGAATCCGTTTTGCGTAGTCATGGGCGTGGAATAATACTGTACAAGGTATTTAAATCACGGATTAAGTACGCAGAACCAGGTCGCGAGACAGGTGCTGACGTGGCAAGTGAATCCGCGAGGGCGACGGAACCATGTCGCGAAACAGGTAATGACGTGGCAATACCAACCGCGACTTTTATTGAGCGACTGCGTCTATAAATAGAGGTGCCCACTTGCAAAGAAGGGGGGACTTTTCAGAGACCAGGAGAGAGAAAATCCTAGAGAGAGAAAGTACTTCTCAATGATTTGGACTTGATATCTTTTCCTTCATTTCTCTGTAAGGCGAATCAAAAGTAATAAAGACTGATTATATTGTTATTTTGGCTGACGAACTTGTGCAGAAACTATCTTCATATCATCTAAATCTTGCGAACCCCTACATTAAAGGCGACTCCGCTGGGGAGAAGATGTCTTCTGCACAAGTGGAGCCTCGTCAACCTCGGCGGAGAGGTCGACCACCAACCCGGCATACTGAACAAATGGATGAGGAAACAGCAGCACAGACACAAGGAGGGGAACCAACCCAACCAGCACGAAGACAACGACGTCGCGCAAATGTTGGTGCAAATCAGGCAGAAACCCCTCCGATGGCAGAACCAGTAGTGAATTCGGCAGAATTGCCAACAGTTCTACTGCAAACTCTTCTCAACATCCAGGAAACACAAAAGGCCATACTTCGCTTCATGGAGGCCTCGCGTGTTCCACCACAGAATGTTGAATCACTAAGGATGGATAATCAGACTTTTCCGGAGGACTCAACACAAGAGTTTTTTCGTGAATCAGTAAGAGCTGAGCCCCTAGAGAAAGAGTCATACATCACTAAGGAACAACTGCGAACTATCCTGAATGAAAAATCTGAAACAGAGGAAGTGGAAATTGCCCCACCATATCATCCTAGTATTATGGCCTTGCCATATCCGGAAAACTATGGGGCACCGATCTTTCATCAATTCGACGGCAAGAAGGGAAATGCAAAAGAGCACATAGCCAGGTTCGCGGATGCTCTGGGATCACATAGAAACAATGAATATTTAAAACTCAGAGAATTCTCCAAGTCTTTAACTGGAACGGCATATACATGGTATACTGGTCTCGCTCCGGCTTCAGTGACCAGCTGGACGGATATGGTGCTCAGATTCTACACCAAATTCTTTCAAGCTGATGAGGAAGTCTCAATGATTTCGCTCACAAGGCAAAGACTACGCTTTGGGGAGGAGGCAACAACTTATGTCCGGAGGTTTCGCGAGACTGCTTTGCAATGTCATGAACCAATTTCCGAACTGCAATTGATCAAAATTTGTATAGAAGGGATGCTGCGGGAATACAGAGTGCATCTGGTCAATCATGAGGTCAAAACTTTTTCTGCACTTGTTGATCATGCCCGAAGATTAGGAGAAGTTTTGGTTCTCCCGACACGACCAAATATCAGTACTAGACGGATACCGATGGTAGCAGCTACGCAGAATGGAAAACCTAGGGAGGAGCGCGTTGGGAGATCTGAACCATCCCCTTTACCTTTCAGCGAAAAAGAGGCAATTGCTTTGCTAAATCAATGGGTCGCAGATCATGTCATAACGCTATCTCCAGTACAAAGGGTGCCATCAAGAGAGGAAAAGATGAAGAATAACTACTGTCCCTTTCACAGGAGTGTTCGGCATTCGTTAATGGGCTGTTGGGCGTTTCGAAGTTTGGTGCATCGAAAAATAGCATCAGGAGACTTGGAAGTAGCAAAGAATGTAGTTCATGAGCCTTTCCCTGCACATGTGGCTGTGGTGACCGCTAGAGACAATACTGAGGATATGGCCAATGTCACCAAGTGTGATTGCCCACCAGTACGTGAAGCAAAGGAGAATGCTAAGATAGATGTCTTCTTCAATGAGCTCCCAATACAGGAACATGTGAAGGAATTCTTGAAAGAGCAAACAGTTGCCGCACTCAATCATACCATTGAAATTCCGCAGCATGAGAGGGCCTCCAGTAAGATCACATTTTCTGAAGAGGACAAACAAGTACCTTTTCCCCATAATCGGCCCCTGTATGTACCGGCCATTGTAAACGGTCGAGAGATGAAACGAGCTTTCTTAGATGGGGGATCGTCAGTCAATTTGATCCCGCTAGCCACTTTGCGAATGATCAATTTTCCCGAAGAAAAAATCGTGAATCATACTATTGCAGTTACTGATTTTAATGGAGATCAGCAGGTCACTATGGGATTCGCGACATTGGACCTCAAAATTGGGAAGATCAGGGGGGCCACCAAATTTCATGTCATAAAAGGGGAACCCTCATATCAATTGTTGCTGGGAAGACCGTGGCTGCATGCATATGGCGTAGTGCCGTCATCCTATCACCAAGTGATGAAAGCCAATTGGGGAGAAGGAATAATGACAGTAAAGGCATCCAAAAGTCCTTTCTGCGCGTCAGAGGCCCATTTTGCAGATGCAGTCTACTTCTCAGAATACAGTGAGGAAAATGGGCTCGGCGTTTTTTCTACACCATTGCCAGAATGGAACGAACTGCAAAATACTAGTACGGTTAAACGGAAGCATAAGGAGGTGAGCTGGTCACGGGTCAAAAAGCCCGATGGACGAGTAGTGTATAAATTATGACGGGATTGGGGGTCAGAAGCTTGCAATGTTGGCACTGGCCCCGGGAAAGATAAGACCATACAAAGAAAATTTGAAGCTGACCCTAAGGTGCTGAAAGCGGATCCGCGGTCAGAGCATGGGTTGTGTGAAGTGGACATAGGCGATGGTACGGATCCGCGACCTACCTTCATAAGCAGTAGGCTGCCTGAAGATACTAAGATTGCTCTGATAGAATTGCTCAAAGAATTTCGGGATGTCTTTGCTTGGGACTATAATCAAATGCCGGGACTCAAGGTTGGGTTGGTAAGCCACCACCTTCATGTAAATCCCGCATCAGAACCAAAGAAGCAAAAGCAACGAATATTTCATCCCGATTTAGAGGTACAAATTAAGGCAGAAGTAGAGAAACTGCTGAAAGCAGGATTCATCAAGCCAACTCAGCATCCGACATGGCTCGCGAACATTGTTCCTGTAAAGAAGAAGACTGGGTAGATACGCGTATGTGTAGACTATCGTGATCTCAATAAGGCTTGCCCAAAAGATGACTTCCCTCTTCCTAACATTGACACTATGGTAGATGCGACCTCAGGGCACGAGATTTTCTCACTAATGGACGGATTCAGTGGGTACAATCAGATTAAGATGGCGCCGGAGGATGCTGAGAAAACTGTTTTTCGCACCCCCATGGGGAATTTTCATTATACGGTCATGCCATTTGGGCTTAAAAATGCCGGCGCCACGTATCAGCGTGCCATGACAGCCATATTTCATGACCTAATGCATAAAACTGTGGAGGACTATGTCGACGATTTGGTGGTGAAATCCAGAGCCATACAAGATCATGTGGGAGATTTGCGAAAGGTACTGCATCGATGTCGCGAGTATAATCTGAAGATGAATCCCCTCAAATGTGCCTTTGGAGTACCAGAAGGAAAGTTCTTGGGGTGTGTTGTACTTCGGCATGGCATTGATATGGACCCGACAAAGGCTAAGGCAGTATTAGAAATGACTCCACCTGCAACTCGCAAAATGTTGAAAACTTTTATGGGAAAAATATCTTATCTAAGGAGGTTTATCCCGGCACTGGCGGAAGTAACTCACCCACTCATGCCGTTGTTGAAAGAAAAATCTGAATATAGCTGGGGAGAAGAACAGCAGGATGCTTTTGAGAAAATCAAAAAGATTTTGGCATCACCAAAAACAATGGTAGCGCCCGAGTCAGGAAAACCATTGATAATGTATCTCACTTCCACCAATAGATCCGTGGGAGCTCTGTTGGCCCAAGAACATGAAGGGGAAGAAAAGCCTGTTTACTATATCAGTCGGATACTCAAAAAACCAGAGTCGCGGTACACATCATTGGAAAAGCACTGTCTCACTTTAGTATTCGCAGCCCAGAAGTTTAGACACTATTTGCTGGCACATCCATTAGAGCTGATCACAACAAGTGACCCCATACGGTATTTGCTCACAAAGCCCATACTCAGTGGAAGAACTGCCCGGTGGTTATTAGCACTATCCGAATATGAGATCACATGCTCTAGACCAAAGGCAATAAAAAGTCAAGCCTTGTCAGATTTGCTAGCCTTATTTCCTGGAGGAGCTGAACCCAAGATGGAGGAGATAGGGATGGCGAGCATGGCACAGGGCACGGAATTCACCTTAGAATTCGATGGTTCATCCACTGAAAAATGAGGGGGAGCTGGTTTCGTACTGAGAAATGAAGAAACAAAAGATGAAATAGTCATGGCCTACAAGCTCGACTTTCCTTGTACCAATAACATTGCCGAGTATGAAGGATTGGCGCTAGGATTGATGATGGCTCAAAAGCTGGGGGCAAGGGTACTTCATGTTAAAGGAGATTCCAAGCTGGTCATTAAGCAGGTCAGAGGAGAGTATGCTGTCAAAGAACCTCATCTGGTGTCCTACAGAACCCTTATTCGTCAGATAATAGAAGACTTTGGGACTGTGAGTTTTACGCATGAGCCGCGAGAAAGCAACCGACGATCGGATGCACTGGCGACATTGGGTTCGCGAATAAATTTCCAAGGAATGAAGTCTTCTGTACAAGTAGTACGAAGAACTGACTCAGTGATCAGTAACAGAGAGGAATCAGAGAAGTATAAAGAACATGATTGGAGAGCACAGATAGTACATGCTCTACTGAAGAACGATAACAATGCCTTGAGACAGGAATACCAGCTTATAAAAGATGTGTTATATTACAGGGCCGCCGGAGGAATTTTGGCTAGATGCGTAGCAATATACGAGATAAAGGAACTGCTCCAGAAAGCTCACTGGAAAATATGCTGTCAAACGGACGTCAGTCTCTACCGAGTTTTGCAGCGAGAAGGCTTCTTTTGGCCAAGTATGAAGGATGAGGCAGTAAAGTTACAAAGTAGCTGTCAAAACTGTAATGCATATCCATCCGCGAGTGAAGGTAATATAACAGACTTGATAAACTGGCGGGACAAATATGTGCACTATTTGAAGGATGGGATTTTTCCGGAAAAAGATCAACCGCGGTTCCGCAAAAGTTTTGAGGGAAAATTGATGAAGTGTGTAAGCGAAGAAGAAGCGGGGGAAATATTGAAACAGGTTCATGTGTTTGGCCACCAAGGACCTAGAAAAATGTTTCAACAGCTCCTATCATCTGGGTATTACTGGCCAACGATGGAAAGGGACTGCAGTGATTTTGTTAGAAAATGTCACGTATGTCAGGTACACGGGGATCTTATTCATGCTCCGGAACTGAATTACACAGCTTAGCAACCCCCTGGCCTTTCCATACTTGGGCGTTGGATATAATTGGACCAATCACGCCGCAGGCTCAGGGACATGTGTGGATTTTAGTAGCAACTGAGTTATTCACAAAATGGATAGAAGCTATCCCATTAAGAAGAACGACAGCAGACAATGTAGTGCGATTCATAAAGGAAAACATCATCTGTCGATTTGGGATACCAAAGGTGGTACTGTCGGATAACGGGACTCCTTTTGTCAATAGTAAAGTCGCGGATTTGTTGGGGAGATACTCAGTCATTCATCACAAATCCACGCCTTACTATCCAAAAGGAAATGGACAGGCTGAGGCCTCTAATAAAGCGCTAATTCGAATCCTGTCCAGGATGGTGCATGATAATCAGAAGAAATGGGTAGAAGAGCTTCCAATAGCACTATGGGCACATCGAACCGCATACCGAAGCGCGACAAACATGACCCCTTATGCACTGGTATATGGAGCAGAGGCTGTGCTACCTGCAGAACTGGAATTGGCTGCTAAAAGGCTTGCATACAGCAGCAGTTTGGAGAACAGGATATTGGAGATAGAAGGATTGGATGGGGCTAGGGCTGAAGCATTCACAAATCAAAAAGAGTACAATCAGAAACAAGCAAAAAACTACAACAAAAAGGTACGATACAGATGGTTTAAGGTAGGGGACAGAGTGCTGAAAGTGGTACCAGCAATCATGAGAGGACAAAGGGTAAGAAAATTTGAAGCCAAATGGGAGGGTCCATATGTGATTGTAAGTGAAGGAAGTAGTGGGTACTACAGAATGGAGCATGAAATTACCCGCGAAAGTACTGGACCTCTTAATGTAAAATGGATCAAGTTGTACCAATCTTAAAATACAAGAGGCGAATGATAAAAATATCAGCACAATGTATATAAAATTGCATCTATGAATGTGTATTGAGTACATCATAAATATACATATTCACTCAAAAAGAGAAAGCAATCAGAACAAATTGCGGCTAACAGGAGAGGAAATATGGAAATTTTCATGCTCCTCCTGTAACTCGCGGGAACGCATGGTATGTTCCGCGGCATCCTTAAGTCTTAACACATCTTGCTCTGCAGCAGCTAAAATAGCACGGGCCTCTTCCACTTTTGATATACTGGCTTGATAATCAGAAAAAGCTTTGACCTCAGCACAGTACTTCGCGTATAGGCGCTCAACCTTTTCAAGATGAACCTCCCACCAGGTCACGTTCATTTTCATATTCTTCCAATCCTTGATACGGGCGCGACAAAGTGGTAAGGTGTTGGGAGAAAGGTCGCGGATGCAAGTAGTCGTCAGCGAAACAAAAGTATCCGCGATTATATGCAGAAATGTAAGCTGGAGAAGGGGATCATAGAGCTCCATAGTAGCAAAAGTCTCGGGATGACTACTGAAAACGCGATCCAAAATTGCCATATCGCCTGAATAACATAAAAAGTTGCGCTAGTAGACTTGATCCTGCTGAAGGTTTAGAGTCAAGGGCGCGGGAATAGCCTGGGGAGGGGATTGATGTGGTTGGGTTTGTGGCACAGATGAGGTAGTAGGATCAGATGTATGAGTATGTAAAGGCTGAGGGGTTTGTGTATATGGCGCGGATGTGGTACCAGGAATGGAAGTATGAGTTTGTGAGGGATGAGGTTGAATTTGCTGCACTGATAAGGAGGATTGGTTATGTGTTTGATCAGGGTGAATAGGAAGAAAAAACGAATCAGAATTAGGAAAGGTCAGGTTTTGTAAAGTGTTTGGAGGTGAGGGAAATTCGTTGAGAAGAGTTTCAGGATCCTCAAATGCGGAATTGGGAAATAAGGATTCAGGACTCTTATTGGTTTGACCTGCAAAACAGTATTCGCGGATTATCAAGAAGTCTTATGGATTATCAAGAAGTCAATATTACATGGAGAATTGTATTCGTGGATCCAAAACAGTATAATTTTTTTAGTTTTTACCAGCATTCGCGGTCTCAGTTTGATTCATGGCAAGGGAAGATTCCATATCAGTTTCAGAACCCCCGAAAAGGGATCTTTGAAGTTGGGACCCACCCTGGAGAGTGGCAGCAAGCTCAGCAGCGATATCACAAACAATAGGTTCCATATGCCGAGCATCCGTATCAGAACCAGAAGCTTTAGGGTCAATTGCTGCTGCAACGACCACTTCTGAGTCAGGAACGGTGTCATGTGTTTCAGGTATGTCCGGAATATTCGCAATCTCAGTTTGAGCCGCAACATCAAAATTTGTTGTCGGGACCGCGGATTGGTCAATGTGGGATGAAGTCGTAACAGATGGATGAGCATCCTTACGGATAATGGAATAAATGGGAAGATCATCCCCATCATCTGAATCTGAGAGTAAAATATTCCTCGCGACTTTAGATATTTGCGATGCATTCTCTTTTCCTTGATCAGGGAAGTCTGAGAGTATATCAGCTATCTCGCGATCAGAGTCATCAATAGAATGGTCAGCTTCCTGATTGGCATCTGTTCCAAGACCGCGAGTTGTACAAGGGTACATAAAACAATAAGTATAATGAAGGCACAAGAAGTATGAAAGATAAAGGAAGATTTAAAACAAGTTAGGAAATACATGAAAGTAAGGGATCAGAAGCATGAATGTCCTCCACGACCCTGGCAACCGTATCCAATAAGAAGCTTGTGTTTTTAGGTAATTCTATAATCCGCGAAGATGGTTCAGCCTGATCTTGATGTGACTGAAAAACAATAGGTTCAACTCCAAATCTGTCAGGAGAGATCAAGGTAGAAGGATTCGACCTTCTGCGAATCAAGGGAATAATATCTACCTCATCATCCTCGGAGGAATGATTAGCAGCAGCCTCTAAAATCTGGGCTCTGTGCTCTCTTCTCTGCAGAGACAAAGGGATATAATCGAGGGGGTCATCCGTAGTATTAACTACTATTGAGGGGGCTATTGGTGAAGAAGGTCGCGATGGCGATGTGACAACCGATCTCGCGGATCTCTGAAAACAAATAAAGTAATCTTAGATATATTAGAAACAAAGTTGACAACAGTGAGTAAGAATAAAGTATTAAGTTATAACTTTATTACCAAGCGTTTAGAAATAGGTTCCTCGTGAACCGGAATAGAGGTGGTGACTTCGACACGCTCGGAACGCTTCCGTTTAGGCGCAGGAGGAGCTTTGGATTTACCCTTTTTCTCCTTCAAAATTTTCTGTTTCTTGTTGACCGGATTCGAAGTACTTGGGCCTGCATGATCGACAGGCGCTGGAAGGGAAACCCTGCTATAAAAGCCGCGGGAACCATGGGGCTTGTGCAATTTCAGAGATGAGTCTCCCATGAATATTTTTACAGGGGCAATTGGTCTAGGAGGACCCATCACAAAAGTCTGAAAATCTGTTGTCACTTGAAGCCAAAAATCAATATATGCCGCGGTTCGGCATCCTGCTCGAGATCTCGCGGGAATAAAAATGGCAAAGGAGAATTCTTCATGTTTTTTCTCATATTCCTCGCGGTACCTCACCAGGGCCGCGTCGTAGCTGTCAGGAGAATCACCTGATTGAGGAGCAACATAGACCGGAATAGCTTGCTCAAAACCCAGTTGACGGGCTACTCACGAAGGATTATAGGGTGTGGTCCGCGAAAAGGAATCATCAAAAACGGGCAAGCAGCAACCAAAGGAAAAAGAGGCAAAGATGAGCTCCTCATGGTGTTGATAACCATAAGCGGTTTGTTCCTCCATGGGATAGAAAGAAGGAAAATAAATACCATCTAAAGGCATTGTATAAGGCCTCCAAGAGAAATTACGACTGAAGTCAATGAAATCCTCAAGTCGCTTGGTGGAAAGAAGGCCGGACCAGCGAACGGCTCGCGATCTGAGAGTAGGGGAATCAGGGTTTGAAGATGAAAAACTAAGGGGCTTGGGTGCATATTTTGGGAATCTTTCGAAGATAAAGAGCATAAGGAAAAGGCAGGGGACATGGGTGCTTATGTCATATCTACCAACTGACCTCAGAAAATCGATGGATAAAGTGTCCAACTGAGAATAGAGGGTACCCAGAAAGAGGGGGGCTAAGGGAAACCTTATACCCCGCGAGGCTATAGAAGCCATCAAAAATACTAGTTTATTGGGTCCATCTTCAGGACGCCCCTAGAAAATGTAGCGGTCCAACCAATAAGCTAAAAATCTAGCTAACTCAAAGTCACCATTGAATTCTGGACCAGGCACCGATTCGCGGTCTTGACCGCGGAGAAGAGGAAGTTTTGGTTCATACTCCCTGAAGAAGTGATGACACCAACTCGAGTACTTCAACTTAGCACTTTTTATTAAAGGTGCCTCGTCAAGTATGGCACCATCCTTGAAACGACTACCTCTTTTCGCGGCATAAGCTGCGCAGGACTGGAGGTGATAATGAATCACTTGGTCTGCCTCACTGAAGGCTGGGGTATCTAGGGATCGCGAGTCAAAAATAGGGAGCCTAAACAGCACGTACACGTCTTCTAGGGTTGGGGTAAACTCCCCCCAAGAGGTTACAAAGGTGTGCGAGAAAGAGCTCCATCGCGACACCAACAGATTGAGTGCATCCGCGTCTCGACGAACAGATAGGTCCGAAAAGAGTTCTATGGACTCAAGTAAACCTGCCTGCTTAAGAGTCTCGCGGTGCCTGTCCTGACTGAGTATGTGGCTGGACCACATCCTCCAGTGGGTAATAGGTGACACATGTCCTTCATATTCTATAAAAGAATATGGGACATCACCTCTTTCAATAAGGAGGCGAAGAAGTGAAGAAGGTGGGATATTGGCTAGGGGTGTTTCACCGTCAGAATGAATAAACATGGGTTCATCCGCAATATCTCCCGCGGGAGGAAGGTTCTCAATGGAACTCCAGAAATGATCATGGGAATTCTCAAAAAATGGGGCCTTTCTCCATTCTGTTGGTTGGGGAACAGAAGGGATAGACCCCGAGGGAGGAACTAAAAGTTTGGGGGTAGAGGATTTAGCCATTGAAATAAAGGATTGAAAATAAAAGGAGTAAAGGTTAAAGAAAGTAGACCGCGAAGAAAATAGAGGATTAAAAATAACACTAAGAAGATTTGAAGCAGTAAAAGCAGAAAAAATGAAGGCAAGAGGAAAAAGTGAAATGAAATAGACAAGAGCAACTTTTATAGGGGAAGGGCCCGGAAACCTAGAAGGTGCCATTAATGACCGCGGAAGCCGAACCGGCGCCAAGGTTGCCGCATATTCAAATATCGCGGATCAGAGGATAATAATAATTTACGAAAAATAAGAAAGGTACGGAGAAAGTAAAATAAGCATGTGCACGAAATTCATGGGAAAAACAGAAAAGGACCAAGAAAGAATGTTCGCGGATCAAGAGAAGTGAAACCGGGGAAATAAATCTGCAGGAGAAAGGCCAAAGGTTATTGCACTTTAAACCGGGGAAAAGCATTTTCGAAGCAGGGATTTAATTCGCGAGGCTACAGGTTATTGAACTTTTAATACTTGGCCAAGTATCAAAAGTGCAATGGGGAAAAATGTAAAGAGTAACGATTCGCGAAATAACATAACGGCTAAATAACTCATTGGGATAATGGCCCAAGGATTAAATTATCTGGGATATGGCCCAACCTGTATTTATTTGGGATATGGCCCAGGTTTGGTATATTTGGGGAAAACGGCCCAAGTAAAAGATGATTTGGGAGATTGGCCCAAGTAATCGATTACTTGGGGAACTAGCCCAAATATGGTTCTTTTTACGCGAGAGCTTGCATTACACAGAGGGAAGTATGAGGAACTGGTGTGTTTTATAGCTCGCATCAGTAACTCATAACCCTATATGCTGCTCGCGTGGCGAGTACTATGCGGAATCTAAGGGAAATGCTTGGGATGAGTAAGTAGTGGGTCGCGACCTTATTTACACCATCCTAAGTAAAAATACCTTAGAGAGGCCGCTAGTATTCAGGAACATAACCAAGGCATGCATGATTGGTTATGGCCCAGCAAAGCTATAAAGGCATCCTTGGCTAAGGATAAATCAGATCTGCGATGCAACAGGCGCAGATCACAGGGTTTGGTGCATAATATGATCCGCGAATTCGTTTCGCGGATGATATTGTGCAAGGTATTTATGGTGTGCAGTATTAGTTACGCATAAGAGTACGCGAATCCGTTTTGCGTAGTCATGGGCGTGGAATAATACTGTACAAGGTATTTAAATCACGGATTAAGTACGCAGGAACCAGGTCGCGAGACAGGTGCTGACGTGGCAAGTGAATCCGCGAGGGCGACGGAACCATGTCGCGAAATAGGTAATGACGTGGCAATACCAACCGCGACTTTTATTGAGCGGCCGCGTCTATAAATAGAGGTGCCCACTTGCAAAGAAGGGGGGACTTTTCAGAGACCAGGAGAGAGAAAATCCTAGAGAGAGAAAGTACTTCTCAATGATTTGGACTTGCTATCTTTTCCTCCATTTCTCTGTAAGGCGAATCAAAAGTAATAAAGACTGATTATATTGTTATTTTGGCTGACGAACTTGTGCAGAAACTATCTTCATATCATCTAAATCTTGCGAACCCCTACAAGCCCTACCAATCTTTTGGTCACCAATGACACAAGAAATAATGGGAGTACCGGGATCTCTACGCTTAGGTGGAGTATCACTGAGTAAGAGTGAACTTACTTGTTTAGTCAACAAAATATTATTCAGGATCTTAGCCCTACTTTTTTTTTCTGCGTACAGAGGTCCTTAAAAGATTTAGCATATGGTCGAATTTGGGCGATAATGTCTAAAATAGGTATATTGATATTGACTTGTCGGAATGTTTCCAACATGTCATTCTCCTTATACTTATCATACGAAGTCGACTTTCGAAGACGTTGAGGATAAGGTGATGTCTCCTCATAGCTTGCCTTATCCAATTCTTTTGGTAATGTTTGATCGATTTCTTCCTCCTCTTAGGGTTGATCTCTTCGAACCTGTAACACCCCGTGTTATTTTTTTTTTTCTGAAATTATTTTAATTTTAATTTCAGTAATGACGTCACTTGTTCATGACGTATCATTTATTATTGGTATTTGATACCTCTAAATGTTTCGCGTTAAGTTTAAAGTCGACTGGACGACATTACGGTTTCTCTTTGACGACTATGTAAATCCTTATTCTCGACTACACGATATCGTTTCGATTATTTCGGTTACGGTATTAGTACTTTTACGGATCCGGTATGAAGCGTATTAATTTACTTTCTCGGTGTTTCGATTGTTGGGTTCCTAACCTGGTGTAATTCTTTCGGACTAATTTGGTTATTTAGCGTCCCGTGGACTTTCGGGGTTGCACGATATTATTTGGAGGTTTTCAGTAATTGTTGTGATTTATTATATATATATATATAATTAAATATATATATATTGAAGTGGGGTCATTTTGCAGTTATGGAAGTCTTAAGGGTCAATTATGTAATTATAGTATATATATGTATATGCGTACACTCCATTACACTGACCTACAGTCATCTTCTTCTCTGCACGATCTGCAACATCCTTCCTCTTCTCCTCACGTCTCCGTCTCCTTCATCATGGACGATCGTCTAGAGAGAGAGAGAGGCCGGCTGAAGGAGGCGCAACCAGGAGCGGCGATTGCGTCTCAGGAAGGGGACCGGGACTGGAGTTGCAGACGGCAGCGATGGCTGTGGACGGCGGCGGCACGAGCGGCGTGGGTCGCCGGGACTGGAGGCGCGCTGGTTCGCGTAGCAGTGCGTGAACAGGGGCGAGTCGGCCGGAGCTTTGACCAATTTTTTGGCGACCTTCCGGTGATCGGTTTGAGCCGATTTTTGGTGAGTACCTTCGTATATACGTGGTATTCGTCATACATTAATTTCGTGATTTTACGTTGAACGATTTGCCCGGATTTCCGTTTATAGGTTATAGTTTTCGTTTGGGTTAATTTAGATTTACTCAAATTAATTAACCTATTATTAATGGGCTTAGTATATATCGTATAGGTTGTCGAGACGGACATTTCGATATATTCAAAATAGTTTTCGGACGATTTTGGTTGGCGGTCTTCATATTCGGGCGCCGGCACTGTGTTGTTTCGGGCTATTCGGTAAACGTAAATTAGGTGGGAAATTATATTTCTCACTCCGCATTATTGAAGTAGTTTAGGGGTGTAAACCCTTATTTAAGTTAATATAGATATGTTAAATAGTTAGTTTAAATATCTATAATTTGCTTAGAATCGGAATTGGACTTAGGGATTAATTTAAGAAAATTAATTAAATTAATTCCTACGAGATTAATTAAATTCTTATTTAAATTGAATAAGAATAGATGGCTTAGAATTTCCCTTGATAATTAAATGGACTAGTGGATATGTGGACGTAAGGGGCGCGAATACTTAGACGTCATGATAGGTTTCCCCTACGATACGTGAATTAATTGCTTTAATTTATTTTAAAGGCATGATAAGGGAAATTGAATATATTTTCTAAGGAATTGAAGAAAATATATTTTTTTGAGAATATGAAATGTATATGAAACTGTTTTCATATGATTTAAATGTTTTATTGTATTTTTAAAGCATGTAAAGAGATTTGAGATTTATGTTGATGTTATCATGTGAATATTTACATAAATATGATGCATTACATATTTATGTTGAGGCCCGGGGTGCCTATTGGGAATGTCGTGTAGTGTCAAATCACGGTGTTGATATATATGGGTTGTGTACTCAAGTATGGGTGTCTTTGTGTCGGATCATCACAACAACTGGCCAGGAGGTATCACGCCTACGGAACTAAAAAGCCGGCAAATGTGAGTTAAGAGTCCGGGGGGAGGCTTATGTTCTTGACTTTTGTAGTCATGCCGCACGGAGTTGCAAGTTGGGCTCTCGTGCAACCGTCTTCCTTGTTGAAAGTGAGAAGTGTCAAAATCACTTGGGAAGAGTCGGTGTGGTAACTCTACACTATGATGAGTGGATAGAGTTTGTATCCGTTACCCTTGGGAAGGGTGTGTTGTGTGTGAGTATCACGGGGAGTGTCGAGTCACATTACACTGCATACCATTTATGTGATCTCGTTTGACATGTATATGTGTTATATTACATGTGATGTTGGAGCATGCTATATATGAATAATGTAAATTAAATTCATATTTTATAAATGCTCAGTTGAAAATGAATAATGTGAAACAAGACTTTAAATGTGGTAATTATTAATAAGTATAAATGAAATGTATATATTTATACTTGTTGTATACTTTAGTGCCTTTGGGGAAGGTTATTTGTATTGGCATAGTGATCTATGTGGCTAGTTGAGGCTAGTGGTGGACCGTAGGCTTGATTTTGAGTTGAGGCCTTAGAAAATGTGGTTAATGGTTTTGTGATTGTGGTTAATAGTTTGGTGATTGTGGTTGGTTGTGTGACCTTGTTAGAGATTGAAGGTTAGAGATTGATTTTAGTATCAGTTATGAATTGGGGCCTTCGAGAAGGCGGGTGATGAGATTGTGAGTTGTAATATAGACCTTTAGGTGTCTTTCACTTTTGAGGAATAGGCTATCAACTGTAGTTGAGATTTGGATTGATGAGACGAGGTTATGGTTGATGGGATTTATAAGTACTCGAGGTACTGTAGTTTGATAGACTTGGTTCTAGTGCTTAGTTCATTCCCCTGAGCATTCCTTATACTGTGTTTTGTACGCTAGTACAGAGTCGTTGACTTTTATGTCATTCCTTGAATTGTCGGTTACGGCGTAGTGCCGAACCTCTTCCTCGTGGTGTCATTTGATTTGGTGGAGTTGGAACGGATGGTTGTCTTCCGTGAGTCCAACGTACTGTTCTTCATTTACTGTTCTCTCAAACATTATAGGAATCCATAGAGTTGTGTTTTCTCTTATTTGGCTGTCATTTCGAAAACGATGTTTTCTAAACTCTTTGGGTGCGTTTGGAAACTAGTGTTTTTGTTTTCGTTTTTTATCTCTTGAGAACAAAAAAATTTCTTGTTCTTGTCCTAAGGGTAATCCGGAAACAAAAACATGTTTGGTTGGAAATTTTGTCTAAAAACTTTTCGGGAACAAAAAAAATAAATAAAAATTTTGGAGATTAAGGTTTGGAGGTTGAAGATGGAGGTTAGGGTTTGGAGGTTGAAAATGGAGGTTAGGGAATCTGCAACAAATTTTTTTTTTTTGACTAAGAACAAACAGTGCCGAAAACAAAAAAACACCATTTTGGTGTTCTCAAATTTTGAACTAAGGGTGAGAAAACGTTTTTTCACTGTTCACGAAAACAAAAACCATCAACGGCTCCCCAAACGCATTTTTGTTCCCGTGAATAGTGAAAAAAACAAGAACAAAAACAAAAACGCACCTACCCAAACACACCCTTTGTATTTAAAAGGAAAACCCCGTTTTCGCCTACCCCCGTAGAAATGAAAAGTTTTAGTACTTTATAAACTGATCTTAGGATCTTCCTTGAAAGGATTTTTAACTCTAAAAGCCGGTGATGGAAATTGACGGAGACCGGGGGCAAGACGGTCATTTTTACTATGTGGTTTCTTAAAAGGAAAACTATTTTATTACTTTTCTTGGGATTCTGAGATTTCGAGACTTCTTTCTCGATATCTCATCCTGTAGAGTTTTGAAAGGTGTTCCATTGTTTCACCTTTGCTTCCTATCATTTCTAGGTCTCTATATGAGGCTTTGTGTTGTTCAGTGCACACATATAGTGTTTCCTTTCACTTTCTTTATTGTTGATGTCATCACTTAGGTGATTTGAGTTGTCACACGTGTTAGGAGCATGGATCCCGAGTAGATTGATTTCTTTTGTCCAAGTGTTCTCACTAAACACTTGTAGTGTTTTAACCTTGACATTGTTGTCTCGGTTATCTGTTGGTTTAGCATTGGGAAGTCTTTTCTTTCGCTTTGCTTCGGTGACCCTGAGGTGGTCGTTCTTATGAGTCGAGTTCGTGTACTCTTAGTGATTTGATTTGGTGGTTTTTCTCGCCTACAGTGAGAGTGTTAGGATCTAGCCTTGAGAGGTAGATTTCCTCTAGGAATAGGATGAGGTTTGTTATATATATATATATATATATATATATATATTGTACATTTACAATATATATATATAGATGACGGTTGTGTTTGTACGCAAGGACGTGATTGTTTTTCCTCCTGTGTTATCGGGGAGAGAGTTATGAGTATTCCTTGGTGCTAATGATGGATTTGATTCCTGTGGATATTAGAGGTGAGTGTGATTCCCTCTGTTTAGATTTTCTGGTTAGCGTTGTGAGCGCCGGATGATTGTGAGATTGGACGTGAGCGTCGTGTACCTAGTGTACGTTGGTGAGAGTAGTGTAGATTACCAGTGTTGATACTTGGAGTACGAGTCTTAGTCATATCCTATAGGCTCATGTTGTGTATTTATATATATATATATATGTCCCATATATACTTACGTACGATAGTATATGAGCACGTACCTTGGGTTTTCGTGGCTGGGTTATGTTATGGGCTATGTATCTCAGTGGGTGGTTTAGCATTACCTAAACTATTAGAGGATGTGGTAGTTAGAGTATCCTTTCCCACTGAGCTTATTTGCTCACAGGGGTATTTCATTTGCCCCCTGGTATTCCTACGCCAGGTTGCAGGAAATGTACGGATATGGGCAGGATGCGGTACAACGACAACTTTCCTTGGTTTTCTTGTTACAGGTTTGGAGTTGCGTTGGGCGATGCGGTTACGGATGCAGCACGACTGGTTTTGGGGACGGTAGTTGTCTTATGTTAGTTTCCTTACCCATGTTTTGTGGGATTGTCATTTATTTCTATTGGGAGCCAGTCTGTTGGCCTATCCCTGTTGATGTATCTTTTATTTCCTGTATTTATTCTTTCAGGATGTATTGTATCTATTCCGCACAGTTAGGTGCTCTTCTGTATTTTTATTCGAGCATTTGTGGCTCTGTTGAGTTTAGAGGGTTTGGAGGGGTTTTGGTTTCTTTCCACTACCTCGGCCCTAGTAGGATTGATGAATGTGGGGCTTGGAAGCCATTGTGATTATTGAATTGCTTTGGGTAAGTTATTGTGTTGTGATTGGTTGTGTATCCGGATGTTCCATTTACAAATGGAACTTTGCCGGATTTTCGTTAGATTCCGCTGCTTAGTTTTATTAGTCATTAGGGTATGAAATATACCATTTTCTATTATTATTCCATACGTTTCCATGGTTAGTGATATCTTAGTTGGCCATTCGTGTTAAGGATCACATCCTGGATTCCTTAGATGTCCCCGTTCGGGAGTTTTAGGAATTTAGGAGTGTGTCTGTTGGTATCTGAGGATACTAGTGAGTTTCTAGTATTCAGTTAGGCATGGAGTATATTTTTCATTGATTATTCCATGCATCTTCTTGTCGTTGTTGACTCTAGTAGTCGCTTGACTTACGTCACTCTTGGAAATTCGCTGATTCTCTATATTAGAGTTTCGGGGATTTTAGAGGCGTGACAGCATGGTTAGAGCGTGACATTTTCATCCTTTTGTGGGTGTTTGATGATTGAAGGTTATTGTTCTCGTTTCTTTTTACTTCCGTAATCACTCCCTTAGCTCTTAGGCTCGGGTTTCGGAGTCCTAGGAATTTGGGGCGTGACAGAACCTCTTTAGTTGTCTTTCACTTGTTCGTCATTTTCTCAAAATGCTTCTCAACCCTATTCTCCACCTCCTTTCCACTTCTCAGAGTCGTAATGGCCTAGACTGTCTCATAATTGTGTTCAATAAATGAACTGCGCTCCATTACTTGTTTACTCTTTGGATTAGTCACTGGTTGACTAAGTAATCTTCCCTCTTCTAGCCTATTTACCGCATTAGCTAGTTGCCCTATTTGGGTTTCTACCTTAGCAATGGATTGGGAATGAGAGTTCAACAATTGGACATGAGAGTTCAGCAATTGGATGGACGCCTGGAGACTATTAGATTGATTTTTGAACTCTCTCAAGGCGCTTATCATCTCGTCCTTAAAACCAGGTGGTCTAGGTGGTGGATTTTGATTTTGAAACTGGGGTTGATTTTGGTTGAAGGGTCAGACTGATTGGGTATTATTGGACTGAAAATTCTGAGTATTGAATGATTGTTGTTAGCTTCTATTGAAACTTGATTGAGGATTTTCAGTGTCCCGAGACTGATAGGACATGTGTGGGCAATTTTGCCAACCCGAATTGTATGAATTGGAAAAATGATTATTATTCGGGTTGGTTCAGGCTGCATCAGCGACAATTATCCCATTGCCCTGATATTCATATTGGGAAGAGTCATGTCCTATTGCTAAGACTTTTCTAGGGGCTGATTGACTCAAATTAATGAACTTATCGAACTTTTCTCCTAATGCGGCTACTTGTGACCTCACGTTATCACCTCTTTCCACTTCAAAAAAACCTTCAAATGTCCTACTGACTCATTCTCTAGCTCGCATTTCGGACTCATATTGGAGCGAGTTGTCGCTCATATTATCAAACAACGTCAAGACTTCGTCAACTGACTTCAGTGTAAACTGACCTCCCACTGCTGCATTTATCAAATTTTTGTGAGTCTCACCTAGTCCAAGATAGAAGTTCGCACTATATCCTGCTCAATAAATTTATGATGGGGACACTTCCGCAAAATATCATTGAACCTATCCTATGCATCATGGAATTGCTCACCGGGCAACTCTCTAATGTGGGTAACTGCGTCTTGCGCTTCATGGGTTCTACCTATCAGAAAGTATTTTTCTAAACATTCAGCTTTTAAGATTTCCCAATTGATTTTTATATCCCTATCCAAATTGATATACCATCTTTTAGCTTTTTCTTTTAAGGAAAAGGGAAATAATTGTGCACACAACGCATGAGTAGTGCTCAGATTCTCAATTTTTGCAGTTGAAGCCATCTCTATGAACTCGTCTACATGTTGATATGGATTCTCATTCCCGAGTCCATAAAATTTGGGCAACATGTTGATAACACTAGATTTGATTTTATAGTGTTTGACTGCCTCATCTTCTGGAAATTCACTATACGATTCACGAGCTAAAAGTGTATAGTACCCCTTCAAGGACGTAGCTAGGGCTCACCGCGCAGTTGCATTGTGGTTCGCCATCCTCTCAAAATCCAACTTCATTCGATGCTTTTCTAATCTAGCTCGACGATTCCTTCAAAAAGTTATCTCGATTTTCGAATCAAAATGTACTAATTCGGCGTTGGGATCGAAAAGTGATTGTTAATCGCTCATGCACTAGGCGATTTTTTTTTCTTGAAAAATAAAATTAACTACTTCTAAACTATTATAAATATTAACAGAAATAAAGCTAAAATTATGCGCGAAATTAAGCTAAACTAAAACTCACAAAAGGTCCAACGACGCAACTTTCAGAGTACCTGTCAATCACACAAAAATTCCAATTTTAAAAATACTACAATAACGCAATATTACTAAATTACTAAAGCTAAGTTTCCGGTAACTGTGCCAAAAACTTAATGCACATCTAGGGGTGATAAAAATAATGGTTAAGAACGACCCCTTATGACGACAAAGTTTTACCTATCGCAAGTGCACGAATCGTATTGTAGTACAAATCGGTTTGAGAAAAGGAATATTGGTCCTACAGAGACTTGGATTATTCACTCTAATAATTTAAAAATATTGAATTATGTTTGATTTGTTTTGTTTGAGATCTATAACTAATTTAACTAAAAACATAATTTAAATTGAGATTTTGATCAAGGTAGAAAAAAATTAGGGTTTTCATCGCTCCACTACTAACCGCATAATATAGCTTATTTACTTATTCAATTGCAAGAGGGTGATCCATCACCATGAATAAGATCGTACCGCAAATAGTCGAATACGTCCCAAAAATGATACTATCCACCGGATTCGTTACAACCTATCTTCGAATAGAGTATGACTAGTACATGTCATATATTTTACTGTAATATACTCCTACAACATAAGATTAAACTAAAACATGTCTATATCACTTCGCCGAGGCATGACCTGTGTAAACTTAGGGTTTAAAGTGTTTTAAGGACCATTGTGTAAAAAATCACGCTATGTTTAATATAACATGATTGGTTGAAATAATATATCCATTTAATCTAAGACAATAATTAGAATAATATAAGATCTCGTGTCAAGAATAAGTACGATAACAGATCTACACAATCATCACAGTGTGGTCACAGTTTCCCCTCGTTACAATTGAAATAAATAAATAAAACTATATTACTTGGCCAGAGTTTTGCTAGAAAATCTTAGATACCGGTTTTGTTGCTCATGGTGGTGGGTGACTGCATCGTTGATGTAGAAACGACCTCCATGATTGTCTTCTCCGGATCTCTTGGTCTTGAATCACTTCCTCATTTGAATAATATGAATCTCCAAAGAAAGTGCTCTGGAAATTATGTAAATATGAAGTCCCTAAGATCTGTACCAGACCTTGATATTTATAGAAGAGGTTAAGAAGAGTTCTATTTATTTTCAACTTGTCCCACTTGAGTATGATTTCTCTTTGATGTGTTTCTCCTCAAATTTGAGTCAAACCCTTCAATCTTATATATAATATGTCATATACACGTGCTTAGAGGTGTTGGAGTCGAAGATATGTCAAAAGAATTCAAATCGGATCGTGACTCATCTTTGCCAACTCTACCTACGCTTGCCCCCTACGCTTAAGGGTAGCTCCTTTTGGGCCAAAAATGTCAAGCGTAATTTTAGCACTTTCTAGCTACTGTAAGCTTAGCTCAAATGTAGCAAAATACTTGGAAACCACTTTTCTTGATAATTTATCCGTCAGAACTCCATTGACTCCTTTGGTATGTTTCCTGAAGTTACAGCTCCGAAAAATGTTATTTTTGCCCTCCGGAAGATACTTTTTGTTTGAAAACTCCTCTTTTGCTCTCTTTTTGGATAGATACAAGCACGTCTTTGGTTAATTAACCAAAGTTAGTTCGTTTCCTCGTTAAGTTCCTGAAACACGGTTTAACACATAAACCTTATAAAAATACCAAATAATGTAATGATAAAATGTGATAATAGTGAGTTAGGTGCCTAAAATGAACAACATTTGACACTCATCACAAACCATTTTCTTATTAGAGTTAGACGATTCTTATCGCACTCGCACAATGTTTGACACTTACACTTACGACATTCGTGAATTATATATATCTATATATATGTTAAAGAAGGTGTATTCAAGGACATTGATAATGAAATATAATATTTTTAAAAAAATATAAATTCATCAAATAGACTTTTTAATAAACTTAATGGAAGTATCATCAATCAAGATTTATTTTGCTTTATTATTTTTCTTGAATTTTTTTTTGTTGTTATTTGACGTGGTACCCATAGAAAGAATATTTTTTTTGGATCCATCACTATTTACACTGGGGTATGCTTATTTTGTATATGCATCCTTTTTGGTATCACTGATTATGAATTTTCAACTTATAAGACTTCATCAACATCATGTGTTTTGGATTTTTGCAATCTCATTAGATTGGAGTATGCTTTTTCTGGAAATGTATTTTTTTTTTTAAAATTTAAGCATCATTACACTAGCTCTGGAATAATCTTATTCTGTTACAGGTCCAATATTTATGATGTTTCAGCCTACGAGGCATTTTCAAAATCTTGTGTTTTGGATTTTTTTCCCCTGGAAAATATATTTTGACTTTTATTTAGATTATGCTTATTCTGATAGTATAAAGTAATTGCTGCCATTATTCTGTTATTCATAATCGTTTTTTCTTTCATTTTTTTCTACTTGTGTTTCTCTATCCTATAATTATATGTAACATGTTTAGAAAGTGTCCTATTAATATAGAACGGAGTAATATATATATATAGAACGGAGTAATATATATAAAATATCTTTCATTTCAAAAGTCTGAAACAAATGTGTGTAATTTTTTTCCTTTGTGAAAGTCTTAATTTACGTAATACTACTTATTATCAGAAAAAAAAATAAAAAATAATAATAATACATATCAACTTGTACCATTATTTCATATCTTATAGTACAACAAAAAAATGGAAGAAATTAGGTGTTTATTAGTATGTATATATATGGGTTAATTTCATTTATACTTCATGATGTTTGTTTTTATTTTAATTAGATCCCCCAAATTTGATAATCTTTATTTATTCCCTTTTTGGTTTGAAATCGTCGTCATTTACATCCCTTGAAGCATGACATCATCTTGAAATTTTATTTTAATACCTAAACTATCCTCAAATATTATGTGTTTGAAAACAAGGATTGTGTTTTTTTTTATTTATTAATTCGACCCCCTCATTTTATAACTTGCCCAAATATTCTTTTTTTTTTAATTTTTTTTATCAAATTGACCCCTCAAATCATTAACTTCACTTTTACTGAAAATTAGAATAAAGTAAATAAAAATGTGATAGTTGTGAAAACTGAAAGTAATATATATGAAAACTAATAAAAATATATTGAAATAATATAAGAAAACTAAAAAAGTACATACGGACAAGAAAAAAATAACAAATTGAAAGAGAAATTACACAAACACTTATACAATCAAAATTACCATGAAATCAACATGACTTATAAAAATCACATATTCTGAAATTATATAAAGAAATCAATGCCAATTTTTAGAACTATTTTTGTATGTCTAAATATGATTATTCAGAAAGATGTGATCAAATTTGATACAATAATTTATGTTTTGATACTTTATAATTACTATTAAAAGATTCTTTCTTTGAGAATATATGCGGTACACATTAATCTATTCTCTCTACTAACTAACATTCATTTTTAATAAAAAATTACAATCAATGCAAACAAAAAATAAATCTTACATAATTTAATATAGGGAGGATCTTGACATTTCATATCATATGATGGGGGCTTTGATTGAAATAAAAGTAAATCTTGGGGGTGTAAATGAAATTAACATTATATATATATATTAGTAAAGTGCATAAAATCCTCCATCAACTATTGCCCCATGAGTAAAAAAACCCCTCAACTATTCCAATTAGGTGCAATTTACCCATTCCCATTGCAAAATTACAATTTTACCCTTACAAAAATAAAATAAATTATTTTAAGAGTTAATTAATATATATAAAATTTTAAAGGGTAAATAACAGTTTCACCCCCTGTTGATAGTGTAAATTACACCCGCACCCCCTCGGTTTTTGCTAATTACAGTTTCACCCCTTCTAGTTTAGGCATTTGTTTCACTTTCACCCCCTCAACTCATTCTCCGGCGAGGTCAAACCGGGTCAATCAAAATCTGAGATGCGAAATGACCAAATTACCCTTATATGTGTGTAAAGACTTGTTTGCCCATCTAAAATGATGTGAAATGCCTAAACTACCCTCATCACTTATATATACATATACATGTGTGCATAAATATATGTATATACCCATATACATATATGTATATGTATGAATTGGGTATTGAGCAAATTCAATCTATATAATAGAAACATAATTTGGGTCCAAGATCAACAAATACGTCTTATAAGAAGCATGATTTAGACCAAAAATATCAAAAAATCAACACACCCATTTCATATGTATGTAGATATATATGTGCGTATATATATAGATAGATATATATAGTTATATATGTGCGTGTATATATATAGATAGTTATATATATATATAGATATATATGTGCGTATATATATAGATAGATATATATAGAGATAGAGATATATATAGATATATATGTCATTTTGTTTTGATTTTTCTGTAATTGAAAATGGATAATTAATTGAGTATGGGTAGGAATTGAAGTTTGATAATTGATAGTTCATTTTAGGGTTAGGGTTTAATTTGAGGGGTTTAGGAGAGAGTAGGGGTGAGATGAAGAAGATGATGGAAGGGTAAAAAGGTAATTTAATATAAAATAATATTTGATTATTTAAAATAAATATAAAAAAGGGGGTATAAGAGTAATTGCACATATCCGGTCGCCGGATATGGGATTCAAGAGGTGAAACTGTAATTAGCGAAAATCAAGAGGGTGCGGGTGTAATTTACACTATCAATAGGGGGTGAAACTGTTATTTACCCAATTTTAAAATATATATAAAATTCAAAAAATAATATATTAAATTTCAAAAAAAATTTAAAATTCAAAACAAATATATAAAATTCGAAAAATATATATATAAAATTAAAAAACAATATATTAAATTTCAAAAAAAAATTAATTTAAAAAAATATATATAAAATTCGAAAAAAATATAGAAAATTCGAAAACAATATATTAAATTTTGAATGAAAAATATAAAATTCAAAAATATATATAAAATTCGAAAAAAATATATAAAATTTGAAAACAATATATAAAATTAAAAAATATATATAAAATCCGAAAACAATATATAAAATTCAAAAACAATATATAAAATTCAAAAAAATATATATTTTGAAACAAATATTTATATTTTGGATAAATATATATTAAAGAGGATCACTAATTGATGTTGGTGGTAAGTAGTTTGATTCACTTGATTAGAAAAGATATGACATTCTACCAATATATATATATATATTCAAATTTTATTTTTCAAAAAATATATATATTTTTTCAAACTTATATATATATTTTGAATTATATATATATTTTTTGAATTTTATATATGTTTTTCAAATTTTATGTATATTTTTCGAATTTTATATATGTTTTTCAAAGTTTATATATATATTTGGAATTAATATATTTTTTTGAATTTTATATACTTTTTCAAAATTTAATTTAAAAATAAATGTGTCATTTATGAATTAAGAATGTAGATTACACCCAATTGATAATAAAGAATTGATAGTAAAGAGAATTTTTTTTTACTCGTAGACGATAGTTTAGCGGGATTTGTTAGACTATAGTTGACGGGGGGATTTGTTCACTCTAGAATAGTATGCTCCGAGTAATCTTTATGTAGATCAGAAAGTCACATGAGACCAAAAACATATATATAGAAAGTTGACCGAGATTATAAAATTATTATATATATAGGGTCCGTTTGGATACCTTATTTTTTATTTTTGTTTTTTTATTGTTCACAAAGCTAAAAAAAAAAAACATGTTTGACAAACGCGTTTACTGTTCACTGTTTTTTCCCCAAGAAAACTGTTTTTTATGAATAGTGTGTAAAAGTGATGAAAACACCAAATACAACTTTTAGTTGTTTTTTGAGTTTTTTCACTGTTTAGGTGGTAAAAACAATGAAAACATCAAATTCATAAAATACAATTTTCACCAAATAATAGTGGTGAAAACACCTTCATCCAAACGTTTTTTTGTTTTTAGTTTTTTCCTGAAAAAACAAAGACAAATACAAAAACAGTTTTTATATTTGAAGACAGAAAACAAATACAAAAAACAGGCTTTCCAAACGCACCCATAGTAATTTTATATATGTTTTTCAAATTTTAAATATATTTTTTGCATTTTATATATTAATTTTGAATTATATATATATATATATTTCAAATTTTTTATATTATTTTTTTAATTTTATATATTATTCTCAAATTATATATATTTTTTAATTATATATTTATATTTCAAATTTTATGATCACATATGTTAAGATAATTGTATATAAGACCATTTGAGACTATTATTTTTTATTGTTTCAAATTACCCCTTTTGGTCCCAAGTGATTTTTTTTTTTTGAACCGTGTTACCAAACAGTATCCAATCCCAAAAAAATCATTATGAAACCAGATCACATAAGACCACGAACCAAACATAGCCTTAGTTTCTCATTTTAACTTGTTCCAAAGATAACTAGAACGTGAATCTCAAGGTAAAAAAAGTGAAGAGAGAGTCAGCTTTTGCTTTTCATTTAATGTAATTTTTTAAAAAGCACACTTGGTCATCTTTTTGAAGCTTTAATGGACAGGTGTCAATATATCAGCCATGAAGTTCACAAGCAGCGGATAGAGGTTCTTGGTATCTTTGTAAGTCCTATACGTTAATTCTTCCATTACGATTTCATTTACAAATCTCAACCACCCTCTTTGGCACTTCCTCTATTCTCTTTCTACATACTATAAAACTAGGGCTTCTATATGGTTCTGAAAAGTGAAAACCCTCACTCTAATTACCCCATCTTCTCCGCACCTCCTTCCGCCACCTTGCCGCCGCCGCGTCCTCCTCTTTCCACGACCTCACCTTGCCGCCGTCGCCGCACCTCCTTGCCGCAGCTCCGTTAGTCCCTCCTCTCTCGTTTTTTGATTTTTTTCTTCAAAATATATTTATACGCACCCACACACACACACACACACACATATATATATATATATATATATATATATAACCTATTTATTTTTTGTTATATGTATATATATACAAAGAGAAAAAAATATATATTGTGAAAAAAATCTTGATCTTGTTCATAGGAAAAACAGATCTGGACTTTTGTTTTTTATTTTTATTTTTTATGTACAGCGAGTAGAAGTATGTATGTAGGGGAAAAGAATCTTGATCTTGTTCATAGGAAAAACAGATCTGGATTTTTTTTTTTTATATACATAGAGTAGAAGAAGATATTGTTCATATATATATATGTATATATATTTGTATTATGTATGAGAAATTAGATCTTGAGTAGTATGAAGGAATTGTGTCTTTTTTTCCTTAACAATATTTGCAAAACAAAAAGAAAAATTTGAAGGGTGAGTTTGGAAACTAATGTTTTCGTTTTCGTTTTTTTGTCTCTTAAGAACAAAAAATTTTCTTGTTCTCCTAAGGTAATCCGGAAACAAAAATACGTTTGGTTGGAAATTTTGTTTAAAAAATTTTTGGGAACAAAAAAAAATAATAATTTTGGAGGTTAGGGTTTGGAGGTTGAAGATGGAAGTTAGGTTGATGATGAAGGTTAGAGAATCTGCAACAATTAATTTTTTTTTCTAAGAACAAATAGTGCTGAAAACAAAAAAATACCATTTTGGTATTCTCAAATTTTGAACTAAGGGTGAGAAAACATTTTTTTTACTATTCATGAAAACAAAAACTATCAAAGGCTCCCAAATGCATTTTTGTTCCCGTGAACAGTGAATAGAACAAGAACAAAAACGGAAACACCCCTATCCAAACACACCCGAAACATTTTTTTGTTTTCCTTATCTTTTTTAATTCAGAATGACATCCCATACTTCACCTTTTTTGTCAAAAAAAAAAAAAACCTGGTTGACCCGGCCGGGTCGGGGTTGGTTCAACCTGATTTGGAGTCGAGCGGGTTTGGCTGGGTTGCAGCCAGCCCCGGGTTGAGTTTGGGTTGGGCCGGCCCTAGTTGCACCTCTACATAAAACAAATCTTCCAACTTCAAATCTATTGCCATATTATAAATACCTATTGTTTTTTTTCTCTCTTTTTGTTTTCACATGTTTGATTGTTGAAATGTCAAAATTTTGCTATAGGAACTTTATGGGGTCACTTTCATTATTTTTAATGAGTGTTGTTTCTGAAAATTTTGAACTGATATTTGAGTTACTATGCTTATGTTACAGGTTTTCAATCGGATCATCTATTTTGGGAATCTATCACTGTTTTGGATAACAACATGCCACCTCGGTCGTCGGGTAGTTAATTTTTTCACTACTATTTACCAATTCAGTGGAACGACATGTCTGTGTTAAGAATGACATTTTTGTTTCATCCATTTTATTTATTGTTTGACATCATTTTCATCATATTTTTATTGACATTTTTGTTTCATCCGTTTTATTTATTATTTGAAATCATTTTCATCATATTTTTATGTTATTTATCCTTATGATTGTAGGAAAAAACCCCATTCCATTTAGTCTCCCAGACTTTGATCCTATGAGGATCTGACGGACTAGATTGCATCTGGTAGCAAGCGGGCCCACACTCTATTGACGTGGGCCTGCCAGAACACCTGATAATCTTGTCCATCCGGTCTCACTTGGCTGAATTTAAGTCCATTGTATGGTAGCTCAAGTCATAAAACAAAAATGTTCATCTATAAGGAACTTATCGGGAAGAGTTCCAAGTCATATTATTTATCTTTCCTTAATTTCTAGGGTTGCTGATCGGGAAGAGTTCAAAACTTACGGGAATGAGTTGAGACGGAAAAAAACAAGTATGTATTTTTTTTTGGCAATTTTCTTTTGTTAGTTAGTGATTTATGTAATCTTTGTCCTGTATTTATAACAATGTCTTATGAGCGTAAAGAGGTCAAATTATGACCCGTGGGTGAATTTTTTTTTGCTTTAAATTTTTTAATATAGGTTATTATATAACTCTCTCTCTAGAATTGTCAGAATCTTCATTTTGGTTTAAGTGTTTGGATTTTGACACCATTTCTTCTTCAATGGTGGGTTTTTGAAATTGTCAAATTCTTCATTTTGTATTGCAGTTTCATTTCTGGGTGTTTTTCTTTTCGTTTGATAATCTCTGTAACCTGTTTAGGAAGATGCTGAATCACATTATGAATTCGCACCGCAACGCCATCTGCACATGTTAAAACTATCTCCAAGTGAATTAGAATACTATTGCAGAACATGAACCACGAGGTATTTGAAGAAACTCATGTTTTTTTTATAGTATATACATGTTTATTTTAGAAACAGTCTAATTCATTTTCCCCTTGTCATCTTGTTTAAATTTCAGGAAAAGAATGAAGATATAAAATATGCAGAAAATATTATTTCATGTAGTAAAACTTTTTATTTCGCAGGGCAGCTTCCTTTTTTTCAAATAGAACTTCTTCAATCCACTTGACAAATGTCTGAACTTCAGTGTTTCCATATTGTATGTGGGTAAGTACCTTGACTTTGTTAACTTTTACAAATTTGTGCTGCCCTTTTTCCTCTAAGACATGCTTCTTCCCCTTGTCATCCACTTTCACATAAACCAAATTCCTCCTCTTGTCCTCCACTTTTTTCTCTAAGACAAGCTTCTTCCACTTGTCATCCACTTTCACAGAAACATGTTTTTTCCTTTGTCATCCATGTCCTCCACTTTTTCCTTGCCCTTCACTTTCTCCCCTTTCACAAAAACAACCAAGTTTTTTTTTTATTATAGTGACTGTTTTAACATATATTACATGTGTTACAACAATACCAAGTGTTTGGAAAAATACTGTATATTGATGACAGTCCGAGAAAGGTTGTATTTATTGGTGGCATATAATGCTGAAATAATCGCCTTGGGGTGTCAGGGGGCTTTCGATTTGAATTATTGGTTGCGCGGCGAGGGTGTGTTTTATTTTTGACAAAAATGTGCAAATTGGAGGAAAAAAGTTCTACCCTTGAAGAAAATTTTAGATTATTAGAATGTCAAATATGAGGAAGATGCTGAATCATATTATGAATTCCTGCGCAACGCCATCCTGCACATGTGTTACGACGTTACGACTATCTCCAAGTGAATTAGAATTCTATGCAGAACATAAACCAGATAAGGTATTTGAAGAAACTCATGTTTTTTTTATAGTATATACATGTCTATTTTAGAAACAGTGTAATTCATTTTTTCCTTGTCATCTTGTTTAAATTTCAGAAAAAGAATGAAGACCTTAAATATGCAGAAAATATTATTTCATGCTCCTTCCCCGATTCAATCTACAAGCTTCAAGAATTTCTGTTCAAGAACGAACATTTAGCTCATTTCATAGATTAGGATTATTTTTGTGGTGAGTCTTGAACCACCTGCTCATTCTTTTCTAAACTGCTCTTTTCTAAGTTATTGATGGATATGTTGGTAAGTTTGGTCTCTTCTTTATGTATTTTGGTCTATTTTTTCATTTTTATCCAGAAGATCTGAATATCTATGTAGATAAATAAATGGATAGGGATATCCTCGTGCTACCTTGCATTAGTTGTAGGCAAAAGCTAAAATAGGATATGGATACAACAAGAACAGGCAAATTGTGTACACGTGTTGTATAATCTGTACAAGTTTTAAGAGTCTCTTTTGGCTTCTAAATTGTTACTACTGTAATTTTTATTTATTTATTAAAAATACGATGAATTTGATGTTACATGAATATGGGTTAGTTAGTCATCGTATATTCTCATTATACTGTAGAGATTCTAACGTTTTTATATTTATCATACTTTAACATTCTACTTGAAAAATTACAAATTCATGTTCAGACATCCAAATATATGCTACAAGGTATTTGATAAGTATTGCATATATATGATATAAATATCTGTGAGTAGACTGTAATATCAAGAATATGTCCTCCTAGTGCTTTCATTGTAGTTATGTATAACTCTATGTCCTACTTTAGGAATTGGTGCTTTGGTAAAGACCAAAGCAAAGACATGCCTCTCCAAGCTGAAGTAAAGACATGTAATAGCCCATTATTTTTTATTTATTTAAATTGGATATATTTAATTAGTTAATTATAAATTATTTAGTTGAACTTATTAGCCAATGGATTATTATTTAAGTATTAATAGGCTATTATATATGTTTTGCCCATTGGAAGGATTAAATATATATATATATTTATATAATAAAAAGAAAATCCTAATACAATTCTTACGACTTATTTTGTCAGACCTCAAGTAGAGGAAGATAGCAGAGTCGTGTAGAGGAAAGAGCATCGATCGACTTTCAGTTCGTGCATGATTTAGTCCAACGATCAGGCAAGTAGAATGTTTTTTTCTTTCCCTTTGAACACATAATTTTAGCATTTATGTGCCTTAGTTGTGTATGATTTCGTGTATACGTATATCTATAGATTTGTAACTGTTACTGTATATATATATATATATATATATATATATATATATATATATATATTTGTTCTGCTAGTTGGAAGTCTTGATCTGTTAATTAAATATTTAATATGAGTAAATAGCTTCGAAGGATTTATATATTTATTTTCGGAAATGCATATGTATGTAAAGATTTAGAACAGTTGGTATAGGTGGTGATCACACGTGTTCGTAATAAGGCTGTTGCGCATCTGAAGGATTTGTGCATGTCATATAGTTGGGTATGCGAATCTGAGATTGGATTTTTGTTCATGTACAGATGCCTAGTTGACAAAGATGTTATTTAGTATTAATTATATAGGACACGTGTTGTGATACCCCCTAATTTTCATGCATATGTTGGCCAGACCTATATCGAAAACTAAGGCGTATTAACACTCAATAATAAACAAGCACGAAATCAAATAATTGAGTTTCAAAAGTTTAATTTCCTTGAATAAATCAATTAAGAAATCCAAATCCCCAAAGGGTACAATTCGGGAATCTATATTTATGGAACCCTAACCATAAATGAAAACAAGTGTTTGAAAATATTTCTTAATTGAGTCCCTACACTGAAATAAATTGAAAAACTGAACAATTTGAAAATGAGTGACCAAATGAAATGAGTCCTCAAGCCTGTGGCGGAAACTGCTGAGAACCTGAAATGTTAATAGTGGTGGGTCAGACCCACGAGCAAAGTAGACTCTACATGATCCCAAACAGAGTACCAATAATCCTACCATCTATCCCGACCATATATAATAAAAATTACAATAATTCCTATAACTTTAAATACCACCTCCTAAATAAATATCCTCCAAGATAAATAAATAAACAAATAGGCAAAACAAATAATGCGCAACCATGATTAAATCACAAATCCATAAACAAAACAATTAAGTGCAACCATAATTAATTCACCAATAAATAGGCAACTTAACCATGCCAACCATAACCACGTACCCGATAATTTATCAATATTGTGACTAGTCGACTATGGTACAGATGAGATTGACTTAGTAGTCAACCTATCGTGATGGTTTCCTCCATTCCACAATCACTGAAAATAATATATAACCATATATACATAGAAAATTATTCGAACATTTATTCACACATACTTAGTAGTTAACTATGGTACAGATGAGACTGACTTAATAGTCAACTCATCTTGGTTTCCTCCATTCCACAATCACTGAAAATAATATATAACTATATATACATAGAAAATTATTCGAACATTTATTCACACAAATAAATTAAACACCCAGTAAACAATATATATATATATATATATATCGTCTTCCAAAATTTACTCACCCCAAAGTATAATTTAATTTTTATTGAGTACGAAATTAATTTAGTCCATTTATCCACCTAAAACAAAGCTCACGTCATCCTAATAATCACCAGATTGTTAGCTATAAGCCATTTCAATCATTACTCAGTCGCCATGTGATTTATAAGTCTCAATTTCATAACCACATGTATGCATGCACAAATTTTAAGCCTGAAGACTATTATCTGTCATTACAATCCTTGTATCACAATTCTAACTACTTAACTTTTGCTATTTACACAAGGTTACCACATATATAAATAAAACAACCAAGCATGCAAATTCTCATGTTTACAGATCCATTGACTCACTTGTGTACGACGAAAACAATAAAAGTAAAAGGTGATTAACTATATAGTTAATATAAAATAATCCTAATTCAGAAAGTCATCTATATATGAACAAAAACCCAATCTTAAATTCCTATACCCAACTACGTTACACGCACAAAAACCTTCACATGGGCATCATCCCTGGTACAAACTCATAGGATCGTCACTTACACCCGTCAGTTCTAAATTTATACATATATATGTGTTTCCGAAATAATATATAAATCATTCGAGTCTATTTACTCATTAAATATTTAATTAACATATCAAGACTTCCAACTAGTATAACGAATATATATATATAATATTTGTTACAAATCTATAGATATAAATATACACAACATCATATAACTAGGCCACATAGATGTTCAGATTATAAGTTCAAAGGAGAAGAGAAGAACATTCTACTTGCTTGATTGTTAGGCTAAATCACACACGAATTAAATATATATATAAAAATATATTTAATCCTTCCAATGGGCCCAAAAATATATAATAGCCTATTAGCTAATAAGCCCAACTAATTCTTTTTATTAAATATATATATATGGGCCCAAAAATATATAATAACCCCTTAGCTAATAAGCCCAACTAAATAACTTATAATTAATTAGATTAAATATATCCAATATAATAAATAAATAAATAACGGGGTATTACACGTGTGTGACGATGGATCCATAAGCATGATGATTTGCATGATTGGTTGTTACATATATATATATATATATGTATATGTATATGGGTAACCTTGTGTAAATAGCAAAAGTTAAAGTAATTCGAATGGTGATAAAAGAATTTGTAATGGCAGAGAAAGTCTTGAGGCTTTAAATTCGTGCATATATATGTGGTTATGGAATTGTGACTTATAAATCACATGGTGGGTCTATGAGTAATGATTGGAATGACTTATAGCTAACAATATGGTGATTAAGTATTAGGATGATGGGAGCTTTATTTTAGGTGGATTTATTTTAGGTGGATTAATGGACTAAATCAATTTCGTACTGAATAAAATTTAACGACCCTTTTGGAGTGAATAAATTTTGGAAGACCATATATATAAATTGTATTTACTGTGTATATAATTTATATGTATTAATAGATGTTCGGATGATTTTCCATGTATATGTATTATATCTATTTTCTTTCTGGTGATTGTGGAATGGAAAGGGAATCACGATGAACTAACTACTAAGTCAGTCTCATTTGTACCATAGTCGACTAGTCACGGTAGTGATAAGTTGTCGGGTACGTGGTTATGGTTATGCATGATTAAGTTGCCTATTGACTTGTGCTTTAATTATGGCTGCACTTTATTTGTTTTGTATACGGGCTTTTGTGATGTAATTATGGTTGCACTTTATTTATTTTGTCTATTGATTTGTTATTTAGTTATGATTAACCTTTATTTGTTAGTCTATATTTTGGAGGATTTTTATTTACGAGTTGTACAAAAAGATATAGGAATTATAATTTTTTACTATTATATTTGGATGGGTTAGATGATAAGATTATTGGTACTCTGTTTGGGATCATGTAGAGTCTACTTTGTTGGTGGGTCTGACCCACCTTTGTTATTTCAGGTCCTCGATAATATCTGCCACAAGATTGAGTACTCATCTCATTTGGTCACTCCTTTTCAAGTTGTTCAGTTTTTTTACTTTATTTCAGAGTAGGGACTCAATTCATAAATATATTTAGACTCTTGTTTTCATTTAGGTAGGTTTAGGGGTCCGTAGATTGGATTCCCGAGTTGTACCCTTTGGGGGATTTGGATTTCTTATTTCTTATATTCATAAAAATTAAACTTTTGGAATTCAATTGTTTATTCATTATGTCTTTTGCTACAGTGCTTGTTTATTATTGAGTGTTGATGCACCTTAGTTTTTGGTATAGGTTTGGCCAACCTATGCTTGAAAATTAGGGGGTATCACAGCATGCCTCTCCAAGCTGGCAGAGAACTACCAGAAAAAGAAGGAAAACCAGAGCCCAGACAGTGACTAAGAACTTACCAGCCAGCCACCCTAAGAATAGAGGTATAACCACCCCATAAAAATATAGGCAGCCAACTGTAGCTCCCTCTATAATTTGTCTTTGCTGTTCATCAAAATTGGGACACCAGCTTGTTGGGTTTGGCACAAATTTGGCTACCAAACTAGTTGGTTTGGTTTTGACTAAATGAGGAGAAGAAGATTTCAACATCATTATAGCACATGGTAAATGAGGAGTTGAATTATCAAAGTTGGTAAGTTGTCAAATGTTAGGTGTTGAACTTGTGATTGATAGGTTATTAAATATTTGGTGAAGACTTTGAAGATTGAATATTGCTTATGCAAGATGATTCTCATATGCCTATAAATAGGCAAGATGTTGATGGAGTTGATACACCAAAAACTTGTAATCCCAAAGAAGAGAAAAGCTTTAATGATAAGCTTTGTAAGGGAGAGAATTTTGTGGGAAAATTCTCTTGGGCTTGTATTTGTTCTCGTGGGTGTTTTGGGGTGAGAGAAAATTACCGAGAGTGTGGTTGTAACAATTTTTCACATAGTGAATTTTTTCTCTGGTTGTCTTTGACAACGATAGTGGTTTTTCTCCGGTTTGGAGTTTTCCACTATAAATCTTTGTGTCGTATTTTCTATTTCTCTGTTATTTGATTTTATGCAAAGGAGGATCCTAGGATAGGGAATTTGTGATTGTCCAAATAATCCAAATTTCCTAACAATTGGTATCAGAGCTTTGGTTCCTTGAAGCAAAAAAGACAGGCGTCAAATTCGAAATAGAGAAATTCAATGGGAGGATTAATTTTGGCTTGTGGCAAGTACAAGTCAAAGATTTGATGATTCAATCTAGTTTACACAGGGTTTTGAAGGGGCGACCGACCCCTGATTCCAACAAAGAAGCTTCGAAATCCGATATGAGTGATGAAGATTGGGAAGATTTTGATTTGAGAGCAGCAAGCGTAATTCGTTTGTCCTTGGCTAAAAATGTTCTTGCTAATGTGCAAGGAATATCCACAGCTAAGAAATTTTGGGAAAAGCTTGAAGACATGTATCAAACAAAAGGCGTCTCAAATCGAGTATATCTTAAGGAGTAGTTTCATACTTTGCGTATGACTGAAAGGACTACTATCTCTGACCATCTGAGTGTTCTCAATGGTATCGTCTCTGAACTGGAAGCCATTGGAGTTAAGATTGATGATGAAGATATAGCTTTGAGGCTTATCTGGTCTCTTCCACCTTCCTACGAACACATGAAGCCTATCTTGATTCATGGGAATGAGAAGATAGCCTTCTCAGAAGTCACCGGCAAACTTTTCTCCGAAGAGAAAAGGTTGAGTGGTGGAAATAGTGTTCCTCCTGAAAATTCGGCATTAGTGGCAGCTGAAAGTTGGAAGAAGAAGAACTCCTTGAATAAGAAATCAGTTTGTTGGGGGTGTGGACAATCTGGGCACTTCAAGAGAAATTGTCCAAAAGGTGGAGCTGGTTCGGCAAGCAGCTCAAGGTCAAATACCGACGGTGAAGTTAACAGTATGTCTGCTTTGGGAAAGGTGGACTTTGTTGATGCTCTCTGAAAGAGCATGTACATCCTCATGGCATACCGCTAGTCTTCAAAAGTTGCCATGAAAAGAGGATGTGTTACTGCTAGCGGGTTCACAAATTTGCACACGGGCATTGGTTGACATTAATGCAAGGTGTGTGGTGGAATTGATGTCGATGGCTGATGAACTTCCTGGAGAGTCAACGAGGAAGTTGGACCATAATGTTTCGGCGGATTAGTTCGACATGAGCCGAGGTAAAATTCTTAAAACGGTTGATTTTAAGTGTGTACTCTTTATGGTGGAGTATGATAATTCTCTGTGTTGAGAATTATGACTGTTGGTGAAAACAACGTTCGTAGCAGAAGCTATAAAGAAATTTGGCCAAAGGTGGAGTTTGTTGGGTTTGGCACAAATTTGACTACCAAACTAGTTGGTTTGGTTTTGACTAAAGGAGGAGAAGAAGATTTCAACATCATTATAGCACATGGTAAATGAGGAGTTGAATTATCAAAGTTGGTAAGTTGTCAAATGTTAGGTGTTGAACTTGTGAATGGTAGGCTACCAAATATTTGGTGAAGACTTTGAAGATTGAATATTGTTTATGCAAGATGATTCTCATATGCCTATAAATAGGCAAGATGTTGATGGAGTTGATACACCAAAAACTTGTAATCCCAAAGAAGAGAAAAGCTTTAGTGATAAGCTTTGTAAGGGAGAGAATTTTGTGGGAAAATTCTTTTGGGCTTGTATTTGTTCTTGTGGGTGTTTTGGGGTGAGAGAAAATTACCGAGAGTGTGGTTGTAACAATTTTCCACATAGTGAATTTTTTCTCTGGTTGTCTTTGACAACGACAGTGGTTTTTCTCCGGTTTGGAGTTTTCCACTATAAATCTTTGTGTCGTATTTTCTATTTCTCTGTTATTTAATTTTATGCAAAGGAGGATCCTGGGATAGAGAATTTGTGATTGTCCAAATAATCCAAATTTCCTAACACAGCTTATCGCAGATAAGGTGGATGGGTGTTACTGCTTTATGTAGTCGCCTTCCCTTTGGCCCTTAGCAACCTATCCAATTCCGGATGTTTCTTTACTGGTGCTTTCAGGTCACACGATCCTCGATAATGGTGGAATGCCCTGTCACACAAATTCATTATCAACAACAATGAAAACTAAAGCCTGCAGAAGACGAATAAACGAAAGAACTACCATATTAATTTCTGACATCTCTAATTTCGTATGGTGGATTCTACTAGTAATTATATCTAGTCAACTGTATCAAAGTCTAGGCTCCTGATTTGATCAAGAGTATTAAAACAAACTAAAATCCAGGGCAAGAAGATCAGGATGGAACATAAAAGGTTTTCATCTTGTATTGTATAATTGAAGGTTGCCATATCAATAAACAACATCAAAAGGCATTGTGCCCGCGAGATTTCTTTTCTTCCTAAATTAAAAGGCCTAAACCCTAAGGAAGAACTCCCTAGCGCCTAGACCCTAAGGAGTTCTTCCTTGTGTTATAAGTCGCCGGCACCACAGCTCCTATAACATTTCAGTCGTCCACTTGCGGAGTGGCGGGGGTTTCTTTTCTTCCTAAATTACCCGGGAGATTCATTAGAAAGGAATCCTGCTTTTAATTCTTTCCGAGGTATTCAGATACTATATTGTTAATACCTGACACATTTCTATATTGACACTCCATCTACATGATTTTAGTTTGGCTGATTCTCAACCCTTTTTGGTTCTAAAGTACTTCTCATTTCTGGTATTAATGCTATGTTCTCCATAGAACATCTAGCAGCACAATGCAAACCGCTATTACGATTATTCAGAATAGATATGGTCTCAGTACCGAGCGTTGATTCAATCCTGTATTTACGCAAAACTCACTAGTTTCCTTACACGGAATATGAACTCCAGTTTGTGCATTCATATACATATCTTGAAGCTTTATAGAATTACTAAGAGAGTTTGTGTTCTTTGGAGAGGATTGCTGGCACTAAAAAACGAAACAAGAACAACACCTTCAAGTGGCGGAAATGAGTAAGAATATTAGATTGGAGTGACTAGAAGAAAGTGTAATACAAAAGTTAGAGTGACACCCATTAGTAAGAATATTAGAAATATCTATCTATCTATCTATCTATGATTCTATATATATATATATATGTAGAGAGAGAGACCTAGATTGTTAGGACACATACATTGCAGACTTGGAGCCAAATAAGGAAGATTCACTTTTAGATGATTTCTGCCCATCACACACACACACAGGACTTACATTGTTAGGACATACACGTAACAGACCCAGAGTCAAATAAGGAAGACTCCCTTTTTAGATGATTTCTGCCGTTTAGCGTCTTTTACAAATCACTTGTAGGGATGGCAAATTTACCCTGCCCCAAAGGGTCCATGCCATACCTTGCCCGTAGTGGTCAGTTCATGGAGTTACCTTAAAATTAGAAAATTGCACCTGTGAACCAGTGATAAAGCGAAATAAGCACAAAGATAGACTAAATTTGACAAGGAAACAAAACTACTTGTTCCTTGCCAAATAGAGTATTATCAGACACAATTTTGAGTCAAAGGTATGTAGATTATTTTCCAAAGCAAATAAAGAAATAGTCTCTATGATTCACCAAATTTGAAGCGGCACATTTGAATTAAATTGAGATTCAAAATTATTTACCAATATTTTTCAAGGCCATAAATATTTCCTTCATTGTAGAAGTCCAGGGTCAACTGTTCAAAGTCCTCACAAAGGTCATCGTTGAATTCTTTTTCCAGACCAGAACTGAAATGAGAAATGTTGACAACCAACTACTCTAAAAGTCACGCCCCCTCACGTGTGGCATTTTTTTTTTTATCCAACACGTGATACAACAATTTTTCAACAAAGGGTGGCGGTGAGGTTTGAACACGAGAAACCTTTGGTTTCGATACCATGTTGACAACCAACTATTCTAAAAGCTTAAGCTGTTAAAGAGGGTTTAACTTCAATATTTAATCATTCAACAAGAAAAAAATCACCAAATACTTGAAAACACACACACACACACACATATATATATATATATATTCCATAAATTGACATTAGCAATACAAAAACAACTATGTGATTCTTTTTACTATTGTAGAGGAATGAAATCAATGTAAGGAAAACGATATAAAAGGATGAAGCAAAGACAAAAAAACCTAAAACATGTGAAAAGAGAACAATATCTGAGTGATACCTATAAAACCTGAACAGGCATTCTACTCCATAATTATAACTAGCAGCAGCATCTTCCTGCGCACACTTCCAGAATTCATTATACAGTGTATTCATTTCCTGCATGTAAAGAGACACAAACACCTATTTAGACAAAATTAACACTTTTGTTATGAATATAGGGAACAAATAAAGTTCTTAAAAGTTTTTGCATGTCATGTGATGTAATTGGAACTGATTTGATGCATGAATGCACGCGTCCAAGCTCGTGCGAGAGAGAGAAGCGGGGGAGGGGGAGTACATGAATGAAGCCACACGAGCCTTTCATAAATTCTAATTACATCAGAAACACAATTTAAGTGTTAGAAAATTGAATAGCAGTCCAACTTTTTACTTCAAATGTGCCACTACAATCCCTCATTATACATAATTTCATTATTGTGACGTGTTAGTAGAGGTGTGTGGCTTCTTGGGCCCACATGTGGGTAGTAAGCCCAAGAGGGCCTCTTCTCTTATGTAACCTAATTTATGATTATAAATTAAGAGTCTCTCTACGTTGAGAGACTACGGCTTATTCTACACAACATGGTATCAAAGTTGGATACCGAAGTTCGAAGTTTGAGAGACTCTCTCCTATGCCTCTCTCTCTCTCTTCTTTTCTCCCTCCCTCTTCCACTTTGGCACACTTCTGTCCAGAAAGGGGTTTTGATTTTGTCCACAGGAGAGAGCTTGGTTGTTTCTGTCCACGGGGTGTTCGGCAACCTGATCAGCTCTCCATGTGAGCTCCGTTTTCAAGGATTCTGATGGATTATTCATAATAATAATAATAATAAAAAAAAAAAACTATTGATACGAGTGTTCATGAATCATGCATCTACTCCAGCAGATGATACAAGTGTTTACCTTTCCGCTGCAGAATTTTCTCGCTTGCATCCACCTCTCTAGTTCAGTCAGACCCTTATACAACTTATCTTCAGCCTTTGCTCAGACATAGATATAGATTATGGTGCTACTAACCATATGACTAGAACAAAAAATATTCCGCGGGATTATTCTCCCACATCATCTCGCCCAAATGTGTGTCGTTGATGGCCATTATATACCAGTTCGAGGGATTGAGACGACATCTCCCACCTCCAATATCACTTTACTTGTGTTAAATATACTTGCACTTCCTTTCAATTTGATATCCGGTTAGTGCCCTTACCAGGCAACTGAATTGTCGTGTTTCTCTGGCGCTTCGTGTGAATTTAAGGATTTATTGACAAACAAGACTGTTGGTAGGGGTCGTTACACTTCAGGAGTGCTCTACGAGCTGGATGAAAAACCAACTTGTTTAAATTTCAGAAAAAGAGTGAAGACATCCAATATTTCATGCATTTTTCCAGATTCGATTTACAAGCTTCAAGAATTTCTTTTCAAGAACTCACATCTAGATTATTTCATAGATTAGGATTATTTTTTGTGGTAAGTCTTGAACCATTGGCTCATTATTTTCTAAACTATTAAATTGTTCTTTTCTAAGTTATTGATGGTTATTGCAGATACCAAAGAAGCACTACTGCCATTTATGTTGGTAAGTTTGGCCTCTTCTTTATGTAACATTTGGCCTTATGTGGTTGGGCTTTAAGGTCCTGGTATATTTTGGTCTATTTTTTCATTTTTATCCACAAGGTCTGAATATCTATGTACATAAATAAATGGATAGAGATATCCCCGTGCATATGTTACTAGGATTTTTGTGAAATCACCAAATGAGACTTGCCCCTGCTTAGTCTCGTCAAGCTCGACAAACATGTGTCTGTTTCCACACATGTGATTGCTGGCTCCTGAATCTAGATACCATATACCTTCATCATCGGTATTTTCATTTTTAGCCATCAGCAGCATTGATCTTGGCTCATTTTCTTCTTTTTTGGTAAAATTTACTTGTTATCCTCCTTTAGCAGCTGTCTTTCCTCTGCATTCACTGCTGTTGTGGCCATACTTATTGCAGTTATAGCATTGCACATTACTTTTGTCATAATTCTGGCGATTATTGAAGTTGTTTCCATGGCCTCGTCCTCTGAAAGATTGATTTCTTCCACCTTGATTATTTCTTTCGGTATTGAAATTGGTTCTTCCACCGCCGCCTCTGGATCCAGCACCTTGTCCTCGATAGCCACGACCTCTTTGTGAACTTCCCCATCGTTCTTCTTTATTTTCTTTAAATGTTAGATTTGACTGAAGAGCTTGCTCTAGAGTACCTGAGGTGTTCTTCTTGTTGATTATTTGTTCGTGAATTTCTAGCGTGGCCAACAACTCGTCTACTATCATTGCATCGAGGTCATTTGATTCTTCAATAACAACAACTACATGCTCGAACTTTGAGTTGAGGGAGCGCATAATCTTTTCAAGCACACAAACATTTTCAATCTTGTCGCCATATCTTCTAATTTGATTCACAATAGTCAATGTTTTGGTAAAGTTCTCAGAAATTGACTCTGTGTCTTTCATTTGAAACAGTTCAAATTCACCCCTTAGAACTTGGAGTCGAACTTTAACTGTTTTTTCAATTCCTCGATGTGATTTTCGAAGAATTTTCCATGCTTGCTTAGCGGTGTTGACAACTGAGATCTTTCAAAAATTACTTCATCGACACTTTGATAAAGCAAGTACAACGTGTAACGCCCCGTTATTCCTAAGACTCCAATTCAGAGAATCAGCGAATCCCGAGGTATGACGTCACAGAAAATGATCATTAAAATCAATAACAACAATGACATACATGGAATAAGAATGAAAACAAAGTATTCCATGCCACCTGAGTGATAAAAACTCGGTAATAAATTCTAACGAAAATCCGGTAGAGTTCCGTTTGTAAATGGAACATCCGGACAACCCAAAATCAACACAATAGAGCAACCTGCCCATAATAACAGAAATAAAATCAATGGCACGCAACCCAACATTCCAAAAACCTACTAGGGCCGAGGTAGTGGAAAAGAACACCAAAACCTTTACACAACCCCTTTCTAAAACCAACTGAGCCACCAAGCTCGAATAAGAATACAGAAAATCATATGGTAGAGCCGAAATGATACTAAGGCACCCTGAAAATAATAAATACACCGACTGAAGATACAACACAAGAAAATCTGCCAACAGCCTGACTCCCAAGAGAATAAAAGAATACACAAATATGACTACAGAATAAGGAACATAACTAATTAAGTACGCCCCAAATCACCCGTATCGTCGCCGCCGAGCATGTCGTGTTGCATCCACTTGCAAACCTGCAACCTGTTGTGGGAGTGAGCAAAACCACGCGTTCACCATAATATCAAAACATCACACTCATAGCCATCTAGAAAACGTTAACCATCCCATGTGCATGCATCTATCCTAAGTCAGTCAGTTGTCTCATGTGGCACCCACGCCAAACAGAGACCCCAAAATAATCTTATCTACAACCTTAAATCTACTACGGATATCATAAGAACTACAAATCAACGAAAATATAAACAACCATGTATATATATATAACGTCCTGTAAATAACTAACCCGACCACCTAGGCCTATAGACAACCAATCTGAACTCCACTCTTATCTAGAGATGCAACAAGGACTAACTATCTACCATACCGTGCACTTAGCACGCTGCTCAAGGTTCCTAGGAGGTAAATAGATCACTCACTAGGACTACCGAAAGTGAATCATCATAACCATACCCACAACTCGATCATCGCTCATAACTAGTATCGCTATCAAATCATTCCTAGAGAGAAAGTCGTTCTCACATTTTCTATCTTCAATTCAGTTCTTCTACTTACAATAACCAGTGAACCAACCCGTTCATTCGAAGAGACATAAAAAGGGAAGATACTATTCCCACACCGGATTCGGTAACCAACCGAACTATCTCTAACTCACACTGCTTATCTAGGCACTAGAAAGGGTCATTGGAGTCATTTAGTCCCAAACAGAGGGCATGGTCCTCGAGTTTTTAAAGAAAAATGTTGAACCCTGAAGGATTCAACCGGTTTTTAAGAAAAAGTTAGGACCCGGTCAAATCTTATTTGGTTCCAACGTCTCCGAACCTAACCGAAACAACAGGAGTGACACTAGGTGTGTGTAACTCAACATCACAAGTCCGGGCTCAAACCCAAGGAATAACTATACGAGAAGGAGGAACTACTAGAGTTAAAACCGATAACCATTTTAAAATCACTTTTAAACCTATTTCAAATCTGGTCCTAAGACCTTTAACATTTATTTAAAAATTTATAAAAATAATCCTGAAAGAATGCCTAAACAAAATCGAGCATATGAAGGAATCCCAGATAACGAGCTAGGAGGAACCTGGATTTATCAACCTCTAACGATACCGAGATCTTGAAAATAATATTGAGATCTCTAGAACAGGGGGCAACCCGTGCCCTAATTCACCGATTTTACAAAACAATTTCAAATGGATTTTTTTGAAATTTCTTTCAAAAACGGATTTCTACCGATACTCCCGGTACTAAAAATTCAAAACATATTTTATAAAATAGGTATTTAAACTTCCGTCTTTCCAGAAATAGTTAACAAGTCTCGGGGTAAACAAAGAACACATTTTATAAAATCCCCAAGTTTTAAGTTTTCAAAACTTTGAATATTTGACTCAAAAGATCCGAACCATAACTGAGGTTTCAAGAACGGGACAAACCATGCCCTGAATTCACTAACTTCACAAGAGTATTTACGGAAATAGATTTTTAATAAACACGGCAAAGAACCGTCTATAACTCATACACTGTCAAAGTGGAAGAATGAGCGATAAGCTCAAAATTTCAAAAGCCAAGGGAATATGGTCAAACTAATAAGCTCTATCCGACCCTTACTCGAACAATACTCCACACTACCGGAGAGGTCTATCAATCATCATGTGATGATACTAATCACCAATCACAAAGGCCTATGTGGCCAAGATCACAATTTCAACTAAGTCTCAATATATTGATACCCAACTCAACTAGAACCTAACATACGGGGAACCCTTACGCCCCAAGATCACTTTCACTTAGTTTTTCCATAACTACCAAAGATAATCATTAATCGTGGCTTCTTAATAATCCCCTTTTCACTTTTTACCTTTTAAATTCTAAGTTTTCACTGTTTCCTTTACACTAGGAAGCTCACAATTTTCATTATAATTTAACCACGGTTAAAATATCAATCACAAACACCGTGCCCTAGCGCCCAAGAGAATAATACAAATCTCTAATTAAAATTTAGACATAACATGTTTAATATCAATAAGCAATAATAACAGATAATCTTAACAGATAAGCACATGTCCAATAAATGCTCAATATGAATGTCAATGCAACTCCAATGCAACCCTAACTGCATGAGAGTGAAACAAATATCCAGGAATCCCAAACCGTTCACTGCTGGGGCAACAAACCTACAACAGGAAGGGTGGGCGTCACCAAATAGAGTACGGAGACCACAAGTCCATCCGGGAATCGACGAGTGAGGCCCAGCTCTCACCCCCGACGTCTAGAGAATCGAGAGTTACTAGCTCCCTGGGTGCTAGACCACCCCCTGGCCAGTTGTTGTGATATTCCAAATGATCCATACATGCACGTGATATAACCGAGGCATGCAACTTACACCGAAACAATATATACACCATGGTGATGTATGAATGTAAAATGCCTCCATATGAATGTAATATACTCAATAAAACAACATAAAAGCCAAGCAATCTCATACAAAGCATGCTTCAAAATTTAAATTATATAACAAATCACTTCCATTTATCTCAAAAATATCCGTGTTCTCGATTACCCAATCTTCATAACTTTTATATGCTAGCATGCTTTTAATTTAATTAAATAATAGGGGAAAAATCAATTAACCGGATCTACGTCCACGTAAACCTTCTATAAACCTATTTCGAACTCAAGGGGTACTAAACCGCTTATAACGATTTAATTTAAATATGTTTATAATTATTTTAAATTTTCTGAGAAATAATTTATTTAATTTCTCCACAAGAATTTCCAATTCCGATATTCTTTAATCCATCTATGGGTATTTTATAAATTTTATAAAATTCCTAGATTTCCGTCTATCACTAGGAATTTAATTAAACGCTGTTATTTATCCATAAACATACAACGGAGATTTATTAACGTTTTCTACGCTGTGTCAGATATGCATATATATAATAATAATATATATATATATATATATATATGTAAATTCTCACTTATTTTAAAGCTTACAGAACAGCCCCGAACTGTCCCGCCGTGAACAGTGTCGGCTGTGAACAGTGCTCGCCGCCCAAAGTTGTCCGAAAATTTTCCCACTCAGACCGAAACAATCGTCTTACCATCCTATTTAATATAGTTGAAACCCGTTAGCAATCGATAAACAAATTTGAACAAATCTAACGAAAACCAAACAAAAAAATCGTATCTATAATCTAAAATTCCTGGCGAACCGCTCAACAATTTCGCACTAAATTCGGATATATCGTGTACGACATCGGAAACAAGCTATCCTCAAAGTTTCATGCCAGACGAAGCCCGAATCGGCACTGAGTCGACCTAACTCGGTCTTGCCGAACTCGGGACTGACGCCCCATCACAGGCACGAACTACGCCGCCGTCACCACCACGTCGCCGCGCGACCACCACCATGAAGTTCAGCCATGGCCGCCTCTGAACTCCGGCGAACACCAGCTCCATATCGCACATAGCGCAACCCCAACTCTCTCTCTGGATCACAAACTACGGCTTCATCACGAGCCACCACCTCGCTCTTCCAGACCCACCATCATCACCAGCCATGGTAATCGTCGTCGCTGCTACGTAGACCTCCCTCAGGGCTCCGCCTCTCAACTTTGCAAACACCCTCCCCCCTCTCTCTCTTTCTCTCGTCTACAACTCCCCTCTCATGCATACACACGCATCAATCGGCGATGAAGGGAAGGTAGAGAAGGACTGCTAATCTACTGCGTGAAAGAGATGCGGAGAAGAAGAAGAAGAAAAGAAGGTGCAGATTCGGTCTTCATTTCTCACTTTCCACAGCATTACACGTGTATATACATATATCACTAATTTGCAAAAGTAATCCTCATACTATCCATAAATTATATAATAACCCCAAGATATAGATATACACAATAAATCTTGAAAAATACCGGGGCCTCCAAATAATAACGCGCGATCCCGAAAAATAAACGAGACGCCCAATAAATAATATAACTGAAATAAATAATCTGGGGTATGAAACCCATATATATAATCTGAAATAAATAACCGATCGACCCACAATTAATATCACGCGAACTCGTAAATTCTACGGATAACTAATAAATAATATAAGTCGAAATAAATACTCCGGGTACAAAAGATAACCGTCGGAACACAGAACACTTCTGAACTCGACTTCGACAAAAGGTGGGTCTCAGTCCATCTATCCCAATTCTTGGTCCGCTAAATTAATAATCGAAAATCCCTGCTAATGACAAACTCATAACCCGCCACCTCAAGTGCGGAAAGCGAAAAGAAATCACTTAGCCTCAAATAATAATAAAGGGAAATCATAAGAAAATCCCTAAACGATGACACGCGTAACCAAAAAATCTAAGGGTCGCTCAATAAAAAATACCAACGAAAATAAATAGTTCGAGGTACAAAATTCAACTACCGGAACACTTGGTACATACAAGACCCACCAAATAATCACAAATAACTAGGGCATGAAAAGAATCCAAAACAATAATCAAGTACAGCCATATCAACACATATGAGCACTTAGAAACACGAAGAAATAACCATACCAAACAAACAAAACACAGACATACAAACACAGAGCACGTCAATCAAATCAGGTACATACTAATCCCATTACAAGGGAAAAAAAACGTCGAACCCCTAACGCATTAAATGCCGAACTTGCACAACAGCGTCGGAGCCTTAAATGTCGGACATACTAAGCATGTCGCCACCCAGTTGAAACACCAAACGTCGAGCGTCTAAATGGATCCATTTAGTCAATAACAATTCACATCAACGTTTCACTAAGTCTGAAACACTACCGTCACGTCAAGTCATGTAATCGCCAACGACAATTCACGAAGTAGTCAACAAGACAATGGTCGCGTCATCCCGTCGTATCAAGACATAAAGGCGAAAAATTACACATGAGATACCAAGAATAACCATGACGTCATGAACAAGTGACGTCACAATCAGAAACAATTCCAGAAAATTTGGGAAAATAACATGGGGTGTTACACAACGTCTTCTTGTCCTTCTTTCGGGCTTCTTTGAGCACGACCTTTTGGATCTCGCTTAATCGATCGTCATTTTATTTTTAAACTGGATCGTCACAACCGGTCTCGATAAAGTCCCACAAATCTTGTGAGACAAGAAGGACTTTCATTTGGATAGACCAATTCTCGTAATTGGTTTTATCCAAGCGCGGAAGCTGAGGCTGGAAAAAATTGTTGGAGGACGCCATCGGATTTACTTAATAAGCACTTGAGGTGCTTAGTTCTGAAAATTGGAGTTGAATCTGGTCAAACCGACTGCAAGGTTGTGTCCGAAGCGTTCCAGTTAGCTAATAATGACTATTCATTTTCTCAAATCAGAGTTAAAATGAGACCGGAACGGACAAAATACCAATGAAGGGCAAACTTGTAATTTCACACAGTACTGATGACATGGCAGTGACACATGGTAAGCTGAGACAGTGGCACGTGGTAGGATGACGTCGCTGCTGACGTCAGAGTGCGTGGTTACGCGTGGTTTTCACGCGCGGCTAGAGGTTGAAAACGCGTGGGTGTCACTCTCCGATCTTGTGGTGGCGCGTGCAGACGCGTGGAGAGGGAATGGAAGCTTTGCTTTACACCGTTGCATTCCTGCTGGAACTGAGAAGCTGTATTTGTGATCAAACTTGTTGAGTTTTTACTTTGAGATGCACGAATCTGGCAGTATATAATCGATTCTTTTTCTGGGTTTGGTTTCAACAATTTCCTAGAATCTTCTAAGCTCTAATACCACTATTGTGGGGCAGAGAAACAATTATACACTCACTTATGGTGATGAATACTAGCCCACTGTTGAAAGATAAATAAACACAACACTCTTTATGATTTTATTGCAAACACTTCTAAATACAAAAACATAGATTTTTTTTTTCTCAAATTCTCACACTCTGCCACTTATTTCTCTCAAGCTTTGCTTCTTGCTTGATGATCGATACAATACCATCCCACCCATATATATAGAATTGAAAGAGAGGAGAAAACAAAACTCACAACCAACTTGCAATACAACTTGCAGCAGATAAACTTAACTTTGGTGTGGTGGTGAGCTTGCATACAGCAAATCTTGACATTGGGGTTGTGCATGCATGTGGTAAATTGCTAACTTGGTATGGAACTTTCAGTGGACGACACTTTGGAGGTGGAAGATTAAGTTTAATTTTCAACAATTGTATCGTAAACATAGACACAATTGCAATATACAAATCCCATACCAGTACCACCAACCATGTATATTTTGGATCCATGTGAGAAAAACCCCATATAAGAAGGGTAATTTCTGTTTTCCAAAGCATAAATAGGTTTGGGTACAAACTATTTATACTTGGACCCAGATGGTTTGGCCAAAGTTTTGAACCTAACAGTATAAATTTGGTAAGCATGTTCTAAGTTCGAATCCTCCAAAATCATGAAAACAGTTCCACCTCGGTGGTTATCATTGTGTGATGCCATACGTGAAATTTGTACCTGGTTCGTAACAGACAAAAAAAAGAATGAACAGAGAAGTATAACTTGAATTTTGAGCTGGGCAATTTCATCATATAATTAAACATGCTTCCTAGTGCATCGATATTTGAAATCATATATCAAATATCATATATATATATATATGTGAAATTTAAAACATACAGAATTGGATCAATCCATACGTTATAATTTTTACACATACATTTACATATATGTCTCTACACATAAACATATGCACATGGTCTTATAAGCAAAAACTCTGTATAGAACCAACTAAAACATCTACAATAACCCTAGGAGAGAAATAATTGACCTTTAGTAGATGAACAATTGAGGAATCACAACGACCTAATGAGGAGGGAGATTGTGATCTTAAACCCTATGATTCACACGCTTGTTTCTGTTAGGAAAAAAAATACCAAAATTTAAAATTTATGTTTCGTTTGGATAGATTATGAAAGAAAAACAAAAGAAATGATATCATTCATTTTTGGATAAGTCAAATGAGAAAAAAAATGATAATAATTAAATTACTAGTATATCCTTTAGTTAATAAAGTTGTTCTATTAATTATAGAAGATCGTTTTATCATTTTAATACTTAAAGTTGTTATACTTTCTTTTCTCTCCAAATCTTCTCATTTTTTTAGGGATAACACCAAAGGATTTTGTAGTTATAGGCTTATTCCTCCAAATATTTTATTTTCTGACGCCGGACAGAATATAGATTATTCTGCAGGCTAGTGCAATAGGTAATTTGCAAGGAAAAACAAGAGAATTTGACCCAAAATTCAGAGAACACTCTGGAATTCAATAAAATTATTTATACTCAAGAATGACAAAAAAACAAGCTACAAGCCGGGTTAAAATAGCTGAAAATCGACCCTTAATAAGATTTTTATCAAAAATAGCAAAACCCTAAAAGTCTTACCAAAACGAAATACGGAAAGAAATCAAAAGATTGCCAAAAATCTGGCCCAAATCGGGTTCAGAATCATTTCCTAATCGACAAATAAAAGATTACCATAAATAACAAAAATTAACTAAAAATAAAGATTTGAAAAGGAAAACAGCGGATTTAGGGCTCGAAACGAGGTGCACCCAGCGCGGCTAGGTGGTCATGACGTGCGCGCCGAAATTAGCTTTCCGAATTGGGGTCACGGGCGCGAATCGGACACTTGTAGCTACAGTTATGGCCAAAAAACCAACACGTGCACGGAAACCGCCCCAATTAGGCTAGATCACGATTTCTTGCCATCCTTGCGCTGATCCTCCCGCTCCAGGTAATGCAGCGCCATCAATGAGCAATCTGACAGCTCGGCATCGTCTGACTCTGATCCCCCTGTATCAGTCACCCCGGGTTGGAAAGAACTCGTCCTCGAGTTCACGGCAGCATCAGCAAAATCCGCAAAACAAGAACTCAGGTGTTTCACATTAAAGACATCAGAAGTCTTCAAGTGACTAAGGAGACGCAACATGTATGCGTTGTCATTAATCTTCTGCAATATCTCACAGGGTCCAATCTCCCGCTCCTTAAGTTTATTATACTCGCCAACAGGGAAACGATCACGAGTTAATACAGCCCAAACAAAATCACCAACATCAAAAAGGTCTTCTGGCGGTAGTCCAGGAGGAAGGTCTTCTGGCATCAAATCAGAGAATTCCGAAAGCAGCTGCTGGACCTCCGTAGGTAATTCTCGAACCTCACCTGCTGCACTATTTCCACAAGGCAGTAAAGCATAGACTACATTTTCACGCTTAATCAAAAACCTGGACATAGAAAGCAGATTGTTACTATTGACAACCTGGGTGGGATTGGGTCCTTCTTTGGGAGATTATGGTAAGAAAGGCCTCCTTTTAAGTATTTTTGGAGATGTAAAGCCTTTTAATTATGTGTAGGAAGTTCACACATATTTATTCATTCTTCTCGTAGCCTTACCAAGTATATTCCCTACCCCCTCTAGCATTTCTTGCCTCGGGAGACAAATCCACTTGTCCTCTGCACATCCACCTTATGTGACCTATAAGGCTCTTGTCCTGTTGCCAACCCAAAGGGAATATGATCTCTAGTTGTTTACCTACATAGTTGTGCTTAGACCTGTCAATGGATTGGATTTTGATCCGAATCCGATCCAATTAGTCGGATTTGGATTGCAAAAAAAATCCGATAACCTGAATATGATCCGAATCCGATAATTCGATTCCTTAACAAATTGGATTTGGATTAGCCTAATCCGATCCGATAATAATCCGATCCGATAAAATATACATATATATATGTATATATATTTAATATTGTACATGTATATAAATGTTAGTTGTTAATTATTTTATTATTTATTAATAATGATTGATCATAAATACAATTATTAAAAGTGTGAATAATTTTAGTGTTTCAGTATTTATTGATTTTTTTATTTTTTTTTATTATATATTCGGATCAGATATTCTATAATGAAGAAATTCGAATATGAATTAATTAAGTGAAAATTTGTCGAATTATCGGATTCGGATCGCGGATCGAGAGTTTTTGTCATCCTTATCAATAATTCGATTATGATCCGAAACCGATCTGAATCCGATATTAACCGGATATGGATTGAAAATAAAATCCGATAATCCGATTAGAATCCGAATCCGATAATCCAATTTCTTAACAAATTGGATTTGGATTTAACTGATCCGATCCGAATCCGATCCATTGACAGGTCTAGTTGTGCATCCCCCAGTTACTTGTGTAACTTGTGTTGACATGACACTGTACTTGTATTGTGTGTGATACAAGCTCACAAATCCAGTTGGACTCAGGACCCTACTTGTGATGATGGAAGAAGAGGAAAAAGGATTGGTTCAATTGAGTTCCCTGGTTCTCACATGGAGATATAGCCAAAAATTGCTTATATTACAGAATCACATGCCATTTTTTGTACTTAAATGCACAAGAACTGCCTAGTTGCCAACTGTCAGATGCATTTCTAGCCAATTTCTGGTCCTACATGTAGACAAATCTGCTAATAATTCCTTTATCTAGTCAATGTTACCTTACTGGAAGTCTTTGTTGATTTGTTTCTTAAACTTTTAATTTCTCAATCTCTTTCAGTAGATCTACATTCAGTGCCTGAGACTTAAATTTTGTTAGCCATATAAGCGGCTGCTACATCTTTACCTAGTTGTTGTAATGGTTATGAGATCAATTACACTTTGGCACAGTTTTAGTGGTTTTGACACCCCATTCAATTCAAGTGCACTGCTGTTATTAGGGTTCGTTTGGATAGGGGTGTTTCCGTTTTTGTTCTTATTTTTTCCACTGTTCACGCGAACAAAAATGCGTTTGGGGCCTTTGATGGTTTTTGTTTTCGTGAATAGTAAAAAAAGCGTTTTCTCACCCTTAGTTCAAAATTTGAGAACACCAAAATGGTGTTTTTTTGTTTTCGGCACTGTTTGTTCTCAGCAAAAAAAAAAATAATTGTTGCAGATTCTCTAACCTTCATCTTCAACCTCCAAATCCTAACTTTCATCTTCAACCTCCAAACCCTAACCTCCAAAATTTTTTTTTTTTTTTTTTTGTTCCCAAAAATGTTTTAGACAAAATTTCCAACCAAACGTGTTTTTGTTTCCGGATTACCCTTAGGACAAGAACAATAAAATTTTGTGTTCTCAAGAGATAAAAAACGAAAACGAAAACACTAGTTTCCAAACCCACCTTAGTGTTCTGAAGTTTTCTACAGGTCTTTCCTGATGTTGCTTTGTACCACAACGATTCTTTTACGAATTTCATTCCTTCTTGTTATTATTTTGAACTGTTGTTGCATTATGGTGTCAGAGAGTATAACTTCTCCGATAGGTCATTAATCTTGTATAGTTTATGGCTACTCAGATTTTTTTTAATCTCGTATAATTGCTTGTGCCTTGTGCCCTGTTTCATCCATATTGTTTGGGAGATAAAGTCATTTATGTGTTTTATTTTTTCGCATTTTTGTTTATTATATATATGTATATATTGTATCAAATTTTGAACTAATTCCACTATGGATTAGGCTTATTTTTGTTGGCTCTGTATGAATATAATTTTGTGATCTTTGTTCTTGTGATGGACAGTCTGAAATGAGTTCAAAAAGGGATAGGCCCCCGGTGACGGGGAGAAGGACAAAAATACCTAGATTAAGGTATAGAAATTATTGCTTACTAAAATTGTTACATCTTCAAATTTAAGCTGAATTTTCAAGTAAAGTACTTAAATTTTTTAAGCTGAATTTTCAAATAATAATTTGGAAAATATTTAGCTGAATTTCAAGTAAGATTTATATACCATTAAATGATGTAAGATATTTATGAGATGGTAGTACTTGGATGTATATTGTAATTTCATTGTCCTTTTTTTTAAAACTTCTAATTTCAGTAGCTCTACATTCAGTGCCTGAGACTTAAATTTTGTTATCCATGTAAGCGGCTGCTACATCTTTACCGAGTTGTTGTAATGATTATGAGATCAATTACACTTTGGCACAGTTGTAGTGGTTTTGACACCCATTCAATTCAGGGTTTGAACACCTCATGGGGAGACAATTTATGGTTCTTTTAAGTGCACTGCTGTTATTTAGTGTTCTGAAGTTTTCTACAGCTGTTTCCTGATGTTGCCTCGTATCACAACATTCCTTCTTGTAATTATTTTGAACTGCTGTTGCATTATGGTGTCAGAGAGTATAATTTTTGAACAATGTTTTCTCAGACATTGCCAGCTTCAAGTAAATACTGATATATATTTTGAAAATATGTAAGGTTTTTAATTGAATATATTGTATTGTAAATATAAACTTATTATTTTTGTCTCACTTTTTTTAAATGACAGCAAACACATGTCTGAGAAAACATTCGGCGTTGATGAGTGCAAGGGAGCGAATGTACTTCCTTGTAGCAAATATCTAGCAACAGGAAAAGAAAGAGAGCACAAAAGAATAAAGACCAATGTGACCCGTCATGGAAAACAATATTATACTTCTTCTTCTGATCGCGCAGATTCATTCTACCTGTTCATGAGGAATTCTATTATGCATTCGATCAGGTTGTCCGAGAGTGAAATGGCAAAAATAACCAATCCAATTGAGGTAGATATTTGCTGGGATGATTGCTGAGGTCCCGTATAAATCAAAACATCGAAAGATAATGAATTTTTAGGAACGGACTTTCTCCAAACTGGGTTATGGTGTTTAACAAAAATTTTAGAAAAACTTTTGGATCTTGGAAGATCGTTTTAAAAAAGATGAAGGATACCAGCTTCTCAAAAGCAAAAATTATGCCAAACATGGCCTTAAAATATGTGAGCAAAGCAAGTTCTCATTGTATGAAAATGAATTTTTTTCTCAAGTAGATTTTATTATTTTAGTTCTGAGCCAGCATTCAAACTCTCCATTATATTGATAGTTGTATTACATATACCTTCATTAGTAACAAAGCATAATAAACACTAAAATTCAATACTTTCGGTATTATTATTATTGTTTCTAGCAATTAATTTATCAAAAACCTTGAACTCTATTCAACTGATTGAAGTACAAAGATTCCAATCTTAACTATACTAACGAAGATAGGACAATTAATCCTTTCATCGAAATGCCTTATTCATGTGAAGGAAGCAAACCACCAAAAATGCCATATTCATGTCGGATATATTTTTATGATTAAATGAATGGAATAAGTATGAATTGCGGAAAACTATTGCTGGATTCATTAAATGGATATCTCTTTCTCTCAACCAACTTTATAATTTTCTTTCTACTCCAAATTACCTGTTTCTCCTTTTTAACCTTTTCAAAGTACTGTACCAACATTCACTTTCAATTTTCAGACGGGTTTTAAACAGTTTTTGGAGGTTAAACTAGATACTTCACATAAATATAGTTATGGATATTCAATTGAGTAATTCGTTCAAAAATATAATTTGTTTTTGGTGAATTATGTTTGGGATATCGGAGGTGACTAATATTAGCTATTGGAATCAGTGAGTTAACCTTGTCAGCAATTTTAAACTGTACTTCACCATTCTTTTTCTTGGCTCTTCTTCTTCGTGGGTTTTTGAAATTTTTGTATTGTAGTTTCATTTCTGGGTTTTCCTTTTTTTATTGTTTCATAATATTTTGTTGTTGTTGTTTTATAAATCATATGTGGGTTTCTTATTTTGGGTTTTTTTTGTTTTGTTTTTGAGTTTTATCTGTGTTTGTTGTTTTGGGTTTGATTATTGTAATCTATGCATTAGCTTTTGTTTTTTTATGTATATATTCTGTATATTCACTCTCTATTGTTGTTGTTGCCCTTTTATAAAGGAGTTTTGATGTTGGAGGTTTCGTAGCCATCATTGCTTACTGTTTTTATCTCTTTTGATATTTTGTTTTTCTTAGCACCATTCACTGGAATATGCTTATCCTGTGGTGTTTTGGGTCTATGATGTATGGATTTTCAATCCATGAGGCCTTGTCATTTATTTATTTTTATTTTTTTTGTATTTTTGTTCATTATATATATATATATATATATATATATATATTGTTTCGTTTTGGATTATTCCACTATGGATTAAGCTTATTCTGTTAGGGATCTATTATTGTTGTCAACATTCTCTGTTTCCTATTTTTTTTTCGAAAATATGGTTTGGATTTCTTGGCATCATTATGTCTGCGTGTATATATGGTTTTTTAGCATCATTATTTTGTTTTCGAAAATATGGTTTGGATTTTTTAGCATTATTATGTGTGTGTATTTATATATATTTGGTTTTCTAGCATCATTATTTTTGTTTTCGAAAATATGGTTTGCATTTTCCTTTTATGTTAAATGTATTATGTGTTTAATTTTGTAAATGTATATATCCAACAAGGTAAAGGGCATAAAACACTCCACTAAGGGCATGTTTGGAAACTGTTATGTCTTGGGTGTTTTTGTTGTGGCCCAAAAACCGGAGCGGAAAAGTAAGTTGGACCATGTTTGGATTGGGTCATTTTGATTTAAACAGTTGTAAAACATTTCAAATAAATGAGCCAAAACTTGAAACAGGATTTTTATGTTTTTACTTGTTGCAAACACTCTAGTCAACTGTAGCGCTCAACACATTTTCACACTTTAGCCAAGATATATGAAAAAAGATTGAAAACGTTTTGGGTCATTTTTGTCTCCAACATTTCTATCTCCTCTATGAACCCTAGAGCTCTGGTGATTCAAGGCAATTTCATAGCTCAACCCCTAAAATCGAAGGTCGCAAGCACATATCAGCTTGTTTTGTTTGATTTCTTTGAAGATCAAAAGCTTTTGTGACCCTAATTCACGATTTTGCCAATGATCGACCATTTATCACACTGTAAGTCTATGAACAAAATCTTATTTTTAATGTCCTCTTAGCCTCTTTCTCTCTCTATAATCCATATTAATTGACCATATATTAGTAACGATCGTACCTACTTACATTGATCTGTACCAATAAATTGAGTCTTTCTTATATATTGTTATATTGGAGTTAATGACTGTTTCTGGAATAAATCCCTTCATTTATCTAACTGATAAAGCGATTGCATCCAAAACATTTATAACATTTAGACAATAATTCCTATGTATTGCTTTAAATTTCTGATGATTCAATGGTGAAATTACACTAAATTATAACAACTGTTAATGGTCTTTGAGAAGGAATATTGTTCAAAGATTGTGGCTTGGGTGATTTTTACTAGTCTTTCTTTTACTTGTTGTTTATGTTTCTTTTCTCAGTTCCTTACTAATTTTATTTGATTCAAAGCAAAACAGGTTCTTTGCATAATTTTACAATATTGGTGTATTAGATAGTTAGATACATCAAAACCCTTACATGTTCAAACAGGTCATTATAGTTTCAATTGTGATAAAAAAAAAAAAGCCCCTCACTATTATAATGTCATTAAAAAAGAGGTGAATTTACTTTGTTACCACTCTATATTTAACACTGAAATGAAATAATAAAAGGTTAATTTCAATAAACCCCCCTTTAATATTGAAATTAATCAATCCCCCACCCTCGCATTTCATTAATATATATATATATATATATATATATATATATATATATATATATATATATATATTGAAATAAAGATATTAAATTAAAAATATATATATATAAATTTCAAAACAAATATATGAAATTCAAAAAATATATATTAATTTCGAAAACAATATATAAATTTTGAAATATATATATATTTTTTCAAATTTTATATATATTTTTCGAAATATATATATATAGTTTTTGAAATTTATTGTTTTCGAAATTTATATATATTTTTTGAAATTGATATATTTTTTTCAATTTTATATATTATTTTTGAATTTTATTTTGAATGTTATATATATTTTTTGAATATATATATAATGTTTTTGAGGAAATGCGAGAGAGACATGGTGCAGAGATGTGAAGAAGTTAGAGAGAAAAACTAGGGCAAATATAACATATATATTGTCCTTATATCATGAAAATACATTAAGGGGCAAAAGGTATTTCTACTATTTTAGAAGGGATAATAATGGTATTTCAGAGGTCATGTGAGGTGCACATGACTAACCGGCGGCGGCATAGGGGTATTTAGCCCACTTTCAAAATTTTTGAGGACTTTTTTGTCCAAAATGAAAGTTAAGGTGTTTTTATGCCCTTTGCCCTATATAATATATGTATATAGATTGGCATCATTAAACTGTGGATAATATTATTCTATTGTGATTCTTTGTTTTAGATTTTTCAGCCTGTAAGGCTTTGTCAACATCATTTTTATTTTGTAAATGCATTTTTGGCTTTTCTTCTTATTAGATATCATTATCCTATGGAATAGTGTCTATTTTGCCGTGGTTCTAAGATTTAGGGTAAATAGCATTAAACCCCCTTTAACTATACTCTCTCTCCCAACTAACCTCCCTCAACTAAGTGATGGTCCCTCAAATTGTGAAATTGTTACAATTCAGTCACTCCCGTTATAATGCCGTTAGTTTAATTTATGGTAATTTGCACTCAGGTCCCTTCAATGAGATTTCCTTGCAATGACACCCCCTGAAGGAGTTAAGACCCCATGAAATTACTTTTGTGCCCTTGCTTTAGTGTAAAAGGCATGTTGGCTAAATTAATGGACCAAACAACTCTTATATATTAAGCTCAATTTGAAAAACAATTCAAGTATTTTGGATACAAGGATTGTTGAAATAGGGATATCTACATATAGGTAGACATAAGGATCACTAATTAAAAATATGTAAACTTTTATCTTTCAATTACTAATACATCAACTTAACTAAACTAATTACAAATGGATCAACTTTTTTGTTTAAAGACTCAAATACCCCCAAAAAGATTTCAATCTTCTTTTTATTCTTCTCTCCCATTCCAAATCCCCAAACACTCAAAAATAAAATTAAAATATTTCGGAAAAATTATAAATATTTTGAAAAAATTAAAATATTTCTGGAAAAATAAAATATTTCGAAAATAAAATGAGGAAAAAAAATATTTCGGGAAAAATAACTATTTCAGGAAAAATAAATATTTTGGGTAAAATGAAATATTTTTTAAAAAATTAGGAAATAAAATATTTCAGGAAAAATAAAAAAATTGGAAAATATAAAATATTTTGGGAAATAAAATATTTCGAAAATATGAAATATTTCGGAAAAAATAAAATATTTTTCCCGAAATATTTTATGACATGTATTCAAAGCAACTCATACTAAACAAGTAAGATTCAGATTATGTCCACTGTCATATTGAAATAAATTATCTAAATATAACTCACTTAAGATTTATTACTTTTTAAGATACCAAATTTCAAAACAAATTCAACTTAATCAACTCGTTCTTGATACTTCTTGACACACTTGACTCCAAAATATTGCATTATAATCACCAAGAGGTCTAAGGCTTGAACACATTTCGTTGAAAAGAAGAAAAAAAAAGTGAAAAAGAAATAAACAAAAATATTTCAAAATATTTTATTTTTCCATAAATATTTTATTTTTTCGAAATATTTTATTTTTCCCGAAATATTTTTTTTTCCTCATTTTTTTGAAATATTTTATTTTTTCAAAATATTTTTTTTCCCGAAATATTTTTTTCCTCATTTTGTTTTCGAAATATTTTATTTTTCCAGAAATATTTTAATTTTTTCCGAAACATTTTATTTTTATTTTTGAGTGTTTGGAGATTTTGGAATGGGAGAGAAGAAGAAAAAGAAGATTGAAGTTTTTTGGGAGTATTTGAGTCTTTAAACAAAAAAGTTGACCCATTTGTAATTAGTTTAGTTAAGTTTATCTATTTGTAATTAGTAATCCTTATGTCTACCTATATGTAGATATCCCTATTTCAAAAATCATTGTATCCAAAGTACTTGAAAAGTTTTTCAAATTAAGCTTAATATACAAAGGTTGTTTGGTCCATTAATTTAGCCAACATGTCTTTTACACTAAAGCAAGGGCACAATAGTCATTTCATGGGGTCTTAACCCCTTCAGGGGGTGTCATTGCAAGAAAAATGAAATTTCAGAGAGTGAGTGCAATTGACCTAAACTTTAGGGGATCTGAGTGCAAATTATCTTAAATTTAACTGTTTATGACAGGAGGGACTGAATTGTAACAATCATGATAGTTTGGGGGGTTTATAGTCAAAAATATAATTGAGGGGGGTTAGTTGGGAGAGAGAGTATAGTTGAGGGTGGTTTAATGCTATTTACCCTAAGATTTATGAGTTTACATCCTATAAAACGTCCTGTGTTTCGGACTTTTTTTTTTCTTATAATTTTTTGTTATGAAAAATGTGTTTAGTATTTATTAGCATCATACATGTAGTCTTTGTTGATTTGTTTCTTGAACTTTTAATTTCAATAGCTTTACATTCAGTGCATGAGACTTCAATTTTGTTAGCCATATAAGCAGCTACTATATCTTTACGGAGTTGTTGTAATGGTTATGAGATCAATTACACTCCATAAGCCCAATGGGTCATTAAATAAGTTAATTTTTAATCTGTATTAGATTTAATTCAATTTGTTCATAGAGAAATTATTTTTAAATGCTTATGTTTGTTTTACAAAGGGGTTTGTTGGAGGCCACCCTCTACCTCCATACTGGATCCAACTAGAAAGTGTTTGTGAAGGACGACGACAATGTAAAGCTATTGAGTAACATACAAGACGAAAATTCAGGGGAAAATTGAAATTTTCATTATTTTTATGTTTTTAAAGAAATCACTTGGAGCTATATGAATGGGTGTGTTTTATAAATTATCATTTTGGATATGACAATTATTACCCGTTATGTTGAAATAAGATTAGTGAACCATTTTTGTTGTGCCCTAGATGGACTTGCTTGAATGATTCACATGTGTGTTTAATTATGCTCTAATAGATTCTAGGGTAATTTGCATTGACAACTCCCGAGGTATTGGTCCATTGCTGATAAACGCACTATTTTAGAGGAAAATTCCTGAGGCTTGTAATGTGTTGCAATGACACTTCTTAGAAGCATAAAATGACTTTAGTGCCCTTAATTATTTTAATTTTTATGTGAAAGCTCTAAGTGTTATTCTCATGCCTAAATCTTACACTTTACCCGTTACACAAATCACTCTTATGATCACACTTTTATTATTAAAACATCTACAATAAATAAATAAGACATACAATATATATAATTTTATTTTAAATATAAAAATTTGAAAACATTAAAATATTTTGAAATATATATATAAAGATAAATTCTACCACTAAAAAAATTTCATTAATAATAATATTAAAAAATCTCAATATTTAATTACTGCTCTTAATTTTGTATTTTTATTATATTGATGAGCTGTATGTTATCAATTCTTACATTAACTTGACTTTGGGTATTGAGCAGAGTTATAGCTCGTGAGTATGTATATTTATATATATTGACTATTGTGTATAGAAGATCTATGTAAATAGATACAGCATAAAATAGGATATATTTTGCTTAATAAAAGGATATGGGAATAAAATTATAAAAATATTAAGGGCATACTTGTTGTCCATTTTTTGAAACTGTTTTACAGAAGTAAAAAAATAAAAAAATTGTTTGTGAGAACACAAAAAAGAGAGTTCTATTATAAAACAACTGCTTTTATAACTCAGTTATTTAAAAATAGTTTTCAGAAATTTTTTGTTTCTATCAAACAAAAAACTGTTTTCAGAAATTCTTCCAAACAAAATTATATATATATATATATATATATATATATATGTTTTTGAATTTTTATATTTAAAATAAAATTATATCTTATTTATTGATTGATTTTTTTTAATAATAAGAGTGTAATGATAATGATGGTTGGTGTAATGGATAAAATGTAGGGTTTAAGCACGGAGTAACTTAGGGCCCGTTTGGTTCGCGTTTTGGGTGATCTGGTCTTGTGATTTTGGTCTTGGTGGTCTTATGTGATATTGGATGGTTTTACGGTAAATCTAAAACCATGTTTAGTAAGGAGTTAGTCTTGTTCCAAATATTATTATATATATATATATATATATATATATATATATATATATACTAATATGTATTAAAAATATATAAATTTGAAATATATATATATAAAATTCGAAAAAAATATTACAATGAAAAAATATATAAATATAATTAAAATATATATATAAAATGAGGAAAAATATATAGATTCAAAAAAAATCGAAAAACATATAACATTATCAATTTCAAAAATAATATATAAAATTTGAAAGAAATATTTAAAATTCAAAAAAAAATTTGAAAAAATTTGAAAAAATATAAAAAATGAAAAAATATATATATATTTGAAAATAAAATATAAAAAATTTGAAAATAAAAAAAAAAATTCGAAAATCATATATAAAATATTAAAAAATATTTAAAATTAGAAATATATATATAAAATTATAAAATTCAAAAACAATATATAAAATTTGAAAGAAATATTAAAATTATAAAATTCAAAAAAAATACATAAAATTCGAAAAAAATATTAAAATTCAAAAATAAATATATAATTCAAAACGAATATAAAATTTCGAAAAATTACATTAAAATCTGAAAATATATAAAAAGTTAGAAAAATATATATAAAATGGGGAAAAATATATAGATTAAAAAAAAATTAATTTCAAAAAATATATAAAATTCTAAAATAATATATAAAATTTGAAAGAAATATTTAAAATTTAAAATAATTATATTAAATTCGAAAAAAATATTAAAATTCAAAAACAATATTAAATTTTGAAAAATTATATTAAAATATGAAAATATATAAAAATTTAGAAAAATATATATATAAAGGGGAAAAATATATAGATTCAAAAAACAAAATTTTCAAAAAACATACCTAAATTATAAAGTTCAAAAATAATATATAAAATTTGAAAGAAATATTTAAAATTCAAAACATTTATATAAAATTCAAAAACATATAAATAAATTCAAAAAAATACATAAAAAATATAGAAAAGAATATAAAATTGAAGAAAAAATATACAATTTTTATAAAATATTTAAAACTGAAACAAATATATAAAATTTGCCTCAAAACAGAAATAAATTTTAAAAATTAATATAAATTTCGAAAATATATATATTGCTAAAATTAAGAACTAAAATATAAAATTTAAAAATTATTTATGAAACTTTTAAAAAAGGAGATGAAAATCTAAAACAAATATCTAAAATTTGCGTCAAAATATAAAATTCTTAAATGTAAACAAATATTTAAAACTGAAAATAAAATATGGAAAATTAAAAAATAAAACATAAAATTCGAGAATACAAACAATTATTCTGATATGATATATAAAATTTGAAAAAAATATATTAAATAAAAAATAACTTGTTAAAATTTTATAAAACATATAAAAATAAATTAAATATATAAAATTAAAAAATACCACTCTAAATTTTGAAATTGTTTTTATAAAATTTGAGAAAAATTGGAAAATTTACAAAAATATTCATAAAATACAAACAATGAGCATGACTTATATTATTTTTTGGAAATAAAATATATTCATGTTGATATAAAATTTAAAAAAACATATTTAAAATATAATTAATTTGAATATAAAATATAGAAAATTCAAAACACATTAAAATTTGTAGAAAAATATATAAATTTATAAAAAGATATTTAAAAAAAATATATCCGCCAATATTTAAAAACATATTTAAAAAATCAAAACTGTTTTTTTCTCTCCTTTGTAATTTTTGTTTTATTTAATTAATGAAAAAAAATATAAATGTGGAAGTTGGTTTTAGATGGGCCTTGAGGTTTCGGGTGGGTTTTAAAAAACTTAAAACCAAATAACCAAACAAGAGTTTGGTCTTCAAATTGAAGCTCAAAATCAAAACCAAAACCAAAATCAAATTCAGTAACCAAACAAGTCCTTAGAGATTTTACATGAAAATTAAAATAATCAAGAGCACTAAAGTTATTTTATGTCTTTTAGGAGTGTCAATGCAAATTACTCTATATTGTATAAGCTTTTTATTGGTGATTGATCTCTCCCTCTCTTTGAAACATAGAGGAAAATAAATGTTTGTTTTAGGGAAAGTAATTTTTCTTGGATAACTTTCTTATAAAAACAATATTTTTTATTAAATAAAAAATTCTAATAAATAATAATAATGTACTTTCTTTTCATTTATGCACCAAAACCACCAAATAATCTTTATGATTTTTCTTTCTTTTTCATACTGACCTTGCTTCCATTTAATGGAATCAGTGAAACCAACATTATGATTCTAATTTGAATATTTACCTACTTCCTAATAATTTCTATCTCAAAGTTGCCGAAAATAATAATAATGATAATTTCATCTCGTCTTTTGCTTTTGTTTTGTGATTTTATCTAAAATTTAATTTATATATGTCATAATTCACAATGGTATTATCAGTTGCTTAGACAATATACCAACATTACATAAAAGGAAACTTGATATTATGTAATATATATATATAGTTATATACACACAAATACAACGAAAATGCTACCACATACATCGAAACTTTATAAATATATATATATAAATGTCTTGCAAAACAAACAAAGGAGTACTATCAAAGGAGCTGAAACCACTCTCCAATAGTACTGTATCTGCTATGATGGTCCTTTCCTGAATCCTTATCCACTGTAAGACTACTATCACATGTTGTGAGCTAATTAAATCACAGCTCAATCTTCAACCGTTGGATCACTACACTCCCATCTCATCACACGACTGTCCTTGTAAGTTCGTACCATTAATTTGAACCCGCGAAGAAACCAAGCATCGCTCCTCCAACGGTTCAAAAAATATTTGTTCGTTTTACCGAAATTGCCCATCTGTTATATTCTCTTACGTGTAATTAAAACGCGTCTATATTCTACTACGTGCACGCTTTATTTGCATAAAGGGTAAGTTCGCCATTTTGGATATTGATTGGGGGCAAAACAGGAAAACAGTGTAATTTTACACGGAAGAGCACGATACACTCGAGGAGTGACATAATAAATGTACAGTTTTGTTCATGGGGCGTGGTATATACAGTTGTCATACACTTTTTCTGAAATCAGTACAATTTTCAAATATATATACATATATAATATATATAAATCTATATATAATTACATGTTCTGAGATTAGTAAAAAGTAAAACATATTTTTAATTAGAGGTACATCTGTTTAATTATTGATGAATTGTGTTTCAATTAATTTGTCCAATATCATAGATGTATTGATATATATTTCCATGCACAATATATGTACACACATATTATAATAAAAGTTAAAAACAATACATTAGAACTATCATGAAATTGTCTTGGTAAATAGCATTTGCTTTCCACAAATATATTAGTAGAACTAATTTCATTTCTTCTCTAACAAATTTTCATCCTGATTTTAACATTAGAAAAAATAAATACCATTAAAACCTTTTAAATTAAGTTGATGCATATAAAATACATTTGAATGAAAAATGTTGGAAAAGGACTGAGATATTTATTTTTCTGAGATTACACACAATAATTTATTATGTAATCCAGCTTCAATCACATCAAAACTTTATTCATATTATAAGCGGTACAAATAAGGAACAGGATAATGTGTTGATTAATAACAGTAAAATGGTTCTTAAAAGAGAAATCAGTTATCATATATCTATATACTATATGTTTGTAAGTTTGTATTAAATTACATATAAAGTTGTAACAGAATAAGTACTTTCTTAAATAAATGATAAGATTACACAAACCTATTGACAAAAAAAGAAAGCAAACATGATATTTGAACGAAGACGCTAGAGATATTTGAAATATTTTAATATGGAAATGGTAGATTATGCAAGCAATTGGAATGAATAGAAAGTTATGGGTAGTATATGTGAGGGGTTGGATGTGTTGCTATTTGATTTAAAAGCATAAGTAATTAGGTGAGGTTTTTTATCCGGATGTGTGACAAGATTTCTAACATTTTTCAATTCTAAACTTACTATTATATATTGGCATATATATATAATATGACTATTTTGTTATATTAACTTGTCCCACATCGGAAGATTGAGAAACCCACCTCTATATCCTCACCTATAAATATAGGGTTTTTTCTATTGAATTGTGTACACAGAAATAGAGAGAGAGTTAGGAATAATATACGTTTATATTATTCCGGTGATACAGGCGTGAGTATACACAGTGTGTGTGCGTGTGTGATCTGCGAATCACCCCCTTGTAATCCTCTCAGTGATTTTTAGTGAAACGGTGCTCTCCGTAGACGTAGGCTTATTTGGCCGAACCACGTATATATTCTTGTGTCGATTGTTTTGTGTGTTTGTGTGCGTTTTCTGATTTGTAGATGTGCACGGCTTCGTACATAGGGTATGCGAACCCTAACAAGTGGTATCAGAGCCCCAGGTTGGAGCAAATCACGAAGCCCGACGATCTGGTCCAGATTTGATTTTTTTTGAGTGCCCTAAATCAAAAACCGACCACACCAGAAGCTTTGGCTCGACGAGACGAAGCCAACAGTGTCAAGCACGTCGCCGGAAAGTTCCTCACGCGCCCCCACGCGCCGCCTGAAGTTCCGGCCAGTTTTTTGGCTCCGTCGAGCAGCAGTTTCGGTTCGGTGTGATTTTCCGGAGCATCGTTTATCGGAATGAGGCTTATAATATATCTACGGAAAGAGAATTCGATGTCCGACGTTTTAGCGTAAGAATCAGCCTAATCAGAGCAGGGACGCGCCCGCACGCACCCCGAGAAGGCTCAGTGGGAGCTATGGGAGAAGAAAAGACAGTAATGATCGACAAGTTTGATGGTACAAACTTTACCTATTGGAATATGCAAATTGAGGATGTGTTTTCCAGAAAAATTTGTATCAACCGCTAGAAGAGACGAAGCCAGATTCAATGAAAGAAGAGGAGTGGAATATCCTAGATCGAAAGGCTCTTGGCACGATCAGATTGACATTGGCAAAATCTGTTGCCTTTAATATCAGGAAAGAGAAGACTGCAAAGTCTCTCATGGAAGCACTTTCGAAGATGTACGAACAGCCGTCTGGAGCAAATACATTACATCTTATCAGCAGATTGACGAATCTGAAGATGTCCGAGAATGGGAATGTTGGTGAACATCTCAGTAAACTTAATGACATTTATGGGCAGTTGGAATCAATTGAAGTAGTGTTTCAAGACAAGGTGAAATCAGCTTTTCTCCTTAATCAATTGCCAGAGAGTTGGAACGCCACAGTGGCTGCAATCAGTAATTCTTCAGGGATAGACCCGCTGAAGTATGATACCGTTGTGAGTATGGTACTCACAGAAGAGATTAGAAGACAGTCATCAGACTCTTCAAGCAGTGGCACAACATTGAATGTCGACACCAGAGGCAGATGTTCGAACAGACAGAAAGGCGGAAACCAAAGGCGTGGCTGTTCCAAGTCGAGACAGGGAAGATCACAGTCTCGAGGTCCCAAATATTCCAAAGCAATCGAATGTTGGAATTGCGGCAAGACTGGTCATTTAAGGAACCAGTGTAGATCCCCGCAGAAGGTAGCGGATGACATGACAGAGGCAAATATTGTCTTAGAAGAAGCAGATGATGCACTGATATGCTATTTGGAGAGCAAAGCAGAGTCTTGGGTTTTGGACTCTGGAGCATCTTTTCATGCCACCTCAAGTCGAGAGCTCTTTGAGAGCTATGCACCTGGAAACCTCGGCAAGGTTTATCTAGGTGACGATCAACCCTGCAGTGTTGTTGGCAAGGGTGAAGTACATATCAGACTTAACGGATCGATATGGAAGCCGAGGGATGTCAGACACATTCCAGACTTGAGGAAGAACCTGATCTCAATAGGCCAGTTGGCGAGTGAAGGTTATGTGACCACTTTCAGTGAAGATAAGTGGAAAGTTTCCAAGGGAGCTATGACTATAGCACGAGGAAAGAAAACAGGTACGCTGTACACTACCACCAAGGCTAGCACATTTATAGCAATTGCAGAAAGCAAGGAGGATCATAATTTGTGGCACCAGAGGCTAGGTCACATGAGTGAAAAGGGACTCAAGGTTATGCTCGCAAAGGGAAAACTACCAGGTCTAAATTCGATTGATATCGACTTCTATGAGGATTGCGTATTCGGTAAGCAGAAGAGGGTTAGTTTTCAGAAAAGCGGCAGAGAACTCAGAAAGGAGAAGCTTAAGCTAGTTCACACTGATGTCTGGGGGCCAACAAATGTCTCATCAATTGGCGGAAAGTCCTATTTCGTCACCTTCATCGATGACCATTCCAGAAAGGTATGGGTTTATTTCTTGAAACATAAATCTGAAGTGTACGGTGTGTTCAAGAGTTGGAAGGCTATGATAGAGAATGAGACGGGTTTGAAGATCAAGAGATTACGATCCGATAATGGTGGAGAGTATCAGGACATCGGGTTTAAGATATTTTGCTACGAGAACGGTATCAAATTAGAAAGAACTATTCCACGTACACCACAACAGAATGGCGTAGTAGAACTGATGAACCGGACATTGACTGAGAGAGCCAGAAGCATGCGCATTCAAGCAGGGTTGCCGAAACAGTTCTGGGCAGAAACAGTCAGTACAGCAGCGTACTTAATCAATCGTGGTCCATCAGTACCATTGGAGCACAGAATACCAGAAGAGGTCTGGAGCGGTAGAGAGGTAACACTTTTACATTTAAAAGTTTTTGGTTGTGTTGCATATGTACATGTTAGTGACACTATGAGGGGTAAGCTTGATCCCAAGTCACAAAAGTGTATTTTCATTGGCTATGGCGGTGATGAGTATGGTTATCGCATGTGGGATGATCAGAACCGAAAACTGATCCGAAATAGAGATGTAGTGTTCAATGAAAAGGTTATGTACAAGGACAGACACACAACAACCTCAGAGCCTACAGCATAGAGTGATCATGTGTGTGTTGAGTTAGATGATGTTCAAGACAGTGAGAGTACTTAGTCAGACGAACATATTGCAGATGGAAATACTTAACAGGTTAATACACCACAGTCTCCGACTCCTATTCCTGTACCTAGGAGGTCTTCACGGCAGCATGTGCCGAATCGGAGATACATGAATTATTTGTTGCTCACAGATGGAGATGAACCAGAGTATTTTGATGAAGCATGCAGTGCAGCAGATGCGAGCTAGTGGGAGCTTGCAATAGAAGATGAGATGAAGTCCCTTATTTCCAACAAGACATGGAAGCTAACCGAGCTGCCGGTAGGAAAGAAAGCTCTCCATAATAAATGGGTCTACAGAGTCAAAGAAGAACATGATGGTTCTAAAAGGTACAAGGCGAGACTTGTAGTAAAAGGCTTTCAGCAGAAAGCAGGAATCGACTACACCGGCGTATTTTCTCCGGTTGTGAAACTGACTACCATTCGTTCAGTTCTTAGCATTGTTGCATCAGAGGGTTTGCACCTAGAGCAGTTAGATGTCAAAACTGCTTTCCTCCATGGTGACCTAATGGAGGAGATTTATATGCAGCAACCGGAAGGTTTCTTAGAGAAAGGGAAAAAGAAACTTGTGTGTAAGTTGGAAAAGAGCTTGTATGGTTTGAAACAAGCTCCAAGACAGTGATACAAGAAATTTGATGGATTCATGCAGAGACATGGTTATATCAAGTGCAACGCTGACCATTGTTGCTACTTCAAGAGGTTTTACACGAGTTACATTATCGTCCTATTTTATGTTGATGACATGTTAGTAGCTGGATCTGATTTTGCGGAAATCAGTAAGTTAAAGAAGCAGTTGGCAAAAGAGTTCGAGATGAAGGACTTAGGCACAGCGAAACAGATTCTTGGTATGAGAATCATCAGAGACAAGCAGAAGAGAATTTTGCAGTTGTCTCAGGCTGACTACGTTGAACTGGTTTTGAAGCGGTTCAACATGAGTGATGCTAAGTCAGTTAGCACACCTTTGGCTAGTCATTTTCGATTATCCAAAAAACAGTCTCCCAAGTCAGAAGCAGAGAGGAACAACATGGCCAGTATTCCATACGCTTCAGCTATTGGTAGCTTGATGTATGCAATGGGGAAGCAGTGAAGTGAATATTGCGATATCTACGAGGTACCACAAACAGATGCCTTTATTTTGGAAAGGGTGAAGTGAATTTCATGGCTATGTAGATTCAGATTTTGCTGGTGAGATAGATCACAGAAGAAACACTACTGGTTATGTCTTTACAGTAGGTACTACAGCAGTCAGTTGGATTTCGTAGATACAGAGGATTGTAGCGTTATCTACTACAGAGGCTGAGTATGTAGCCGTGACAGAGGCTAGCAAAAAGATGATTTGGTTACAGGGTTTGTTGGCAGAGTTGGGATTCGAGCAAGGAAAGAGTGTTTTGCATAGTGATAGTCAGAGTGCTATATATCTAGCGAAAAATTCAGCATTTCATTCGAGAACCAAACATATAGATCTTCATTATCACTTTATCAGATCTCTATTAGAGGATAAAGTATTAACACTTAAGAAGATTCAAGGAAGCGAGAATCCGGCCGACATGTTGACCAAAGTGGTGACAACAGAGAAATTGAAGTTGTGCGCAACTTCAGTTGGTCTTCAAGCTTGAAGACAAAAATGAGGGCACCGAGCACTGATCATTGATGGAGTTGATTGATGAAGGCAAAGTCGTCAAGTGGGAGATTGTTATATATTGGCATATATATATAATATGACTACTTTGTTATATTAACTTGTCCCACATCGGAAGATTGCGAAACCCACCTCTATATCCTCACCTATAAATATAGGGTTTTTCCTATTAAATTGTGTACACAGAAATAGAGAGAGAGAGTTAGGAATAATATACGTTTATATTATTCCGGTGATACAGGCGTGAGTGTACACAATGTGTGTGCGTGTGTGATCTGCGAATCACCCCCTTGTAATCCTCTCAGTGATTTTTAGTGAAACGGTGCTCTCCGTGGACGTAGGCTTATTTGGCCGAACCACGTATATATTATTGTGTCGATTGTTTGGTGTATTTGTGTGCATTTTCTTATTTGCAGGTGTGCACGGCTTCGTACATAGGGTGTGCGAACCCTAACACTTACAACGCTCTTGTTGTGATTAAAGCTGTAAATAAACTAAGTTGTTTGTGAGTAAACTCGGATTCGACTAATTAAGAGCCAAGTTCGAGCACATTTTTTAGGTTCGTTTCATAAATAAGTTAAGCATGAACATAACAAAGTTCGGTTTGCTAAGCTTGTGAGTAAAATAATAAGATTACATCATTATTGCTAAGATAAGGTGTCGAAAATAAAAAATTGTGAAAAGAGTTGTTGAGAATTATTGAATTCATATTATCACTTCGTAAGAATCAATTGAGAAAAATCTATATAAGTGAAAAAAGATATATATATATATATATATATATATATATATAATAAAATAAACAACAACCAATGGATCACGGTAGACGAAAAATGGAAACATATGAAAAACAAACCTACAAAACTCAATAAATGTGATTTTTGGTAAAAGTGAAATGCTACTATTAAACCGAATCGTTCTTGAGCAGACTCGAGCTCGAGTTGTCATAATGAGTATTTAAGCTTAGACTCGTTTTTTTAATAAATGAGTCGTTGTAGATACAAAATTTGCACAACACAAAAAAATGCTCTCTCATTACTCTTCATTGAATTATATACATTTTCCCTATGGGCTTTTGGCCCATTAGGGCAACATTTTCTATTTTGGATTTCTTTCACATACTTTACACGTCAGCTACTTTTCCACATTTATAATGCTACCTTGAGCTACAAGTTTATTCTAGAATCTTCGAGTTGCTTCAAGTATGTTCTTCGGGTCGCGTTACAGGATGGAGTCTCGGGATGGACCGCAGGGCTGACGTCTTGGTCGGGTTATAATGAAAGTACAGGATCTGGGCCATATCCATGATAATTATCTCGGGCTATCCGGAATCGGTCTGGTCGGGATCCGCTTTTGTATGGGCCGGGAAAACCATCATGTACAGTCGTGTTTAGGGCTGACAATTTCGGATTACAGGTCGTGTTCGTGTCCAGTCGAGATCATGTCGGGTCGAAATCGTGTCGTGTCAAAAAGACCTGGTTAATATACGTGTCAAATATCCTCAACCTTAACCCAACCTATGTCGTGTCCGTGTCGACCCACGTGTCGACCCATGTAATCCATTTAGCATATTTATTATAATATTTTAAATTAAATTTGACATAATCCAATACAAAATAAACTATTTAATCTATTATCAACAAAATTAAATTGATTTTGACATGATCCAGTACTATTTTATTGATATATTTCAATCCATGATTAATTAGAGAAGAGAAAAATATAAAAATAAAGATAAATATAAATATAATCGTGTCAAACGTGTCGTGTTTAAGTTATCCGTGTTGTGTTCGGGTTGACCCTTATATTTTCGTGTTGTGTTCGGGTCGATCCTTTTTAGGCTTCAACCTTTTTATGCTCAACCCTAACCCTTTTAAATAGTTTCATGTTCGTGTCGTGTTATCGTGTCGTGTCCAATTTTACCAGCCCTAGTCGTGTTCGAGCACATTTTGTTGACTCATTTAATAAATGATGAATGGTGCTTAAATATTCTAAAATCTCAGTTCATTTGTAGCCTTTGTCGCCATAGAACTACTCTACTTACTCGAATTGGGTTTGTACTCTTTCAAAGTTTGAAGGTGGGAACATCCAAACGGGTGATTGATGTGTTGCCGGATCAAAAACTAATCTGACTCCAATACTAAGTATAGCGGGTCGGATCCTTCACAATTGGATCTCAAAATTACCCATTAACTTGAATTTTTAGATCAACCTATATCTAAATATCTAATACAAAAAACGAGTAATGAATACAAATTACAAACAAACAAACCCAGTGAGGCGAGTGGGCTTCAAACTCCTGAGAAAGCGATTCACACACCTACTTGTTTTATACTTACCTACATTCTCCTATATATATACTAATATACATCACACATCACACATCACACATCACACAGATATACACCTCACTCTCTCTCTAGAAAGGCTCTCATTCTCAGAATCTCCATTCTGGTGTTAGTGTTTGGCTCTTGACACGCCATTTCTTCTTCTAGGGTGGGTTTTTCTCTTCACCACTCTGTGTTTTTTCGTTTGAGGTATCACTCTGTATGAATATACTCTGTATCTGTTTCCAAAACCCAGTTTCATTTGGGTTTTTTGAAATTTTTGTATGAATGATCTCTGCATTTTTAGTTTCATTTCTGGGTTTTCCTTTTTATTGTTTCATAATGTCTTCTTGTTGTTGTATAAATCATATGTGGGTTTCTTATTTTGGGTTTTTGAGTTTGATATTTGGCTTTGATTATTGCAATATATGCGTTAGTGTAGGTGTGTTTTCTAACCGAGTGTGTCCTGTTTTTGGAAAACGTTTTTGTTTTTGATGTATATATTCTGTATATTCACTCTCTGTTGTATTGCTTTTTCCCTTTTATAAAGGGGTTTTGACGTTGAAGGTTTTGTAGACATCATTGCTTACTGTTTTTATCTCTTTTGATTTTTTGTTTTTCTTAGCATCATTCACTGGAATATGCTTATTCTGTGGTGTTTTGGGTCTATGATGTATGGATTTTCAGTCCATGAGGCCTTGTCATTTGTTTATTTTTATTTTTTTCGTATTTTTGTTTATTATATATATATATATATATATATATATATATACACATATTGTTTCGTTTTGGACTATTCCACTATGGATTAAGCTTATTCTGTTGGGGATCTATGATTGTTGTCAACATCCTCTGTTTCCTATTTTTGTTTTCGAAAATATGGATTGGATTTTTTAGCATCATTATATATGTGTCTATATATATATATAGTTTTTTAGCATCATTATTTTTGTTTTCGAAAATATGGTTTGGATTTTTTAGCATCATTATATATGCGTGTATATATATATGGTTGTTTACCATGATTATTTTTGTTTTCGAAAATATGGTTTGGATTTTTAGTATCATTATGTGTGTGTGTGTATATATATATATTTGGTTTTTTAGCATCATTATTTTTGTTTTCGAAAATATGGTTTGCATTTTCTTTTTATGTTAAATGTGTTTTGTGTATAATTTTGTAAATGTATATATATAATATATGTATATAGATTGGCATCATTAAACTGTGGATAATATTATTCTGTGTTTTAGATTTTTCAGCCTGTAAGGCTTTGTCAACATCCTGTGGTCTGGATATTTGTTATTTTGCCGGAAAATATATTTTGTAATTCTTATTTTATAAATGCATTTTTGGCTTTTCTTCTTGTTATATATCATTATCCTATGGAATAGTGCCTATTTTGCTGTGGTTCTAAGATTTATGAGTTTACATCATACAAAACATCCTGTGTTGTGTTTTGGAGGGGTTTTTTTTTTTTTTTTTCTTTCTAATTTTTTGTTATGAAAAATGTGTTTTGTAGTTATTAGCATCATGGTATTTATTAGCATCACACATGTAGACAAATCTGCAAATAATACCTTTATATGTTGAGTTTACTTTTCAAGTACAAATCCTAAAAGTAAAATATCATCCAGAGTAAGGGTGTTTCAATCTTGCAGCTCGATGTAATATGTTGAATAGGTGTTGTATCGTTATGTAAATTAGTTGCATTAACCCATACATCAGTGTTCCATGGATGTTACATTCTCGAGTTAAAGTGCACTGGACCATTCTAAAGGGTCAGGTGCATCGAGTTACAAGTTCTCGCGAAGAATTTACAGTGTCTTGTTTATACATCAGTGTTCAAGTGTAGATGGTCACATGTATTGTAAGCTTACCAATCTTATAAGTCGTATTTATTTGCAGCAACTTTGACATTTTCCTAACAAGAGATTGCTTAGCATATTCGAAGGAAGTCTTTGTTGATTTGTTTCTTGAACTTTTAATTTCTCAACCTCTTTCAGTAGTTCTACATTCAGTGTCTGAGACTTAAATTTTGTTAGCCATATAAGCAACTACTATATCTTTACTGAGTTGTTGTAATGGTTATGAGATCAATTACACTTTGTCACAGTTTTAGTGGTTTTTGACACCCATTCATTTCAGGGTTTGAACACCTCTTGGGGAGAGAATTTGTGGTTCTTGTTATTTAGTGTTCTGAAGTTTTCTACAGCTCTTTCCTGATGTTGCTTCTTATCACAACGATTCTTTTACGAATTTCATTCCTTCTTGTAATTATTTTGAACTGCTGTTGCATTATGGTGTCAGAGAGTATAACTTCTCTGATAGGTCATTAATCTTGTATAGTTTATGGCTACTCGGTTAGTGTTTATCAGCTATAATTTCCTCGGGCACTTGATGATGTCTCTTTCCGTATATATGATTTTCCTTTGGGTAGGATTGGTAATGGATCAAGAAGATGGAAATGGGGCACTGGAATCTTTGCCACCTCCCCCACCTATTCCACCAGATGTTGTTCCAGTACGAGCCGAACCAGAGCATGCTTCTGAACCGGTTAAGAAGAAGGTTCTGCGTGTTCCGATAGCTAGACGTGGCTTGGGGTCCAAGGGCCAAAAGACCACACTTCTTACCAATCACTTTAAAGTGAATGTAACTAATGTGGATGGATTCTTCTTCCACTACAGTGTATGTTTTTGAGTTCTCCAGCTATACTAATGCAGACACTTATTTGATTTTCTCAAAGATGAACTTGTATTCTTTTTATGTACTCATTTCTCCTTTTCTAAGTACAATTTTTATTCAGGTTTCTCTTTCTTACGAAGATGGCCGCCCGGTTGATGGCAAGGGTGTAGGAAGAAAAGTCATCGATAGGGTCCAGGAGACGTATGATACAGAGTTAGCTGGGAAAGACTTCGCTTATGATGGAGAGAAGAGTTTGTTTACAGTTGGTCCCCTGCCTCGCAACAAACTCGAGTTCACTGTTGTGCTCGAGGATGTTACATCAAACAGGTACGCTCCACATGGTTCTTGATCTGGATAGTGGAGTAGGTGTCATGTTGTTATCGTCTTCGTGAATCTTAACTAGTTCTTCTATTTTGCAGAAATACAAGAAATGGTAGCCCCGAAGCTCATGAAAGTCCAAATGAGACTGACAGAAAGAGATTAAGACGCCCTTATCAATCAAAAACTTTTAAAGTGGAGATAAGCTTTGCGGCCAAGATTCCAATGCAAGCCATTGCAAATGCATTACGTGGTCAGGAGTCGGAGAACTCTCAGGAAGCTTTAAGAGTCTTAGATATCATTTTGAGACAGCATGCAGCAAAACAGTAATTTTTCATATTCAAAGGCTTTTATGGTTATGATTCTATTTCCCTATCATTGTCTTACTAAATTTTGGTCAAATGCAGGGGATGCCTCCTTGTTCGCCAGTCGTTCTTCCATAATGATCCAAAGAATTTCACAGATGTTGGTGGCGGTGTTCTTGGTTGCAGAGGATTTCACTCGAGTTTTCGAACTACTCAGAGTGGCCTATCTCTGAATATAGGTCTGCTTTTTTTGTTTTTTTGTTTTTGTTATGTGTGTGTAAAAGAACAGCTTTTGGTGATATTGTGTTATTGGGTGGATGGACTGAATGAATCCGCTATCTTGTCTCAGATGTATCTACCACGATGATAATCCAGCCTGGGCCAGTGGTTGATTTCCTGATTGGCAACCAGAATGTAAAGGATCCCTTTTCAATTGACTGGGTGAAGGTAAGTCTCAAATTTTTGGTGCTGTACTAGTATATACTTTCATTTAAATTAAATCCTTTGTCACTTGTTGACCAGGCGAAACGAATGCTTAAGAATTTGAGGGTGAAGACGAGCCCCTCCAATACTGAGTACAAAATTACAGGACTAAGTGAGCTGCCATGCAGGGAGCAGATGTAAGCCTTTTTCTGCTATTGTTATTATCCTTTTTACTTTGGTACTACAGAAATTCTGATTTCATGACTACACCACAATTACATAGCTTTTTCTCCTAGCCCCCAATTTAGAAATTATGCGATCGTTGAATTTCAAATACTGAATACTAAGTTGTATGTTTGCATGCTGCAGGTTTTCATTGAAGCAGAAAAGTGGGAATGATGAGGGTGGCGAAGTCCAAACAATTGAAGTGACCGTGTATGATTATTTTGTTAATAATCGCCAGATAAATTTGCGATATTCTGCTGATTTGCCCTGCATTAATGTTGGGAAGCCCAAGCGCCCAACTTACTTCCCTCTTGAGGTGAAGCAATGTATTACAGTTTTGTTCAGTTAATAAACTGCGTGTGGTTACCTACGTATTGCGTGGTCTTTAAATGTGTCTTTGCTACTTTTTCTTTTTTTAGCTGTGTAATTTGGTTTCATTGCAACGATATACAAAATCACTTTCGACTCTTCAAAGAGCTTCTTTAGTGGAAAAATCAAGACAAAAGCCTCAAGAAAGGATGCGAGTGTTGGGTGACGTAAGTGTCTTCCTTATACCTTCTTCCTAACATGCTTTTCTGGTACACTACAGTGAATTATGGGTTTTTTGGCAGGCTCTAAAAACTAGCAATTATGCTGCTGAGCCAATGCTTCGTTCCTGCGGCATTTCAATCAGTACTAACTTCACCCAGGTTGAAGGACGTATTCTCTCTGCACCGAGGGTATATTTGCCTCACCCTGTTTTGGAAAATTGTCCTTTTCCATTCTTGAATATTCCATTTATTTCGATGGCTTTTCCTTAGTATCATGAAGTGGTAAGATCTGGTTCGGACTAATTTTATTTTTGTCTATTACAGTTAAAAGTGGGAAATGGAGAAGATTTCTTTCCTCGAAATGGACGTTGGAACTTTAACAATAAGGTCTCTCTCTCTCTCTCTCTCCCTACCATGATTTTCATCCTGCTGCCTCTCACCTGATTATTTTGAATTCTTGGATAGAAACTTGTGGATCCAACTAAGATAGAACGCTGGGCTGTTGTTAATTTCTCTGCTCGTTGTGATATTCGTGGCCTTGTCAGCAATTTAATCAAATGCGGAAACCTGAAAGGAATAGTACGTGTACTTATTATACGTTTAAGTTCGTATTGACTGCAACAGAGATTAAGTGACTGACAAGTTTTTTTCTTACTTTTTAGCTCATAGATCCGCCATTTGATGTTTTCGAGGAGAATCCACAGTCTAGAAGGTCCCCTCCTCTTGTTAGGGTGGAAAAGATGTTCAACGAGATACAATCTAGACTTCCCGGGGCCCCTCAGTTCCTTCTTTGCCTGCTTCCTGAGAGGAAAAACTCTGATCTCTATGGTGTGTGTTTTATTTCATTTACTGGTTTATCAATAATGTTTGTTTGGTTGCTGGGTTTCATAAATGATTCCATTTGAATCTCTTAAGGACCGTGGAAAAGAAAGAATCTTGCTGAACTCGGCATTGTTACTCAATGCATCGCTCCTACAAGAGTCAATGATCAATATCTTACCAATGTACTCCTTAAGATCAATGCAAAGGTACGGATCTCTTTCCGATGTTTTTTAAAGTGATTCTTAGTGTTTTCATCAGTGGGGCTCAAGACTCTGGTCTTGTGAATTCTCCTTCAATAGTTCTATGTCCTTTTGTTTCACTTCCTTGCAGCTTGGTGGGTTGAATTCTATGCTATCAGTTGAACATTCTCCTTCGATACCTATGATCTCAAAGGTTCCAACCATAATTCTTGGTATGGATGTTTCACATGGCTCTCCTGGCCAGTTTGATGTACCTTCAATTGCTGCGGTAACACGATGCCTTTTTTACTTCTTTCATGGCATTTATATGGCTTGCTTTCTCTTCACCCTTTTCAAGATACTGTTTGATACTATTAGTACCTTAAAAGAACTACCCAAATAGAAGGATGGGGGTGTTGTTGTATGAAAAAATATGAGTTTGTTTAACTGTGTGTTTCCATAGGTGGTAAGCTCCAGGCAGTGGCCACTGATTTCCCGTTATAGGGCCTCAGTGCGTACACAGTCGCCAAAGGTTGAAATGATTGATTCTCTGTTTAAGCTAGATCCTGACACTCAGGCAGATGATGGTATTATGAGGTAAGATCTTTCATGTAGATTTCTTTGAACCATTGTGCTACCGTTTTATTTACTTGCAAATTCCGTTGATTGTTTAAATTAGAAATGCAGATGGTTTCTGAAATAAGATTTAGTTTTGAATATGGAAGTCATTTGTTTTCTGTTTCTACGCCTTTTAATATAGACAAGTTTCAGATTCCTAAAGCCAGATTTTTTCCCCTTCATTTCAGGGAGCTTTTGCTGGATTTTTATACGACTTCAGGGAAGCGGAAACCTGATCAAATTATTATATTCAGGTAGTTGTTTATTCTTCACTTGGCAGCAGTAATTTATATATATTTATTTCGTTTGGGGGTAGGATAGGTTAGACACGGGAATCTCAAACATGCGTAATTTGTTTTTTTAAATCTGTGTCTACATGTAGACACGCACATGTAGTTCAGCTCAAAAAATTGTATAAAAGACGATTACAAATTATACTTCAGCCCATTATCTCTTCTCTTTTCTCTTCATAAATGAGAGAATTTCTAAGTAGTTCATTATTGGTTTTTTGGTTCTTAATTTTATATAGAGGGTATAATATATTATCACGTCTTAGTTTTCGCCACGTCTATGTGGTATTATATTCATCTTCCTATGTGGGCATGGTAGATACCACCAGAGAAATGTTTGATGGTGCTACAGTAAGTAATTTTACTGGGACAAACTTTATTTATGATAGACATTCTTGATATATATATATTTTTAATTTGTTGTACTTCATTGATCTAGAATAATTTGTTTTGGAGGCGAGAATCGGAAAAATACAGTAGACCTCTATTTATAATGACAGCACCCAGGCAATCAAGATCTTAGCTCAATCAGAGAAAACAAGAAATGTAGAGGATCAGGAACAACTGATAAATATGACATGTACTGAAAAATCACGACGTAGATGTGAAATAACCCCTCATTTAGCTTGAATATTTGTTTTTTTGGCCAGCTTTGGAAAAGACATTCAACATTGAAGAGTAAATTGCTATCTAAACAATATTTTTCTTCTTTCCAGTCACCCTTGATATCCCCAGATATATGTCAAATTGTGTTGGTGAATGAAAGTTATTTAGGACTGGATAACAAACCCGCTCTACGAACCTGTCGTAATGGTAAGAGGTTTGGCTCGCTGTGACCTCTTGAATTCTAAAACTTCACAACTGAATTCTAAAAATATTGCTATCCAAGCAATATTTTTCTTCTTTCCAGATTGATTATTGTCTCGTCTACACAACTTTGCCACATGTGATGCTTCGGATTTATCACCTGAAGTACATGATGTACTTCTCATGTAAAATAGTTTGCACTGCTTCTTATGTTAAATAGTTTGCACGTCCCATTGGTTATGTTTTAATAAGTATGTGTTATATGACATTTGTCGTACATGATATTAGATTTCTCATTGTATGGTGTTAAGTTGATAGGATTTTCATTGCTAAATCCTTGTATGCTTCTCATATCATCCATCCTTTTTATACCCTCACAGTCGCTATGTTTTATTATCTGCTTGTTAGTAACAATTCCCTGGTTTTTTCAAAAGGGATGGAGTCAGCGAGTCACAGTTCAACCAAGTTTTGAACATCGAACTGGATCAAATTATTGAGGTTTCCGTGCTAAAATCAATTCCTTTCAATAATTTTCTTGGGATGTATGTTCAGTCTTTGTTCTATACTTTGGATGTAAATTGCATTTCCAATTTTTGTAGGCCTGCAAGTTTCTTGACGAGAATTGGTCTCCGAAATTTGTGGTGATTGTTGCACAGAAAAACCATCATACCAAATTTTTCCAGCAGGGATCTCCTGATAATGTTCTACCAGGTTAGCCCTTCCAACTATATAACACAGTTAAAAACCAATTATTGAATTTAATGAACACCTTCAATTTGTTGTTTATGTAGGCACTGTGATTGACAACAGAATTTGTCACCCTCGAAGCAACGACTTTTATATGTGTGCCCATGCTGGAATGATTGTGAGTATTATTTTTATCTGCTGTATTTTTGTCAAACATTTACGAATCTTGTCATCTTCTGTTCATAGACAGATTTGGGCCGAGCTGGTCCTTCCTTTTGAAAATATATTAACCTTTTTTATTTTATTATACTTCAATTTTATCTGAAATATCTAATTTCCAATTTTACTTGATTTTATTTATTATGGTTACTTTTTTTATCTAATATTTCTAATGTCCAATTTTCATTTTTCAACTAAATTGGATTTTGAGTTTTGACTACTCACTGATTTCCGGAGCCATGTCATTCTTTAAGTATTGTCACTGGTCACTTGCTAAGGTTCGAGCCATTTCCATGTTTTAGATCACCATATCTTTGTTAGTCTTCAGTATTTATTTGTAAAAAGCGTTTACTTTATTTTATTGCATTCTGCCTTAGAAGTTAGATCCTTCTTCTTTTGATTATTATGGTTGGAGCGCTAGATGATCTGGAAAAAGTATGACAATTTTATTAAAACATGAAAGTTATTTTTACTATATTTGCAGCTTTTTCTTGTTTGTTGGTCGAAGATTAATGATGCCAGACTTGCCAGTTATCTTGCTTAGTTATTTCTCAATTGAAAATGAGAACATAATAAAAGATGTCGACTCCTATAATAGTTGTTTTTGTTGTATAATTTTCTTTTCTCACTGGTCTGACTGGCAGTGGCAGGTTTTGTTCCTCCCCTCACCTTATCATCCCCCTCTTTCTAATAATTACATAGTGTCCGTTCTTTCGCTCCCACCAGTACACACTTGTGCTCTCCCTCACCTTATCATCCCCCTCTTTCTTTCTTTCACAGCTTTGTGTCACTTTCTTTGAACTACTAATGAAGTCGGATATTAAAATTTAATTTGTTAAAGAAAAGTGAATCTATTATGCCTTCAAAGCAAGATTATGACTGTCTACAGACAAGGCAAGATTAAGGCAATATTTGCAGAAAATGCAAGATTCTGACAATGTCTACAGAGAAAGCAAGATTATAAGAATGTCCAATTGTAAAAAAATTACATTGTATGAAAATGACTTTTTAGAAAATAGGGGGAGGGAATTGCAAACCTCTCACTGACACTAACAATAATTTTACATGTTTTTTATTTTTTATTTTATATATATACCAAAATCAATGCAATCATGTAGTTTTATATTTGTCACATGGGAATGTAGTGAATTTGGATTTATTTTGTATCTGCTTTTCCCTGTTTGTGTGCTTGGTGTGATTGAAAGATATCAATGAGGCTACTTTTAACCATTTTTACTTGTCAGGGGACCACAAGACCTACACATTACCATGTTCTGTTGGATGATGTTGGTTTTTCTGCTGATGATCTCCAGGAACTTGTGCATTCTCTATCCTATGTGTAAGTAGATCTGACCGAGCATAATTAGTTCAATCGGAACTTTATTATGACTCTTCTTTTCTAAATTTTTCATGGTTATTGCAGATACCAGAGAAGCACTACTGCCATTTCTGTTGGTAAGTTTAGCCTCTTCATTATTTAACATATTATTCGTAGCCGGTAGAGTGGTAGTGCTCTGGCCTTATGTGGATGGGCTTTAAGGTCCTGGTATAATTTGGTATCTTTTTCATTTTTTATCCAGAAGGTCTGAATATCTATGTAGATAAATAAATGGATAGAGATATCCTCGTGCTACCTTGCATTAGTTGTAGGCAAAAGCTAAAATAGGATATGGATACAACAAGAACAGCCAAATTGTGTACACGTGTGTTGTATAATCTGTACAAGTTTTAAGAGTCTCTTTTGGCTTCTAATTTGTTACTGCTATAATTTTTATTTATTTATTAAAAATACAATGAATTTGATGTTACAGGAATATGGGTTAGTTTAGTCATCATATATTCTCATTATACTGTAGAGATTCTAACGTTTTTATATTTATCATAGTTTAACATTGTACTTGAAAGATTACAAACTAATGTTCAGACATCCAAATATATGCTACAAAGTATTTGATAAGTATTGCATATATATGATAGAAATATCTGTGAGTAGTATCAAGAATATGTCCTGCTAGTGCTTTCATTGTAGTTATATATAACTCTCTATGTCCTACTTTGGGAAGCATTGGTGCTTTGGTTACGGTGGTCCTAGTTTATATATATTCCACAGTTTAGAGTTGACTGTAATAAATGTGAGCTTCTTGTCCATGAAATATGTCTAGAGAGACCTTCTTCTATTACCGCAACAACCACATGCAGAAGTAAATAGTTCCCCTCCTAAAATTACCAACTTACCGAAACCAGCAACCCCTCTCTCTTTCTTATCCTTTTTTGCTTTGTTTTCCGTTTTTGCTCCTTTTCTCTAACATATATGTATGTATACGTACACGCAGTTGCTCCGATATGCTATGCTCATTTGGCAGCCACTCAGATGGGGCAGTTCATGAAGTTTGAAGAGACGTCGGACACTTCATCAAGCCATGGGGGTGTGACATCTGCTGGGGCTGTTCCTGTCCCTCAGTTGCCAAGGCTGCAGCAGAATGTCTGCAATTCAATGTTCTTTTGCTGAGGCATGTATGTATGTTGTATGCACATACACACATACACACATACATACATACATGACCCTTTTATCTGCTTTTCTAGGTTAACTTGTAGATAGAGCATCTGGTTCTTTTAGACATGAAGGTTATCAAACCATGCAAGGCAAGCAAATATGAATCATCTTGTTAGTGTTTCAGTTTTAACTGATGTAGCCTGGGGTTAGGCATCTTTTGACTATGTTTTGTTTCTGGCAACTCCCTCTTTTGTAGACCTACTTGCTACTTATAACTATTAATCTTATGCTGGAAATGATGCTATCCTTTTATCAAAATGCGGATGATACATCTATATGTATATATATGTGTGTATGCATATATTTTTGTGTGTAGGTTATTTGGGAACTTTCATCTTGTGTAGTAGGATACACATTGAATGCAGGGTTAATTGCCAGAAATTCCTCTTGAGCTATGTTAGATTAGCAATAACCCCTTAAGTTGATAGTTTGATTTACCATGCTTGGTTTTAGTGATGTTTATTAGTGATTTTCCTCTATCTAATGTAAAGACTTTTTTGGGTCAGCCCATGAGAAATTATAGGTCATGTCTTTCGACAAGTTTGACATATAAGCAATTATATCGGGTTTATTGAGAGATATGTGTTATGTGTCTTGGTCCTATACCCTACAAAAGAAAAAATTAGTCACTCCAGTTGGGTTAATACAAAAAAGTGCGCAATTTTGTTATTTTATTTGCATAGTTTATTTTAGACAAACCTCTCCGTGATATATAATTGTTCGATATCGGTTGTATAATCATTTTATGAGACAATGAGTATACTTCTGATAGTTCTGGAATGTAAATCTTCGAATTCAGAACAAAATTTTCATTCGTTAAAATATGGATTATGGGACAACTATATGTGACATTTTTTGTTTAGTTGGAATATAATGTAAAGCCAGTTAGAAAATAATATAAGCAAATCTCTCTACGGGAGAATAAATATATGAATTTCTTTGGTCACACACGTATATCTATTTTTATGAAACGACAACAATAATTTTTGTTCCACAAACTTCCTATCACATTCACAGACGTGCTCAATCATTTCCTTAAGGGATTCGTGATCATAATCATAGAAGAAAGAGTACAAAAATTCTCAATATCTTATTGACTTTCACAAATCCCAGTTCCAAAATTCAATCTGTTTTTATTTTTATTTTTGGTTTTTTCCTTCCTATATGTACAGAGCTGAAGTAAAGACATGCCTCTCCAAGCTGGCAGAGAACTCCCAGAAAAAGAAGGAAAACCAGAACCCAGACAGTGACTGAGAACTTACCAGCTAGCCACCCTAAGAATAGAGGTATAAACACCCCATAAATATACAACATAGAATACATCAGCGTCCGCATAAAAACAGGCCGCCAACTGCAGCTCCCTCTATAATTTGTCTTTGCTGTTCATCAAAATTGGGACACCAGCTTATCGAAGATAAGGTGGATGGGCATTACTGCTTTATGTAGCCGCCTTCCCTTTGGCGCGGTGGAAGTCATCCAAACTACAAAATTCTTCCCTTAGCAACCTATCCAATTCCGGATGTTTTTTTACTGGTGCTTTCAGGTCGCACGATCCTCGATAATGGTGGAAGGCCCTGTCACACAAATTCATTATCAACAACAATGAAAACTCAAGCCAGCAGAAGACGGAGAAACGAAAGAACTACCATATTAATTTCTGACATTCTCTAGTTTCGTATGATAAATTCTACTAGTAATTATATCTAGTCAAATGTATCAAAATCTAGGCTCCTGATTTGATCAAGTTCAAAATAAACTAAAATCCAGGGCAAGAAGATCAGGATGGAACATAAAAGGTTTCATCTTGTATAATCAAAGGTTGCCATATCAATAAAAAAACATCAAAAGGCATTGTACCCGGGAGATTCATTAGAAAGGAATCATGCTTTTAATTCTTTCAGAGGTATTCAGATACTATTGTTAATACCTGAAACATTTCTATAGTGACACTCCATCTACATGATTTTAGTTTGGCTGTTTCTCAACCCTTTCAGTTCTAAAGTATTTCGCATTTGGTATTAATACTAAGTTCTCCTTGTAGATATCTAGTAGCACATCGCAAACCGCTATTAAGATTATTGAGAATAGATATGGTCTCAACACCGAGCGTTGATGCAATCCTATATTTACGCAGAACTCACTAGTTTCCATACACGGAATATGAACTCCAGTTCGTGCATTCATATACATATCTTGACGCTTCATAGAATTAGTAAGAGAATTTGTGTTCTTTGGAGAGGATTGCTGGCCCTAAAAAAAGAAACAAGAACACCACCTTCAAGTGGCGGAAATGAGAATACTAAGGGGTGATTGGAGTGACTAGAAGAAAGTGTAATACAAAAATTAGAAGTGACACCCATTAGTAAGAATATTAGAAATATCTATCTATATATATATCTATGTAGAGAGAGAGAGACCTAGATTGTTAGGACACATACATTGTAGACTTAAGAGTCAAATAAGGAAGACTCACTTTTTAGATGATTTCTGCCCATCACACACACAGACAGAAAGAGAGAAAGAGTTGCATTGTCAGGACATATACATCACAGACCTAGAGTCAAATAAGGAAGACTCCCAATGATTTCTGCTGTTTAGCGTCATTTACAAATCACTTGTAGGGATGGCAAATTTACCCCTGCCCCAAAGGGTCCATGCCATACCTTGCCCTTGGTGGGACTAGTTTGCAAGCGCAAAACGAAAGAAAAAACATCACCTTGCCCTTTTTGTTCTTTTGTCATAAATTACAGATCAAGAAAGACAGTAACCTTGTAACTTTGGGAGAAGGGATGCCCCCTCATAAATAGGGTTGCAGTGACCAAGCCAGGGTGACTATTTACCACACAGGTTTATGCAAAGTTGCAAGACCATGGACAGAGGTTGACACCCCAGTCTTCGAAATAGGAACTGGTCAGTCCATGGAGTTACCTTAAAATTAGAAATTTGCATCTGTGAACCAGTGATAAAGTGAAAGAAGCACAAGGACAGACTAAATTTGAGAAGGAAACAAAACTACTTGTTCCCTGCCAATTTTCCCAACTAGTTTCGCATATTTGTTATCAACATTTGTTCTATTTTCAGATTTGCTTATTTTCAATATTTCCCATGATCATAAACAATGCCAAGTATAGAGTTAGATATTTAGGCAAACAATAGTTAACACTGTTTATTTTTTAGTAATAGAAAAGGCTTCTCAAGAGAAGTAATAGAACTGTTAATACCGTCTATTGGTGCAGTGGTAAAAATTTAGGCTATCAAATATAAAAAACAAATCATATCCTGAGGCCAGCCACTTTGTGCAAATATTTGGAGAAGTTAGGCATGTATCCAGTCTACCCTCTCAGCACCTGGATTAACGTGGGACCACTACAGATTACTACCCTTTATACACGAGAAATGTAAGTTGGTGAATTTCAGACACACCTCATTTAGTTTTGGTTTATGAGTTCAAAGTTATTTAAGTTGGTAGTTGAGTTAGGGTGCACATGATCCTGTTAAAAGTTGCAACTGTCAATCAGACCCAAAGTAATCTAAAACTACGATTTGAAACTCGCCATATATTTCACCCTACCTGAACTAATCTAAACTACTATTTTAAAACTCACCATATATTTCAGTCTAACTAATCTTCCCCATTATTTATGATTGTTGACGTCTGTTGCTCCTTTAGTTTGGAGTTCGACGGGTCATGCCTACTACGTGACATGCGATGGACGCCGGCAGAGGATGTTATATGGGCTCCCACACCCGTGGTTTTTGGACGGCGGCACTTCTCTGTCTTTGGTGCTGCCTATAGAAGGTTATCATGTAAATGATATCCCAAGGCCTATATAGAGTGTCTAGGACTCCTAATACCAATAAAAAAAATGTATGGTAACATTACAGTCTGATAAGTTATACTTCATTGTAAGCATCCACGTACAGTAGGCCCCTAACCCACAAGGGCCAACCATCCTATATTGAAGCAATACATACTCGTCTCCCGATTGATCAGTAAGTGTTCTTTTTCTTTGAAAATAGTACTTGTTTAACATGAACGACGAAGAAAAGCTCTGAATTCAGTAAATTATTGTTGCATGGTGTCATAGTGTTAGGTATGATCTCTAAAAATTCAAGGCCATAAATCTAAGTCGAAATTTCAAGTGAAACCTGCTTATTTCAGTTCCCAAATTGAACTCAAACTCTTTATATCCCTAATATCCTTAAGCCTCTAAAGGACTATATACAAAAGGACCATATTGTGTAGAAAACGTTAGGCCAAGAGAATACAACATTAAAGGGCATATTAAGTGCATCCTAACCATTATGATTGCTAGTTTTTCATACTTCATCATAGATCAAGAAGGTTGGTGCATATAATTTGTATTGATCACAACCAATGCTAGTGGTACGATGATTATTCAACACCAATAGCATCTAGACATCTACATGAAGAACATTACAACTCTTGGAGATAAAGAAGTATTATCAGAAACAACTTTGAGTCAAAGGTAAGTAGAGAATTATCGAGGTATAGTAGTACTTTCCAAAGCAAATAAAGAAATAGTCTCTATGATTCACCAAATTTGAATCGGCACATTTGAATTAAATTGAGATTCAAAATTATTTACCAATATTTTTCAAGGCCATAAATATTTCCTTTATTGTAGAAGTCCAGGGTCAGCTGTTCAAAGTCCTCATAAAGGTCATCATTGAATTCTTTTTCCAGGCCATAACTGAAATGAGAAAAAAATTCACTAAATACATGTAAATATATGTATACATATATATATTCCATAAATTGATATTAGCAATACAAAAACAACTATGCAAATTTTTTATTTTTGTAGAGAAATGAAATCAATGTAAGGAAAACGATATAGTAGGATGAAGTAAAGACAAAAAAACCTAAAACATGTGAAAAGAGAACAATATCTGAGTGATACCTATAAAACCTGAACAGGCATTCTACTCCATAATTATAACTAGCAGCAGCATCTTCCAGCGCACACTTCCGGAATTCATTATACATTGAAGAGACAAAATTCTGTCTAAGGAAATATGACCAAAACCTATAAAGTGTATTCATTTCCTGCATGTAAAGAGACACGGACACCTATTTAGAATAAAGTAACACTTGTTATGAATATAGAGAACAAATAAAGTTCTTACAAGTTTTTGCATTTCATGTGATGTAATTTGAAGTGATGCATGAATGCATGCATCCAAGCTTGTGCACGCGCATGTGAGAGAGAGAGAAGGGAGAGGGGGGAGTACATGAATGAAGACAAACGAGCCTTTCATAAATTCTAATTACATCATAAACACAATTTAAGTGTTAGAAAATTGAATAGCAGTCGGACTTTTTACTTCAGATGTGTCACAACAATCCCTCATTATACATAATTTCATTACTACGACGTGTTAGTAGAGGTGTGTGGCTTCTTGGGCCACATGTGTGTAGTAAGCCCAATAGGGCATCTTCTCTTGTGTAACCCATTTATGATCATAAATTAAGAGTCTCTCTACCTTGAGAGACTACGGTTTATTCTAAACAACATGGTATCAAAGCTGGATACCGAAGTTTGAGAGACTCTCCTCCGCCCATCTCTCTCTTTTTCCACCTCTCTCTCTCTCTTTTCCCTTCTTTTCTCCCTCCCTCTTCCACTAAGGGTTTTGATTCTGTCCAGAGGAGAGAGCTTGGCTGAACCTGTCCAGGGGGTGTTGGGCAACCTGATCAGGTCCATGTGAGCTCCGTTTTCGAGGATTCTGATGGATTATTAATAAATAAATAAATAACACTATTTTGATTAATAGGACCTTTATCTCTTGTTTCTTATGCCGTTTGGGTGAAGAAGGAAGCTCCCCAATCTGATTTTCTAGATAAAGGCAACGCTTTTGAGCTCGTATTGGTGTGTTCGGCCCATGTCTTGTCTTGATATATTTAGGGTGTGTATACCCCTATTTGTTGTGATTCTTGGGGTAGAGTTGCGTTGTCCTCTTTTTGAATGTTTTGTGGGGTTCTTTCTTATATACTTGATTGTGAATATGGTTGAATCTTCGAGTCATGTGGGTTTTTTAAGCCTAAACCAACGGTCTCGGAGATTATTTCATCTAATTCCAAGCTTACTCAGCCTCGTTTGGATGGTACAAATTATCAAGATTGGCGTAAACTGATTCTCTTTAGCTATTCTCGGTATAGATAACGAGGAACATCTTATTCATGATTCCCCTGATTCTCAAAATGATCCTGCAGGTACCAAATTTTGGTTACATGATGATGACTGTCTATTTAATCAATTGATAGAACTCTATGGAGTCCCGGGTGGCTGACTTGGTGAGCCATTATGATACGGTAAAGGAGCTTTGGACGTATCTCCATGTCTTATAGTTGGGCAAGGATAATATGAATCGTCTTTATGAGATCTCTCAGCCATTCTTTCATCTCATATCAGTGACTATTTCACCTCCTTCAAGAAGGTTTATGAAGAATTCAATGTCTTGATACCCCTTACTACAAGTATTCCTGAATCAAGGAGGTTTATGAAGAATTTAATGTCTTGATGCCCCTTACTACAAGTATTCAAGAATCATGTATCTACTCCAGCAGATGATACAAGTGTTCCCCTTTCCGCTGCAGAATATTTTCGCCTGCATCCACATCTCTAGTTCAGTCAGACCCTTATAAAGCTTATCTCTCAGCCTCGTCTCAAACATGGATTGTGATTCTGGTGCTACTGACCATATGACTAGAAGAACAAATATTCTGCGAGATTATTCTCCCACATCGTCTCGCCCAAATGTGTGTGTCGTTGATGGCCCTTATATACTAGCTCAAGGATTAGGAAGGCATCTTCCACCTCCAATATCACTTTATCATGTGTTACATATACTTGCACTTCCTGATTAGTGCCCTTACTATGCAACTGAATTGTCGTGTTGTTTTCTCTGGTGCTTCTTGTGAATTTCAGGATTTATTAACAAACAAGACTATTAGTAGGGGTCGTTGCACTTCAGGGGTACTTTACGAGTTGGATGAAAAACCCACTTTTATGGTCTGTTCCAATCTCTCCTCTACACCTCTTGATCTTCATTGTCGACTAAGTCATCCCTGAAGTATTTGTGTCCTGCGGTTCAGTCTTTGTCTGAATTATTTTGAGAGTCTTCTTAGTTTGCTAAACATCGTAGTATGCCATATGTGTCCAGAGTCAAAAAACAAGCGGGTGCTCCTTTCGAGTTAGTTCATGATGATGCCTGGGGACCTTGTCCTGTCTAGTCCAAGTCTGATTTTCGGTATTTTGTCAACTTTGTGGATGATTTTTCATACATAAGATGGTTATATTAATAAAATCGTGTTCAGAGTTACTTTCTATCTACCATGCCTTTTATGCTAAAATCAAGTCTCCACCCTCTCCCTTTGACTATATTTAGTTACACCTGTTATGTTATGGTCGTGTTTATCAGGCCTCATGTTACCACACTGGTCCCCAAATTTTTGTGGTGCATCTTCCTTGGTTACACCCGTACGCAGAAAGGGTATCGGTGTGTCTCACCTGAGTTGGGGCGGTTTCTTGTGCCTGCTAATGTAGTTTTCCATGAACCTCTCCATTCTCATCTTTTGTGTCGTCTGTCGACTCAACTTTGTCCCCATCTCTCGATCACTTTATCGTGTATGACCTGATTCGGGTCGCTTCTAGACATATATTCGTGGACCACGCCGAGTGTTTGGTTCTTCCCCCGTAGATGTTCATGACCCAGCTTCTGCTATATACAGTCTCCTGACTTCAGATCCTCCTAAACCTGCTTCAAATTCATACTTGGATATTCCTATTGCTCTTCAAAAAGGTAAATGTCATTGTGTCAGTTATCTTGTTTCTGTTAATGTCACTTATGCAGGTGTCTCTCAGTCATTGCAGGCATTTATCTCTACCCTGGATTATGTCTTTGTTCCTCAAAATCTCTTTGAGGCTATTTCTTCTATGTTTGGTTGACTGCTATGAAAGAGAAAATGTTTGCTTTAAAGTCTAATCGGACTTGGGATTTGGTTCCCTTACCATGTGGCAAGAAACCTATTGGGTGCAAATGGGTCTATGCCATTAAGATGAATCCGGATGGGTCTGTTGCTCGTCTCAAGGCTCGTTTGGTAGCCAAGTTATGCTCAGACTTATGGTTGATTACACCGACACGTTCCAGCCTGTTGCAAAATTGGCTTCTATTCGTTTTATTTATTTCTCATGCTGCTACCTCCGGTTGCCCATTACATTAGCAGGATGTCAAGAATGTTAAGGTGATATTCAAGAAAAAGTCTATTTGCAGCAACCTCCCGGGTTTGTTACTCAGGGGGAGTCTAGGCCTGTTTGTCGTCTGAAAATGTCCCTTTTATGGCCTGAAGCAATTTTCATGGGATTGGTTTGGGCGCTTTAGCGAAGTTGTATTTTAATTTGGCCTTAAGAGAGAGGCCAAAGATCATTGTGTTTTATTCATTCTGCTGCAGGTAGCATTTATGGTTGTCTATATTGATGATATTGTGATCAAAGGGAGCTAGTGATCAAAGGGAGCGATAATACAAGTATTTCCTCGGTAAAATATTCTCCAAAGTCGGGTTCAAACTAAAGATCTAGGCAAACGTAGAATATATCTTTTCCAGCGAAAATATGCTCTGAATATTCTACGGGACATAGGAATGATGAATGCTAAACCAGACGATACTCCTATGACTGCAGAGGTCAAGTTATCCGTGTAGGATGATAATGAGTTTCCTGAACCAGATTGGTATTGACATTCGGTAAAAACACTCAATTATCTTACAGTGACTCGTCCAGATATTGTTCCCTCTAAGCGTGGTGAGTCAATTCATATCTAGTCCTCAGACTCCACATTGGGATGTTGTGACACATATTTTGAGAAATATTAAAGGAACCCCAAGTCATGGATTACTCTACAATTAGTCACGGTCATATGCAGGTTGAGGGATTCTCCAATGCTGATTGGGCAAGATCTCCCTATGATAGAAAATCCACCACTGGTTACTGTGTATTTGTAGTTGGTCGTATGATGGCATAGGAAAGTAAGAAGTAGAATGTAGTGGCCCGTTGAATCAAAGTATCGAGCATTGGCGCATGTGACCTGTGATGGAACTCATATTGCGACAAAGCCGTATTTCATGAGCGCACTAAACATATTGAGGTTGACTGTCACTTTATCGGAGAAAAGCTACAGCGTGAATATATCTTATTGAAGCGTGTGAAAACTGGGAGAGCTAATGTATTCGCTAATCTCTTTAGGAACCAGAGTTGGAAATTTCTGTAACAAATTGGACATGATTAATATTTATGCTCTAACTTGAGGGGGAGTGTTAGTAAAGGCCATGGCCTCTTGAGGCACGTGTGTTGTAAGCCCAATGTGACCTCTTTTATTGTATAACATAATCTATGGTTATAAAATTAAGAGTCTCTCTACCGTGGGAGACTACGGCTGATTCTAAACAACATGATGAATAAACAATTTTACAAAAGTGAGGGAGAAGCTGGGATACACTATTGAATCCAAAATGCAATTACACACCCTTCCCAACTTCTTTAACTGGAAATGCATTTGGATGTGCCCTTGAGTTTGAATGGCTCTATGGCACCTCCCAATTTATGTAAAGTAAATATCCACCAACTAATATGCCCATCCATGAATATACAATATTCCACCATACTACATGCTACGGCACGGGATGTTGCAATTTAATCTCTTCTTGATACGATAAAATTCAAAACATAATTAACATCATTTGTGACCTGGCTTCCAATTTTAGAAGTGTTTTGAATCATCGATTGACACCTCAATATTATTTTCTAGACAATGATAGAGACATTCAAAATGCACTAAGCGTACACTATCATATACATTGAAACTAAAATAAGTAGTAGAACACAATCCTCAAAACCTTGAAAAACACAGACCTACATATCAGAAAACCATTCAATCTCTGGAGGTTGGACATTAAAAGCGACTATCATTGAATGTACTGTAAGATCTATAAATTCATACATTTTATATTTTGGCTGAATTATATTCAAAAAGGAAATTAACTGGTTCAAAACGGCAGATGGGAATACAACACACAATTAGTTTTTTATATTAAAAACATTTGAGCTCATTTTGAACGTACAAACAAGCTTCGATATGTGTGCAGAAAGATGCTGATTAGAAAAAATAATAATATGATTTAAATTAAACTGTTTCAAAACAAAGGAGAACATAAGCGAACTTGTTGCTCAGATATTCTTATCCATCTAAAAGAGAAAAACAAAAAGATCCAACGGACAAAAATATCTGGAAAGCAACCCTTTAAAAAACGGATTTTTCATTCTAACATACATTCCAAAACTGCCATATATTGAAGGTTTTCTTACAAACAATATGTATATTCAAAGATTATTCAGCCAAGTATGTCACCTCGCTGCAACCAATTCCCAACTTCTTTCGGTCATTAAGGCATCGCTTGTGATACTTCAAGTACCTAGATGAAGAAAACACGAGCCAACTCAAAAAGAGACAAGGATTTTGCATGGATGCAGATGCATGCAAACAGATGCCCAACTATTCAACATTTTCCTTACTTTTGCTGTCGGAAACCATTTTCTTCTAAAAGTTGATGACTTGGATGTTGAAACGGTGGAAATGACTTTGGCAAGGAACCCACAGGAGGACTGCTACTCAAGAGATTGCCATGAGGAGAAGCAACACTTAACTTTGACGACCTCAGACTGTAAGATATTATTTCAGCTTTAAATTAGCATAGTGGAAAAAACCATACAACATCATTCAGCTCCTTGAACATTGCCTGCTTGCCTTCGAATTCAAAAGCATTATTCACTTCCGGAGACAAGAAAAAAAATTATGCCAAAATGCAAACTCAATACCCTAAAAGAACATATCGATTCAAAATGCAAAACAACAACCTGTTCTGAACTCACCCATGACTCTCAGGAGGTGTAGACCCAAAGAAAAACCCGACTGAATAACTAGGTGGACTTTCAGATATTATGCCAAGAGAATTACTACTAGTTCCATGATTTCTGGAGTTGCTGGAAAATAGCCGCTGTTTATGGTTTGATTGTTGTTTGGTGCTTTTATTATGCTTCCTTCGAGAATTAGTATTTCCAGTCGCTTCACAGCCACTGACTCCAGGAATACATTCACCAGCCTCTGTATTTGATACAGTGGAAGCAGTGCCATCTTTACATTCATTAGTCGAGTATTTTTTTCTATGGCTAGATTGCTTAGCTTTCAAATCCTAGCAGGAGAAAACAAATTAAGGCAATTTTGGCAATGTTAATATCTTCACATACAAAAAAATATGTTTGCAGGAGAATGAAGGTCACAAGTGAGAGATAGAGACATGATGAACAACATTCCAATCAACCTGCTCATAAAAGTAAAGGCCATCATTAATAGCGGAAGCAAGCTCGTTCGATAAGGATTTTGATTCCTTTACACCGCTTCCACATCCTTCACCTGGTCTGTTAGTCTGCACAGAAGACAAATGACATTACTCATTGAATGCAAACAGAAAAACTGCCAAACATTTGCATCAGTTCCCCTGTCATCCTACAACCTTTGTGGAGCCAGCATCATCCCACTAGATAATTACGTGACAAAGGAAGAAGTTTATAACTAGCACAGGAAATTAATAAAAACTTCATTTGCTGGCAAGTAAACTAATTAAAAGATACTAACACAAAACAGAAAGAAAGGAAATGCAACCAAACGTAATACTGCAACATGGCATGAAGCTGTCCTAGAACTAAAAATTGATTGATCATGAAGCCCGTATCAAGCCAAGATGAGAAAACTATAGCAGAACTCAAGACGAAACAAGTGCAAGGGTAGTAAGAGTGGGTAGCTGCAGTCATATAAGAAAAGGAAACTCAATGTCAATTTTGCTTCGCGCTATTGGCGTGAATCAACTCACCTTCTACGGCATTACACTGTACAATTGCTATCAATCTGAATGACCTACCAGTTCTATCATACTATCTTTTTGCAGATAAGAGAGGACTTCAATCTCTTTTGGTTTCATGAAGTGATACTCTTTCCTTCAATGTATGGCGCGCCAAAAAGCATGGACCACGAACATCGATGAAGTAATAATGAGGCTCTACTAGCAGGTACCTTTAGTATTCTAAAACCAGTATCTTGGACCTACTGTCATTTCATATTCCATATGTTCTCATTATTTCCCAACCAAGTTTAGATTCCTCAATTGAAATTTAGGAAACAGATTGAAGACCAAAGGTGTTTGATATCTCCCTCACAATCTCCAAAGGCACTTGTTAAATAGAGTAGTACTTATGAAGGATAGAATGTGAATCTCGAGCTACATGTTGACTCAAATGAAACAAACCTTATATATATCTTGATAAAACGGTAAAAACCCACCTTCAAAGAACAATTGCACAAGTATCTCAAAAAAAAATTCTATGGCCTGCCTGCAAACCAACTTAGGATAGGAAAAAGATGAAAAATAACTGAGTAGTTTTAAAGCCGTGTCAATTCCTTAACTTAGGATATGTAGCAAAAAAATTAAAATCATTGATTACTTCATTCTCTCTTGGGAACCTAAACACTATAGCAATGTGAAGAGTGTGTCAAATGGAAAAATCCAAGTAGGTAGAGTGCACATCATCTACAAGCTATCATCCTCCATACACCCCTATTTTTACTTTCCTATTTGCCAGTTAAAGGATGACCTTAGTATCTTTCTCCTCTACAATATCTTCAATACTTGGACCCATTATGTTGTTCAAGGAAAGTCAGCAGCTTGGCTCTGGATTTAGGTGCATTTCCCCTTCATTTCCTATAACATATAGAGTCTTCTGCATAGCCTCTAGCACCCTTATTTCTTAACAAGCTCCATGGTTCTTAGTATCCACCCCAAAATAACATATCTTTTTCAAACAGGCCCAATGAGAATGTAAGGCCTTAAAAATAGGTGGAATTAATAATTACTTTTCGAAATCTGCAAACATTCCCATCAAACTCCTTGGATATGTTACCCAACAAGCCCTAAAAGGAGCTCTAGGAACTCTGTTATGAATCCTAACTATTGTGATTCTCCATTACCGAGGAAAATGTTGATCCAATTGTCCTGAAAACACTTTTTTGTTATACAAGTAAGAATTATATAAAAAGGCGCTCAAATAGGGAACGCATCCAATATACAGGAAAAAAGAGAAGGCCCTACGGCCCCAAAGAGCCCAAAAACTCCCACTTCTCCTCTATGGAAACACAACATTGGATATAAAATTGGATTTTCCTTTGAATGGTAAAAGATATATATATTATGGTTCTTTAGAATTTTGAACAAAATTGGAAAATCAAAAGCATAAAAATAACATGTTCAAATGCATGAAAATAAACTAGAATCAAGTCAAACCACAAATATAAATCAAATAACAATACGTTGAGGACATTCAAGTTCGTAAATAAATGGATATGAGGCTCAACACCCTTACCTGGGTGACAATTACGAGTCTCTCAACAGCCTGATCACTGACAAGAATCTCATCATCTTCATCATCAATCCTATTAGCAGTAATGCGACCCACCAAAAAATAAAAAATAAGGCAATCAGTAAAGTATAAGGTCAAGAGGAACAATAAATAAATTTCCTTTTTACTGCAACTGTGCAGCTGATAATTTCTCTATTAAAGCATATTCACTGGTAATACAATGGGATAAATTAAACAAATGCATCCTCCAATTGCAGGTTGCCCAAGATCAAGAGAAACTAAGCAATTTCACCAGAATCGTACGTTCCAACTTTATCAACATCTCAAGACAAGCATTTAATGCATTTGCACCAAGGGAAAAAAGTTACGTTTCCAAGACTAATCCACCAAATCTCAAGATGTTCAATTTAGCTTGCGTAGAACTTTTCATAACTACCTAAAAAGGGCTGGAAAAATGTAAAAAATTGTCCATTGACAATTCAACCATGATGGAGAATCTTAAAATAGAAGGATGGATGGTTAAATTGGAGATACGACTGATCTTCAACTTGACAACAGTTTAAATCGTAAATATAATTAAATGAACCTAAGAATACTTGGACAACAATTTTTTGTGGGAAACACATCAGTCATAAATTACAATGGAAGACACTAATGACACAGCACAAGGGCTACCTAATAGCATGAGATTCCACTTTGACATTCTCATCTGAGCGCGTTATATATATATATATATATATATATATATTAAAAAAAAAGATCCTTGATATATAATATAAACCAGTGAAGAGGATAAAAAAGTAGGTTACGGAATTTCTTGAATATTTTAGGCATTACTTCCCTCTTTATGTCCAAGAAGGAACCTCTGTGTCATGATATCATTGGACAAAGTATTAATTATACTGTAACATAAGTGGGAAAAAAATTGAAAGAAATTTGACCTAGATTTTTGGGTGGGTCAAACTTATGTCAAATCTACTATAATCAATCACATCCAAAAAATAAAAAACAAAATGAAACCATCAATATTTGTCCACTTATTTTTCCTTTGCTTTAAAGGTGTCTCCTCCCCCTTTCTACCCATTCTCATCTCCCATAACATCCTAACCAAAGGAATATGATAAATTGCCAAAAAAAAAAACAGAAGTATGTAGTACCTTCTTGCAGAAAGATGGTCTTTCTTCATTGTTGGACACTCAAGTTCTAGCTCTTCATCAAACATGAATGTGCTTGCAAAATCATTAGATAGGTCATCCAGCTTTTGTTCAGCCATACTTGATGGGACTTCAATGCTGTTACTTGTATTGATTTCGTGATCAATAAAAGTTGCAGCAGGCTCAGTTTCTTGTGAACAATCAGGATCAGGAGAACGATCAATATTGGCAAGGCCTGAGGGCATCATGTTCGAGTCCGAGTGTGATTCCTTGATTGTATCATCACTACCTCCCCCAAATATTTGTTTCTCATCATCACAGATTTTATTCTTCCTGCTGTCTTCTCCATTACCATTTAATGATACTTGGTGATTAACTCTGCCTGATGACAAGTGCTCCACCAGACCTCCATTACTCGATGGAAAATCAGCAGTCCCTTTACAGGTTCCCTTTGAATCATCTTCATTCAATTCATTATTCTTCAAAGCAATGGTAGCTTTATCTACAGGTAGTCCCTGGGGAGTTTGATCAATTGAGGACAATTCACCCTCGGAGGAAGGTGGGATCCACTTTGACCACTCATCACGTCGCCGCACCTTGTCACCCTACAGAAATCACAGTCAATCTAGGTGATCATAAGGATATTCATATAGCAAGCAGAGCATAAGAACTAGAAAATTTCAGAAAGCACTACTCTCTTGCAAGAGATATGAAGAGATTCTTTCTGAATATAGTTATTATTCCGTTACTGGCTTCTCTCTGTGAATTTGGATTGGGTGCAGTCTGTAAACCATTTAAGCAATACGTCTCATAACTCAGTGCAATATGAGGGGATACTTTATGGATCTTGTTGTGCTAGATAGAAGAAAGCAGCTATCATCAGAACATGGAAATGGAGTATCATAGATCCTTTCTTAAAATAATACTGAATGAAAGATATCCTGGCAAACGGGCCAGAAACTGAATCCCCACTAAATAAAGATCATAGCAAGTGTAAATTGGAAAAAGAAGAAGATTGCGTCAAGTTCTTCCAGTACGCAGGAAGAAGTGAATTCCTACTTCCACCAAATCCTCTTCTGATGTTTTCTATTTGAAAAGCCTATTTCCAAAGAGAGTTGAAGAAAAACCTAACCTGCACTTCAACGGCGGAAGAATTCTGCAGTGCATCGAGAATAAATGTTATGTCTGTACTCATTCCCTTGACCTGCAATTCATAATACCAAATGATTTTATAAGCTAAACACATTGTGTCATTTCAAGTAACAAATAAATGAGGATATATGAAGTGAATTTTAAACAAGTCATCGAATACTTGAGAATATATCATGTATTATTAAATACTAAAAATATCACTTGTGTGAGGAGGGGAGGGTAGAACCAGAGAAGGGGGTGGGGGAAGAACAGTATCGCAAATAATTTGCAGCACTCTAGCAGAAAAATAGGCAAAAAAAAAATCAGAACATACCCTTTTAAAGCCAGCAATGATAGATATTGGAACCCAACCTTGGCCATCCATCAAAGAAAGCAAGTAGTGATCCTTCTGTAGATTTTCATCACTGCCACAAAGAATTAGAAATTTTCAAAACCCAAGAACCATCATAGCCTGTATCATGTAAACAATTTCCCTTTATTTTTAGCCACTGAACTATTTTTGTTATAAGGAGTCCCATGGGTGCATTTACACGTTCTAGGGGCTCCATCATTTTTTAGGTAAGAATTGAAGGTGCAACTCCATCAATGTTGGAGAACCCATCAAAGAAAATGGCAGCTTTGATAAACTACAGTACCTTCAAAGCCTATCTAAAAGACACCACAGCCATTTATCATCCCAGAGAGGGAAAAAAAATGAAGATGAGAACTCACCATTTTTTGTGCTTGTGCATCAATGTACACCAAATATTTGCCGGACATTGATGTATGGAACACTTGACATAATGGTAAACCATACACTATTCACCTAGCAAAGGAATAAAGAAACCAACAAGAAACAGATGGCCTGAAAAGGTTTTCAAGAACTTTGGGCGTTTTGTTTAAATGTATTTTTCTTACATATCAAAACAAAGAACTTTGGAAACAAAGAAAGTTTCCAGAGAAGAACACAGACTATTCTCTCAAATTAGGCTTTTTTTCAACTTAGTTTCAGAATAATTTTTTAAGTAACCAAACACATTCTCAAACTGTCTCGGTTTCCCAAAACTTCCCTGAGAAGACTCACCTGAAATAGTATTCAATTTGCTTTACTATGTCAGCTCTCAAAGTTAATGTCTCCGGAGGCAGCTTAGAATTTCCCGAATTCAAATGCTGTGGAACATAGTGTGCTGGATAAGGCATTCTGATAGAGCCCGGAGCTGCAGGAGGAAGATAATATATAGATCCAGGAGGAACTGTGTCATGAAAAGAAAAAAATTGGACAAGTTAATCCCCAAATTATGAAAACAAAGAAAAACAAAAAAAGGAGAGTTTGTGTGTGTGTGAGAGAGAGAGGAAATGATGAAGAGTGGATTAAAATATACAACTTTGCATCCATTAATGAAACTTAAGACCAAATTATTACCTGGAAAATTTGGTCCACCAATGAAACCTGGCACAGGACCGAAAAACGGATGCCTGATAAAAGCCCTTGGCCCAATACTTTGTTGCGCATGGATATTCTCTCTTGGACCAAAGGCGCGCTGGTTATGCCATGTAGGATTAAGATGCGCACCAGGCTCTAGGGCATTGGGTCTCCTATTATGAAAATTGCTGACATACGTATTGGGATTGCCACGTCGTGGAGGTGGAACACTAATATTAGCATCAACCCCATTAACTGGTGAAGCAAAAGCTTGAACAGGGGCCTCAGAAACTGACTTCACAAACTGATTTTCCACACTCTGAAAGGGTCTAGGACAAGGCTGGTAAGCGTATCCCGGATACGGAACGTGCGGCCCTGGTACCATGGTATGAAAAAAAGGAGGGACTGGTGGTTGATGAAAGGGTAAGGGTACAGGAAAAGGAGGGGCAAAATTTGGGTTTCGCTTGGATCCTGATTTTTGTTGACCTAATGACGCATGCTTGTGCGAAGCATTTTTGTTTCCCTGCACATAGGACTTTTGCTGATTACCTGATACCTGTAAGACCAGAAAGAGACAAGAGGAAAACACAATAAATAAAGCTATTTTAACTTGGGGCAATGTTTTTATTCAGAAGAAATTTATAAAAAACAAATATGAAGCCTTAGATAATTATGGATTAGGTCATAACTCCCCCTGCCTCTTTCACGTATTAGGTCAGAACAGTCATCTATATAGATTTCACAAAGAATTAATGTATATTTATCCACCGCCATTTATTTATACATATAAAAGAAGCACTCCTTCATTCATGTGCGAATATGCACAATATTATCTCTTGTCACGAGAAGCAGCACAAAGTTTCAGTTTATAAAATTCAGGGTCACAAATGCTTCACTCGAAACCAAAAATCAACTTTAGAACTATACATATAAAGCTACTGTGATACTGATGAGTCTCAGTTGAGATATTTGAGGTGTGTCTTGATTTACTTCCACGCAGTCTTTGGTCTGAAAATCAAAGTGGAGAAGAACGATTTACATTTGGTAGGGGAGGTTACAGATTTATCACTCTTAGCTGACATTTCAGTATACGGTCTTCTTTCCTTTGCTAGTACATATCTGAGCTTTGCCTCTGCGGGCGCCTTCACAAGAGGGAGTGATTGGGAACACTATTGTAGAGAGGTTTGGGCAGAGGCTTGCAGGGTGCAAGAAGCATTTTCTGTCAGAGGGAGGGAGGGCAATCCTTATGAAGAGCACACTACCAAGTCTTCCTACTTAATTTCTCTCTTCCTTCTACTTAAAAAATAAAATAAAATAAATCTCTTCTTCATATCCCCTCTTCAGTGTCTAAGAGGGTTCAACATAAATGCCTTTGGGGTGGTAGGGGAAGAGTTCAAGTACCATCTTGTACCCTGGGAGCAGGTTTGTAAACCGATTCAGGTTGGTGGATTATGGATCAAGCACCTGGAGCCTTTCAATAAGGCTCTCCTGGGAAAATGGTTTTGGAGATTTTGCTTAGAGAGGTGCAGGTTTTAGAGGAGGGGTCATCTCTAGCAGATATGAGGAGAGGGGTGGTTAATGTTCATCAGATTCAGGGTCCGCAATGGAAGGAGTACTACTTTTTCAGAGGACAAAACGGTAGACCTATTTCCTCTTTGCATGATTTCTCTAGATAAACATGTCTTGGTTGCCAACTGTTACCATTGCTTGATAGCAAGAGCATGTTCTGGGATGTGCATTTTTTCACACTTTTTCAGGATTGGGAACTGGAGAATGCCATGGAGTTTTTAGATGTCCGAGTATGGATCCCCTCATCTTAGGGGGAGATTTGATAATGTAAGGAGGAAGAGGAGAAAAGTATCGTCAATTGGTTGTTACATAGCTAGGGGACCAGTGGGGTCCCAAGCCCAGGACTTTTGTAGGGTGGCGCGCCTTTGTGTTGGTGGTGCTTCTGAGGGAGTGAAATAGAAGACCATTTGATGGTGAGAAGACTCCTATTGTAGTGCCAGAATTCCCTATTATTGGATCCCTTTGTAGTTCTCTATTTAGTTCGCTTTGTGTTGCGCTATGGGGAACATTTGTAAACCCATGGGGGAGAAAGTTGAACTTTTTCCTGCATATGTTTAGAGTTTAGAGGCACTGCTTGCTCCTTGTGTAGCTTTGCAGGATACATCTGCACTTGAATTCTTATATAAATTATCTTATTGGGAAAAAGATTACAAAAAGAAGTATTCAATTCTTTGAAATAGATTGAAAATTAATCAATTACTTCACATGTTAGGGAAACAATATTATTCAAAAATTCGGACACTGGTTCTTCATCTGCAAATTATCAATTCTACTCATCATGGTGCCCAATCACCACTGCATAAAGGAATTCTTGACATAAATTCTCCTCCACCAAGAAACTTCAAAATATAATAGGCTTAATAGCCATAACTCAATCATATTTCAAGTTAAAGATCAAATGAGAGACAAAGACCCTAACTCCCATGCGAGCCCAAAAATTCCAACATTTCCTCTATGGATGTACAAAATTTACCCATTATCCAATAGAAGAAAAAAAAGAGAAAAACATGTCCTCAATAATGCCAATGGAGAACTCAGTCCAGTCAAAGCATCGTCGATTGCGTTCCAACCAACGGCACCACCAAAGACAAAGGGGTGCGGCCCTTCCAAAATCATGGGCCTCCAAAAGTTAAAAGATCAAAGGGAAAAAGTCATGGACTAAACCAACTATTCTTGATCATCCTCGTATCTTTCGGTGAAAAATGGATTTGCTCATCAACATGTCCCGTGATTAGAGATATACAAATCAGACAGGTAGTGAAAACAAGGGAACTATATTACTTCAATCTATTTCAGTGATCCAACTCAAATGGTATCTACTCCTTGCACGTGAAAGGTTGAGGTTCGAGATCCTATGAGGGTAATGCGGTTTGTCTCTGAGTGCGTCTAAGTGTGTGATTACTTATCTACCAAACAAACAAACAAAAAGAAATAATTACATTATATCTTTTTTCTCTTTTCAAATTCATCTATGCCGTGAAGTTCAAAAAAACCCTCAAGCAATCGAAGTTCACACAAAAAAATATACATGTTAAACCTTAGGAATCATGGAATGAAATGCATTGCAGCATAAACGCTTTTGAAGCAATTCTTTAAAACCAAAGACATTCAATTTTGCAATTTAGCCTTTGCTCTCTGGTACTTTTATATAGCAAATCTCACCTAAATTACCCACTTAATTCTTCCGCACTTAAAAATTAGTTCTTGTTCATACATTTTTTTAATTTATCAAGCAGCACCTATAACCAATTTTATCTACTGCAGTTTGAAACTATAGAACAGCTTTAAAAATATATATATAAATCTGAACTTATTCAAACCTTCTACTGGAAAATTTATTTCCAATTTAACAAAATCAAATTTTTATCCTTCGAGTTATCAACTAATGATTTATCAATTTCATTGATTCAATAAAATTAAGAAACAACCCAAAGTGCTAACACACACACACACACACATAAATATAAAGTAAGGGACTTACGGGTACTAATAAGGGTGGCTTTGAATCTGAATTAACATTAGCATTGGGTTTGGAAGAAGCGTCGGAGAGGGCGGGCCAGGAATCGGCACGGCCGCCCATCACCACCGGAGCATCGGCCGGCGGCGGTCTCTTCCACGGCGACGGCGACTCCTTGTTGGAGGCACTCACTTCCTTCTCCACCGTTACCATCGCTGCAATTCCGGTATCCCCCAAATCGGACTCACTCGCAAAACCACTAGGGTTTCCACAATCCAGAGTCTTGTTGATCGGCGGCGCCAAAGACGGCGTTACAGAGTGGATCCTTCCTCTGTGTGTGAGAGAGTGTGTCTATATGTGTGTGAGAGAGAAGAAAATGTGTGTGTGTGTGTGTGTGTGTGAGAGAGAGAGAGAGGAGTGTGTGTGGGTTTAACTTTGAAGAGAGAGAGAGGAGTTGGAAGAGAATAGAGAAATTAGGGTTTTTAAGTGAAGTTTAGGACAGTTAGAGACGACATCAAAGTGCGGGACTGTTCATAACCTGGGTAAATAATACTACTAATTATAATTATATCTAGGGTTAATTTCACAAAACTCCCCTATATTATTTAATTTAATCAACTAATCTCCATTGTGTCCACTTTGCCCCTATACTAGGGTTAATTTCACAAAACTCCCTTATATTATTTAATTTAATCAACTAATCTCCACTGTGTCCACTTTGCCCCTATACTATTCAATTTCATCACTATATCCCCTACCCTCACATTTTGAGTCAAAATACATAAACTACTCTCAATAGTATAGGGGGTTTAATGAAATCAACCCTTTAAAAAAAATATTTTTCGAAAATCAATTATATTTTCCGAAAATATATATATTTTTGGAAAATATATATATTTGATGAATTATATATATTTTTTTAAATATATATCATTTCCCGAAATATATATTGTTTTCAAAAAATATTTTTTTCCCGAAATATATATATATAATTTTGAATTTATAGTTTTTACGAAAAATATAATTGATTTTCAAAAAATAATTTTTTTAAAGGATTGATTTCACTAAACCCCATATATTATTGATAGTAGTTTAGGTATTTTGACTCAAAATGTGAGGGGATGAGGCATAGTGATGAAATCGAATAGTATAGGGAGTAAAGTGGACACAGTGGAGGTTAATTGATTAAATTGAATAATATAAGGGGTTTTGTGAAATTAACCCTTATATCTATCTATATTTATACAAATATTTCTATATCTATCATACTAATTATAATTATAGTTAAACTCTCCTTCAACCACCTATTTTTAATTAATCCATCTCTACACCTAATTGGAGTAGAATACTGACGATTATAAATTATGTTTTATATTGTATTTTTATTTTTTAAATTATATATTATATCCAAACCAACTATAATTGTATTTGAACTGTATCACTGCAATTCATTATATTTTCATCTCTTATTTAATCAATTTTATATATTTTAATTTCAAATATAATTATAGTGAAACTCAATCTCTACAACTTAATTTTAGTTACCCCTATCTCTACCATAAGAATAGGATCTTAAATTATATTTTATATTTTGTTTTTTCATTTTTTTAAAATTGTATATGATATCCAAATCAAGTGTACTTAATTTCAATGGTAAAAATTATAATTGGATTTTAACTCTATCACTATTATATTTACACTTGACACCTTGTAGAAGTAGATATTGAAAGGAATTCTTATAAAAATAATTTGTTAAGATTTAAAGTAAGATAAACTGTTCTTAATTTAAATTTGTGAATGGAAGAGGATAATTTAGTAAGAGAATAAGTTCTAATAAGAAAAGGAACTCTAAGCAGAAAAGATGTTTAATTACAATTAAGTTTGAAATTTTGAAATATGATATAGAAATTAGAAAAGTATGCGATAAAAATTATGATTGAATTATTGTGATTGAGATTAATAAAAGTTAATTTGGAATTGAAACATAATATAAAAATTTATATACTAAAAAAAATTAGTTATTCCTACAATCGCTTTAATTTATATGATAAAAAAATTAGTTATTCCTACAATCGCATTAATTTATATGACAATACTTGTTGAAAAACAATTCTTCTCTCTCTCCTCTATCTTTTAAACCTCCTCTTTATCCAAAATGATAAGGTCTCTCCTTGTGTAATGATCTTAAATTAAATGTTTTATCTCAGAATGATTCTGAAATAGAAGATGAAAATTTAGATTTTTCTCTTAATCAAATAAATGATTTTGAACAATCTTTGATTTCTTCAAATAGCATGAATTTGAACAAAGTCAACTTTTCTAAAAATAAGCATCAGAATGCTGACATTGGTGGTAGTCGTAACTACTACCAAAGACCTACTCCTCTTTGGTAGTAGTTACGACTACCACCAATGTCAGCATTCTGATGTTTATTTTTAGAAAAGTTGACTTTGTTCAAATTCATGCTATTTGAAGAAATCAAAGATTGTTCAAAATCATTTATTTGATTAAGAGAAAAATCTAAATTTTCATCTTCTATTTCAGAATCATTCTGAGATAAAACATTCAACTTAAGATCTTTCAACTTTTCCATAAGAACAGAAACAAACTCTTCACTAATAGTTACCTGACTGTCAGGGACGAAAATTGGATAAACTTTTCATATATATGTTTAACATATTGCCATATTTGCATTCTGTCATCATCCCTTTATTATGGTGGTGTTTGGATTCACTATTTAAAAGTTATTTTTGTCTTTTTGAAAGAAAAAAAGTTATTTAAATCCTATTTGGTAAAAAATTTAGAAGAATTTTTAGGACTTAAAAGAGTGTTTTGAAAAAGTCGAGGATAACAACTTTTCAAAAAAATTTATGTTTCACTTTCTCTTCTGTGTAAGCTCTACCAAACGGGTTTACATATTCTTATTATGCTTCTTAGGTTGGCTCATTAGTTGGTTGTGCCTAATTTAATTATTTTTTCATAAGTGAATGAAAATGGAATGCAATATTAAGTCCCTTCATGTTAATGTCTTGTTTGGATTGGCTTTTAAAGCCGTTTTGAACTATGTTTGACATAATTTTTAGAAAAAAAATTTGGGTTCTGGAAAAACATTTTAAAGAAGTAAGGGGTACCAGCTTCTCAAAATGACTTTTGCTTATATTTTTCTTCCATATAAAAGCATAAGAAGAAGTTGTACCAAATAAGACATTAAATGTTTTCTTGTAGTAACTTTACTTCCATCGAGGAGGAAATTAAAGGGCATGTTTGGCATGTGTTATGGTTTCGTTACTTTTGCTTCATAATGCTATAGTACCATTATTTGATAGCAAAAACATGTTTAGCACATGTGCAGTATTTTGAACAATTGTGAAATATACTATAACAAAAACATAATTATTGAAAGTCAATTTTTTATACTTTTGGATATTTGAGTATTGTACACTACCATTTCTTTTAACAAAAAAAAGGATATAGCATAACACGTGTAAAAAACATGCCTCTAGTTTAACTCCAACACTCTATAACAAAAAAAATACTTTTGTTTTAGTAAAAAACATTGCGAGTAAAGCACAACACCATTCAAACAAACCCTATAAGTCTAGAGGCACACTGACATGATTGAACAAGTCACGACACCTACAAAAGTTGCAGGGCAATATGTTGAATCACTAGGAAAAATGAGTGAGAGTTGCAGGGCAATATGTTGAATCACTGGGAAAAATGCGCTCACTCTTAATAAAAAGGTAGTTGGTTGTATGTTGTGCATGGTTCGCCGTATCGGTCTGTTACGTTATATATCGCTTTATTTGTAACGTTTTGAAAAGTATCGATACCGTTATTTAATATTGATATTCATCCGATACTTATTTTTTAAACCGATATTATCTGAATCCATTACACCCATATTGCGAATCATAATATTGTGCCTTCAACTCAACATCTTTTCCATTTATTAATATTGTTTTAATTTTCACACCATAAGTTTTCCATTAAGAAACTTAAAACACCCCCTGATAACTCATATTAATAGTGAGGTTTCCTCACTGGGTTCATTCTCAATCTCCCATTCACAATAGATTAGAAAAATAATAGAGAAAGCAACAATTAGGAATATAAAATGGGTTATATTATATAGGGTAAATAGCTAAAAATACCCCTCAACTTTCTTCTCTTTCTCTACTATACTCTCTCAATTAATTATATCCCCCTCAACTTTCATTTTCTTGCACCATGGGTTTGCCCTCAAATATTTTTACCCTTTTACCCTCCAAATTTTTTGTATTTCCACCTTACCTTTAATCATATCCTTACTATTATATTTCTTAATTCTTTAAATTACAAAAATATTATTTCTTTTAGTTACAATATTAATTATGTCATTTACCTTTAATGTGTTAGACTAAATATACTCTCAAATGTAATTTTTTTTTAATAAGTTCTAATTATTTTATTTGTAAATCAATTAACTTGATATTAAATTTTAGTTTGATTTAAATCATAAAACTCAATCCTAATTAATATATTCATAAATAAATCCAATTTATGAAAACAATATATATATTTTGAACAATATATATATATTTCGGAATATATATATATATATATATATATATTGGAAAATGATATATATTTCAGAATATATATATAATTCGTTAAAAATATATCTTTTCCGAATTCTTTTAAAAAATATGAATTTTTTCCGAAAAATAATTTTTTTGGGAAAAATATATATTATGTTCCAAAATATGATTTTTTTCTGAAAAATAATTTTTATTGAGAAAAATATATATTATTTTAAAAAATATGAATTTTTTCCGAAAAATATTTTTTTTGAAAAAAATATATATTATGTTCCAAAATATGATTTTGAGTCATAATACCTAAACTACCATCAATAGTATAAGAGGGTTTAGTGAAATCAAACCTTCAAAAAAAATTATTTTTTGAAAAAATATGTATATTTTGGAATATATATATTGGAAAATGATATATGTTTTGGAATATATATATATATATATATATATATATATGATTCGTCAAAAGTATATATTTTTCGAATTGTTTTAAAAAATATGATTTTTTTATGAAAAATATATATTATTTTCTAAAATATAAAAAATATATATTTCGGAAAAAAAATCATATTTTGGAAAATAATATATATTTTTCGGAAAAAATCATATTTTGGAACATAATATATATTTTTCCCAAAAATTTTATTTTTTGGAAAAAATTCATAATTTTTTAAAACAATTCGAAAAATATATATTTTTGACGAATTATATATATATATTCCAAAATATATATCATTTTCCAATAAAACTTAATTTCATTTAAATCATAAAACTCATTATCCTAATTAAAATTTTTTTTTGCCCAAATGAAACTTTCTTTTCATAAAAATATATTCATAAATTATTATTTATTTATGAATATATTAATTAGGATTGAGTTTTATAATTTAAATCAAACTAAAATTTAATAACAAGTTAATTGATTTACAAATAAAATAATTAAAACTTACAAAAAAAAATTAACATTTGAGAGTATATTTAGTCTAATACATTAAAGGTAAATGACATAATTAATATTCTAACTTAAAGAAATAATATTTTTGTAATATAAAGAATTAAGAAATATAATAGTAAGGATAGAATTAAAGGTAAAGTGAAAATACAAAAAGTTTGGAGGGTAAAAGGTAAAAAAAATTGAAGGCAAGCCCATGGTGCAACATTTTATGAAACTTTAGGGGGTTCTAAGCTCATTTCATAGTTGAGGGGGTATAGTAGGGAAAGAGAGTAAAATTGAGGGGGGGTTTAAGCTATTTACCCTATTATATATCATTTTTACAAAGAAAAATAACATGAATAATTAGGGCATTAAATTTATGTAAAATGTATGTAATCTGCCTATAAGACCATATATAACCAAATTCAGAAATGCATCTCCCCTGATTTACATAGAAAACCTGACAGAGATGTATACATGCATGGTATGTAGTATATGATACATATGAAATGTGAAGATATATAGAAACTATATAAGAATTAGACTCTTCCTTTTCTCTCACTCAAAGGAAGCACCGACACCAATTTACCACATGGATGCCAACATAGAAAGCACCTGACACAAACTAATGGACAACTCATATAGCATTTTAAAATAAATAATGATAGCAGCAATCTAAAAGAAGAGAAAATCTATATAAATATATATATATATATATATCAACCAAGCACTATAGTATTACCTTAGGTGACACTCAACATGTACCTGAAAACCATTCCTTATGTCATAAAGAAAAATTATCATATATGAAACAATGGAGAGATTACACAAAGCCAGAGAGGAAATGACCAACAATTTATTTCTATATACACTAAAAAAATTACTAAGTTCACACCAATGATAATATTTATACCCTTCATAGAGACACTTCATAATTATAGCTCACATCACTCAATAAGTTATTGAAACTAACTTTTACGCTTGTGGAGGAGGAAGAACTAAAAGCAAGGATAAAGAATTAAAGGCACATCTTCAAACACAGTAACTTACTACTCATTAAAGGAAAACTCTTTTAACACCATAGCTTCTTCACATCACTATCTCTGGCTTCAAAATGCTGGATTTGATCTCCTTGTGGGGAAGAACTACACCTCCATTGCTGTAAATTTCGTCACAGACATGGACATCTTCTCCAAGGATGGTCATGTTCTCAACACGAGCCCATTGCCCAATGGTGGAATGCCACCCAATGATACTACCGGAGATGCAAGCGTGTTTCTTGACACGAACACCACGCATAACCGTGCATCGGGAGAGTCTCACACCCGACTCAACCACGCAACCCGGTCCTATTGCGACGTCGGGTCCAATCAAACAACCTTCTCCGATTTTAGCACTCTCATCGACCAGAACATTTCCTACAATATGGGGTCCAGCAGCCAACTTCGATGGAGCATTCTTTCTCAAGGAGTTAAGGTAGAGTCTCAGGCCGGTGATGTAATCCCTTGGCTGTCCAATGTCCATCCAAAACCCGGGTAGAACCATACCATAGAGCTTTTTCTCTGCTGCAATTTTTGGGAAGACTTCCTTCTCTATAGAGGTGGGCCTCAATTCAATTCGATCAAGAACAGATGGGTTCAGCAGATACATGCCAGCATTGATCTTGTTACCAACGAATAATTTTGGCTTCTCTACAAATTTCTCAACCTGCCCAGTTGATTCTTCCATGACAACCACGCCATATTTTGATGGCTCATCCACCTATATAAATCACCAAACAGATTTTCATCATCTAATATAGATATAAAAAGTTTCAAAAAATGCATCCAAATAAGATACACACAATAATAACTGAAATAAGATAAATTCAGATTCCACCTTACCTTGGTTACCATAATGGAAGCCTCACCTCCATGGGATTTGTGGAAATCGATCATCGCTTTAAGGGGGTACTCACTGATAACATCACTGTTAAGAACAAAAAATGGCTCACCAGAGTCATCAATCAGTTTTTCCCTAGCAAGTGCCAGAGGACCAGCAGTGCCAAGTGGTTCAGTCTCTTGTGAACATGTTATCGTAATCCCAACCTTTGCCTCAAATTCCTTCAAAAAGTTCAGCATGACCTGTAGAAACAATTGTTTTTGGAATAAGTTATTCTCCAATATACAGCTGCATCAATAATTTCTTAATAATGAATAAAGTTTGTACTAGTATAGGATGGCCCCAACTTCTTACCTCTGGTTGGTAATTGATAGCCAGAACCACTTCGGTCACTCCAATAGCCTTAAGAGCCTCAATCTGATACAATTGAAAAAGATAGATCAGACCCATGGTCTTCACAAACACAAATATACACAGAGCACAAACACTACAACAATCGATACCGGTTGCATAATATGTAAAGAACGTTCATGCTACAATGAATTGACTTTAGATATAAGTTGGGAGTACGGGTATCATGACATGAGGGATACTAAGAAGAAACTATAAAATATTGGTCTTTCGTTAACTCAAGAAATAACTGCCTTTAATACAGATATGATTGTTGAATTAAAATCCAACAGATCAAAATTGACAAGAAAACATGCCCAGGTTTTGAGACCTTGAAATTTAAAGACAAATTTGTTCGCAACCACATATCTCGAATTAAATATGTGAAGCCACACTTGATTCAGTGAAGAAGATACAAGTTGCAAGGACCTAATAAAAGAAATACTTTAAAGACTAAATCGTCACAGACATAAACTTAGTTTCATTTGTGAAATCATACTCAGAGAGCCAGGACGGAGTATGTTTTGGGCTCAAGAATTACACATAGATATGACCTGGGCCTTGAATTTGTTAAAGGGGGTGGGGGGGGGGGGGGGGGGGGGGAATATATATATATTTATGTTCTTCTTTCCATTTGGCAGGATTTCAATGATATACTGTTAAAGCACATAGAGAAATCAGTCAACCAGAAAACATATTTCCAATTTATCCTTCAAATTTGTCAATCTGTACATTAAAACTATACTAATAATAGTTATACCTGATGCAGGATCATGGGTTTATTAGCAAATTCAACAAGTGGTTTAGGGACACTGAGTGTCAATGGCCTCAAACGAGTTCCAAACCCTCCGACAAGAATCAGGGCCTTCATTGTGAGATGCCTGCTTATCCTGTTGATTAAACAGTCAAAATGCAAGCTGAAATAATGACAAACTAACATGGAGATGCAATTAATTGAGTGCTACTGATAATATCCATGCCAAAAGGAGGAAGGACCGATTCCTACCAGACTCTGCATCGACATATATATATCGGGAAAAATGACATATTAAGTCACTCTCTTCTCCAAGAGAAAGTGTCTAGGTCCTTAACTGACAGGTGTTATATTTGGAACTGAGACAGATTCTTGTGATGCAAGGAAGCAAACACACACACACAAACACAATTTATACAACTACATTCGCTGAAATATGATTAACACTAGTTTAAATTCTTCCAATATGTCCTATTCAAATTTACTGTCAGTCATCCCACATAAAATATCTTGTAAGAAGGTAATTTGGTGTGAAGTATGTACAGAGATCCAAGTAAAGTCCACTCCAAACAGCAACATAAACATAACTACCCAGAAAAATCAACAGAAACCCATTGGTGAGAAGTATCTTCCTAGACCCTTTGATTACAGATTCTATTACAGTATAATTTTTTCTCACTTGACTTTCAGATTTGAATTTTCATGAATTGCTTATACATACGCCACAACCTATAATGAACAGAAACAAATAGCTCCATTTATTTATTTCATTTTAATCATTTTATATATTATAGAACAATCATAATAACAGCAATTTAAGCTGCACACTCAAAGTCAAAACTGAATTTTCTCTCCATATACATGAATTAATCATTCAGTACAAGGCAAAAGCTAATAATCAAATCAGTTAAAACAGCTGAGAATGAAATGTGCACACTTCTATTGCATTTTGATATTCAAATCTATCATTTAGCACAAACCCTCATATCATCTCTACTCAAAATTTCCTTTTTTTTTTCTTTTTTCAATAACCGGGATGTCCGGAGCTCTCCATAAGCAACCCCCACACGGATCGGGTAGCGACCCCAACAAATTATAATCCAATGGTTACTAGGGTTAGTGGGTATCAATCTGAGCTGATGCTTTCTGAGACACTAGGCCAATCTTCCCCAACTGAGCCAATCCAGTGTCTAAAATGCTCATACCACACAAATGGAAGCTACCCATTACCCCAAATCACAAATTTTACACACTAGTAACCATAATGGTGATAATTCACATCAACAATTCAACATTTCAACATTGTTAACTATTATTGACACATTGTTATCAACCAATCGACCACAAATTCAATTTCAACCACAAATCAACAAGAAGGGTAAAATTCAGGGGAAAAAAAAAATCTCGATTTTTGACCGTTATTCGAAGACAAATCAAACAAAATGGTAAAGAGGACAACACTTACAACGGTAGGAACTTCGATCTATGGTGGTTGTCGGAGAAAGTAGCAAAGTAGGGCTTGAAGAAGAAATCGCCCTTCGAGAGGAGAGCGAATTAGCCCTAAGAATGTTACAACTTCGATTAATATACACTACCGTGTGTGGTATATATAGAGATATAGATAATAGATACAGATATATAGTTTAGTACGTCATGAGTCATGAGTCATGACAAGCTACTAATACAGTAACATTTTTTGCGGATGTGAAATGAGATTATTAATTGGGTGCCTTTTTTGGGCTCTGAAGAAACCGGTTCACGTCCGGATGGGAGAAGCCCTTTTTTTCATTAGGAATTATTAACTAATAATAAGTAGCTTCTAATTAACTTTGTCGCTTGGAAACTGTGGATTTCTGTTCTGTCGGTGCCGAACTGTGGGCTCCTTTTTTATTTATTTTTTAAATTTTTGTTGTGGGCAGTTGACATAAAGTGCAACACCAATTATATATATATATATATATATATATATATATATATATATTGGAGTAAAAGAGGAAATAAAACATAATTTTTTTCAGATGGCTTCAAGTTTGTATGATTTCTTCTATTTTTTTTAAATATTACTAATATCTCTTAATAACACAAGTCAAAGTCGTATTCCAAAGTTGATACTAAATTTTGATAATTTTAAGTTCTAAAAATTTTTGTTTCACGATTTTATCAAAATTAAAGATAATTGATCAAGTGATTAGACGATGATGTTTTTAAATGTATTTATAGGTTAATATGAACTTGTCGCCATTTTAGATTGCGTTTTGATTTTGTTAGGGCTATTTTTAAAAATTGATGGGATCCATTTGAGTTTTTACTATAAGAGAAAATAGGTAAATGTCCTTCCCCAAATAATTATAATGGGAAAATAGAGTATAGTTTATTCTCTTCAATTTATGTATTAAAATAGTTTTGATTTAGAAAATCATTTCTCAACTAAGAAATAAATATGATATACACTAGGCAGTTGGCAGTTTTGAGCCAATTATATAAAAGAATTGGAGGAATAAAGGGTTTTGCCCATTTGGTTGGTATTTTACTATTTTGTGCAAAACAATTTAAATGAAAACATAAAGTCTTGTACAATAAACATATTTAACTGTGACAGATTTTGTTGAAGCATTTTTGAGAAATTTTCTAGACATGACATGTTATTAAGCAAGAGCCATAAAGAATGTGTCCCCTTACTCCAAATTGGTCAAATTTTGTTATTCCTATTCATATATATATATATAACTGTCCATGAAAGTGTCACCTCTAAATTGGTAAAAAAAAAAAGGAATTATTTCTCTTTATATATATAAATAAGGTTTTATTAATATTCTTCAGTGGATCAAGTGGTGTCAACTCCTAATTTTACTTTTTGAAGATTTACATATGAATATGGTCAGTTGCAAATGGAGTAAAAAATTCATGTACAACAAATACAATGAAAGTTGGAAATAGTTTATTGGATGTAATTTATGTAATTAAAAAAGCTGTTGCCAAATATTTCAATATCTCAAATCGCTATTATACTTATATGTTTTCTGTTGTAAGAAAAAAAAATTTAAAAAAAAATTATTGTAGAAGAGTTTATTTTCATATACAAAGGATGTATATGTATGGATCAGAATTGGGTCCTATATAATTCAGCCATTTGGGTTAACAATTAAGAGCACTCTGGTTTATACAGTTGGTTTTTTAATTTTTGGCGTTTGACTAAACCATGTAATTGGATAGATATGATTTGAATTTTATAAATATGACCCAGTCTGAGATGAACATGCTTTTTTTGACCAATGGATTTGAACCAAATTTTTGTCTATTTTGTTGATTTATTAACTACCTTGGAAAAGTCAACAGCTCCACTTTCGAATCAGAACTAAAAATAATAATAATAAAATAAAATTATTTACCCCCAAAAAAAAATATAAAAAAATAAATAGAGTGTGTTTGGGGTATTAACAGACTTTACCAGATTCTTGGCTTGAATCTAAAGTTACATTGCCAAAAACCTAACAATTCGTGTGTTGACCCTTTTGGTGTCTCCTTTGATTATATATCAAGTCTTGGCATGAGTTCTGTTATACTGTGTTTATTTTGTATTGATATTGGTTTTGATCCATTCAGATTGGCATATTTATGTTTAGACTAGGATTATAGTTTTTAGTCGTCACCCTAATTACCTATTTTATTTTGTCTTATTCTTCATTCTTTTGATTTATTCTTCACTCATTCTCCTATATATATGGGTGTAATAGTCAAAAAAATCTGGCCCAACTGAAATGGGCCGCAGGACTAATGGGCCGACGACTAATGGACCGGAGACGGATGGGCCGAAGGCGGATGGGCTAAAAACAAAGGGGCATATGAAAAATTCTAGAAGATAAGTGATCCACAAGTTAAGGGGTAATCCAATTATAGAATAAAGAGTCCAAAAAATAGTATGGTTTATCAAATCCCTTGATTTTAGGGATTGATAAACTTGGGTAAATGGGTTTGACCCATTTACCATAATTGTGTATAAATATAGCTTTGATGAATGAAAAAGGATCCAATTTTTACCCTAATTATTATTGTATAATTTTTCTGCATCTACACAGTTGGCGCCGTCTGTGGGAACGTCCTATTATTGAAATCTTTTTCAATAAGCTTCCCACTCTCTACAAAAAGCTAAGATTCATACCATCAATGGCGGTCACACGTTCACAACAGACCGATTTACCTCCAAACGGAGGCCAGCAACCAGAAGATCCGATCAGACGAGCCCTAGAGGAGAGGACTGCCGAGTTAGAGAGGCAGAACGCTGAACTGGTGGCAAAACTGGCCCAACTGCAAAACCCACAAGAGGTCCATAACGACAAGCAGTCCGGCCAGCATGAACAGTCTATAGGCCGCCAAACAGACAAGGACAACCTCCCCGTTAGATCCCACAACGATCGTGAAGAGCACGCGGAGTCATCCCTACAGGTTCTCGGTGTACGTAACCCCGAGGAGGTCCTGACCATGAGAAAGATGGAGGAAATCATGTCCAGATTCCAGCGAGAAGTGCTTAAGGACCTGAAGGTACAGACCCCTATCGATCTGGCATCCGAGGCATCCATCGACGCCGTCCAGACACCGTTCACCGTCTCGATCACCAGTGTGCCCTATCCGGAGAGGTTCAGATTACCAAAGTTCACCATTTTCGATGGTACAAAAGATCCAACAGAGCACATCTACCACGTTCATACCAAGATGAATGTTTACAACGAGAATGAGACCTTACTCTGCAAATTTTTCCCCACCAGCTTGACCGAAGCAGCCCTCCCGTGGTTCAGAAAGCAACCGCCCCGATCGATTGGAAGCTGGCTCAGGCTCTGCGAGTTATTTATTGCCCAGTACTTCGGCAACAAAAGACAGAAGAAGACTATCTCCAGTCTGTTCACCATGATCCAAGAGAAAGGCGAATCCCTGAAAAGTTTTGTCTCACGATTCAATGTGGAAATGTCTTCAATTGACAACTGCGATCAGTATTCAGCTGTCGAAGCTTTCAGAATGGCCCTAATCCCTGGAACCAAGATCCATCAGTCCCTGGTCAAGAGGCCACCAGCAGATATTTGATAGCTCAATTCCAGGGCACAAGGACACCTCTGAATAGAAGAGGAGTTGGCCATATGGCAAAGAAGGACCGCCTTTGCAATAGTAGAGGCAAGGGCATCCGAACCTTCCAAGGTAAAGGATCGGGCACCGGATCGGAAGCGACCAAACGCTCCTCCTGCACCCTCCCCAGTCCCAGAGAAATGCCCGAGGTTTGAGGACAAGGTCACCCCCTTAAAGGTGACCCTGGCCAAGCTGTACCAGGAGACAAAGGGTAAAGGAATCTACCGGTCACCACCACCCATCAGACAGCTGATGGACCAAAGAGATATGTCAAGGCACTGTGCCTTCCATGGCGAGTACGGGCACCACGCCAACGAATGCAAAAGCCTCAGGAGATAGGTGGAGGCCATGATAGCAAAAGGAGAACTGACCGAATATGTTGCCAAGGAAGGAGTCCGATCAGACCAAACGTCGCATGCGCCTGCCAAGAGAGCTATGGGACAGCCCGTATGGGTCGAAGCCCGGAGGTCCCAGATGAGACAAGCTCAGAAACTGCGAAGGGTTGGGGAGGTCAGCGAGTTTAAAGGCCCGAAAGAGGATGCCCGAATAATTTTTACTTATGCGGAGCATTCAGACGCCACACGATGACCCTTTGGTGATCTCCCTTATGGTCTCGAACTGCTTGATAAAAAGGGTGATGGTCGACCCTGGGAGCAACGCCAACATTATCAGCAAATAGGCCTTTGAGAAGTTAGAAATCAACCCTCAGGATATCGTACCGTCCAGAAGCCCGATAACAGGATTCGATGGCAGAAGAGTGGAACCAGTGAGAGAGATCCAACTACCAGTAACAGCAGCAAGGCGCACGCTCCGAGAGACTTTTGTGGTGGTAGATGTCAAACCTTCCTATAATCTCCTCATGGGAAGGGGTTGGATCCATCGGATGCACGGAGTCCCTTCAACCATGCATCAACTCATGCGGTGTATTGACCCGAATGGAGTTGATGTGATTGACATCAGGGGTACTCAGGTAGCAGCAAAGGAGTGTTATGATGTCACCTTGAAAAGTCTAAAAAGAAAAGCGGAACCAAAACGAGGGTCACAATCCAAGGCGGCACCCGATGACAAATAGCAATTACAGGAGGATGGTTCGGGGTCACCAGTAGCAGCTGAACCTCTGCTGGAAGTTCAAATTTGCCCCGATCATTCCGAAAGGTTTACTTATGTTGGTTCAGGCCTCAGTCCACAAGAAAAAGAGGAAATAGAGTCCCTTCTCCGATATAATGCTGACATATTTGCATGGAGCCATATGGACATGACCGACATCGATCCATCAATAGCCCAACATTCCCTTAATGTAGATCTCAGCGCAAGGCCTGTCAAATAGAAACAAAGACGAATAGGGGCCCATTGAAACCAAATCATAGCTGAAGAGGTTGATCGACTTCTTCAGGCATGATTCATAAAGGAGGTCCATTATCCTTCCTGGTTGGCGAACGTGGTGGTGGTCCAGAAGAAAAACGGCAAGTGGAGGGTGTGTGTGGACTTCACATATCTGAATAAAGCCTGCCCGAAAGACTGTTTTCCTTTACCAAAGATCGATCAAATGGTAGATGCCACCGCAGGTTTCGAACGCTTGAGTTTTCTGGATGCATATTCTGGGTGTAACCAGATATGAATGAACCCAGTGGATCAGGAAAAAACCGCCTTTATCACTGAGTCAGGTACATTTTGCTACACAGTTATGCCTTTCGAACTAAAAAATGCAGGTGCTACCTATCAAAGGTTGGTCAGAAGGGTGTTCCAAGGAATGATGGGATCTACCGTAGAAGCTTATATCGATGACACGGTGGTCAAAAGCAAGGCGAAAGGAGACCACCTGACCGATCTACAGCAGGTGTTCGACACCCTCAGGAAATACAATATGAAGCTCAACCCGTCCAAATGTTCTTTCGGAGTATCCTCATGCCAGTTTTTGGGGCACATAGTTCATCGGACGGGAATACAGGCTAGTCCGGCGCAAGTCAAAGCTCTCGTAGAGTCAGCGAAGCCGAAGTCCCAGAAGGAGATCCAGGTGTTAACTGGAAGGATAGCGGCCCTCAGTCGCTTCATCTCTCGATTAACCGATCGGTGTAAGCCGTTATTTCAGGCAATAAGGGCAACAAAAGGAGAAGTCTGGGGGCCAGAGCAAGCAGAAGCCTTGAAAAAACTCAAAAGTTACATGGCAAGGCCATCGATACTGGCAACTCCAGATGCAGATGAGCCATTGCACCTGTATCTGGTAATATCAGCATCGTCGACCAGCACCGCTCTGGTCAAGGAGGGCAAGGGGTATCAGACACCGGTCTTCTACACCAACAAAGCCCTTGCTGATGCAGAAACCCGTTACTCGAAGCAGGAAAAACTGGTACTATCATTGATCAATGCAAAGCGACGTCTTCGGCATTATTTTGAGGCACACCCGATCATAGTGCCGACGGTCACCCCAATCAGATCTATAATGGCGAAACCTGAGTTATCAGGAAGGGTGTCCAAGTGGGCAATAGAGCTCGGCGTGTTCGACATAACCTACGTCCCCCGAACGACCATCAAAGGACAGGCAGTAGCTGACTTACTGTTGGAAACAGAAACTGCAGACTCCGTAGAAGAATGTGAGTCTGGATTATGGGTCGTGTTCGTGGACGGATCATCAAATATCAATGGAGCAGGGATCGGAGTTGAGCTCGTAACACCAGATGGTACTAAAATCCAACAGTCCGTTCGATTGGAGTTTCCTGCCTCCAACAACGAAGCCGAATACGAAGCCCTTCTTTCAGGAATTCGGTTGGCCCGAAGCCTTCAAGTACAGAAAACAGAGATTCGAAGTGACTCCCAGTTGGTCGTACGCCAGTTAAATGGGGAGTATGAAACCCGAGAGCCCAAAATGGAGGCGTACAGGAATTTGGTTCTAAATGAAGCCGAAGGGTTCCAGCAAATAACCTTTGAACATATTCCCAGAAGAGATAATTCCATAGCAGATCATATGGCTAACCAGGCCTCCGCGGCAGGAGAAAACATGACTCGCACTGTACCGATAGACTTTATCTCCCGATCCAGCATGGTGCCCCCTGAAGAAGTAATGGTCATTCCCTGGGAGCCGAGTTGGATGGATCCTATAGCGGATTACTTGAGAACTGGTGCATTACCTGAATTAAAATCGGAAGCCCGGAAGATAAGAATGAAGGCAGCCGGATATGCTTTCTACAACGGCCAACTATACCGCAAATCTTTCTCCGGGCCATACTTGAGATGTCTCACGTCCTCCGAAGCTTCGACGGTCATGGAAGAGATTCATGCAAGAGCCTGTGGCAACCATTCCGGAGGAAGATCCTTAGCTCATAAAGTTCTCACCCAGGGATACTTCTGGCCCTATCTGGCAAGAGACGCTGAAGTTTATGCCCGACATTGCAAAAAGTGTCAGTTTCATGGAGATGTCATTCATCCACCGCCAGAGTTCTTGAACCCAACTATCATGTTGTCTTGGCTACGGACTAATTTACCAAATGGGTAGAAGCCGAGGCGTACCCCACAATCACAGGGAGCCATGTGATAAAGTTCATATGGAGTCATATCATTTGTAGATTCGGTCGACCCCGAATTATAATGATGGATAATGGCACCAATTTGGATAACAGGAAAGTTCAAGCATTCCTGGAAAAGCATGGGATCAACCAGAATACTTCTTCGGTTGGCTATCCACAGGGAAACGGGCAGGCTGAAAGAACGAACAGAACTATTTTTGATACACTAAGGAAAAAACTTGAAGACGCAAAAGGGGCATGGTTGGAAAAATTGCCTGAAGTGTTATGGTCCTATCAGACTACTCCAAGGCAACCCACTGGGGAAACCTCTTTCGCTATGGCTTATGGGGCCGAAGCAGTTATCCCGACAGAGCTAAGGGTACCTACTTTAAGGAGTCAAGCATAGGAAGAAGGTCCAAACAATCAGCACCTAGCCCATAATCTAGACCTCCTAGAAGAAATAAAGGAAGCTGCCGGGATAAGACTGGCTGCCTATCAACAACAAATCAGGGCACGATTCAATCAAAAATTCAAAAGAAGGGAGTTCCAGGTGGGCGATATGGTACTTAGAAGAAAGATCGGGATTGTGGGCAAATTGCGAGAGACATAGAAAAGACCTTATACATTTGTTGAGGTTATCGAGCGCGGCGCTTATCGGGTTCGGAAGAACTAGACAGGCCACCTCGAGTCCAACTCTCAGAATGTTTATCGATTAAAGAGGTATTATCCTTAGATAGTTACTTTTCTTGTTAAGGAATAAAGCTGTGTCTTACTATGACACCCTTTTTATAAAGCATTTGTGCCCTATGTCCGGCACCTCTACTTCATGATTTTCAAATTCATTTCAATAAAGATACATTCTACTTCTATACAAGTGCTCCATTTCATTAAAATTTTCCTAAGTGTTTGAGTTCAAACCTTATTTGAACTAACCAGAGGATAAAAACAAGCCACAGGGGCCAGATGTCTGAAGGCTCAATTCCTTATTAAAATTTTCTTAAGTGTTTGAGTTCAAACCTGATTTGAACTAACCAGAGGATAAAAACAAGCCACATGGGCTAGATGCCCGAAGGCTCAATTCTTTATTAAAATTTTCCTAAGTGTTTGAGTTTAAACCTGATTTGAACTAACCAGAGGACAAAAACAAGCCACAGGGGCCAGATGCCCGAAGGCTCAATTCTTTATTAAAATTTTCCTAAATGTTTGAGTTCAAACCTGATTTGAACTAACCAAGAGGATAACAAACAAGCCCCAGGGGCCAGATGCTCGAAGGCTCAATTCTTTATTAAAAGTTTCCTAAGTGTTTGAGTTCAAACCTGATTTGAACTAACCAAGAGGATAACAAGTAGGCCCCAGGGGCCAGATGCCCGAATGCTCAATTATTTTCATAAATGATTGAGACACTAAAGCCAAAACAAGAAAAGAATAAACACTAAAGGAAGGGAAAATTCTTGTTCATTAATGAGGAAAAATAGAGTTACAAAATTACCCTTCTAAGGGAAGTAAGTACAGATAAAAAAAGAAGAGAGAGAAGAAGCCTAAACTACTGATCGGGATGATGATATTCTTCTCCCTTCAGGATGGCAGCGAACTTCTTCTCATTTTCAGAGGCAGAAGGGTTTTCGTAGGGCATCAGCACTCCCATATGGGCGTCAAATTCCTCTGCGGTCTTGAACTCCCGAGCCTCCAGAGGAATATGTTCCATTTCGTGCCTCCTTCGCCAAGCTCTGGCCGATCGGATATCACAGATGACGCAGTATCGATTATATATGTCAAGACCCCCTAAGCGGCACACTTCCACTTTGGCCCGTTCAAGATCCAACATCTTTTTTGATTCTGCCAGGAGTTTTTTTAACTCTGCCTTTTCAACTGCCATATTTTTGTTAGCTGCTCTTGTTTCCTCTAGTTTAGCAGCCAGAGCCAGTTTTTTAGCGATCAAAGCCCGTTTCTCCGCCTCACTAGTCTCCAGAAGGGTTTTCTGCTCGGAGACGGTCTAGCGAATGCCATCTGCCTCTTTGACTAGTATAGTCCGGTGAGCATCATTTTGCTTAACTTGGGCCTTCATACTGGCCATTTCCTTGACATCGGCCTCCAGAATGTTATTGTATGCCTGGACGCCGTAAAGAAGCTACAGAGTAAGAAAGTGATTAGTACGCAAAATAGCAAAGCTGCAAGTAAACCAAATACCAAAGGATAAACAAATTTTTACCTCCATGACCATTATTGAAGTCTTCCTGGCCAAGTCAGTCCTAGATATTTTTGATTGGGCAGCCCTATCAGCCGGAGTCCAGATCCCTTTGGCCATAACCCGAAGAGCTTCTGGCTGATTAAGGGTGATGTGATCGACACAAACTGGAATCCCGGATGTGATCGGCAGAAGGAACTTCGGCTCCCAGGGAATCAAAGTCCGGGATGTTTTAGGAGCAGGAGGAACATTGCTTGTAGAAGCATTGTCAACTTGAGTTCTGGCCCTTTTATTGGCCGCTCCACCTGCTATATTGGACCAGGTCTTTATAACTGGAGGGCTTGCTGGTGCTGTCGGTTTTGTTGTAGGCGGCACTACCGGGTTCCGAACAGGATGAGGTACCGAGGCCGCCGACGGTGCTGTCGATAGGGGCACAACATCAACTAGAGTGACACCTTCAGGGACTTGGGGGCATCTGGCAGAAAGGGGTTTGTCAGGCAAGTCCATCATGTCAACAGCAACGCCCAAATTTGAAATTGACTAGATTTTCCAAAGTCAACAGGTCAGTGGCAGATCGGGCTTTTCCCCAGATGTGGGTTTTCAGAAGGCCTATACGTTATTTTATAAAGGTAAGGGGGATGTCTTTATCCTCATAACCCAAGAATTTATATGCATAGTCCCCCCGATGAAGATCGCAATGTTCACAAAGGCAGGAGACCTTATGAAGGGGACGGTAGATGGAAAGACGGATGGCACCGAAAGTTCTTGGGATCGGGAATATACGCGAGAAAGGGTAAGACCAGTTGCCGCTCACTACTACCATTCTTTCCTTCCAACCCTTATCGGATTTTTCGGTATCGGTATATATGTTTCGGCCTTGGAAGGGAAAGAGATTGTATCTACCCTTACTCGCTCGGGCGTTCTGGAAAAAATAACAAATGAGCAGATCTGCCAAACCTAAGTTGAGATCTAAGTCCTTGTTGTACAATAGAAGCATGGAAATGATCCTAAGGCTGTTCGGGTTCAGCTGAAGGGGATGCAAGCCTAACATAAAGAAAGCGTAGTGAAAGAAAGAGTGAAGGGGGAACCTTAAAACCCTAAGGTGAGATGCCGATAGCAGAATATTACCGGGTGCTAGTCCTTGACTCTGGGTAAAATCTAGGTAACCTGGGTAAGGAGATACGTCAACATCCCCGGGCACTTGGGTTTCAGCCCGAAGATTTTTAACATCTACTTCGGGTCGGACTCTTTTGAGTGGGGCCACTACAAATGGTTCAGAGGGTTTGGGTTTCGCAGGTTCGTTCGATGAGGAGCCCGGAAGGTCAGTGTTTTATGGAATTGTTTTTGAGGTGCCCTGACAGTTAGATTGAGGACTATCACTACTGGTGGGGTCGGTACCAGCAGAAGAGGATAGGATGACCTCCTCTACCGACCGGGTGTCGTCGCTATCAGACATAGAGATAAGAAAGGTAGAAGAGACAGAGGTGTAGCAAAGGTGAAAATTAAAGAAAAAAGAAACTTATTGACTTACTCAAACTGATGATGAAGTTTCAAGGGAAGCTTCGGACGGTGATAGGCGTCTATGCTACTGGGAAATCTGTACTGACCGACGGAAAGGATCGTAGAGGAAAGAAGGAACTGGAATTTCGAAGATGAAGTTTGAAAATGGGAGAGAGGTTTAAGCTGGAAGTTGCAAGTATGGAATAAGGAAATGAAATGAAAGAAGAATGGGTTTTTATAGAAGGGGAGAAAGAGGCCAAAGGGCTGCATGAAGTCCAAAGGTCGCGCAACCCACGATGAGCCGTCATGGAGCTAATATCAAGGAAGTAATGGCCATTCATTTGAAATACCAATGAATGCTATTCAATGATTAACAACTCACCAAACCCTTATTTCCCATGAAGTGCATGAATATATATATATATATATATAAAGTAGTGTTCAAAATTTTCGGTCATGGGCTTTTTACAAAAGCCCATGACCTCAGGGGCCTGTGTAATAGTAAAAAATATCTGGCCCAACCGAGATGGGCCGCAGGACTGATGGGCCGATGACTGATGGATTGGAGACGGATGGGCCGAAGGCGGATAGGCTAAAAACAAAGGGCCCTATGGAAAATTCTAGAAGATAAGTGATCCACAAGTTAAGGGTTATCCAATTATAGAATAAAGAGTCAAAAAAGGGTATGGTTTATCAAATCCCTTGATTTTAGGGATTGATAAACTTGGGTAAATGGGCTTGACCCATTTACCATAATTGTGTATAAATACATAGCTTTGATGAATGAAAAATGATCCAATTTTTACCCTAATTATTATTGTGTAATTTTTCAGCATCTACAATGGGTAGTAGTTCTATTGTAATAATACACAATAAGAGATATTCATACTGATCAATACATAATTATTTTATATTCACCTCTTCTTTTATCTTTTATATTTTTTTTCTTATTGTCGTCTTTGCCGGGGATGACATTCCATCTCCCATCCCCGGCAATGATCTTTAATTAAAATATTTATATATATTATATATATTCTTTGTGGTATTTGTCTTTCATCCCACCAAAATTCGTTTTGTTTTTCCTGTTCTAGAGTACATTATGATTTGCAATAAATTAGTCATGGCCGATCCATCATTTAGCTTTCTATGATCACGATCTTCCGCATAACCTCGTTACCGTGATCTCAAATCTACAGCTCAACATATAAATCAATCTGAAAATCAAATCTGGTGCTTGTTTTGGTATAGCCACAGAATCGTCATCATGTTGTTATGTCTTAAATTCGACTTAACAACCAGGTTGCAATCAGAAGCAGTCAACTGGTTGATTACCACGTCAATGACTCTTTTGGCAACTTCGTCCTTCGTCATTGACACTGTCTGCAGCCACATTTGCCCTTTTCATCAGAATTTAATGGTTGGAGTCGCCTTCATGATTTATCTCCAAACTCAACATGTTATCTTGAGTTTGCGGGAGGCTGTTAGATTATATATATTTTTTATTATAATAAAATAAGGTTTTAGCTTATTTAGATGGGTCACTCATGTCTATACTAAGATTAGGATTTCTTGTTCCCCACTTAATATTATATTGTTCTCCATTCTCCTACCTAAATTATATTACTTGTCCCCCACACCATGTATATAGGGTTCATCTCTATTATAATAGACACACTTCAAAATATACAATTTAATACATAGTTTAATATTATTTCTTCTCCATTATTCTCTTTATTGTCTTTGTTATCTTCTCTCCATTAACACAATATCAAATCATATTTTCTTCTAACATGAATATAATCTAACAAGTTCAACTCCTATTCCAAGGTTCAGCAAATGGCTAATGCATAATCATGATGAGAATTTAAATAAATAATTTATTGTGTCTAGTTGTATCTTGAGTCCGATTATATACTCTCATTATTACAAATCTTGATTTCGTCATAAATATTTTTAAAACACTACTTGGGTCCTGCCTCATCGTCCTACCTGCTAATGTGGTCCAATAGAATATGGGCACGTGATCATAAAAATAAATTGACATTAATTTGTGTTTTATGCATTTTATGTGTTCATCTTTTTTAAAAAATAAATTTAATCACGTATTCAAATTATATTAGACCATATATCAGTGAAGAGGATGAACTCCGTCCTCATGGAGCATGAATAATAAATTAAATTTGTGATTCAGTAATTCTTTTTGCGAACGAAGTTTTAAAAGAAATGATTATTTGATAATATAATAATTGAGAAAAGATAAAGAAGAAAATAAAGAGAATAATGAATATGAAATTGTATATTAAAGTTATTGTAAAGTATATGAATTATAATAGATACGACTCCTATATATAAAAGAGAATGTGTGGTGAATAAGTAAACTTGGTGTATGGGACAAATCAATCTAATCTAGGTAAGACTAATACTAAATGGGCTAGGATTACAATAGATAGATGAATGAGCCTAAGCCCTAATATATTAAAACACCCCCCTTCAAACTCAAGTTTGGAATTAAGAGACTTGAAAATCGTCTTGGCAGATGAACTTTGATGAAAATATCAGCAGATTGATCCTGATTCTGATTCTTAAATATGATTATGAGTCTGATTTTTGAATATGATTCCGAGTCTGATTATTGAATGAAGAATTCTAAATCACCAAAACAAAGAAGATGATATAGAATTTAATGTTCGGTCAATCAAGTAAGAAATGACAATCGATTGAAAAGATTGATTGATTGAAATGATTATATTTTCCCCCTGAGAGGATAAAATAAGATAGAGATAACTGAACCAGTGAAGTGGTTGGTTTTCTAGATGAGAGTACCCTAAACAAATGGGTACGGATGAGATGAGATGATGAGAGTACCCAAAACAAACGGGTACGGATGAGAGTACCCTAAACAAACTGGTACGGATGTCCAAACGGATGAGATGAAAAAAATAGCCAAAAATAGGATGAAATTCCCTAAGCGGATGAGTTGAGAAATTCCAAAACGGATGAGATGAAAACATGCTGGCTATAAGAATCAGCATAGAGAGTACCCTAAAAAGGGTGGAGAAATGAATGATATGAGATAATAAGATGCTGACTATAAGAATCAGCATAACAAGTACCCTAAAAAAGTAGAAAAACAAATCGAAAAGAGTCAAAAAGATCAATAATGAAAAGTTAAAAGTCCAATTTTAAAAAATTGACTGTGCGGTTGCGTCCGGAGTGGTTCAATTAGCTGAAATCGATTACCCATTTGCTAAAATCAGAGTTAAAATGAGTCCGAAATGCAAAAAAGATTGAATAAGAGCAAAACTGTAATTTTGCAAGAATCTGATGACATGGCACAATCTGGTAGTGACATGTGACAACTTTTGGTGGAAACACGTGTCTATTTCTAGTGGAGACACGTGTTAGGTTCTGGTGGCGACATACGACAGTGCTGATAAGTCAAATGATCGCCAAAATCTCTCAAAAATACCGTGTCATCAAAATTTCATCAAATTATCGCATAAGATGCGTGAAGCCCACCCGCGCTGGAGGTTGAAAGTGTGTGGAGCGCGTGGGACCAAGGGATCTGACGCGCCACTTATCTGGAGACGCGTGTAGTGGATTTTAGCCCTGTTTTCAGCGGCCGTGGCTTTGTCTGGAGATGGGTCGACTACTGGTGTTGTCGGATTCTGATTCCGACAACTTTTGAACATCGTAAAGATCTACGTCGGTGGCGAATAAGAGTTTTTCTCGGCGATGGGAAACGGTAATGATGAGCAGACAATGATGATGAGCGACCGACGATAACAAATTGGTCAGATTCTAAGAACAATCAAGATGGTATAGTGTATGGTTGTTGAAGAAGATTCATAGAAAAGAAAGAATAATCAAATTAGGGTTTGGTTTAGAAAGAATAGAGATTGAGAGTTTAGGATTTTTAATTGAAGATCACCGCCAGAGATAAGAGATGGAGAGTCATCCCCGACAGAGACGACGAGAAGCGAAAAGGATTGCCAAGAACCGAATGACTTTGATACCATGTTAGAAGAAATGATTATTTGATAATATAATAATAAAGAAAAGATAAAGAAAACAATAAAGAGAATAATGAATATGAAACTGTATATTCAAGTGTATTGTAAAGTATATGAATTACAATAGAAATAACTTCTATATATAAGAGAGAATGTGTGATGAACAAGTAAATTTAGTGTAGAGGATAAGTCAATCTAATATAAGTAATATTAAACGAGCTAGGATTACAATAGATAAATGAATGAGTCTAAACTCTAATATATTCTAACACGAAGACCTAAATTTGTTTGTACGTAAAGGGGGTTTAGTGTAGGTTCTTTGATACTTCCATGTGTTTTTTTTTTTCATACCTCTACCTTTTTCTTTTTATTATTATTACTGTTATTACTAATTTTCAAGACACAACAATTAATTAAGTTCTTTAATGTAACCCAATACTGTCGGCAATGATTTGTTAATCTCCGAATCCTCATAGATTAATACTTCAATTCTCGAGGAGTGAAAGATGGAAAGCAAATGAAGCCAAATTGCAAATATATATAAACAACTATATACAAAACCTTTAGGCCTTGTTTGGTAAGTGATTATAGTTCCACCTGATCTGGTCTGGTCTTGGTTTTCAGGGATCAAATTATGTTTGTTTGGACTGGTCTCAAATTTTGGAACCAGACCAAATTGAACCAAATGTGGTATTTTTGGAACCAGTATTTTTTGTGGTTCCACATGGTCTGGTCTGGTCTTGGTAACTAAAATTAGATTTTTGAGACCAACGATTAAGACCACCAAAAACCAAAATTGAATAAAAATAATAATATACAAAATAAATTAAATAATAAATGAATTAAATAATATATAATAAATAAATAATAAAATAAATAAAAATAAGGAATAATAAACAAAATGAATTAAATAATACATAATAATAATAATAAATAAATATAATAATGAATAAATAATAAATTAATAAAATATATTTTGAAATAATTAAAAATGAATAAATAATAATAATAAATTAATAATATAAATAATAAATTAAATAAAACATATTTTAAAATAAAATAAAAATAATGAATAATAAACAAAATGAATTAAATAATAAATAATGATAAAAAAATGAATATAATAATAATAAATAAATATATTAATAAATAAATGAATAAAATATATTTATAAATAATTAAAAATTAATAAATAATAATAATAATATAAATAAGAAATTAAATAAAACATATTTAAAAATAAAATGAATTAAATAATACATAATGATAATAAAAATGAATATAATAATAATAAATATATAAATAAATAAATAATAAATTAATAAAATATATTTATAAATAATTAAAAATGAATAAATAATAATAATAAATTAATAATATAAATAAGAAATTAAATAAAACATATTTAAAAATAAAATAAAAATAATGAATAATAAACAAAATGAATTAAATAATACATAATAATAATAATAATAAATTTGAATAAAATAATAAATATAATAAATATAATAAGAAATAAATGAATAAATAATACATTAATAAAATATATTTATAAATAATTTAAATGAATAAATAATAATATAAATAAATAATGAAATAATAATAAATGAAATGAATTAAATAATGAAATAATAGTAAATAAAATGAATTAAATAATAAAAAATAATAAATAATAAAATGAATAGAATATATTTATAAATTAATATATAAATGAATAAATAATCATATAAATAATAAATTAATAAAATATATTTATAAATGAAGAAATAAAAAAATAATAATAAATAATAAATAAAATAATTTTATTTTTTTAAAACGAAAATATCATATCAGAATGTTTTACCAAATATGATATGGTTCAATGTTTGTGAGACCGTGACCATCAGACCAGACCGCTTACCAAATAGACTTTTAAGTTCAGGTCTAGACAAGACCAGATCAAAACAGACCGAATCAAATCAAACCAGACCACACCAGACCGCCTACCAAACATTACCTTACACATATATAGAATTAAAGAAAATGAAAAGTGAGCAAGTGAATCACATGGAGTCACCGTTAAAAACTACAACATGAGATACATACATACTACAGTATATATATACGTATATATATATATATACGTATATATATATTAAAAAAAGGATGTATGGACCTTATGAGTCACATGCTTAAAAGTTATTTTTAAATGAGTATGGAAGCAAGTAATTTGGATCTCTGCCTTTGGAGAACTTGAAACAATGTGGTTATCATTAATGCAAATATGGTATTATTTACTATTTTATTTTGATCTTCTGTCATCATCATCATGTTTTGTGTTTCTATTTATGAACTAACACGAATTACATTGAAGAAATAACAATTAACATTATTGTAAAGAAGAAAACAGGAAAGGACTAGCTAGGAAAGTTCTTCACCTGTACAACTTCAATTTCATGAGCAGAATCACATATCGAACATTAGTATATGCTTCTATGTTACTTTCCCCATATATATATATATATATAGATGTATATACATATAAAGTATGAAGCTTCTTGGAATAGATCTTTCACTGACTCAAGCTCCACTGCTATTGATTTTGGCAGCTATGCCTCATTTATGTCATGATGTATCATGTTGTTAGAAGAAAATATTTCAATTAATCCTTGTTGCTGACTGATATAGTCGGGTAAAATTAAGTTATTTAGTTAAAAAAAATAAGACCGATACTTGGGGTCCTATCCCGTGAAGATCAAGTTGTCTTCCTCCTCTTATTTGGTGCAATACAATTTGAATAATTGCCTAAATATTTTTATTAAAAAAAATTGAACATAATATTAATTAAAAGATGAATTAATCTCAATTTCATTTCAAAACAATTATGCTCACATGTCCAAATTGTATTATACCATATTGGAGAAGTTCTCCGAACTTCATCTTTCCGGAGTAGGACCCGTATATTATTCAAGAAATAAAAATTGACCGATACTTGGGGTCCTATCCCGTGAAGATCAAGTTGTCTTCCTCCTCTTATTTGGTGCAATACAATTTGAATAATTGCCTAAATATTTTTATTAAAAAAATTTGAACATAATATTAATTAAAAGATGAATTAATCTCAATTTCATTTCAAAACAATTATGCTCACATGTCCAAATTGTATTATACCATATTGGAGAAGTTCTCCGAACTTCATCTTTCCGGAGTAGGACCCGTATATTATTCAAGAAATAAAAATTGAAGAGGAATTGAGGTGAGTTTTTTTTTTTATATGAATTTTATGTTCATCTTATTTTTAAAAATCTTCTAATCTTATATCTTAATTTTATTGAATCACATCAACGAACTTAATGAACTTCATCCTCCCTTTGTGCAGGGGCGGAGCCAATTATGACCCAAAGGAGGCACATGCCCCTCCTGATTGCTCCTTACCCCTATATAAGTATGTACATAATTTTTCAAAAAATTCCTTTAATATAGCTTTTTACCTATAATAGTTAAAAAAATGCCCCTCCTAAAATTTCTCCTTCCTAAATCTTTCTGGTTCTTATTTTAATTTATCCTATTTCCAAAATTATGTTTAGTTAAATCTGCTCATAACAAAAAATTTTCCTTATTCTTATATCCTTATTTTAATCTTCTCTTATTCTATTTCCTTAATTGCTTTTTTTTTCTTCCTTATTTTAATTTCTCTATGCTTTTACATATTCATATGCCCCTCCTGAATTGAATTTCTGGCTCCACCACTGCCTATGTGAACTTGAAAATATTGTCTCTGAGAATATTGGCTTTAAGTTTGTACAATTTTGATGATATATTCACTATTGTTGCCAAAATTTGTGTTTAGTAAAAACTGGTGTGTGAGTAATTGCTTTAATTTTTAAAAATAAATTTAAAATAAAAATATATATATATATATTATATTTTTTGGGGGTAAATAGCATTTCAGATGTGAATTGTGGAAAGCATGGCGAATTCAGTCGAGGCAGGACAAGTTGGGCCCTATTCATTATGTTGGTTGGTGTAGGGGGCCTTTCCAACACATTCTGTTTTGTATCATCTAAAATAGATAAATTAAAGTTTATTTGGATGGATGTGCGTCTTCTAGCAAGATTTGGCACAACACTGTAACAACCGCGGTGCAAAACATGCACATATATATATATATATATATTATTATTATTAAAATTGTGAAGATATTATGGTGTTTCAGTATATGTAATTTTTCAATTCAATTTTTACTTCAATTATAACTACAAAATTTAATTGAATTTGATAACTTCAATTCAATTTTTATTTGAATTATAAATACCAAAATTTAATTGAATTTTATTACTCCAATTCAAGTAGAATCCTATTTGGAATAACCAATACTTATTTATGCATTAATTATGTATTTAAATTCTATCACTAAAATCTGATTGAATTTTAATTGTATTAAACTACATTGAATATATAAATTAAAAATGGAATTGCGATAGAATATTAAAAATTTAAATTATTTTTTATATTTGATTTCATTTCTCTTATTATAATTTATTAATAATTAATAATCTTAATTAATAACCACAAAATTTAAAATGAAACTTCAATTCAAGTAGAACCCTATATAGTATAAAGTATAAATGTATCTATGAATTATGTATTTAAATCCTATCACTGAAATTTAATTAAATTATAATTGTATTAAATTATATAAAATATACAAAAAAATTATATTTTATTTCATTATCTTACTATAATTTAATTGTAATTAATAATCCTAATCCTAATTGGATAAAAGAAAATAATATAAAGAATCCATCCACAATTGTGCTTAACAATTCTAATCTAAATAGACTATAATACCTCTACAATTATAATGAATAATTATTATAATTAATAATCCTAATCTTAATTATATAAGATAACAAATGTCATGGTAAATGTTATTGAGGTGTTTGAAATCTGGAAAGGGAATTTGATTGTTATTTGAATAGGATTTCAAATGTTAACCTTATATATAACCTAACGTGTTTCTTTTTAAATCCTATGATTTTCACGCCTTTCTCTCCACCCCTAATTACAATTCTTTTATTATATATTTTTAACATATTTCAAGCTCTCTTATTATAATTTGTTATTACTTTTATGTACTTATTAATTCATTCATAATAAGACTCTTTTATAATTTTCCTTTTCTTGTTGCTATTGTGATCTTGCATGTTATTATTTTGTAGGTTTATATATCAATCTTCACATGGATGGAGTTTGAGGAAAGAGAGAATGAAAGGTATTTAGGTGGTTTTGAATTTTTATTTAATTTTTTAATATTTCGTTTAGATTCCACGTGCATAGCACGTACTCTTTACCTAGTATGTATATATACACACACAACCCGTGGTTAGCCAGTATTGGTTTCGATTACCCTTATGGTAAAAGTATAATTGATTTGAACTATATTGATTTTAAAAATAAATATCGATAATATATAAACAGTGGCGAAGCCGAAAAATAGGTTTGGGAGGGGCCATATGCAATATTTTAAATATATATATATATATATATATATATATATATTTGTGGATTCTAAAAGAATTTTTTTTGGGGGATCATATGTAATTTTTAATAAATTTATTTATATAATATTATTTTGTTGGGATATCAAAGGAATTTTTTAAATTTTGGGAGAGGTTATATGCAATTTTTATATAAATTATATATTTTCCTATGGTACTATTTTTAAAAAAAAAAAAAAATTGAGAAAGGCCATGGCCCCTAGCTAAGCTGCGATTCCTCCACTATATATAACGATATTGGTACCTTTCAATTTTTTTATAAAACTAACTATACGTATCTTATTAGAGTGATACGATCGAATTGTGATATATACCCATATACATATGTACATTATTACAACTTTTGAGACATGTAAACTATTACATTTGTGGCACAAATATATTTGGATCCCACATTATACTTGAATGAATTTTATTTAATAGGTCAAACTCATATGCAGAGAGAGGATGGTAATATTCCTTTCACTTTTCCTCCGAATAAAGGCAAGCAAATTCTTATTTTATCAACAAATAATTTTATTAAACTGACAACAACACCCTACTTGACACACTAATTCACATCTATATTCACATAAAACAATGACAATAGTATACTACTTGACACATTAATTCAAATTTCTGACTTGAAATTTTGACTATAAGACACTACTTGACACATGACTCACATTCAATTGTTTGTGCCTTGAGCACTATCACTTTTTAATTCACTTAAATGCTTTCATTATCAAAAGTATGTTTTTCTTTCATTTAATTCATTTTTGTCAAGAAAAAAACAAAACAAATATAGGATTAGTTGAGAGGGGTAAATGCAGTAAATAATTAGAGGGCAATGTTCAACAACTAACTGGTCAATAATTCAAGTCTATTAGGCTTTATATTCCATCATTACCTACTATAATTATCATAAAATGGATTACCTACCTTTCCACATTCATGGATCAGAAAGCAGCCAAGTAACTACTTGATTAATTTACATGGACAGAGGATTAAAAAATAATAAATAAAATAAAATAAAATGCCTAGACATGGTCACATAACCCAAAAATGTAATAAATAAATAAAAATTACTAGCTGATAAATTTGTAAAATTTTCTATATACTAGTTAAAATGCACGTGTAACAACTCATATATATAGAGAGAGATAATTTGATTGATGTTAGTGATCTAATTTTTGAAAAATAGTTATATATAACATTTTAGAAAAATGACATATGTCATGTGTTAAGTTTCATGATTTTCATATAAAATACAAATGATAAATGATATATAAATTATTAAGATTATTTCGTTGTTAATTTAGTAATATATTACGATTTAGTCACTAATATGTAGATTCAAAATAGCAACCAGTATACCAAAATTATATATCTAAATTATTAATTACTCACTCCATCTCAATTTAAGTATCTACATTCACTATTCAATATATCCCAAAATAAATAAAGTCAATGTCACTTTATTTGATTAATTTATCAATTTACCCTTCAATTATTCAAGTTATAAAATATCAAAATTATAAATCACTTTATGAGAACAAAGATAAAATTAATTTTTCATTTACTATCACCCTAATAAAAACTTATAATTTGGGTACTAATTTGGGTCATTGGATTGCTTATAGAATAGAAGAATGAAGTCTATAAAGGAAAAAACTGGACTTATTAGGCCAAGCCTAGTCATATCCAGCCCAATAGAAACAAGACTTATTAATCCCAACCAGTCAACCCAACCCAAACTAGACTTCTTAAGCCCCAGCCTAGCCAACTCATCCCATCAAACCCAACCCAAGCTTGACTTATTTACCCCAACCCAACCCATAAGATATATGTTAACCCGTAAGGATAATGTGGTGAAAAAATGGGATAATGTGGTGAAAAAATGGGAAGAAATATGGCATCTCTTTATCCATGTGTTTTTATATTAATCTTTAACAATTAATTTTCATTTGATGGTTTCGATACTTAACGGTTTAGATGTATGATCACTTATACGTTTAAGTCTTTGACACGACAAAAAAAACCGCCCGCCTATTAAACTAGTCGGGGTGGATATGGGACAAAAAAAAATACTCGATTATAAACGGGACGGGTATGGGTCACTCCTACCCCGTCCCGATTAACTGACTCGTTCCGTCCCGCTTAATTAATTATTTATTAAACTAATCTTATATATTTAATATATTACAAACATAACCCATATATATATATATCTTATCTATTGTTTTTGTTATGAATGAAGTTCATAAACTGTTTTTTTTTATATTTTTTATATTTCAAAGTTAATGATTTTAATTTTTTACATTTCATCTATTATTTTTGCAATGAACGAATTTTAGAAATTATTTTTTATAAAAAAAATTATATAAAAAAGGAGAAAAAAATCTTTAATCCATTAACCCCAAACCATATCAAGCCCAATTCAAGACCAGCCCACATAAACCATTTCACATAATTAAGTTTATACGTTAAGGAATTATTTCGGGTCAAAGAGTAAGTCCAAAGGACAGTTGCTCTGGACGAACAGAGCACCAGAAGCAGTTCCACCCAAATTAGTTTGAAGAGGCCAAAGACATACCTTGATACAGGCTCATTCAACTCCATGAAGGTCTCTAGCCGGCCACATATTCAACCACTGTAGGACCGAAGAGCAACACAACAAAGAACATTCTACAGTAAGCAAGGTCCTTAATAACCTAAGGAGTATTCATATAAATAGCTCTAAGCAATTGAGAAAAAAATAAAGCAGGACCACTAGAATATTCTCGTTGGGGAATGAGCCAAAAAATTCACCTCACCTTGTATAAATATAAAATGAATTCCCCCGATAATTGATGTATAATTGATGTATGAAGAAAGTTTCCATAATATAAGAAATTTTTCTACACACAACAATTGAATCCATAAAGATTTGAATAATGAATGGAAATTGTATGAATGTCGATTTTGGAAGGTCTAATAGCATTCTTTTACCGATTTTCAAAATGCACTAACGAAGTCTGGATCACAATTTGAATTTTCATTGTTTTATGGTGAGATAGAAAACATGGAGTGCTTAAAAGCACTAAATGAGCATCGTTACTTATTTTTTATACACATTTTATCATAGATTGACTTATCAACTTTAATATTCCATCTTAACTATAGAATTATATTGTGTACTTAAATTCGTACAAATCTATCTGCTAAGAAATTATTTTTTAAACACTTAATACTTCTTTATTAATCTTCGAACAAGAGGGTTGTGAGTTACTCTCAACCATGTGAGAGGGAAGAGACTCGGACTCAAGTTATGAAAAGGAATAAAATAACATAAAAAAAATTTGATAAAATTTGATTGAAGAGGAGAGAATAGAAATAAGGAAATGACCCCTATTAAATCTAAGGATTTAAAGGAATTGTCTAAAATAAATTTAAACATTATCTCTCCCAATATCAATTTTACAATAAACTAATTTGGTTAAAAACTATAGACTTAAGTTATTCTCTTATTTTTTATGTCCAACAAAATTTCCCTATCTCTTTTAGTCTCTTCCATTCTATGAAGCACAAACACTTCGTCTAGGATCGCCATACTCGTGTAGGACGCATGAATACGCCAAAAATACGTGTTCGACATACCAATAACGTGTCCTGACTTTTTTTTAAAAAAATTAGACACTTAGTGGACATTTGAAGGACACGCGTGCGTTGGTTGATTCAATGAAAAATAGAGGTCTTATGGAGCCGATAATTTAATGAATCACTTATAAAACTTTAATACTTCTAATTCAATCTTAGGCTTTGAAGATACTTGAATATCTTTGTTCCTCCTCATCTTGTGAGAAAAATTATAACACATATTCATTAATCCACTATTTAAAGAAGAACAAAATAACATCACAAATAGCCGAATATTTGGTATTTATATATTCCAATATTTGTCTTCAATAAAGAAAATTTTCACAATATAACGAGAGAAGATGACGGATGTTTGGAAATATATATTTGATTCATTGCATAGTAGTGAAATAAATAATTTTGAACATGTGAAACATTTCATTTAACTTGTTTATTTATTTTTGTTTATAAATTTATTTGATTCTCATTGTTTAAGTGATAAATGAAGTATTTGTGTAATATAATATGTATATATATAAAAAATATAATTTTTTATAAATGTGTTGAGTCCTAATTTTTTAAAATTTACGGTATCACCGCGTCCGTGTTTCATAGCTTCCATTTTTCCCGTCCTTGCCCTAATTTTGAAACAAACAAAAACTTCATTTTCCCTTCCAAAAATTCTCTAACCGAGTTACCAAACAGAGACACTGTAATAAAGAAGGAACACGTGGGCGTTTAGATCTTCGTTAGATACCACTATACAGTATACACGTCATATATATATATATATACATATATATCTATACATCTATATATACATAGACAGAGGGATAAGAGACTCATTACTCTCCCGCGACCCGAAACCCTAGCCTCCACAAACGAAAAAACCCTAGCCTCCACAAACGAAAAAACCCTAATTACTCGTCCTCCACCATGCCGCCCAGGAAGCGAAAGGTCCGCTCCTCTGAGCCCGAATCGTCTATCAAAAACCCTATTTCTGAACCACAGATCGAAGAACAAGCAACGCAAGAGATCGACGAGCAACAACAACAGATCGAAGACCAAGAACAGCCCGAGGTCCAAGAACCAGACCTAGAACATCAATCCATGGAAGAAGATGAAGAAGGTGACGAAGAAGAAGATAATCAAATGGACGCAGACGATAACGAAAACGAAGAGGAGGCCGAAGAAGAGGAAGGCGGTGACGAAGGCGCGAACGAATTGAATCAAGAAGCTCCGGCCGAAACCAACGGCGGCGATGATAAATCCCTTGCCGTCTCCGCCGCAGACGGAGAGGCGGCGGAGGAGGAAGAGGAGGAGGAGATCGACGGCGACGAAGAACCGGTGGAGAAGCTGATCGAACCGTTCGGGAAGGAACAGCTGGTTGTCCTTCTCAAGGAAGCGGCTGCGAAGTATCCTGATATCATGGAGAGCATACAGAAGCTCGCCGATGCGGACCCTGCGCACCGGAAGATCTTCGTGCACGGCCTTGGGTGGGACACCAATGCCGAAACCCTAATCAGCGTGTTCGGAAAGTATGGCGAAATCGAGGATTGCAAGGCGGTTTGTGACAAGGTGTCTGGGAAATCGAAGGGGTATGGATTCATACTCTTCAAGCACCGGAGTGGGGCTCGGAAGGCGCTGAAACAGCCGCAGAAGAAGATCGGGACTCGGATGACCTCGTGCCAGTTGGCCTACGCCGGGCCTGTTCCAGCTCCGCCACCGACGGTGCCACCGGTGTCAGAGTACACCCAAAGGAAGATTTTTGTGAGCAATGTGTCTGCAGACATTGATCCCCAGAAACTGCTTGAATACTTTTCCAAGTACGGGGAGGTTGAGGATGGACCCTTGGGGATCGACAAGCAGACTGGAAAGCCGAAAGGGTTCGCTCTTTTCGTGTACAAGACGGTGGAAAGCGCAAAGAAGGCACTGGAAGAGCCACACAAGAACTATGAGGGACACACTCTGCATTGCCAGAAGGCAATTGATGGGCCTAAACCGAATAAACCCTTCTATCAACCTCAGCAGCATCAGCAGCACCAGCAGCACCAGCATCATCAGCAACCGTACCATCATCACTCCGGGAGGAAGGAGAAAGCGGCGAAGTATTCGTCTAGCGCTGGTGGGCCGGGAGGGCACTTGATGGCACCATCTGGACCTTCCATGGGGTACAACCCAGCAGTTGCTGCGCCGGCATTAGCCCCTGCTCTTGGCCAGGCTTTGACGGCATTGCTTGCATCACAGGGTGCTGGGTTGGGGATACCTAATCTGCTAGGAGGACTGGGAGGGCCAGTGAACCAAGGTGTGCCGCCAATGATGAACAACTCTGGCTATGGGAATCAGGGAGGTGGCGGCTATGGGAACCAGCCTGTGATGCAGGGTGGGTACCAGAATCCACAGATGGGGCAGGGTGGTGGCGGAAGGCCGCATCAGGGAGGTGCTCCTTACATGGGTCATGGTCACTAGGTAAGGGAATGGTATATTAGATATGATTTATTTGTTGATACAGTTATATGGTATGATTTTGTTTGTTAAATAGGTCACATCTTAGTGTAACATAGGGAATTTGTGTGACTTTGTGTCTTTATTCTATAGACTATATGTTTATGTAGATAATTATTAAATTAAGTAGATCATATGAATATATGTCTTTTGGTAGGTAAGTTACTTGTATATACCCAGTATTACCTCTTAAAGGGACTTGAAACCTCACCCTTCCATTTGGAAAGGAGTACCACTCGGGCTAAGCCAATTTAGCATTGATGGTATAAGTTGCACGTAGTTGGGCCTTAGAGGCTGAAGGAGGAGATACCAACAGTTTTAGGGGAAAACATTATGTTTCTAAAGGAAAGGATGTGACTTTGAATAAGGGAAACGTAGGTTGATCAGTGTGAAGGAGTATATTTAAGGAATAACATCTAGAAACTTGATTCTGTAGCTACTAGATATTAGTTGCTTCATCCCTAGATGTTAAAACATAATCATGATCATCTTCAGGCTTTTATCCCACGTGATGAGGTAAATAGCAACCCCAGAATAGACCTAAGTTGTCATCCAGGCAATTCCCAAATGTACGCTTATCGACCTTCAAATCTATTTGATATTTCTCAATGAATTATATTTTGAAATGTCTCAAGTTATTAGATTGATAGTATATTTCATCAAGTAAGAAGACTATTGAAATTTATTTTCACGTTTAATTTTTTTAGATTGATTTTACTTCCCCGATTAAGTTAATACAGATAGTACAGAACAGGATCTTAGGGAAATTAATTTGCACAAGCTCCATGTTCTCCCCAATGTAATTCTTAATTTCTCTAACAATCTTGCTAAAATGGTCTGCATTATTCATCTAATATTGCATATTGTTATTATAAAAGCATCTAAAGTTTCCAGTGTTTCACGGTCTTGCTATGAAGTTGAACGTTGCTGGATTATCTTGGTTATGTAAAAGTTCATGTTAGGACTAAATGGTCATTCTATACAGTTCATCTATGATGTGTGCATACCTGAAGCATCTTGAAATAATTTCTTTATGTACTAATACTAGTAATGTTGGTCTGTCTTTTCTCATCGGAATAACCCTCGTTGTTTATGAGCTCACGGGATGTGTGGCCTTATCCCTTGGGCTTTGATTTCATCCTTGTCCCTTGACTCCCAAGGGGACACTGAACAGTGGTAAATTGATAGCATGGGTTCCAATCCTGAGAGCAGCCAATTTGTGCAGATAATGCCAGAGGTTAGACCTATATCCAGTTTGTGCCTCTCTTAACACTCTTGATCCGGAGGGACATGTCAACTTAATGATCCTTCATTGTCCCTTTACTTCCATGTTGTCCAAAGGTATATGTGCGTAGCAAGTGGGGTAATCACTATGCGATTCATTTTGTTAAGCGTTTGGTTTCTGGGCTGCTTTTATTTTCCCTCACCCTCCCATCTGACGTTTCTTTCCTTTTTAATGGTGAGACTATTGAAATGTTATAGATCAATCATTGGTGTGATGTTGTGTTAGGGAAATTTTTCTGTGTTCAATGCCTTCCCCTTTTACGTACTGCTACATAGCTAGTGATTTTTATGTTATAACATGGGTGACTAATGCAATTTTTAGATTTGCATTAATCTTTTTGAGAAGTGTTTTATTCTTACATTCCTATTTACTTAATTTCATTGCATTGGTAATTTGACTCCTTTATTAAGCTCGTAATCTCCTAAATTTCATACCCATCACTTTACTGGTTCATATTTGTTACAAAAATAGTTATATCCCATCTTGTTTGGGTTAAAATCAGCCATTATTCTTTGAAAATGGTTAATTTATTGATCCAAGGTATGAATTTCAGCTTCAGTTAGTTATATTTGTTTTTCTGCTGGAAAACTTTTGATTTTGAAGAAAGGTTTTTATGTTTTACGTATTCATTGTGCAGATTCCTACATAGATGCATCAAACTTTTTAGTTTTGGACACTGGTGATTCTTCTGAAGTTCCGGGCAATCATGCAAATGACGTCTTTATATTTGTCGCAAAAACTTTCCGTTTGCTTAAAGACCCGAATCTTAAACCTGTATTTTCGTTTGGATTTCAGTACTTTTGTTAAACATGTATTTTCATTTCTATTCCAGAACTTCTGTTACTTAATGTTTTCAAAACAATCTAGTATTTTTATTATTTTTGCTTCTAAAAAAGTGCTGGCGAGCTGGTACGGTTTCCCTGCTGATAACTTCTCCTGAAATTTCAGTTTATAAATTAAATAACAAAAATATTGTTATTGACTGATCTCATTTTATGGCTCCCTTTTGCGCATAACACATGCTTATGATATTTCTGTGGATTAGTACACTGTTAGTATAATCACTGCTGAACTGTGATTTCTATTACTATAGATTTCTTGGCTTATATGTTTCATGAGAAAGGATTTTGACCTTATTGGTTCTCACGAGGAACGACAATGGGGGTTTTCTCATTTTACATATGATTATTATTGAGTTCTGTAAGAAATTTCCTTTTTGCTTGCACCGAGTATGGAAGCAGAGGAACCTGGGCAATAGCTTGATACTAGCAAGGGCATGTGGCTTTGATGACAACTTTCATTGGTACAAGGTAAGATCAGGTTTGTTAATGATTGTTTGTGCTGATAATAACTAAACACACGCCATATTGAAGGAATTCATTTTTGCGAAAGAGAGTATATTTTTGATGAATGCAGTTGGATTGTTCAACAATAAAATTTCATTAGTGTGGAGCATTTTCAGAAGTTGGGTGGAAATTTGGTCCTCTCAAGACAATTTTTTAGTTTTTACAATGATTATTTTGCATATGCAAGAAATTTTAGTTTACTCATTGTTTAACTCGTGTTTGACAAAACCTTTTGTTTACATGACGCTTTTTTATTATGCCATGATCACTTTGGGGTAATATTACGTGCAAAAAATTTAAAGAATTTTACGCCTTCTGGAACTATCAGGCAATCCCTTAAACCTCTCCAATTGGTGAAAATCTTTTGTTGTACTCCAATTGTTGTAAGATTGTATTGCCTAATTTTTTTTTTCAGTTGCACTTGGGCCTTCTTTTCAAACATATCACACTGCTGTATGTTTGTTGCAGCAGCAGGCTACCTCTATTATTGCACCTCATAAACTCTAGGGACTCTTTCAGAACTTCCCATGAACTTGAAACTTGCCCATGTTGGAAAAATTGACTCAATTGCAGGTCATCGTAATTGTCCCCTCTGTCTGTGACCATTCCAGGAAAGACTTCTTGGATAGCGTCCACCTTCCTCGGCCATTGAACCAGTCCGATACTCTTGCAGGATCTCTCTGCTACCTTGTTTCAATGTTCTAGATGACCTCTCATTCACGAACACAGTAATTTTTGGTGGATTTTGGGAGTTGAGTGATGGGGAGGAGGGAGGTGGTGGTAGAAGAATAGTTGTTGTTGGTGGTTGAGTTATTATACTGGTGGTGGTTATGGTGGTGATGCCAGAAATCATAGATATCGTGGTTGTTGAATCAGATGTTATGTAGCTTTTGGAAAAAACTTTAGTTATGTATGATGTGGTATTGGACTCAGCCTAATAGATGATCTAATTGCGTAATGTTTATAGTTGAGCAAGAGATCGCAATTTATATGTATAATATATCTAAATATAAAATGATAAAACTAGTCTTCACCTGGGACTCTTTTTATCTGAAAGATTTTGGAAGGGGACTATGGTTGACCTCCCTTCGAAATCGAGGTTAGCGAGCTGTGTGTGGTTCTACACTCTCAATCAACGTTTTTGAATCTAAAAGGAGCAAGAATTTTTGGCATCAACAAGAGATGATTTTGACTCGCTGTTAGGTTTGTCGATGACAATTTGAGTCCATCTTCATTGCTTTCTGTTAGTCAATTTTTACCTTTCAACTTCCAAATTAAAAGATGAACCTTTTCAAGAAAGTTATGTTTTTTTGTATGGGTTTTATAGTCATATAAAAGAAAAAAAATAGGCAAATAGGAGTAGTTGAAATAAATAAAATATTTTTTAAATATAATTCTAAAATCAAAGGCAAATAAAATTTTAAAATAAAAATTAATTATTTTTATTGACGAAATCATCATTCTGTCGTACATCATTTATTAATAGTTGTTATAGCCAATCAATTAATCCAAGGTTTTTTTTTACAGCACAAATGCCAAATTTCTCCGTGGCGAGAGCAAGCTTGATTGATTCGTCTATTTATCTTCCCTTTCATTTTCTTCTACAGTTATTGAATATGAAAGAAAATTAGTACAGATAAAAAGTAACAACACAGACGACCAAACATTAACACAATCAATTGTTAGTGCTCATATACTTTAGTAACATAAATATGCCCTTAGATACTGTTAATTCTATGAAATGAATTAAAATTTTAAAATGTTCTTGAAGTGGATTTAAAATCTATGCTAGTAACTTGGTAAGAACAGTGAGACAAAGGATAAAAACATTTGTATTAAGCTCATAAGATCCTTAGGCAACACAACTAACAGCTTCCGATGACACCACCAGAGTGTTTTGTGCTTTGAATAATACTTACTTACGGTTCTAAGATTCCGATTCTACGAACCATTTGAAAGGGGTCTCTGTTTTGCTTTGTAGTTTTCTTTTATTTGGTTACGCAAAAGAGAGAACATTGACCTCTGTCAGACTTATTCTATATGTATTGTATATTGTAAATAATTGAGACCGAGGTTGGGTGGAAAATTATCTGTTTATACAGGGAATAATATTCTGAATTAATTAAAGTTTGAGCAACTTACTCTGACAATAAAGAACCTGAACAGATCAGATTATAAGTAAAACAATATAAGAAATCTCGATACACCCTTAATTCAAATTAGGAAGATAAAGAATTATTCAAGTAATTCTCAATCTTTTTCATTGACCCCTCAACAAAAATATCATCATGCATATATATAACCTTGTCAAAGAGAGAATATACATTCGCATAAAAAAAAAAAGAGAAGAAAATAAGAACATAAATACAAGCAACAATTAAAGCACAGGATCATAAAACTGCATATGGGATGCAACCATACCTCCAAGAGCTGTACCATAGAGGTCCCCTCAACCTTATAGGGTACATCGGGGAGAAGAAACAGTATACGTCGTCTGAATTTCTCGCCATGGTTAAAAGAAGATGAAGCAAATAAAACCGTAGACAACCGGAGTGATACAAGCAGAAAATATATATTTCATATCATCTAGAAATACTCAATTTTGGGAGGCAAGTACTGTTGTTGCACACATCAGCAAGTCTTGATGCTCATTAATAGCACAGAAAACAGTTTACATCTACAATTTTTCTAATGCTGGAAAGCATGCATTCGATGTTGCCACAATGTAAGATGCATGATTAGAAGTTTACATATAAAAACACTCGGTATTACCTATGCAAATGCTCACCGGTGGAACTTACATGCCCATCATGGTCATGAAAGATGAGGGTCAGAATTCCCACTATGCATAACACAGAACCTACAAGAAGTTTGTCATAGCGCTCCACCCAGTGAAACTTGAGCTGGCTTGCGCCGTAGAATGAAAGAGCCACGAGTGAGGTCATGACAGTTATAGTGCTGCAAATCCGAGATTGGTTAGTCAACTTAGGTCAAAAGTAAATCTCAAATACAAATTAGCATGGGTTGCAAATTAACAACAGTTTAGGAGATTGGAAAGTTTAGTTCGTATGGGTCCAAATTGCCATTATGCATCTGATAATGGTGAAAATATAGTGTTCAATAAGAAAGTATTTCCGCTGGACTTTGTTTCACAGATGGGAAGAAGACTGATTGAAACTCTGAATCAGGCTATATTCAAGGCCTTCCATAGAAGCCGCAATCGAATACAAAGGGAATTAGTTGATTTTTTATAGGCACCTAAAAGAAACATTTTAAGTTGTGATTGTTTTATGGTCAAACGAAGCCACCCCAATCAAGGACAAACAAATGTTCCCCATGGAACTCCCTTCAGAACTTCCCCTCCAATGGCAACAGAAAGGTTTTACACACCTCCACTTTGGCGCTGTCCGTATTGCCCTCTCCTTTCATGGACGCAAAGGACTCCCTGTCACTTCTAGGATCGCCCTCCTTGATACTCGCTTCCAGCAGTACCAGCATGCCTGCATTGCAACTGTTCAGACAACTTTGAATGCAGGAACGGTGGTCTTCACCTTCTTTCCTAATTTCAATATGCCTCTGAAAGATCCCCATCTCCTAAATGCTCTCCAGATCCAGGTCCAGATCCATGGTGCGTCGGCGGTACCAACCACATATGCGGCCACTCTACACTACCAAATGGCATACCGATTACAAAATCATGCCATGGACATGTGCTTACCTTCTAATGCATCCCAAGATGCCCTCCTCCTTGATATCAACACCCAGCACCAAGCCACATGTACCCATATTCCTAAACAGTTAACCAAAACTGAGTTGTACCAGCTTTTGCCTAACTCATGGGTTACCTCTTATGAAAAGATTCATCAGCAGCCCCAACCTGTTCATTCTAGTAATCCAACCTGCATCACCAAAATTGATGGAACTGTTTCCATCACTTTTCCTAAGCCTGGGGTTCCCTCTACATCCCTGCCTCTCTTCTCCTCAAAGCTGCCTGAAATAAACATGCTCAGTCCTTCAGGCCAGATCCCCATCAGTAAATTCCAACCTTCTGGTGATCCCATTTACTACTTCTCAGATCCACTCACTGGCCACAAATACTTTGATACCTGTGATTGTGCTGACTGTCTCTATGATGATGATGATGAGGAACCAGTAAAACCGAAAAAGACATCCTCCCAGTATCGGCTCCAAAAGAGATATGAGGATGGTGATCCCACAGTTGGCCTCCTTGGTGCCCCCTCTGGCAAATTCGACTACTTTGTTGAATATGGTATATCTAAGAAGTCCCAACCACGGCTTTCTCCTCCAAATTGCAAGCCACATATTATCTATGCTCCCAGAAAACCACCTCCTCCGGATCTCCCTCAACCCGTACCTTGCTACATGTTTTCCCCCTCTTCCTCCTGGTCTGAGGTTGATTTTCCCCCACTATCTTATCATGATGACCGTGAGCATACCACTCACCAGCACAAGATCCCTGATACTACAGAAGTCCATGCCGATGGATCTTCCACCACTGTTGTTGCTGCTGAAGCTGCTATCAATTGGCAGTCATCCAATGCTCTGGCCCAGAACACTATCCTTCAGCGGATAGCACTCTCCCAGCAATCCCTTGAAAGTACTGTAAACAGAAAGCTCACTTCTCTTGAGCTTTTAATCCATGATCTGCAACAGAAGATCCAAGGCCTCCACACTGAACTTCTTCAGATGGCCTACACAAACCAAGCTTTCACTTCGGCTTTTGTTGCAAAAGATGCTGAGATGAAAAACCTTAAGCACCAGTTACATTCTTTACAGACTCAGCAACTAAATCAACCACGGCAATCCCCAGATTTGTTTCCTGCCTCTTTTCCATCTCCCTTCTATCCCTCTTATATTCCCCAGAATATATCCCAGCCCCTTTTTATGGCTCCTACTGGCCACCATAGTCTATTTGACCCAACTACACCCATAGCCTCTGTCCCAACTCCCAAGCCACCACCTTCACCACCTGTTATTACTGCAACCCGCTCATCCTCTGCCTCTCCTTCTTTCTTCGCTGGCCCTATCTCTGGCAACAAGACTGTTCCAGATCCAAAAGAAAAATTTGAAGCTCCCCATCAGCTTATGATTGATCCCCCTGCATTTTCCTCCAAAAATCCCATCAGTAATTTGTTATTCACACTTGCTGATCCTGATCATGACATTACCCCTGGAGATTTGCTTGATTCTGACAGCCAGGACCCTTACCCAGTCCTCTATATGGCTGATCCTCCTCCTCGAGATGATCCAATCATAGATGAAGTTGATGATGTTGAGGATCCCAACATACCCGATCTCACTCCCAGAGCTCCTCCACCTGCTGCCCACACTGCTCCTAATGGTCATGGTTTCTCCATTGATGACCTTCCCAGAAACAAGTGGCTTGACAAGTTCTATGAGATCCATGCTTGGTGTTCTGCCGAATTGCTAAATCCTAACACTACCTTGCATATAGCCCTCACTAGATGTGTTTCTAAATTTCTTGGCCGACTTCGACAGTGGTATGTTAGTATGGGAGAATACCGACAACTCCAACTTGTCCAAGCACCCTCCATAAATGCCTTTGTAGATGCCATTCACAATGAATTCCTTGGCTCCACTGAAGGTATTCTTGAAGCAGCCCGGGAAGAATATTTCAGTATGCGTTGCTGCTCATTCAAGAGAAAGGACCTCGAATCTCATTTCCTCAAAATGTCCCAAAGGTTTTATATCCTTGGAGGAATTGATGATGTGAACCTGAAGCAAACATTTCTTAAGTCCCTTCCCGATCCTCTCGGAGATGAAACCCTCAAACTTCTCCAAACAAAGAATTTCACCTTACCAAATACTTCTCTTGGATCCATCTACTCCCATGTCCTTCAATCCCTTGAGAAACTCTGTAACTACCAAAAGTTCCTCAAGACCATGCATGAACAAGGCAAGTTACTCGGTACTGCTTGTGACATACCAGATCTCCTCATTAAGTGCAAAGGTTCTAGTTCATGTACCTGCACTACCTCTGCTTCCAAGAAGAAACATTTTAGAAAATGGAAGTCTGGCAAATCTTCCTCTTTTCCCAAATCGAAGAAAAAGAAATGGCGTTTCTTCCGAAAGAAAACTGTTCGTGGTCTCCGCAAATCTGATCGTTGTTACATCTGTAGAAAAAAGGGTCACTATGCCAGACAGTGCCCCAACAAAACTGCTCGAACAAACATGATTCAGACATTAGCCTCAGTCCTTCCTCCTGATGACAATGCTGATATTGAATCTGTTTTCTCTCTTGATGATGAAGCATCCCAATCCACTATCATGGCTTTTTCCCTTGATGCCTCTGATTCAGACGACTCTTCAGTCTTCTCTACCTCTGATGATGAGGATTTTTCAAAAGATCTTTTCTCCTTTGAACTAGCCATCTCTTCCGCTATGCTTGCCCAACCTTTGGCACAGATCAAGATTTTTCCAGAAAAATACTCAAAACCCATCTCTGTCATTGCTTTCTTTGACACTGGAGCTGCTTCTACCATCATGAACCCTGCCATCCTTCCCAGATCTTATTGGCAGACCTGTTATTACCCATTCACTGCTGCAAATGGCGAAACATTTGCCATTACTCTTCAGAGCAAGCCTATCTTAATCCAATTGTTCCCTGGAGTGCAGATAAAGCATCAAGTGCTAGGCTCCGAGATTCCAAACAAAGATCTTCTAATAGGTTTTGATATTCTTCAGAAGCTCTCGCAAGTCTCATGGCTCCCCAAAGGCTTGAAGTACAAGAATTTCTTTTTACCTTGGACTGTCCAACCCAACCTATTTCAGTTTGATGACAACATCACCTCTCTCCAGACAGCCATCATCAAAACTTCTTGTGCTGAATCCCATTCTGATTTTCTCACCAAATGTACCCATCCTTTGTGGAAAAACCCTGCTTTCTTCATTTCTCTCCCTTTCAAAAAGAATGAGGACCTGAACCCCACTAAAGCTACTCACCATGGGATGAATCCCGACCATTACCAACTTGCTATCCAAGAGTTAAACCAACTCCAAACCGAAGGTCTTGTTGAACCCACTAACTCCCAGTGGGCCTGTGAAGCTTTCTATGTGAACAAAAGAGCCGAACAAGTTCGGGGAAAATTGAGGCTTGTCATCAATTACCAACCATTAAACCATTTCCTCCAGGATATAACGTTTCCCCTACCCAGAAGAGCTGTTATGTTTTCCAATCTCCCGAATGCCAAGATCTTTTCAAAGTTTGATCTCAAAGCTGGCTTTTGGCAGTTAGGTATCCATCCCGATGACCGTCCTAAGACGGGGTTTTGTATCCCAGACCACCACTACCAATGGACTGTCATGCCTTTTGGCCTCAAAACCGCTCCCTCCCTTTTCCAGCAAGCTATGATCAACATCTTTAATCCTATCCTTCCATCTACCCTCATCTATATTGATGATATCCTCCTTTTCTCTCCAGATGTTGCCTCCCATACCACCCTTCTCAGAGAATTCCACCAACTCGTTCTAAAGTATGGAGTCATGCTTTCTGAAAAGAAAATGATCCTAGCACAACCAGAAATTGAGTTTTTAGGAATGAAGATCTCCCATGGCCAATACATTCTCCAACCCCACATAGCTACCCAGCTTCTCCAGTTTCCTGATGAACACCTCACCCGAACCCAGATCCAGCAGTTCCTTGGAATAGTAAACTATATGGCTGAGTTCATCTCCAACCTGGCTCCTTATCGAAAGTCTCTCTCAGACCTTCTTAAGAAAACCCCTCCCCCATGGTCTCCCTCTTGCACCGAAGCCATCAAACATCTCAAGTCCATCTCTCAAACACTTCCCCCATTGCAAATCCCTTCCAATGGAAAGAGAATTCTACAGACTGATGCCTCCGACCTCTATTGGGGTGCAGTTCTCCTTGAAGAAACTCCCCACCAGTCCCGATCTATTTGTGGCTACAAAAGTGGTGCTTTCACTCCTGCTGAACTTCACTACCACTCTACCTACAAGGAAATCCTTGCCATCAAAAGAGGAATTGAGAAATTTGAATTCCATCTCCTTGGTCACCATTTCAGGATCGAAACTGATCTCAGTAGCTTTCCAAACATGTTGAAATTCAAGCAAAAGCATCCTCCTAAAGCCCAGCTTCTACAATGGGCAAATTGGTTCTCCCAATGGTCCTTTGATGCTTTCCACATTCCAGGCAAGACTAATGTTCTCCCAGATTTCCTGTCTCGTTTGAAAAAGGAGATCAACCCAATCTGTTTTCCCATGATCTCCTGTTTCGAGCCCTTACCACTCCCTTTTCATCTCCAGACCATTCTCCTTGAACAGACCCTCGTTGCTAGAAGTTGTCACATGGTTAATTCTCTCCAATCTCTTTATGTTCATCGATATGGTCTCGAGTCTGGCCCAATCCGAACCATGCCTTTTCACCCAGTTTACCCTTTTCTAACCCATTTTGAGCTTAATCCTTCCTTTTATTTCCATTTTTCTAGAGAGCTTTACCTCCTCCTCTGGTATCTGGTAGATATTTATCATATTGGGATCATCCTTGATAAATCTCAATTGTTACAATATCTTGCCCAGTGTCTCTTTAATAACCTCTCCTCTGGTCAAATGAAATTCTGTTTCTGGTTAACTCTGTTTGGCGACATTTCATTTTGGCAAACCCAGCTCCGTCGCACCCCTTTCCAAACTCCCATGTTTGTTTTCTGGAGTTCAAAGCAGTTCCTACCCACCCCTGATAATGGTATCCATATTCAGAAGCACTTTCACACTTCCTTCTTTACAGGTCATGAAAACATCCTGGTCTATGAATTGGTTACTCACTTTGATATGTTCAGAACCCAAATCTGCCATCATAATGGAATTTCCCCAAGGACTATCTCTCCCTTCCTTTTCCATCCAGATACTGCAAACTGGCGGACTTCTGATTTCTTTTCACCAGACTGGCGTACAAAAATGCTCCAAATCTTGGCTGATCATGAAGCTCAGTATTCCTGGGATCTCCTAGATCCAGATCACCCTATCTACCGAGTGCACCTTCATGCATATCCCATTGAGACAGCCCCCAGTGGTTACAATTCAGAAGACATGCACTCAGATGATTGGAGTCCTCCTGGCTCATGGTAGCTCACTGATGTCAGCTAGCCTTTTACTTATGTACTATTTGTGTATGTATGACACATGAATGATGTCAAAGTGTTTATCTGTAATTCTGCCAGCCAACAAGGGCATTCTTGTCCTTCCACTTTCTTTTTCTGCCATTTCAGCTGTCGGCAGGGGTATATTAGTATTTTCAGCCTTTGATGTCATGGCTGACGTTTTTTGCTCTTTCATTATTGTCTGCTGTCCCCACAAAGGCTCTTTATGTCTTTCATGTTTTCTCCTTCTGCCTATATAAGGCATGCTTGTATGGTTTGTAAGGGCAGAGTCCCATAAATAAAAACTTGTGTGTTTTTCAGTTCTATCTTGTTCTTTGGTTAGTTTCTCTGAAATTATTATTCTTAGTTCCAGTTCTTAAATAATTTGATCCTGTCCTACTTAGTGTCTGTATATAAGCATCATCTCACAAGTAGATGTAATATCCATACATGACCATATTAAACTAATTAGGTCTCAGAAAGCAAGGATATATAAGAAATTATTTGTCTTTCAATTGATATTGATAAGAACAATAAATGTCACTTTACGTTATGCTGACAAGTTCGTCACTATGACGACATTTCTTGAGAGGTCATAAAATCAAAGGGGAAAGGCAAGAATTGGAAAATAAATATTAAAGGTAGTGATACCTGAATAGCAACACTATGATGGCAAGCACCATCATGGAGGATGAATTCCCGACAGCAAGGAACACTGGAAGAGTGGTTGCGCAGGGTGACAAAGCAGGAACAAGGACAAGGCCAGCTACGGCCATTTTCTCCATGGGTTGGTTGTGGGAATGGCTGTGACCACCTTTTCCAGTTAGAAACAATATAACATAACTACCGCCAAGAATTACCAGCAATAGTGAAGCAAGTTTATGCACTGTTTCCTCTCCAGCAATGGTATTTGATATGGTGATTGCTGTTATACCAAGCAGCGAAGTGGATAGCACGTGCAAAACTGCACCAAATGCAGCTGCAGAATTTACATTTACATTAGCACTGTGAACAACACATATAATTCTGAAAAACTTCGCTGGAAACGATTTGACAATGCTATCTCAAGTATAAAACCAAAATACCACAAGTTTACCATTTTGTTTGCCGCCTCAATGATAAAATTTAATACTTCCGTTACTACTATAAAATTCTACCAAGGAATGAAGAAATATTTCAGAAACAAATTAAAAAATTGACTCCACAGAGCTGACAATGAGGAGTCAAAAGACATCCACCAACCAGATCTGACCTCTTAAAAGGACCATCCAACACAAATCCTTCTCAACTCAACAAAGAATTTTCCCACCTACTTCGGGATCCAAAACAAATCCAACCATTTGGTTGTAATAGAGCAGAAGATTAATCAAGTTTGGGATTTTCCAGACCAAGAAACCACCTACCAGATTCATAATGAAATATCAGCCTTCGTATCAAGCAGACAATCTTAATTAATCCACAATTAAATTAAGACAGTATCAAACAGTTTCTTATATGACCAATTTGGCATTTAGAAGTTCAGCAATATAATTTCAGTACTGACAGTGCCTTAGACCTATGTTACACAATAATTTTGGCATATAAATCTCATAGCAATATACCAGCCTGATTTTGGCAGGAGGCGTCATGAGAGCAGGAACTCCTAGTTCCTATAACAAGGTTTATAGCATTTATTTTCAAAAAAAAAAAAAGGTTTATAGCATAAGCCCTGTGTCCTGCTGCGTCATGCAGAGGCAAGTAATGCTCATGCAACACAACACATGAATGGTTTAAAACAACTAGGTGCGAGTAATAGTCATTAATTTATTTTTTTCCCTGTCATTTTAATTTCTTCTTTGAAACACTATTTCTTTACCGAGCATACTTCGAGAGCGGGAGAAGCAGAAAACCACTTTAATTCTTGATTGGAAAACGGACCTAGAAGGGCTGAATAGGTTTTGCACGCACACTTTAGCTTTCTCAATTGGAAAGAAGACTATGTAGTTGTCAATCACACAAGAAAACAAACAAATACATGCTAGTAGTGAAAACCGATTTATTTTGTGAAAAAACAGAACAGTAGAAACCATGAATAACTCCTCAAATCAAGCTAATGTACGAAGTATTACAACCTGTTTCTCTGAACCTTGACACTGCCAACACCTGAAAGGCTCAAACTCAATGTCCTATACCCCTTGGTGTCTTTCAAGCCCAATTGTTGCCTGCCTCAAACAATCTTCCGTATCTCACAAGTCTAGCTGTTGTTCATAATCAACATGATCAATCTTTTAAATTTCTTTTTTCAGTGTGATTGGGGATGACTATTCACTGAATAGTAAAGACTTGATAGATGGACTGCAGATTCCGAATTGTTTTTCAATGTAGAACTGAACTTATACACTGATCAGAATTAATTATACAACCAATTCACTCTCATATAATAACTATGTGATACCGAAACTCTGATTGAATGAGGACCTGCGTTCCTCACCATTAAACATACTTTAATCCAAGTATGTGATCTTCTCTCTTAATATTTTAAAATATTAAAACAAATTTCAGAAATCATCTTCAGCACAAAAAAGACTTCCAAATCAAGTTAGAAATATTACGAAGTTTGAACTACCTTAAGACAGGTTTTGGAATTTGAAAACTCAAAATTCTCTCAACAATACAATACTGTACCAGTGCACTTCTAAAAGTGGACCGCTGCAGAAGTTTCTGAAAAGCTCTCTCTGGCAACTCAATAGCGTACCAATGCACTTTTTTCTTAAGTGGATTTCTGGAAAGCTTTTTCATACTATATTTATGCAGAATTTAAAGTATACTGTAGCACATGTGTTTGTTTTTAAATTTTTTCTTCATATTAGAAACAAAATTGTCAATTAAAGTGTGTGAATAGAAAGCGCATCCAACCCACACATACAAATAAAAAAAACAAGGGCCACCAAGGCCAGCTATACTTGCAACATATCCAGAAAATCAACTGTATAACCTCAAAGATTTACAATACCCACTGTATACCCAGAAAAATAGGAATTAATGACGCAGAATTTGAGCACCCATATTAGAACCTCTTCCCCATTAGGGAAATGCCTGATCCAGTCCCGCCGCAACCCCCACCAAACACCAAGGGACACTCCCTCAAAGCATCTCAGACTTTCCTCTAAACTGTACAATCTCTCCAAGCCTCAAGCAAGCTCTTGGGAACCCCGGCCCACAGAATACCAAAGTGAAAAAGAAAAACAGCCGAAATACCCCTAGCCACTAGGCATAGCAGCAGATGGTGATCCACCAACTTCTCACTTCTCTTACACATGCATAACCACAGTTGATGATCTGATGTCTCCGCCTCGGATTGTCAAACGTCAAGATCCTACTGAGAACCACCATTTAATGAAAAGAGGCTCCCCTTAAGGTAGCCTTGATGCACCACACTGCCTTCCAAGGAAATTAAGATGTGTGAATATACAACAATCATTTAATTAAAAGACCATATTGTCTACAACACCGAACAAAACCCCAACCAACGCCACTCATTAAGCCTAATGTCTCACCCATCTTGGCTAGAGAACAACGCAAAGAGCTCACAAATTTCTTTGAGCTCCCAATCCTGATAGTACCACCCAAACTGTAGATTTGAAAATAACTCCCACTATCAAGGCAATAGTAGGAGGCCACCTAAGCCTCCTTATCTACAGCAATCAAAGAGGCTCGGAAAGGTAGATTCTATAAAGGGTCTCAACACCACTGATCCATCCAGAAGCAATATACCTTCCATTCCACACCCTAAACAGAAAGTGATGGAAAATTCACCCCACACCTTCCGGATAACCTTCCAAAACCCCATGCTTGCGCAATATTTCACCTCCAGAGAGCACCATTGAATTTGCACACTTACCAAACTTGCGGCTGATGACCTTCCTCCAGGGCTATAATCTCTTTGCACCCCCAAGTCTCCAAGGCCACTTACCGAGTAAGGTATTGCTAAACACTTTCACCTCATGACACCAAGACCCTATATAGCTCTGCAAATCTGCTTACCTTCCTTCCAAACCACTCCACCATTGTGTCATTGGTTCTTACGTTACATCGGATCCGATGGGCAGGGGGGTTGGGCATATAAGGGCGGGTGTTAGCACCACCTAATAGCTAAAGCTTTTGAGTTGCCTTTCAAGCACCCGGCTTATAACAACAGGCTCTTAGACAAAAACCCTCTTTGAATAAGACCCTAACAACAAGCCCAAATACGAACAAGGAAATGACCTTACATTGCAACCCAATGTACTAGCCAGATAGACTGTGTCAATAACCTTCCCCATAGTAATAGTCTCATTCTTCCCAAGATTAATCTTCTGTCCATACACCACCAAGAAACACACGAAGACACACTACAAAATCCTCAGTTGAGTTTCCTCTTTGTCATCGAAAACAACGGCATTGTCAGCAAATAAGAGGTAAGATATTTCAATGATTCACCCAAACCCTATCCTCTCCAAGACACACATGTCAAGGAACCCTAGTTCCCTTGATCATATGACTCCACATTAAATTTGCGCACCTCTTGAAAACCCAAAAGCGAATAAGGATTCCACGCAGTCTTTGAGCGAACGAGACAACAAGCGACGATCAGGTTGGTTGAGGGGGAAATGAGACGGTGGAAGCCAGTTCGACTGGTTTAACCTACTAGTTGACCTGAAGTAAATTCCAGTTGCTTGCATTCCCCTGTTAAGATGACTGAGTCTAGGGTTTCACACCACAAACTGACTACTGCGAATTCCAGTCGACTCAAATATATTTCCAGTTGCCTAGAAATGGAAGATAATCGACTACAAGCATTTCCAATCTCTTATATGTGATGAAATTTCAAAAGTGAAACTGACCGGACCAAACAATCGATTGATACACAGTACCAGTCGACTAAAACTCTGGTTTTAATTGCCTATGCTTGCTTTCCGACGGGGAAATGTATAAGGCTTCAAAATATGCAACTCTCTGAAAGTATAGTTGCCTCAAAGTGTATTCTAGTAGTCTAGAAGACAATTCTAGTCGACTGGTAATACGAACCAGTAGCCTATAAAATGCAGTGCCTGATTTTGAGATGATTTGAACACTTAGGCAGCTTTTTATGCAATTGAGCTTCAAGTAAGTGATACAATATTATACCTTTTACAAGTTCTAAGTCATTCATCATCCTATCTACCCCTTTGGTCTTGATTTTGACATTTATGCCCTTTTGCCTTGGACTTGGACAGTTTTCCCCTTGATCAGTGTCGGCTTTACTATTAAGTGAGGTATTTGAGTGCAATAATTTTTTTCGTATTTCATCTGTGCTAATTCAATCAACTCAAGATAGTCATTAGTACTAAATATTTGTTAATGATTTGTCATCATCAAAATTGACATTATTTCTGTTGGATGAATCATTAGGTCAACAACTAGAATTTTGACCATTAGCTTGCAAATGCTCCCCACCAAACTTATTAGGTCTAATATCCTTCACATCGGTCGATCCACCCTTCTTAGTGTTGGAAAAAAGTTTTTCGATTGCAGAAGCGAAGAATCAATTGCCCCACTTGTTTATGCGAACTAGTAAGGGAGTTGATTGTCCATAAGAGAGCACTCTATGAACACCCGTAGCATCACACAAAAAATAAATCCAACAACGCTATGAAAAGTGAAATTCGCATCTTTGCATGCAGCAGTGACTGACAATAGCTAACTTGACTTTGCACGCTTGGTTGATAAGGCAACCGAAGTCAAACCTAGGTCAATATTGCTAAGAAGCCTATCGAGTCTAGTTTCCAATGAGATGGGATTTATCTCCAAATTTCTTGTATCCCATCAGATCTGGTCAAAAAACGGAGGTTGTACATAGTAGTGCGAAGAAGTAGATACTCAATGTTTTTGAATTTCGTTGAGGGCAGTTGAACAAAAACTCGAAATATAGGGAAGGTTTCGGAGTCTAGTTTTTTCAACCATATACTGGGCAATCCAAGAGATGTGATCAAAATACAAAACCTTAAATCTTCACTCCTATACCGAGATGAAATCTACAAGTTATGGAAGAATCAACATCTATGGGGTATGTCAAGAAGTAGGGTTCATAGAGGGAAAGTTGTCTTGTGCGTAAGCACACAAAAACTCTACACACACTGAACCCCAGGGTGGCCACCCCCTAAGGTCATGTTGGGTAACATGGGTTGATACCATTTTTTTGGTTTTGGTGTGAAAAAATGGTACCAACCCATGTTTGGTAAGATTGGTGTTGGTACAACTGTAGCAAACCAATGGTACCAAATTGGGTCATTTTTGGAACCATCAAATTTGATGGTTTTGGGTGGTGCGGGCACTGTAGCACCCCATACCAACTCTACTGTAGCACCCCATACAAATGTAGCAAACCAATGGAGTTGGTACATGGTTTTTCTAATATTAATATATTAATATTAATATATTAATATATTTTAATATTACAAAATTTTAATATTTATAAATAAAATGTGAAACCATCCCAAGTTACCAAACATGGTTTGGTTTTAGAATTTCAACCCATACCAACTTTACCAAACATGGTTTGGTTTTTCAGCGTCACTTTTTCTCACACCAAAACCATTTGCACCAAACATGGTTTGGAACCAAAATAAAACCACACCAAACCAAAACCAAAAACTAACACCGCACCGCACCGTTACCAAACGCACCATAATGGAGAGAAACTATACAATATCCCGCCAGTATATGCCACGTGGTATCTCCAACCAATCAGTGAAGGAGGTGTACAACACATGCGAGACCCACCACTCGCGCGTGTAATACACCTCATTCCTTGATTGGCTAGGATACCTTATTTTTACGTATCCGCAGTTGAATGTATACTTTCTCCCTGAGGGGGTGGGCCACCATCTCTCTCCTCTCCTAATTCCTCTTTAGCTCCTAGGTTGCTCTCTGAGTTAAGAGTAGGAGTGGGGTCTAAAGGGCTCTAATGGGCCTAATTTTATAGTTTAATCAGTTCCCTTAGTTGTTTTCAATCTATATATATTCTCTAAATACTAAATAAGCAAATTAAGCCCACTATGTCTATCAGTTTCTTGGATACCATGATAACCAACACCCTCAACCTAATATTCTAATAATGCATATTTTGGCCACTTGATTTTTACCCATTTGTTTCCCTAAGATTTGATTTGATAAATTAATATAACTAATAAACAAATATTTAATATGTTTATCAAATCTTACAAGCCTCTGTGTGATCAAACAAACAAAATCAAAATACTGATAACACATGGACTCTATGTTGGAAAGTATGTTCTAGAGTCCATAATATATAATCAGCCACAAGGCACATTGAACTCGTCCAAAATCTCATAGTAATTCAAAGTAATTATAGATGATTCCTACAGTAATTTCTACTTGTCCTCAATGTAGTTCAATGTGTCAGACGTAATAACATGTGTTGTTTTGTGTCTCTCACTCACATAACTACAATGAGTCATGAATCATATAAAATGGACATGTCGGTGTCACAATAATTCAAAATAATAGTGGATTGTTCCATTATATTCATAAATGTGAACAAATTCAATCATGAATGCCTATAATTTATATCTCCAACACACTAGACTCCTCCTTATGCACATAACTCACTCAACCACAAGTAGTGAATAAATTTGATATATTTTCTTTACCTTTAATTCTCACATTCTTAGCTTCAATTTTTCTTTTTTATATTCATTTAATTCCTGTTGTTTTTGTTCATTTTTCCTTTATTTGTATTTCTCTAGCTTTTGTTTAAAAATACTAGTATTCTTATTAATTGTTACACACACACACACACATATATATATGTAGATTATGTATAAACACTCCCAAGTCCCACCAGCATGTTCTCTATTCTCTCTTCCAAAGTCTCCTCTTGCACCATTCTTATCATAATCTGCCATTTTTATCATGAATCATTTATATAGTAATCAATAAAACATATATTATATCCAATTTAATTTCGAGTATAACTATCAAGAAAAACCGGAAATAAAATATAGTGAAGCATTAATCAATCACTTGGAAACCCACCATAGAAATCACACAAAATCGTCAATGTTCCGTTTGGAACCCTAGAAAATGATGCAAAAAGTAACATAAATTCATTCAGGATTTTTCAGTTCCTTATCATTTCCCTCAAATCAACAATGTAGAAGTGGACGCGATCTGTATAATACACACACACACACACACACATATATATATATACATTTATGTAGATGTGGAAAGATAGAGAGAGATGGGGTAGTTGCTTACTGACGAAAAGAGTCCTGGAAAGGGTCCATTTCTGAGCGCGACCGACAATGGAGAATGGAAGCCAATGGGTGGGAATGAATGAGTGCAGTAGCGATACCGTTGCGATTCCTCCAATCGTTGACAGATCTTCCGCTTTGAATCCCTCCATTTCCAGATTCAATCTCGATTTCAATTTCCTTCCACAACTACTTGTGTTTGTGTGTGTTTGGTGTGTGTATGTGTGCGTTTTGTGTTTTGTGTGAGTTACATTACGATCTGATTTTGCAAAACTGAAAAAGAGTGGCGAGCTTTCTTCTGTGCAGTTGAAACTAGATCTAGCTTTATGCGTTTCTGCGCCAAATAATGAACAATATATGATATATATATAATGTATATACGTGTATATAGATAAATGTATATTAGTATATATGCGTATGAATTATCAATATTTTGAAGGTTACACGAGTAGAATAGTAGATGTAATAATACAATAATAGACTACAAGTCATAATTCATAAACACGTGTGCCAAAAACATCAAAAAATAAATTTAAGGGTAATTTGCATTGACACCCCCTGAGGTTAGGGTCAATGGCAATGAGATTACGGTCAACGCTTTTTTGGCACTCACACCCCCTGAGGTTCCTTCTTCGTTGCAATGACACCCCCTGGGATGGTGAAATGACTAGAATGTCCCTTTAATTGTTTCACTTATTACATTACGGTAATATATAAAAGGGTTAAATGCAATAAACCCCCCTATACTATTTTCTCTTTCTTCAAATAACCCCCCAATCTATGCTTTTGGCAAAAAACCCCCCATACTATCCCCTTTTTAGCACTTAACCCCCCTCATCTATGTGCACAGTTATAACACCGTTAGTGGACATTTATTGGACAGTTTTACCCTTCATTAAATAAGGCTTTGTTTGGCCAAACAACTCATACAAATATAAAAAATATATAAATAATATTTGGAAAAAGCAATTTCTGAAAAATATAAATATCTTAAAAAATACATGTAAAAAAAGTCAAAAAAATCTGAGAAAAAAAAAAATTGGGAAAATTTTTTTTTTCGAAAAAATCCGGGAAATAAATTAATCTGGAAAAAAATCGAAAAAAAAATTCTTGAAAAAATTTCTAAAAATGTTTTTTGGAAAAAAAATTAAATATTTAGAAAAATATTTTGGGAAACATTTATATTTTTTCCGGACTTTTTCTAGTAATATATTTTTGGAAAAAATATATAAATAATATTTGGAAAAAGCAATTTCTAAAAAAATATAAATATTTTAAAAAATACGTGTAAAAAAAAATTAGCTTTCGTTCAGATTTCTGGAGCCAATCTTTGGGTTAATAGAGACCACACTGACTATTATGCTTGCCTGATGAAGTAGTAATTAATCATTATCAATCAGCATAAGATAATTTGTTAAGTGGAGAAATTGCCACAACAACAATACTGCTTCCTTGAAAAACTAACTGACTTTTTTTACATGTATTTTTTTAGAAATTGCCTTTTCCAAATATTATTTATATATTTTTTCCAAAAATATATTACTAGAAAAAGTCCGGGAAAAATATAAATGTTTCCCAAAATATTTTTCTAAATATTTAATTTTTTTTCCAAAAAATAGTTTTAGAAATTTTTTCAAGAATTTTTTTTTCGATTTTTTTCCAGATTAATTTATTTCCCGGATTTTTTCGAAATTTTTCCCGATTTTTTTTTTCTCAGATTTTGATTCCTATATATTAATCTGGAAAAAATTTTCCAAATTTTTTTTATTATATATTCCAGGAATTGTTTTTTCGATTTTTTTCCAGAAATTTTCCAAAAAACTTTTTCCCGGATTTTTTCCAGAATTTTTTTTCCCGGATTAATTCCCAAAATATTATTTTCCAGAATTTATTTTTGAAATATATATTTTCCAAATATTTATATTTCTTCCAAAATATTTTTTTGAATTGTTTTTACATATTTTTTATATTTATTTTTCAGAAAATTATTTTTTTCAAAAAAAATATTTCTTATAACAAGGGGGTAGATTGATCTTTTCTAGAATATATAATTTTTTTATGAAATAAATATTTCTTCCCAATATTATTTTTTAATATATAAAGTGTGTGTTGTCACAGGTGCATTGATTGTGGGAGATTTGCATTGTCACGTCACTAAAGTTGAAAGCTTAAGTTGGTTTGGCCAAACAAAGCCTTATTTAATGAAGGGTAAAACTGTCCAAACAAATGTCCACTAACGGTGTTATAACGGAATTGGGTAAATTGCAACATTTACATAGTTTAGGGGGCAATCCTTTAGTGCAGGGGGTTATTTTAGAAAGAGAAAATAGTATAGGGGGGTTTTTTGCATTTAACCCTATATAAAATATAAAATTACTCATATACCCAAACACTTCACTCCTCTGAAATTACTAATTACACTTCCACCCCTTATTAGAAAATATATATATATATTACGAAAATTACAATTTAATTTTTTTTCTTTATAATATAATTTGTATATATAATTACGAATATATATATATAATTTGTAAAAAATATATAAAATTTGAAAAAACATATAAAAATCGAAAAAATATATAAAATTTGAAACAATATATAAAATTTTAAAAAAAACATATAAAATTCGAAACAAATATATAAAATTCATAAACAATGTATAAAATTCTAAAAAATATATAAAATTCAAATATATATATATATAAAGTGTGACTGAAGTTTAAGTGAACAAGTTTCAGAGTCATTAGCCAAGGTAACGGATCCTCTCAAACTCTTTGCAGAGTTATTTCAATGGCCACGATGGCGACACATGCCCCACGATAGTGACCGAAATCGGAATCGAACTAATACTTTATTAAAATATTTTAATCAAAATTAAATATATTAATATTTGGATCAAAATTAATGGTTCGGTTCCGGTTCTCATTTTTAAAGAATCGAAAGTAAATTTTTATTTGGATCACAATTAACAGTTCGGTTCCGGTTCTCATTTTTAAAGAACCGAAAGTAAATTTTTATTTGGATCAAAATTAACGGTTCGGTTCCGGTTCTCATTTTAAAGAACCGAAAGTAAATTTTTATTTGGATCAAAATTAACGGTTCAGTTCCGATACTTTTGGTTCTTTAAAAATGAGAACCGGAACCGAACCGTTAATTTTGATTCAAATATTAATATATTCACGATGCGGTTCGCTTTTGATTCCGACCGAAACCGGAATCGAACTGATACTTTCAGTTCTTTAAAAATGAGAACCGGAACCGAACCGTTAATTTTGATCCAAATATTAATATATTTAATTTTGATTAAAATATTTTAATAAAGTATCGGTTCGATTCCGATCTCGGTCACCATCGTGGGGCATGTGTCGCCATCGTGGCCATTGAAATAGCTCTGCAGAGAGTTGGAGAGGATCCGTTACCTTAGCTAATGACTCTGAGGCTTATCCACTTAAACTTCAGTCACACTTTTTATATATATATATATATTTGAATTTTATATATTTTTTAAAATTTTATATGTTTTTCGAATTTTATATATTGTTTACGAATTTTATATATTTGTTTCGAATTTTATATCTTTTTTTTTTTAATTTTATATATTGTTTCAAATTTTATATATTTTTTTGAATTTTATATGTTTTTTCAAATTTTATATATTTTTTACAAATTATATATATATATTTTTGTAATTATATATACAAATTATATTATAAAGAAAAAAAATTAAATTGTAATTTTCGTAATATATATATATTTTGTAATAAGGGATGGAAGTATAATTAGTAATTTCAGAGGGGTGAAGTGTTTGGGTATATGGGTAATTTCACACTTTATATATTATTCTAATGTAATAAGTGAAACAATTAAAGGGGCATTCTAGTCATTTCACCAGCCCAGGGGGTGTCATTGCAACGAAGGAGGAACCTCAGGGGGGTGTGAGTGCCAAAAAAATGTTGACCATAATCTCATTGCCATTGACCCTAACCTCAGGGGGTGTCAATGCAAATTACCCTAAATTTAATATCTAATTATTTCTCATTTATGAGATGGTGTTACAAGAGGGTTAATTATAGCTAGACCCCTCGATATATGTCAAATAATAGATATATCCTATATCGTTTGATAAATTATAGTTAGACCCCTTCAAGTTTGTAAGTTGTAACAAATATCCCTACTGACGTGGTCAAACTCGGTCAATGCTGATGTCAACACTGTTTTAGATGTGAAATATCTTAAATACCCTTGAGTAGATGCAAATGACATATGAAAAGACCAAAATACTCTCCTTTAAATATATTCACAAATAAAAATTTATTTAACTAATAAACACCTCTTTATTTTTTCATTTTATATATCAAAATAGATTTGAGGTATTACTTAAGCATTTTAAACTTGTTACTCAATTATTTAAAAAATCTAAGAAATCAATATTATCCTAGTAAATATATATAAATTTAAATGGAAAATATGCCATCAAATTGGTATTAATTATTATAGAAATACACTTTTAACTACTCCCTCCGTCCCAATTTAGTTGTCCATTTTGCATATTTTACTTGTCCAAAATTAGTTGTCTAGTTTCGAATTCCAATACAATATTATCATATATTTTCCCAAATTATCTTTCTTCATTAATTTCAAAAGGGTACGGGCCCCACTAAAATTACAATTATACTATATTATTGAAGGACAAAATAAAAAAAAATTATTAAAAAATCAAATGTGGACAACTAAATTGGAACGGAGGAAGTATATATATTTTTATAAGAAATAAATATATAAAAATAAACCTAGGAAATTAATTATGCCATCCCACCCCACCCCACCCCAAAGTTTGTGTTAAAAGTAGCACACAGTTGAAGCTGATTCGCAAAGATGGAAAATGCTCTCACAAACCTAGGAGATGTTCTCAAATTATTGAAGCAAAAAAATGGTGGGCCGAGCATCAAAAACACCTTTTCAGCTGCTTCAAAAAATTTGTTTTTGCTCTGGATTGCTTGCACATTTTGGAAGCAAAAACATTCAACCAAACAAGCCCATTTTGCTTGGGCATGTGAATACACTGAATAGTGATGAAAAAAAGAGCAAAATCAGGCTGTCAAACAGGGCATAATATTTTATTTAACTAGGATTTTAACTACTTATTTTCTCATTTTATGAGATGAGTAACAAAAGCCTTCTAAAATTTTCTTGAACTTGGATTTGAATTATGGGATAAGTTTATTTACATCCCCTGAGGTTTGTTCTATCATCACTTACACTCCTCAGATTTGCATATCTTCATATACACCCCCTATTTTTCAATATTCTCATCACTTAAACCCCTGAACGATGGCATTAGCCTGATTTTTTTTTTAAATCCCTAAACTACCCTCAATGTCTTATCCTTATTCTGTTTGGAAACAAGGATAGTGTTTTTATCAATTAGACCCCCTCCCATCATTTAATAATTTAATTTGTATTAAAATTTGAAAATATATATAAAATTCGAAAAAATATATATTAAAATTTGAAAAATATTATAAATTCGAAAATAAATATAAAATTTAAAAAATATATAAATTTCGAAATTATGTTTTTTTCAAATAAACATATTAAATTTTGAAAAGAAATATAAAAATCACAAAAAACATAAAAAAATCTGAAACAAATATATAAAATTAAAAATAAAACATATAAAATTCAAAAATATATATTAAATTTTGAAAAACTTTATTAAATTCGAAAATATTATAAAATTAAAAAAAAAAACATATAAAATCCAAAACCCCAAACACCAACCCCAAATATTCACAAACAAATATTTAAATTTTTTGAAAACTAATTTTTTTAATTTGTGAGTAAAAATTAAATCATAAAACCCCTAACCCAACCCCAAATATTTAATTTTTACAAACACATTTAATTTTTACAAATAAATAAATTAATCCCTCTCTCACTCATACACACACACACACACACACGCACACACACACACTTTGCATGCATATATACATATATATATACACACACACATATATATATATATATATATCACCACCCCCTCCTACTGCCGGCCCCGCCCCCCTCCCACCACCACCACCACCCTCCCACTGTTGGCGCCCCCCTCCTATATATATATGTATATATATATACATACACACACACACACACACACATATATATAGATCTACACCCCTCTCTCACTGCCGACGCCGCCCCCCTCCCGCTGCCGGCGCCGCCCCCTCCCACCATCAGCCCCCTCCCATTGCAGCCGCCGCCGCCCCTATTTTCGAAAATGGCGGTGGTAATAAATTGATTTAAGGGTTGCTCGTGGTGGTGTCGATGGATGATGTGGTGGTGGTAGTGGCGGCGGATGGTGGTGGTGGTGGTGGTAGTGGCGACGGGTGGTGGTGGTGGTGGTGGCGGCGGCGATGGCGGCGGTGGTGGTTAGGATTGGGTTGTGGTGTTTGGTTGGAGGGATAAATTGATTTAAGAGAGTGTTTGGTTTAGGGGTTAAATTGATTTAGGGATTAAATTGATTTAAGGGGAGTTTGGTATAAGGGTATTTTAGACATTTCACACCATGAAGAGGTGTAAATGAAGATATGCAAACCTGAAGGGGTGTAAGTGATGATAGAACAAACCTCAGGGAAGTGATGATAGAACAAACAGGGCATAATATTTTATTTAACTAGGATTTTAACTACTTATTTTCTCATTTTATGAGATGAGTAACAAAAGCCTTCTAAAATTTTCTTGAACTTGGATTTGAATTATTTGTTGGCGGCGATCCGATAAAGAATGGATCAGACTCTAATATCGATAATAATAAATAAAATTTAAATTATTAAGAGACTATCATTCAACCTATTTATCATTAATCATTTCCTCAATTGAATTTGATATGGGACTAAAATCCATAACACATAGGGTTCGTTTGGATACGAGAAAACAATTTTTATTTTTTTACTGTTCACCCAGTTAAAAAAAATATATATGTTTGGCAAACGCCTTTACTGTTCACTTTTTTTTCCCAATAAAACTGTTTTTCTGTGAATAGTGTGTAAAAGTGGTGAAAATACCAAATACAACTTTTAGTTGTTTTTTGAGTTTTTTTCACTGTTTAGGGTACCACATCCACCACTGCCGCCACCACCAACCACCACCCCCCCGCCACCGGTAGCCGCCGTCGGCCCCCACCACCTCCGGTCGCCGCCGGCTGCTGCCGGGCCCCATCGCTACCGCTTCCGCCAGTCACCCACCACCACCGCCCCCTGCCCCGCCGGTCACTGCCGGCCACCACCACCGCCTACCAATACCATTTTATTTTTCAATACAAATTTTCATCCAAACGCTTTTTTATTTTTAGTTTTTTTTTTTAAAAAAACTAAGACAAATACAAAATCAATTTTTATATTTGAAGACAGAAAACAAATACAAAAAACAAGCTTTCTAAACGCACCCATAGCGTTTAAAAGCAAGTATGAAGCTCTACTGAAAAAATTGATATATGCGGAAAATAATTTGGTTGCTTAGGTACAATAAATGACATTACTTAAAATGGTTGATAAATAAGTGGGATCATTTATATTTCATTTTCAGTAATTGGGTATATTGAAAAATTATATACGATCAGAGTGCATATGTCACGTAGTACTCGGATTTTAATCCCCATCCATTCTTTATCTCTCTACCATTCACACATTCAATGAATGGATTCCATCACATGGATGGGTGAATAGATGAGTAGAAGAGAGAGAGAGAATGAATGAAATTTTTTTCCATAGTACTCTTGACCAATTATAAAAATAAGGGTGCATCATCTGCGAATTCTGCTATTGCACGTGTATTGCACATTATCCCGTGAGTGGTCAATGACATCTATCACACTGCATATATCTTGAGTAGTTCTGTTAATTCACGACAATATCAAAATTTATATCTGAATCAAATGATATTTTTGTCAATATGTAATATCTTTTTGTTATATAATTGGAATTTTTTTTAAGTTTTTATAAAAAAATTTTATTACTTGATAATATAATGAAAGCTGATCTTGGTCCATGGAGTCCCAAGAAGGTAAAAACTCCAACCTATCCGATCACTATAGTAGTCCATCATGCTCTTGTTGAAATCATTACTCTTCATTCTCCCGTTTAATAAATAATGCGATTAAGAAGTTCGATACCATAGTTCCCATTATTCCTCTGATTGGATCATTAGCTAAAGCGAAGTTTTTATTCGTCATATTTATTTATTTATTTTTATATAAAAAAATATTGTATTCGTGAATGATTTCAAATTCGAATTATTTCACGGAATAACACTCGTATATATTGAGCTCATAATGGTAATAAATAAATAAAAATTGTTAAGATAACATTATTAAATTGCAAATCTAACGTGTATAGTTTACCAATATTTTATGACTTCATCCATAAAACTCAATTCTATGTATATACATTATACAAACACACAGCCCACCCTAATGAGTATGACCCCATAAAAACTAGTACTAAAATTTCATCCACTTCACACTTCTCTGTGTTATCCACACAGAGTGGCACACACACACACATATATATATATGTATATAACACTATTTTACATTCACAGTGAGGGATAAATAGAGAGCTGAAAATTGATAGAAATAACTAGTATTGCAGGTCCGAAACTTCTCACACTTTGTCCAATTTGCTTCATTGATCAACCCAATCAAACACCATCGCATTATGATTATTCAAACCCGGGTTGTGAAATCTGTGAGAAAACAATGTAGATATGATTTCACCAACCTTGACGATGCACTCTCAGTGTTCGACGAAATGTCTCAGAGACGACCTCTCCCTTCAATTGTGGATTTCACACAATTAATAGGCTCCATTGTGAGAATGAAACATTACACCACTGCAATTTCTTTGCTGACCCAACTGGAGTCGATGGTGGAGCCAAACCACTATACTCTGGCTATTCTGATCAACTGTTATTGCCATTTGAACCGGGTCGATTTCGGTCTCTCTGTTCTGGGCAGAACTTTGAAGCTTGGTTGTGAAGTGAATTGTACAATGCTAACCACTTTGATGAGGGGACTCTGCAGTGAGGATAGAATGAGTCAGGCTGTAGAGTTGTTCAACGACATGGGGGCGAAAGGGTTTCGACCCAATACAGTTACTTGTGGGACGATTATAAATGGGCTGTGCAGAACCGGGAACACAAAGGCGGCGATGGCGTTGATTAAGACGATGGAAGAAAGAAAATGGGAAACCAATGCGATCGTTTATAACATGGTTATTGATAGTCTCTGTAAGGACAGATTGGTAGCTGAGGCTTTCGACTTCTTTTCGAGAATGATTTCGAAAGGCATTGCGCCGACTCTCTCTATTTACAACTCCTTAATCCTCGGCTTATGCAATTTGAACAAATGGGAAGTGGCTACAAGATTGTTGAATGAAATGGTGAATCAGAAGCTCAAACCGAACTTAACAACCTTCACTATATTGGTGGACGCACTTTGTAAGGAAGGGAGGGTTGCGGAAGCCGCAGAGATAGTTGAAGCGATGATTCAGAGGGGCGAGCAGCTTGACATAGTCATTTACAATGCGCTTATGGATGGGTATTGTTTGAAAAGCGAATTTCACGAGGCAAACAAGATACTCGATTTGATGGTTGCTAGGGGTTGTGACCCCAACGTTTATAGCTATAACATACTGATTAACGGATATTGTAAGACGCAAAAAATGTCCGAGGCACTAAGATTGTTCCACAGGATGTCTCAGATTGGACTAGTTCCGAATACCGTCACGTATACTACGCTTATAGGTGGTTTCTGCCAGGCAGGAGAACCAATGGTGGCGCAACAACTTTTGAATGAGATGGAGGCCCGTGGCCAACACCCGAATCTAATGACGTACTCTACTTTGATACATGGGTTGTGTAAATGCAGACGTCTTGCTGAGGCGATCGCCTTGTTTGGAGACATGGAGAAAAGGGGATTGCGTGCTGATATTGTGGTTTACAGCATCCTCATCCATGGTATGTGCAGAGCCGGAAACGTTGAAGCTGCCAGGGAGCTCTTCTGCGGTCTTTCTTCAAAAGGGTTGCAACCGAATGTTCGCGCGTATAATATTATGATTAATGGACTCTGTAAGAAAGGGTTGTTGAGTGAAGCAAAGTTGATGCTTGAGGAAATGGAACAAACTGGTTGTTCACCAGATGGTTTTACTTACAATATAATTGTTCAGGGGTTTCTTCAGAGCAATGAGACTTCCATGGCGATACAACTTTTTCGAATTATGGTTGAGAAGGGTTTTGCTGCTGATGCTTGTACTGTAACCCTGTTGTTGAAATTATCAAATAATAGTGGACTGGATCAGTCAGTTTTGAATATGCTCAATAAGTTTCTGTGATTTATATTGAATTTCTGACATACGTAAAATTAATTATTGCATAGTTTAAAATCGCAGTTTGTTGTGTGTATGGCCCATTAAAGTTCGATTTGAGGATTATTGTGGTACTTATTGTCTCTCTTTATAGATTAATCTATAAACTCTGTATGATTTATCCTAGAAATATTTCAGTCTTTTGACCTCGTTGATGCTGAATAAAGGACTCAAAAGAAAAATGCAAGCTTGTTCTGTCGTGATAATTTTTGAATTTTATCATTTGAACTCTATTATTGTTTAAGTGGCTTACATTTGTAGTTGGTTTACCTTCAACTTGCACTCATCAAATTGTGAATCCGATAGTAGTAGATAGGATCTAAAATATCTTCAATACAGTCCAATTCGATCCGTGCCCACCCCCTACAAAGCACGACATCTATCGCATGTTCACAAATTACCTAAATTAAATGGCTACGATTGAGCATTATTATTATACTATACTCTTAAGAACTTGGATCCTCTCCAGTTCTCTCCAGAAGTCAACATTTATGTATGTTATTGTTCGAAGTAAAAATACTCTGATATTGTGTTAAAAATAAAGAATATAATAAAGACAATAAAGAGAATAATCCCCAAACTCAAGTTTACAAATGAGAGAGCAACTTGAGTTTAGAAACCAAGTCCTGAAATCGTCCTGGCGAATGAACTTTAGGAAAATATCAACAGGTGATCTTGAGATTAGTTTCAGTAGCTTCTCGGCCTAGTGTGGCAACATATCCAGGAATTAGTTGACAAATTTTGTGACCTTTGAGTAAACTTGAGCCCAAATACTGTAAGTAAGGCCATTGAGAATGGTGGAAATGGGGTGAGAGACTTTAGAACTTTCCATATTAACTGAAAAATGGACTTGATTTGAGTTGGTTTTGAATGAAAGATTTTAAATCACCAAAATAAAACAAAGAAGGCGATGTAGGATTGAAGGTTCTATCTATAAAAAAAAAGGCGACGATCAATCGAGTGAAGATGCAATGATTGATTGAAAAGAGACGGCAATCAATTGAGAAAAGAGACGATGATTAATCGAAGAAAGATGCGGCAATTTTAAATGCCACTAAGATTAGATTTTCCCGTGAAACGAGAAAATAAGATAGAGAGAATTGAACCAGTGAAGTGGTAATTATTCTCTTGATTGAGAGTACCCAAATGGATCATATTAGATTTTCTTGTAAGACGAGAAAATAAGATAGAGAGAACCCAAAACGGGTCAGGAACCCTAAATGGGCCAGATTGAGATTTTCTCGTGAGACGAGAAATTTGAGAAAACCCAAAACGGGTCAAGAACTCTAAATGGGCCAGATTGAGAATTTCTTGTGAGACGAGAAAATTGAGAGTACCCAAAAATGGGCCAATTTGAGATTTTCTCGTGAGACGAGAAAATATGATGCTGACTACAAAAAGTAGCATAACGAGTACCTAAAATGGGTAGAGAGCGAGTACCCAAAAGGGGTAGAGAGTACCCAAACAGGTAGAGAGCGAGAGCCGGTGAGAGAGTGTCGACAAAAGAGAGTCGGAGGGAGTCGACTAGGGTTTTGTTGGTGATGGTGGTTTTAATAGGGTGGCGATGGTGATTTGCAAAAGAGTGGTGGTGATGTGGTTGTCACAAGTTGGTGTTCTTACTGGAGCAGATGTTTGTGATTGGTGATGGTGGAGTGACGCAAATGCAGAAGACGATGATGATGCACTGCAGTGGTACATGACATGGCTAGCCGAGTCGGTTACTTGGTGCTGAAGAAGAGAAAAATGAGAAATGAGAAACAATGAAGCAAGGTGGAGATACCAAGTTGCAGGGGCAATGCGGTGCAGGTGATGCGGTCACCTGAGGTGCAAAGAGAAGGCCACGGTTGGTGATGGGTTCAGTGGTGGAGGATGTGCGGCGGTGGTTGTTCACGAAGCCTCTTCCCTGGTGTGCGCGAAGATATGTGGCGGTGTGACAGACCTAGTGCGGAGGAGGTTGGTTGATGCTGATGAACTAACGATCGATCGGAAATATATGGAGAATGATCGGTATGAGATGACGAATGATTGATGAAAAAGTGACGATGAAGAGACGGCGATCGACCGAGGATGAGCCAACAATCGATTGGATTTGAGATGGCAATTGATTGACGAACGATCGAGGATGAGGCAGTGATCGATCGAGGGAGAATCGGAGAAGGAAATAGATGGCGATCGATCGAGGATTAGATGACGATCGATTGAGGATGGGGCGATAAGGGAGAGGTTGTTGCAGACAATTTATGTGATGTGGTTGATAAAGGCACGAAAGGCTGGAGTGGTGAGAGATGACTCTAGAGAGAGAAATTGAGAGTCTGGTGATGAGAGTTGATTGAGAGACTAGGGTTTTAATTGAGGATCATCGCCGAGGATGGGAGATGAAATGCCATTCCCGGCAGAGATGACGATAAACGGAAAAAACTACCAATAATCGGTAGGCTCTGATACCATGTTAGAAGAAAAGATGCTCTGATATTGTGTTAAAAGAGAGAATATAATAAAGACAATAATGGATAAGAAAGAATATTGAAACTGTGTATTGAATTGTATATTGAAGTGTGTCTATTATAATAGAGATGACCCCCTATATATAGAGAATGTGTGGTGAACAAGTAAACTTGGTGTGGGGGATAAGCCAATCTAATTTAGGTAGGAGAGTGGAGAATAAGACAATATAAAATGGGTTGAGCCTAACTATCTAGATGGGCTTAGGCCTTTATATATTCTAACAATTATAATTATATGTATGTCATTCTATAATTTGAAATGTAATTGAGTTAAGATTTTTTTATATATTCTTATTGCATTCTCTCACTTGGTCTTATAGTAATAAATATTATATTTGAAAATTGTTAGAAATAATGTTGGTGTACACACCTCTTTAAAATTTTCATATTTAGAGAAATATTGTATTAGAAATTTTACCGAAAGTCCCTTTTAAGTATACTAACATTAGATCACTAACATCATTATAATATTTAATAATGTCAACAAACATTGAAACCGTAGAATTCAAGATCATACATAAAAATATTTCAATATCTCAATAAAAACACGTCAGGTTTCACAAATGCAAAATCCTAACATCAGTGTGGGAGAAGGGACGGAGCCAGGATTTTTTTTCAATGGGGTCAATCCATGACATTAGGAATGATTAGGGGCAACAAGCATAAATTTTTCAAAATTTAATGGGGTCAAATCTCAATTCTTGCCTATATTTTCTTTAAAATTCTTAAACTAGCATTAAAAAAAATACAAATATATATAATTTTGATTGGACAGTTACCCCCATTGTGGCCTCTTTCCCTCCTTGCCTGCGTGGGAGCCTCGAAGTCCCCCATCCAAGAAAAATATATAATTTTGCAAGGGAAATATACTCATCTCGGTATTTGATACTTTAAGTTACAAGTATATGTTTAATACTCTATGAATATAGTTATAATTTTATTGTGTACTTAAATTATAAAACATATATAATACTTGGAAGGGATAAGGATACTTCAATACATACTCGATACTTATCAAATTCTTCAAAAAGAAAAAAAAAATGGTTATTCAAGAATTGGAGGGATCAAAGGGGACGATATGAAAGGTACCAAAAACAGAAAATGATTCTAAAGTCTCAAATCAAAGTTGTCAAAAAAAAATAAAATTCCCAACTCAAAGCTACCTTTTTTAATTTCAAGTTGGGTAGTGACCTACCAATGGTCGACACGTATCCCTTTTCCTCACCATACGGATGCATCCACGTTGCTAGTTGTTACATTAGTCTGTGGGGTCCACTCAAAGGGAATAAGCATCAACGAATAAAGGCCATTGATCTATAATGAAGAAAAAAGGCGCGCAAAACAAGTGGTCCAGATTCGAAACACTTCTTCCCGGAAGTTTCCCGCCCTTTATAACTCAGTATTAGGGTTAGTGACTTAGTGTGGAATCCTATACTTTTTTTGGCATTTTCGTGTACTTTTTGGAAATAGAAAGAGAAAATTTGTTGGTAATTGAAATATAAAATAAAGACCTAAATCCAATAAATATATATATATATATATATATATATATAGTATTAGATCGTTAAAACATTGCCATCATACTTGTTCAACAATAGTTGTACAAATAAATAAATAAAATATTATTTCTCTAATGTGTTAGATTTGTTCGAATTGATCTTTAAATTGTCCATTTTCAAAGAGCTTTAGAATTATAGAATAGTGTTTGAAAAATCTAGTGAATATATACCCATTTTTAAAATATATATATATATTTTTCTCTTCTTTATAAAAACATATGTAGAAAATATGTCAAATAAAACTAAACAAATATTCTCAAATATGTTTTCACAAATTTGTATCAATTTAGATAAACAATACATGACCCTTCATTGTGCTCAGGGATTGATGAAAACAAATACAGTAACAAATGAACATATTGGGTGCGTTTGGAAAACCTGTTTTTTGTATTTGTTTTCTGTCTTCAAATATAAAAACTGTTTTTGTATTTGTCTTTGTTTTTTCAGGAAAAAACTAAAAACAAAAAAGCGTTTGGATGAAGATGTTTTCACCACTTTTATTTGGTGAAAATTGTATTTTATGAATTTGATGTTTTCATTGTTTTTACCACCTAAACAGTGAAAAAACTCAAAAAATAATTAAAAATTGTATTTGGTGTTTTCATCACTTTTACACACTATTCGTAAAAAACAGTTTTCTTGGGGAAAAAACAGTGAACAGTAAACGCGTTTGCCAAACGTGTTTTTTTTTTTAGTCTTGTAAACAGTAAAAAAACAAAAACAAAAAACAGGGTATCCAAACGGACCATTGTTTATCTTATTTTTTTACTTAAAAATATAATGTTCATTTATTAAGTAAGATTGCAAAGGGGATATTTAGAGAGCTTGGCAGGTGTGATCCACATCAGCAAAAAGAGTGTCACTTTGGCGCCACATAAGAGTCCACGTCATCAACACTTTAATTCCTTTCACCACACGATTGGATGATAAGTCAAATGGGAGCTTCCGGAACAAGCCACAATATGATAGTATAAAGTAGTCCCAAGTTGGACTATATATATCTACCTCTATATATGTATATGTACATATATGTATATCTCTCTCTTTATGAAACACAGAGTGATAGAACTACATATATTGGTGCTAGTCATTACTATATCTGATTGTGAGGTGATTATATACACACACACGCGCATATATATATATGGAGGTGAGTGGTGATTATGGGCTGGTGGAAGATGGGTGCAGGACACCGAGGCGCAGCGAGTGTCAGATTCCGGCAGCTTTGGTTTGCCCGCCGGCGCCAAAAAAGAAACCCTTTTACATGAAAGGAAAAGGAAAGCTAAGTCCGCCAAAAAATGGGTATTTTCAGCCACCTGATCTTGACATTCTCTTTGCTATTGCACCCAGAAGAGAAACTTGTACTGCGTAATTATACATATATGTATGCGTATCTGTATATGATATTTTTTTTTATTCTTCTACTTGCATCAATCCCCTGTATTTTGCACAAGTTGGACCAGTTTGCCCCTATTTGTAGGCTTATATTTTTATTTTGGTGAAAATTTCGAAACATCACAGTGCATAAGATGCATTCGGGTCCGACTATGATTAATCACAATACAATTTATCAGAGAAGTTGGGGATTTGGGGCTATTTTTATGTATGATTAGTTTAATTATCTTTAAATTTGTGGGTTTTATAATTGAGTTTTATGTCACAATTTAGATTTTATTTAAAAGTACATGTTTTTGCAAATTTGAAAAGTGAAGTTTACAAAGTTCACATTTGAGTTCAAGGATTGTATTTTTGCCTATAAGAAGCTTTGCTTCTCTCACATTTGGTCTTTGTAATTATCTTTTTATATGAATATCTTAATTTCAAAAAACAGAAAAAAAAAAAAAAAGATTAATAAATCAGACAGCAAAATAAGCAGGAAAAAAAAAAAACAAAAAAAAAACCCTGCAACTATGTTCATTCTAACCAGCATATTTTTTTTCCAAAATGAAAGACAACATAGGCTAAATAAAATGAATTTCCCAATTTCACCAGGGTTACCACTTACCAACAATAACCTCAATCAAACTGGAATATATATGAACACATGGAAATCTTTTTTTGTATGTGTCAAAAACAATCTTTTTTTTTCCCCCTCATTTCATCTCAATCTGGTAAGCACTCAAACAAAACTCAAACACAGTGCACAATTAAATCCATCGAATTTTCATCCGACAAACCTTTACTATTTTTGTTTTCATCAATTATTATTATTGTTTTTTATTTAGGCATAAGTTGAGAATTGACAACATATAAAGAGAACAAAGAAGTGTAGATTCCAACTAGACAATTTTTTTTTCTTTCCTCCACTTTCTTTCAACAACCTAGAAGAGAATCTCATAAACAAGCCACCAAAAAAGTTGATCAGCCAAAAAAAGCATAAACTTTCAAATGAAAATATTCTTGAAAAACCTAAAGCCTCAACACCATCAAAACTTCCATTGCAGGAATGTTATCACTCATCAACATTAAGTGGATGTATAAAAGAAACAAAAATCAAATGCAGAAGAGAGTTCTCTACCACCAATGGCCTCCTTTAATGATCAGGCATGCTCTTTATAATATCAGAATCACCTATAATTCATCAACTAATACCGATATTAAGCGCTAGCACAAGTCTAAATCAACATCTAGTACTCCGAAAGGAAGAAAAAAAAAATCATGATTACCAGGGTCGATTATGCCAAGGCAGCATACTCTGTAGTATTTGCCACATGCAGTCCCCAAGTCGACGTTGTCTGAAAAAATAAAATAACATATCATTAATACAAAGTACTCCATGAATGGTGTGATGTTTTTCGTCGCCCAAATACTGGGTAATAAATAAAAAACAAAAAAAAATGGGATAGACAGTTTTGACACAACAAACAGCTAGAAGGAAAAAGACTTCATCATTGCTTTTAAATATAAGCACCCTACAACTTAATGTACATAGTTGGAAAATATCGGCTGGAAATGCAATAGTTGGAATTTTTTATTTATATATGAATACAAATGGCACCCAATTATCTTCAGAGACAGAAGAGTAAACGCGATAATTTGGGCTGAATATCAATTATACTTGAATCAATGCCTATGTCAATTCACATAAACGCAAATTTATAAAAAAGGAGTTGAGCTTTGAATATAATGGAATAAAAAAATAAAAAATAAATTTGCTTCCTCTACTGGCTGTAATTTTCAGCATAATGGTGATTTGGTTGTCTGCAGATTGAAACATCAGGTTCATTGGGATAAAAATGATGCTACTGCATATTCTAAATACAGTATTTTTAATGCTTGCGTGGATTTATTGCTCTTTCAGAGATCTGTATATGTATAATCTGAGGTTGATTAAGGAGATGCAGGTCCTATATTTGAGCTCTTTTGAATTATATTTATGGGTTATCTGCTTCTTATGTTTGGCACAAGTTGCGACTTTTGTGTAGCAGTTTCTGTTTGGATGATGGGTCTTGAGAATCACCATACGAGTATGATGAACTGTATGGTCTTATTGGGGATCAGTTATTGTATGCAGTTGTTGGCCAATAGAGGTGTGGATGTGGGATCAAGGATGATGGTTGGTCTTTTTACATGGTCTACGCATGATTACAAGAGGTTTCAAGATAATATTCAGTGTAGGTGGTTATTGTATTGTTTTTATTCTGTATCTTGTCCTAGGCATGCGCTGCATTGGATTTCTTGGCTTTTATTGCTTTGGTGGGATTGGGGATATCATTTTGTAAGGGATCTTTGGGGTATGCCCCCAAATAGTTTGGTAATGGCTTTTTAGCCTTTTCCTTTAATAAAATTCCTGAATTTTAAAAAAAATTAAAAATTAAAAAAAGAAAAATTCATCATACTTTTACTGCGGTTCAACATTTGGCTAAGCAGTAAATCGAGAAAAAGACTCCCACCGTTGTATGCCCCCTACTCTTCCAAATAGCAAGAGGTAACACTATATACCTAATCCTCAATACTTACACAATTGGACACCAAAAAGCAAGAACTCTTGGCAAGAGTTCTCAGTAGCTTTAAGATAATATTCTTTAACATGTTTTTCTTCTGGAAACAACTATCTGCAACCAGAAATAAAGATAACTCTGAATTTTGGGGAAATCTCACACAGATGTTGTAATTCCTTGCATTTCAGTCGGACTTCTCTCTCACAGAAAGCTCTGCTGTTTTAGTCTTATCCCTCAAGGGGGATCTCTAAATAAATATTTGTGGCAATTGCAGGTTTTGAAAAAGACTTGGGCCCTGTTTGGAATGGCTTTCTAAACATTGCTTTTGCATTTTGTGAATGGAAAGCAGTTTTAATAGTGTATGGTTAAATTTTTGAAAGAGATTCCGAGTCTTTGAAGAACGTTTCGAAGAAACTATTGGGTACCAGCTTCTCCAAAATGCTTCTACATATGTTTTTCTTCTGGAAACAACTATCTGCAACCAGAAATAAAGATAACTCTGGATTTTGGGGCAATCTCACACAGATGTTGTAATTCCTTGCATTTCAGTCGGACTTCTCTCTCACAGAAAGCTCTGCTCTTTTAGTCTTATCCCTCATGGAGGATCCAGAAGGGAATTAGATCTCTAAATAAATCCATGAAATACCCACTTAGAATTCTAAAACAGATTAGAGTTCCCATTTCTTCACTTTGCGTCAGCCCTCTACATCTTCAAAACATCAACTATTTCTCTCTCTTCCTTTAATTGTACTTGTACAATTAAATGTACTTGCCATAAGCCAACTACTAGTCTCTTTCACTTGTAGCAGTCCCAGCAAAATTTTGTTTGACAAAAGTAGGAGCTTTTAAGGTTACAAAAAAACAGCCAATTTGAGTATTTATTACTTGTATGAGAGACAAACGAGTATAAATGCATAACAAATTGAAGATTAATTTACTCAATAATAAAACCAATGCCTTTAAAGAAGGAAAACACACCGCTATGACCTGATTATTATGAAACTAGAGATCTTTTACGATCACTAGAAATAATAAGAACTTATTAGGTTTACAAAACCTTCTTGGATGTTTAGTTTTATAGAGTGCCTACTTTATGAGCTCTGAAACGAGAGAAGAACTAAACAGAACAACGAGTGGAACATTGCTGTTGTAACTGAAATCTACTTCACATATAAGATATTGCAATTCTCCCTTATATCATATTCTTTAGACAATGCAAATGCATGATAAATTGTCTTACAAAAATCCAAATGCAGATAAAAGATCAATTCACCTAAATTTTCACTTGCGGACTACTTAGAAGTTTCAAATTTACCTAACCAAATGCCAGAACCATATAAAGCGGTATCGTTTAAAAATAAATCATAATGTATATCACACGCAAACAATCAAATTGAGAACAGGAACTATCTTAGGACTGGGGGGTTAAGATTAGAAACAAAGTATCAGGGAAACAAGTGTTGAGCACACACTATGAATGTAAAAACAGCTAGATGACAGCATTAAACTACTCCAGATACAAAGTGTCAAATTCATTAACTTAAACAAATAAATAAAGTCAGAAACTTACTTCCATTGTAATGGTGAACTCCAACCTTCGACAACATAGCATAATACTCTATCTCGGACTTCCTAAGAGGAGGGCAATTATTGGCAATGATAATTAATTTCCCTGTAAAACAAACCACGAAACCATCAATTTACAAAAACATTCACAGAGCATGCACTCCTTACCAACTTCCATCTATTCTAGTTTGCCATATAAACAACCCTTTGCAATCAATATCAAACTCAGCAATTTTTGTTTCCTACAATATTCCTAAAGCATCAGAATGAAACTAAAATCACATTTTAAGTCCCACCCAGAACACATTTTGGGCTACTATCACTACATACTGCCTAAGCAAAGCAATATATAGAAAATTTAATAAATTTTCTTTCAATATATATATATATATATAAAAAATTGGGACTTAAAATTGATTTTTACCCAGTTGAGATCACAGGGAAACAGATGCTATGGTGCTGAGAACAAATTCTATGTGGAAAAAAAATCAATAAAAATATAAATTGCAATATATACACACATAAATACCCAAATATATATATAAATAGATATACCTTTGGAACTTCTGAGAGACTTGAGAACAGTTTTGTAGCCCAAAGTGTACTTTCCACTCTTCATAACGAGAGCGAGTCTATTGTTAATGCTCTCATGAGTCTTCTTCTGAATATTTATTGAAAAGAATAAAATGTTAGACCCATTTTGTATCCACATAATATATATACATATAAACAATATATATATACAGAGAAAGAGAAGAAAATTACAGTTTTCTTGGCAGCGACCATGGTGGATTGCGGAGGAATGCAAAATCGAAGTTGTGGAAGACGGCGGCGAAAGACTCCCCCAAGAGAGTTGTTTGTCGATATGAGAGTGTGTTTATTAGGGTTTGGAATGGGTTGGTGGTTATGGATCTTGGGCAAACAAATATAGGTTTGGATTGGATTAATATTATTATTATTATTGTTTTTTGTTTTTAAACTATTTTCGTGAGAATGGGTTAAACAAGACCCATTTTATAAGATGAAGTTTAAAAATAAGTTTAGGGTCCGTTTGGCAACACATAAAATATTTTTTGTTTTTTTACGGTTCACCCATTTCAAAAATTAAAAACACGTTTGACAAACGCGTTTACTGTTCACTTTTTTTTCTCCAATAAAATTATTTTATGTGAATAGTGGATAAAAGTGGTGAAAACTCCAAATACAACTTTTAGTTATTTTTTGAATTTTTTCACTGTTTAGGGTACCACCTCTGCCACCGCCCTCATCGCCGCCGCCACCAACCACCACCACCACCCCCCGCCTCATGTCGCCGCCGCCGGCCCCCACCACCTTCGGGCCCCACCGGCACCCGCCGCCAATCACCCACCACCACCACCTCAGCCGCCGCTGGTCACTGCTGGACACCACCGCCGCCTATCAATACCATTTTATTTTTTAATATAAATTTTGATCCAAACGTTTTTTTGTTTTTAGTTTTTGCTGAAAAAAACAAAGACAAATACAAAAACAGTTTTTATATTTGAAAATAAAAAACAAATACAAAAACACAGGTTTTCCAAACGCATCCTTAAAGTTCTCTTGGGCCTGATTCCTTTTCAGCATTTCGACCCAGTTCGAGGGTAACGACCCGCTTAACGGTCGATTTGATGAGAGAAACGACTTGTTTTTTTCTTGGTTTGTATATCTATTATATGAAAACTGTTTTTGAGAATTATGAAAACTAAAAACTATTAAAAAGAGATCTTTTAAAATTGGCATTTTTGTAATTGAATTTTTTGAAAATCCAACCAAACAAAATTTTTGTATAATTTTCAGTTTTCAGAAAACAAAAAACTGTTTTTAGAAATATAAACCAAAGAGATCCTTGACTTTTGATTGGAAAAAAAAGTGTGGAGACAAAATGTTTCGAAGTCTTTTGTTGACAAATTAACAGAAAACTTATTGTTATGCTTGGTTTATATATCTGAAAACTATTCTCGAAAATTCTGAGAATAAAAAATATTTTTCTGAGAATAATAAAAATGGGTTCTCTGAAAACTACCATTTCTATAATTGAGTTTTTTGAAAACTATTTTAAAAAACTTAAATCAAGCAGAATTTTTTACAATTTTCTGATTTTCAACTTTTAGAAAACAAAAAACTGTTTTCAGAAACACAAACCAAGCAGACCCTACTCATCTCAATTACGGTTGGAATTTTTTAGTCATTAAACCTAAAATCTTTTTGAACTCACTCGGTTGTTAGAGTTTCAAATTGGTGTTTCTTTTTAATTTTCATGGATTAACCTTACTTTTGGGCCATTTGGTGCTATTTATGTAATTTTTGTTTTCGGAAAATAAATAATTTATAAAAAACAAACAAATTACAAATTAAAAAAATTAGAGTTTCAAAACAAAACACTAATTATGTAATTTTTCAACGTGTAGAATTATTAATTTATTTTCTCTAACAACACAACACAACACGTCAAACCTCTATTATCAAACAAGTTTCTGACAACTGTTTCTTATTCATCTATGTTTATTGTTATATATCTTTATTGCATTATATGCTTCAGCAAGAGTGATGAGCTCTACCCAACACATCATCCCATGTGTTCTTAATTATTCACAGAAAATAAAAAAGGAAAGAAAAGAAAATAGATCTCCATAGAAAGTGGGAAAGAAAAACCTCCCAAAACAGACATGAAGCTAGCAAGTGATGTTGATTTGTACAAAAAAAGGACAAGTTTGAGTGCACTTGAAATTTCAAATGTAGAAGATGTGATAGGCAAGGAATGAGTAGGGTTGCAACTTGGACGGGTAATCCAGTCCAACCCATAAAATCAGTAATTCGGGCTCATTAGGCTGAGGGTTTTAAAAGTTGGGTTGAGTTTGGGCCCAATCCAAATTTATTGCGGGGGGTCGGGTTGAACCTAAATCTAATCTCTATTATATGATCAAGCGTGTAGTCTCTCTCTCTTCAAACGTGTAATCTCTCTCTCTCTTCAATTGAAAACTCTCATGCCTGTAGCCTCTCTCTACATCCTCTCTCTCTCTATATCTCATGTGTGTGTTATTGTTTCATATATATAGATATATACGTATATGTGTGTGCTAAAGATGAAAAGAATTTTGATATTATTCAGACATAGAGAAAAATAGATCTTTGTTTAGATCTGTGTTTGCTATTGTATATGAAACAGTTCTGAAATTTATATGTATATGTATATATACATATATATGAAACATATCACTCTTCATATCAAGAGTATAATATGAAGGAGATTTTTTTTTCTTTTATAATTACTTTTATCATCTACAATTGCAAAAAAGAAAATTGAATTTTTTTTTTTTGGGTTTTCCTTCCATTCTTTAATTCAGAATGATATATCATATAATTTTCTCTTAAATTTTTATTATTTATTTTTTAAAAAAATTAACTAACCCGAGTAATCCGTCCGACCCGACCGGATCGGGTTTGATTCAACCCGATTTAGAGTCGGGCGGATTGGGACGGGTTGCAGCCAACCCGGGTTAACCTCAGGTTCGGATTGGGGCTGCCAAGTTGCACCCCTGGGAATGAAACATATATATATATATATATATATCTGACCAATTAGAATTTAGAATAGTTGGGATTGCCCAATTTGGAGCCAATTGTTTAGGCATGTCTGAAAGAAAGAACAAAAATGCATTTCTTTAGCACCGCAAGACCTCAACTGAAAGTGAAAGCAAATTAAATCAATGTTAGGTGGGGAAGCCTCACTATTTAATATAGGCTGCCTAAAGTTGTGTAGAAAGTCTTTTACCACTTGCTTAAGATTTTTCAAATTATACTATATTGTATGTTTGTTTAATGTTTATATGAATGAAAAATTAAATAAAAAAAATTATTTATGACATTTCGTGTAGTAGAAATAGTGTGCGTGGGTTGAGTATTTTGGAATCCTACTAGCAAACTTAAATTATTAAAATAATAATAACATTCAATTTGGACCATTCTCATTTAAATCCTATATGGGAAAAAAAATGCATGACATTCTCTCACACTTAGTCCTAATTGTCATCGTTGGAGTTTGTCCATCTTGCCCACCCACTCTAATGTTGAAAATTAATTTACTTTTTTGAACAAGCAAAATAAGTATGACATGATATTTTAAAACACTTAAAAAAAATTATTTCACAACACTCATAGTTGAGAATGTATGCATATACATCACTTCATGTTATTATTTTGAAATATCACCTGAAAAGATCCCAGGACACCTAATATCTTTCAATAAAAACATATTCGACTCAACATTTGACTTCACACTAGTTTAACGTTTGAGTTTGATTTGATATCACTTTGTCATGAGTTAGATGTTATTTCTCCGACCCAAAAACTTGAATTATCGAAGGAGATTAACACCCAATCTTGAATACACAAAACTCTTCTAACTAAATTTTAATCCAAACAAAAATGTAGGACAATTTTTTCATAAATTTAGAGCTTTCTCACCCAAAATCGTGGGGTATCTATTTACGTGTATATATACCAATTTTTTTTTTTCCTTTTACAACATGGTCATAACTTGATGGAATCGTATGGTACAAATGTTGGGTGCATCATAAATAACAGCTGCCCAAACCTAACTATTCCCCACTTACTCAAAACTCTGTCCATTCAACCAATCCCCACTATTTTACAATTCCCAGTAACCCCCAACTGTATATTTATTGGACCCTTCACTAACACATACAAATATCTATACACACATAATATATATTATATAATATATATATATATATATATATATACCTCCATCACACTCAAAAACATATACACACAGCTGAGTGACCATTATGGCTACCATTACTACCCCAACCATCCTCATCACCGTAACTCTATTGGCCACCATTTTTATGGCGGGAACGGGAGCGCAGTCACCGGCCACGGCGCCATCGCCAATGGTAATTAGTGGAGTGCCGATGGGGGCACCGGCGCCGGCGTTGGACTGTCTGAGCTATCTGGCGAACATGTCGGACTGCCTGACGTACGTGGAGGCGGGAAGCAACCTGACGAAGCCCGACAACAACGACTGCTGCCCAGAATTGGCGGGACTGGTGGAGAGCCAGCCCATTTGTCTGTGCCAGCTGCTGGGGAACTCTGGGAGTCTTGGTGTGCAGATTGATATGAATAAGGCGCTAAAGTTACCATCTATTTGTGGTGTCGCCACTCCCCCTCTGAGCATGTGCTCAGGTACTTACCACTCCCTTTGTACTTTTTTTCTTTTTCTTTTTCTTTTTATTTATATATATATATATATATATATATATATATATATATATATACAGACACACATAGAAATGATCAGAGTAGCAAAATTAATCCACATAAATTACAATGACCATTAAATGTTAGATGTTATAATTTTTTATAATAATTATAATATTTACGAGGTCTAGCAGTCAATATGTTAAATGCGGATGAATTTCTTGTTGGGTAAATAGCTAAAAATACCCCTCAATTTTCTTCTCTTTCTCTACTATACCCCCTCAATTAATTATACCCCCCTCAACTTTCATTTTCTTGCACCATGGGTTTGCCCTCAAATTTTTTTACCCTTTTACCCTCCAAATTTTTTTTATTTCCACCTTACCTTTAATCATATCCTTACTATTATATTTCTTAATTCTTTAAATTACAAAAATATTATTTCTTTTAGTTACAATATTAATTATGCCATTTACCTTTAATATATTAGACTAAATATACTCTCAAATGTAATTTTTTTTTAATAAGTTCTAATTATTGTATTTGTAAATCAATTAACTTGGTATTAAATTTTAGTTTGATTTAAATCATAAAAATCAATCCTAATTAATATATTCATAAATAAATCCAATTTATGAAAACAATATATATATTTTGAACAAAATATATATATTTCGGAATATATATATAATTCGTTAAAAATATATCTTTTCCGAATTCTTTTAAAAAATATGAATTTTTTCCGAAAAATAATTTTTTTGGGAAAAATATATATTATGTTCCAAACTATAATTTTTTCTGAAAAATAAATTTTATTGAGAAAAATATATATTATGTTCCAAAATATAATTTTTTCTGAAAAATAAATTTTATTGAGAAAAATATATATTATTTTCAAAAATATGAATTTTTTCCGAAAAATATATATTATGTTCCAAAATATGATTTTGAGTCATAATACCTAAACTACCATCAATAGTATAAGAGGGTTTAGTGAAATCAAACCTTCAAAAAAATTATTTTTTGAAAAAATATGTATATTTTGGAATATATATATATATATATATGATTCGTCAAAAGTATATATTTTTTGAATTGTTTTAAAAAATATGAATTTTTTATGAAAAATATACATTATTTTCTAAAATATAAAAAATATATATTTCGGAAAAAAAATCATATTTTGGAAAATAATATATATTTTTCTCAAAAAAATTATTTTTCGGAAAAAATCATATTTTGGAACATAATATATATTTTTCCCAAAATTTTTATTTTTTGGAAAAAAATCATAATTTTTTAAAACAATTCGAAAAATATTTTTTTTTGACGAATTATATATATATATTCCAAAATATATATCATTTTCCAATAAAACTTAATTTCATTTAAATCATAAAACTCATTGTCCTAATTAAAATTTTTTTTTGCCCAAATGAAACTTTCTTTTCATAAAAATATATTCATAAATTGTTATTTATTTATGAATATATTAATTAGGATTGAGTTTTATGATTTAAATCAAACTAAAATTTAATAACAAGTAAAATAATTAAAACTTACAAAAAAAAAATTAACATTTGAAAGTATATTTAGTCTAATACATTAAAGGTAAATGACATAAATAATATTCTAACTTAAAGAAATAATATTTTTGTAATATAAAGAATTAAGAAATATAATAGTAAGGATAGAATTAAAGGTAAGGTGGAAATACAAAAAGTTTGGAGGGTAAAAGGGTAAAAAAAATTGAAGGCAAGCCCATGGTGCAACATTTTATAAAACTTTAGGGGGTTTTAAGCTCATTTCATAGTTGAGGGGGGATAGTAGGGAAAGAGAGTAAAATTTAGGGGGGGTTTAAGCTATTTACCCTTTCTTGTTCAATGCTGCACAAAAGTTTATTAGTCCATATTGATATATATATATATATATATATATGGGTGAATGACCGAAAACATACCTATGATTTCAGAAATGTGCAAAAACTCTCCCATCTAGTTTATTTTGTGCAGATAAGCCCTGTTATTCAAAAAATGTGTACTTTGACCATCTATAACACGTTCATTTTTTTTTGTCAGAATCCAATCCAATCATGTGACCGACGCAAAACACTCCTATGATTTCAGAAATGTGCAAAAATTCCCATCTTAGTCACCGAAAAAGGGCTTGAAGGGAGCTATTTGTTTTTTTTGCAAAGTGTAGGGTCACATTTATGAAATCATAGGAATATTTTGCACCATTCACCTTTATATATATATATATATGGTATTTTATGTTTGTGGAATACAATCAAGCAGGGAGTTAATTAGCCTAGGATTAGTTGACATCCCCACCGAAATTACAGAAAAATACTACTATTGGGAAATGTATAACCTTTTTTGGCTTTTTATATTTAAGATGAAGTGCTAAATGTCCAATAGTTTGGGGAATTAATTTTTGTAATTCATTTGTTACCAATTTTTTTCTAATAATAATAATGACTGCATTTGGAGTTTTAAATAAAATAATGTTAAGTATAGTATAGAAATTGCGATGCTGCATTTTAGTTAAATATGAGCTAATCTAAAATTCAACCGCATAATATATACTCGTTATTTGTGTAAAAGATTAGAGATTGAGTTAATGGGTAAAATAATGAAATGCAACTATGAAGTTACAGAAGATTTGTTTAAATTTTTGGCGAATATAAAAATAATTTATTTTTTTTAGATCTAGAATCTCAATATTATTGTCGGAAAATTAATGTCTCTTTGAATTTTGGGGGAAAAAAAAAACCAGAGCAAGTTCCACAAAGACGACGCTGTTTTGTCGTTTTACCAAAAAAAAAAAACCACTGTGCCAAATATATATTGATAATGATGAGGGTTTGATATATATATTTTTTCCATTAGTACAGATTTTTTTTAAAATAAATATTTTGAAGGTGATGGTATTAAATCTGTAAATTTCATTAACCCTCTTGAAGATTTATTTAATTCGGATACATTTTTTGATAATTTTAAGACAATATTATTATTGATTGAATGAGAAAACAGAAATAATAAATGTGACAACTGCAAACTTAGATGTCACATGGCTGCAACAACCACTGGGTCAGTATTGATTAGCGGTACCGTGCACGAAACACACAGTTGGCACCTTTTACTATGTGTTTCGGTGCTTTTTTATTTATAACATTTATTAATAAAGGCCTATATTTGCTGCCCTCACCCACCACCCAACCCAATCACATGCTTGCACTTTGCGCATGATTGGTTGTATCGGATGGTTATGGTTCGGTTCATAATATTTTTAGGAAGGGCCGATATCGTTAATATTCATCTTTTGTTTGAATTTATTATACCGATACCATGACCAAAACCAATATTACGACTGTGAACTGACTTTGCATGAAAAACCTATTTATCTAACTTCTCTGTGTGTATAACTATATATTATTGATTTCTTACCCACAATAAATTCATGCACATTTATATAGATGGTAAAGAAATGGTATTTTCTCTCATTCACACTATATATAGTTTTGAAATATAATTAATAGTGAGAGTATTTCAATATTCTTTTATTATTTTTCTGACCTTACAGTTGTGAAATTCAACAATCGAAAAGTTCAGGACTTAAAATGATCACTGTTTAGTTTTATTAAAAATTTCATGCAAGTTGATGATAATTCAGTAAGATTTGAACAGTTTTTCCTTTTCATTAATATTTTCAGACTATGTAATTAATGGTATATCATTTATACTTAAATTACTTTTGAATTAACTTTCTAATATTACTTTTGATTTTTCTAAGAAATTGTTTTAAATGGCTTATGTCTAATGTTTTGAAACAACTTTCAAAAGAACTATGTGAATTAATTCCAATTTTTTTTCAATATATATATAAATATATATATTTTTTCCTTACATGTAAAAGCAGAAAGAGACGTTTTCCAACTAAGGCCTTAGCATGCTGTGACTTTTTATTAGACAACTCTAATTCGAGACATCAAGAAAGTAGAAACACATATGCTCGAATAAAGAATGTCTTAATCACATTTCCCTTTGTACATTTTATGGTGATTAATTCTAATTTGGTAGTTGGTCACAAATCATATATTGACTGCCTTAATATTATAATGATTGTATAAAATGTTGAATTTCGTGACGTGCACTACAAAAATTAGATTACAAGACTTGTTACACTTAGATAATGTTTGAATTTTCTTTTCAAATTATGTTATTTTAATTTTTGAAAGGAAAAACTGTTTTGAAGTAATAAAATTTTAGAAGAATTTTTATATCTAGAGCATTTTGAAAAAGTTGGGTACCAGCTTTTCAAAACAGTTTTTATTTTTGCTTTTTTTTTTTTTCAACGTAAAACAAAAACTATGCCAAACAAGATTTTATTCTCTTAATATATGTATTCTTGTGGAAATAACAAGACTTAATTGCATTTATACTCATAATTATAATTATATATATATATATATATATATGTATATTTATTCCTGTATATCATTGTTTTGTTCCTCGTATTATGCAGTTGCTGGATACCCAGTTGCGGGTCCAACATCAAGTGAAGGACCTGTATCACCAACAGGTAACATTTTGGCCATTTTTTTTAAAAATTTCTTCAATAGTTCACACACACATTCAGACATATATATATATATATATTGAGTTATTTTAATGAATTACAGGTGTTTCTCCTCCCCCTGAAGGATTAGCAGCCACTCCTGCAGCTGGAAATTTCAATGGAGTTTCAAGCATTTCAGTCTCTCACTTTTCCTTCCTTGTTGGCTTAGCAATTGCATTTCTTCTTTCATCATTCTGATTTTCAATTATTTTTGGATTTATTCATGGACATGTTAATTTCTGTAATACCATATGATACGGCTAGATATCTTATTTGATCACTAGTAGTATAATAAAATGTAGACATTTTCTTATATTGTACAATGTAATCATAGAAAAAAGAAAAGCATTATTGTCTTAACAAAAAATTTCAATGGCAAGAATTGTTATCCAACTATGAATTTAACAACAATAAGGCCCCGTTTGGTAATCGGTCTGGTCTTGTTACCTCTGGTCTCGTCTGAGTGATGTTCTGAAATTCTGTTTGGTAAGCGGTTTGGTCTAATGGTCTTGGTCTGAGGAAACTAGAACCAGACCATGTTTGATAAACTGTTTGGTTTCAAACTTCTTTGAACCAAACTCTGTTTGGCAAATAGGTCTGGTATTAAATTTTGTTTATTATTCATTTTTTTATAAATATAAGTCATTTAATTTATAAATATATTTTCTTCATTTATTATTTATATTATTATTATTATTATTTTTTTATTATATTTATTCATTTATTATTATTTGTATGTATTATTTAATTCAATTTTCTTATTATTTATTTATTTATTATTATTTTTATGTATTATTTAAATCATTTTTCTTATTATTTATTTATTTATTCTTATTTTTATATATTATTTAATTCATTTTGTTTATTATTTATTACTATTTATTCATTTATTTTTATTTGTCTCTAAAATTATTTTTATTAATTTATTATTTATATTATTATTTATTATTCTTATGTATTATTTTATTTTATTTATTTTGTTCATTATTTAATTCATTTAATTTATTAATTATTATTATGTATTATTTATTTCATTTTGTTTATTATTCATTTTTTATATAAATATAATTCATTTAATTCATTATTTATATTATTATTTATTCATTTATTTTAATTAATTTATAAATATATTTTATTCATTTATTATTTATATTATTATTTATTATTTATTTATTTACTATTATATTTAATCATTTATTATTATTATTTTTTAATTTTTTAATTCATTTTGCTTATTATATATTTATTTTTTATTTTTTATGTATTATTTAATTCATTTTATTTATTATTAATTTTTTTATTTTTTTTATTAATATGCTTTATTTAATTTATTATTTATATTATTAATTTATCACTTATTATTATTTATTTATTTGTTTAATTAATTTATAAATATATTTTATTAATTTATTATTTATATTATTATTTATTATTATAAATATATTTTATTATTCATTATTTTGTTTATTTTTTATTAATTTATTTATATTAATTTTTAAATATATTTTATTTAGTTTTTCATTTATATTATTATTTTATTCATAAATATATTTTATTTTTATTTATTCATTTATTTTTATTAATTTATAAATATATTTTATTAATTTATTTTTATTTTTATTTATTTTTATTTTTATGTATTATTTAATTCATTTTATTTATTATTCATTATTTTATTTTTGTGTTTTGGTTATATATTGGTTAGATGTGGTTTAATTATTGAAGAACATTTTGGTTAGATTTTGGATAGATTTTATAACCATACCAAATAGAACCACAAAAAATTGTGGTCCTAAAAAAAGTCATTTTGGTTCAATTTGGTCCAACTTGGTCTGGTTATATTTTTTGAGACTAAGACAAAACAAACATGGTCTGGTCTCAAAAAACCATGACAAGACCGAAAATATAGGACCATAACTGGTAAACAAACATGACCTAAGTTAATAATTCCTCGAGAGGGGGGGCAACATTACTCAAAGATGGTGCATATCGAAAAAATACTATGGTGGTAAGTGTTAAAGGTCTTTGTGTTATATCTGATCTGGATAAGAAAATGTTTAGGTATAAATAGGCGAATGTTAGTCTTACTTATCAACTTAAACGTTTGGGTCGAATTACAAAACATCCGACCCTTTACAGTTGGTATTAAAGCCAGACCTAGTCCTTGATTCAGTGCCACGCCAAGCACCCGCGTCACCCGGATTGAATCTGGGTCCAAGACGGGCAAATAGTGATGGCAACGGGTTGGGTTTGGCTAATACCATTACCACCCCATTTAAAAATCACTAATACCAAATCCACCTCAAATCCACGACGTGTTTTAATCAGTAATACCATTACCACCCCGTCGGATTAAACGGGTTACCATCGGTTTTACTAAATTTTGAACTTAAAATCTTTTAATAGCTATATAACAAAGAAATACCCATTCACTAAAACATTAATCCATTTTTGTTCACTAAATAATGAAATAAAGACCATATTAGTACCATAAAAAATTATCCCAAACAACATAATTCTCAAAAAAAGTTATAATACCAAATTATCTTAGATAGGGAAATAAATAGACATGTTTATCCATTCGCATTTGCATGTCCTAAGTAGAAAAAAGAGGGACAAATATACTAATATAGATACATGTTGTCCAAAGCTTCACTCTCTCTCTCAGTCTCTTAGTATAAAAAAATAACAATTATGTTTATGTTTGTTAGTCTCTATAGTTTGTGACCCTTGAGCTTCTGTTAAGGTTTGATGGTGGATAATAAGTGAACTGTGTATGTAAAGGCTTTATAAATATATATCTATACATGTTTTATTTTATTTAATTAAAAAAATAAAATACTAATTACACTACTTCCAATTTAATATTTTATTTATAATTATTGTTATATTTAATTATAATTTTATTAATCAACATATTAAGTAAATACCTTAGTAACTTTTAATTTTTTAATTTTTCATAGTTAATGATTAAAATGATCGATAAAAGCTTGTAATCTACACCTCTATTGAATCAATATCCCTCTATTAGGCTATTTGTAAATTTATTATGAAGAAATAAAAAATATATTTTTAAGTGTTTTCCTTTCTCATGATCTTCATTAATGTCAATTTCACTACTTTGAATTAGGGATTTTATCAATTGAACTCAATTAAACTACTTTGAATTGGGGGATTTACTCAATTTCACTCAATTGAAATCAATTTCACTACTTTGAATTGATGAGTTTATCAATTGAACTCAATTTCACTACTTTGAAATGAGGATTTATTCAATGTCACTACTTTGAATTGAAGATTTACTGAACTGAACTTAATTTCACTACTTTGAGTTAAGAATTTTATCAATTGAACTCAATTTCACTACTTTGAAATGGAGATTTACTTAACCGAACATAATTTTACTACTTTGAATTAGGGATTTTATCAATTGAACTCAATTTCACTCAATTGAAGCTAATTTCACTACTTTGAATTGATGATTTACTCAATTGAACTTAATTTCATAGATGGATAAAATTGATTGGTGAGATAAAAACAAAGATCCACGTTTCCATGGTCAATGATGTGATTATGATCAAAGACTGTGATAGGTGAATCGATAATATGAGATTGACTTGTGTCTTGAGCGTAGAATGAGTGAGTGATTGAGATTGATATAAGTTCATGAAATGATGTACTTAATTAACATAGTTAATTGACTGAATTAATTAATTAAATATTTATGAGTATTTCCAAACTACCCATACTGCCCTTGCTTTCCCTTTTTTAATTACATAATTACGTAAACAGTGAGGTCACTGACACTAAGGTGGCGTCCACTCTCATTTATTTATTTTTCAGAAATTATTACCGTCTCAATTTAGTTATACATTTTGTCTAATTTACTTGTTTTAAATTAATTATTCAGTTTTAAATTTTAATACAGTATTATCATATATTTTTTTAAATTATCACTTTTTATTAATTTAAAAAAAAAATTGGCTCACCAAAAATTATAACTATATTACATTATCAAAAATAAAATAAAAAACACAAAAAATTTAAATATTTTTAAAATGTTAAATATGAATAACTAAATTGAGACGAGTAACTATAGAAGTTAGTGTACTAATACATTTGTTTACACACAACACAGATAGAGAGCATCATGAACTAAACTTTATACATTAACTAGTAAAACGGAGGGTATTATATAATATATATGTATATATATATATAAATTAAATAAAGAAAGAAAAAATCCACACAAATAAAATAGAAGTACATAAACGCAAAAATAATAATTATGATTATAAACTTTCTGAAATTCTTATTTTATTTCCCCAATATACCATGAACTAAGCTTTATATTAAAGCCTAAAACAAAAACAAAAAGTTGGCAAATTTTGTTTTCTTAATTATTCATCTAATTCATATTTTAACTTCTTCAGAAAGATAATTTATAAATCAAATTGTAATGACATTTTTTTGGTTGGTTAGTAAATTATATCATCTATAATGAAAGTGTTTTGAATATTTTTATTCTCTTCAACTAAGCAAAAAATTTGATAAAAATTTAACACAGATTATCTATACTAACATGTGTATGAAATTAACTAATATGCATTAAAACTAAAAATTAAGTACTGAAATTGAAGTATTGTGTTGCAAACTTGAGTTTTTAGATTTTAGTATGAAGTGATTTAATGGGATCTTCAACATCTTACTTCAATCTATCAAGCTCTTTCGAATAAACGGATGCTGATACGAGACTTCAATCCAAAAGCCAGAAGGTAGGCGGTTTTAAATCTCAGTTATTTATGTATTGAAAGAGTTGAGAAGGATGAATTGCTCCCAAAAAGAAATCTAGTGATTCTCTCCCAATTAGTTGGACGTAATTGTTCATCAATCGAAAATCAAGACAAATCAGGTACTATAGTGAGACGTGAAAACACCTGATTCCATTCCGACCTTGATATGTGAAATCGTCTTGCACCATATGCGTTGAGACAAGAACCAGAGAAAAATTTAGTGAAATACTTTTTGGAACTTATCTTTTTCTTTTCGAAAAAATATTGGGTATCTCGGAAATAAATACACGTGATATCCCAAACCAATAATAAAAATGGGTGTAATACACTCATCATGGATGGATGTAATATAGGAATCTTCTCAAATAATTTTTTCTTTTCTTGCCCCTATCACTTCAAATTTATTTTAATTTAAATGATATTTAATATTTTAAGTGATTCACATTTTTAATCAAATACATTTATTTAAATAATGTTCACATTTAGGTGCTAAAATAGATGGAATACATAAATTCACACACATATATATATATATATATATATAATATATACAGAAAACATACACATGGATAGAAGCAGACTCATTTTGATTTCAACACAAAATTCATCAAGGGTCCAACATCTTCAAAACCCTAATCTCTCCCCCAAATCCACCTGCCTCGGCCGCTGCCACCACGTGCCGTCAACCAGGACTGTTGTAAGAACACAATTACAATAGGATCATTCTTGTAATTTCAGACACGAGTGGAGGCAAAGCAGACAGTATATTCGCATATTCAAAGAAAATAATTCCCTACGGAAGTGTCTATTCTCCCACCATGCAATTCCGGACCCACTTATGACACGTGGCGATTCCATAAATGGATAAAACGCATGGACGAGTTTTGAAGGGGAGAACAAGGAGCTAAAGTTCTTGGCTACCAGTCAAAGGCTTGTCCAAATCAATACACCCACACCATTGTTCGCAAAAACGGTTTCGGTTGGTGTAACGGTTTCGGTATCGGTGTAACGGAACCGGGTCAGTATCGGGGTTACGTAACGGTTTCGGTTATCGCAAGCGTGAATTTTTTTAAAACTCGCACATGGTGGCAAAAATGTATTGATATGGTACTTTTGACAACATAACTAAACTTTGATGATTTTTTGATAATTTTAAGTAAATTTTATATATTTTTTAAAGATATTTAGAGAATGAGTTTTATTGTAGTATTAGTGAATGAAATACCAACTTTATCCATGGTCTTATCATAGTGATGTGATGATTTATAATATATATGTTTTATTACTTTAATGCTTGAAGATTAAATTGATCAAATAAAATATTTTGACTTTTCAAAATAGATACTTATTTTGGGATAACTAAAATAAGGAAAGTGAACATTTATTTTGGGACGGAACGGAGAGAGTATATAATATGAACGAGAAAATGACATGGATGATGCATTTGTATCTATACATTATGTTAAATTTTGACACTTAAATATTTGCTGGTGTGATGGTATAATGTTAACTATATAATAATATGTATTGAAAATATATATACAATATATAGGAATATTATACTGATTTCCAACTTTTGCCATTTATTACTGGTCAGATACTCAACTTGTTTTTGCCCCAAAAAGAATATATAACTACTCCATTTTAAGCTAACATCCCCACCCATTGAAACACAGTAGTCTCTCAAATGACTGGTCCCATACCCACCACCCCAACTACCGCTTTTTTTTTTTTTTTTTTTTTTACTGGTTAAACCAAAACCGGTACCGTTACAAACCGGCCGGTTCGCACCGAACCGGTCGGTTCGGATGTGAACCGGCCTGCACCCCGATATATCGGGCTGAACCGGTTTCGGTTCAGCTCAATACCGTTACGAACCGGCCGGTTCGGCAAACCATGACCCAGACTAGTACTATATATATATATATATATACACACATGTATGTATATATATATATATATGTGTGGGCCTTAAAAGGAACTGATGTACTGGTGAAGTTTGGTGGTGGTTTAATTTGCTTTCAGCAGCCCAGCATCTATGGGCCTTTACTAAATTTGGATTATACACATAAAAGGTTATGCTGCCAAGGTTAAAGACTTGTGGCCTTCAAGAAATGGTAGGTATTCTAGTGATGCATCTCTTTTACTTAGGGTGCGTTTGGAAACTAGTGCTTTCATTTTCGTTTTTTATCTCTTGAGAATAAAAAAATTTCTTGTTCTTGTCCTAAGGGTAATTCGGAAACAAAAACACGTTTGGTTGGAAATTTTGTCTAAAAAATTTTTGGGAAAAAAAAAAAAAATTTTTTTTTGGAGGTTAGGGTTTGGAGATTGAAGATGGAAGTTAGGGTTTGGAGGTTGAAGATGAAGGTTAGGGAATCTGCAACAATTAATTTTTTATTTTGCTGAGAACAAAAAGTGTCGAAAACAAAAAAACATCATTTTGGTGTTCTCAAATTTTGAACTAAGGGTGAGAAAACGCTTTTTTTACTGTTCACGAAAACAAAAACCATCAAAGACTCCCAAACGCGTTTTTGTTCCCGTGAATAGTGAAAAAAACAAGAACAAAAACAGAAACACCCCTATCCAACCCTGTAAGTCTCTTTAAATGATAAAATCAAAGAGGGAAATGAAATAAGAGTGTTGATTTTATTCAAAGAAAGTGACCAAATCCCCCCGTGGTTATGTAAATAAAGTCTCACTACTTCATAAATGTTAGAGAAAACAAGAAGAGCGGACTTATTCAAAAGTAGTGTTGATTTGGTACATAGAACGAGTCTTTCTAATAGATAAAAAACCCAAAGAAAAGTAGGAGGATGGACTTTGTTCAAAGATAGTGAATAAGATCACCATAAAAAAGTTTATCTACTTGTTAAAAACAAAGAAAAATAAGAGGTTTTGACTAGATATATTAATCAATTCTTGAGGTAAGAACTCCTTCTCAAATATAACTAACTCCTTCATGTTCAGCCAAATTTTATTAAATTTCTGAAATCAACCAAAGTGTTGTAGCTATGGTTAATACTCTGCCTCATCCTCTCCTCTTGTTCACACTATTTCTCATGCCATTTTCTTCTCTTGCTCAAGCCAATGGAACACTAACTCCAGGCACATCTCTAACTGCAACTGATGATGCCACACCTTGGCTTTCACCCTCCAATGATTTTGCATTCGGATTTCATCCACTTCCCGATAACGATTTGTTCTTGCTTTCGATATGGTTCTACAAAATACCCGAAAAAACCATTGTTTGGTATGCAAATGAGGGCAAGCCTGTGCCAAGAGACTCCAAACTAGAGCTAAATGCAGACCATGGGCTGCTTCTAAGTGACCCTCAAGGCAATGAACTATGGAACACTTCTGGCTCAGTTCTTGACAAAGTAGCTTATGGTTTCATGAACGATACCGGCAACTTTGTGCTTGTGGGAAGTGGTTCTACTGAGGTTTGGGAGAGCTTCAATAACCCCACTGACACCATGTTGCCTACACAGACAATGGGGAGTGATGGACTACTTTTTTCGCGTCTGAGGGAAACGAATTTCTCGAGGGGGAGGTTCCAATTGCGTTTACTCGAGGATGGGAATCTCGTGCTTAATCCCGTAAACATGGATACAAATTTCGCTTACGATGCTTATTATATTAGTGGCACTAAAGATGCTGCAAACGTGACCAATTCTGGTTACCAAGTCATTTTCAATGAGAATGGTTACTTGAACATATTGAGAAGAAATGGGGAACTATTTGAGCTCACACCTAGTGTTAGCATAATGGCATTTCCAGCTAGGGACTACTATCATAGAGCCACTCTGGAGTTTGATGGCGTTTTCGTCCATTATACTCACCCGAGAAATTTGTCTGGGAACCCGGGCTGGAGTGCGTTATGGTCCGTGCCAGATAACATTTGCGTCGATATAGGTGGAGGGTTAGGCAGTGGGGCTTGTGGGTTCAACAGTCTTTGCAGGCTTGGTGCAAACCAAAGGCCAGTTTGTCAATGCCCTCCGGGGCTTTCGTTGGTCGATGATAGCGATACGTATGGCAGCTGCAGGCTGAATTTCACGGAAAGTTGTGGCGAAGTGGGGGGAATGTCTGTGGAAGACGCGTATGATTTTGTGGAGCTACCGGAGACTAATTGGCCGACCTCTGACTACGAGCTCTTGAGGCCTTATAGTGAAGTGGAGTGCAGAAATGCTTGCTTGCATGATTGTTTGTGTGTTGCTGCTGTTTTTGGGGGCGATGCCTGTTGGAAGAAGAAGCTCCCTCTCTCGAATGGTGCTATTGTGAGAGGCGCTATTGCAACGGCTTTCCTCAAGTATAGGAAAGCTTCTAGTGGTGACCCACAGAGTCCTCAGCTTCCATTTCCAGACAAGCAAAAGAAGCAAGGGACTTTGATCCTTGTGGGATCAGTGCTCTTGGGTACTTCCTTTTTTGTCAATTTTGTGCTTGTTGCTGCTTTCTGTTTCGGGTTTTTTCTCATCTACCACAAGAGAATAAGGAAAATTGGCCATGGTGATACCGGTAATTTGGGAACGAATTTGCGTTGCTTCGCCTACAAAGAGCTTGAAGAAGCTACCGATGGATTCAAAGAAGAACTTGGAAGGGGGTCTTTTGGGATTGTTTACAAAGGGGTAATACAAATGGATGCTGCTGAGAATTCTGTTGCTGTCAAGAAGCTTGATGGAGTCATTCAAGATAGCGAAAAGGAATTCAAAACCGAAGTCAATGTGATAGGGCAGACTCACCACAAGAATCTAGTTAGGCTGCTTGGATTCTGTGAAGAGGGGCAACACAGAATGTTAGTGTATGAGTTGTTGAGCAATGGCACTTTAGCAAGCTTTCTCTTTGGCGATTCGAAACCTAGTTGGAGCCAAAGGAGCCGAATCGCCTTGGAGATCGCCAGAGGAATATCGTATCTACACGAAGAGTGCAGCACGCAGATCATCCATTGCGACATCAAGCCTCAGAACATACTTCTTGATGATTACTACAATGCACGGATTTCAGATTTCGGATTGGCAAAGCTTCTGATGATGGACAAGAGTGGCACGAACACCGGTATCAGAGGAACAAGAGGGTATGTAGCTCCTGAATGGTTTAGGAGCAAGCCTATTACAGTGAAGGTGGATGTGTATAGCTTTGGTGTGGTGCTACTGGAGATCGTCTCGTGCCGGAGAAGCTTGTTGGTGGATTTGGAGATTGGTGGAGGGGAGAGAGCTATATTGAGTGATTGGGTGTGTGATTGTTTTCAGGCAGGAACACTTGGTGATTTGGTTGAGAATGATGTGGAGGCCTTGGAGGACTGGAAGAGGCTGGAGAGGTTTGTCATGGTGGGCATTTGGTGCATTCAAGAAGACCCTTGTCTGAGACCAACCATGAAGAGGGTCACCCAATGGTTGGAAGGTGTTGTGGAGGTTACAGTGCCTCCATTTCCATATCCAATTTCTACTACTGACTGAAACAGATGGACTAACCAGCTTCTTTTGCTATGGTTAGTGTTCAACATTGTTCATTGTGATATAGTCTAGTAATTCAATCTTGTACTGATTTGTTTATTGAGTATTGATTACAGCAATAAAATAATGGTTTCAAGCTGTAAATTCACTTTCAAAATGTTTTAGAATTGCAATCAAGTTAGATTGTACTGTCTGATATATGTCTGATATGTTAGGGATGGAAGGATTGTAACAGAAGCTAGTAATCCAACTCAGGCTAGTGCATAGACTACAATTACAAAGGGGTGATCCAATATAGAGTTCTAGTGTAACGGGTGTGGATGCTTCACGGTTCAACTCAAAAGATTAAACTGATAAATAAGTCTAACATTCACCCATTATAAACCCATTCACTTTTTCCATTTGTACCGGATGTGAGATACCTCTAACATTCTCCCCATCCTCGACCCGGACTTAACCCTGGTGGTTGGCACCCAAGTGTTTATGCAGCTCTGATACGACGACAGAATCAGACAGATTGCAGGGCTGCTCAAAAGAAGGAGACAGTCCTCATATATATACTGCCCACTATGTGTCCACACAAACTATAAAGGTCCACGTCCTCATTTTCTTCCGTCTTTAAACTGACTGCAACCTTGTTGCTAAGTCCTTGGAGTCGACACAATTGCACATAATTCAACCGTAGAACTAGAAAAAAATGGTAACACAAATAAAATCAAACCACAGAAAGTAGTGAAATTATCGAATCTGAAATACAAAATTATAATCTATTGAAAAAGAAAATTCACAATAAAAGCATTAATTGAAAGTATTAAAAATAGGATTTGCAGATTAAGAATTACTAATATTGCTGTTTCCTCATGATGGATACATAGTTCCATGAGTCGTGTACATGTGGGATTTTCAAGCCCACAAACCTGATGGCCCATTTATAAAGGTCTGCTAACCGAAATGTTGTAGAATAAACTTGAAGAGCAAGCCAGTGACGTGGCAAAAGGATAAAATAATGATGTAAGCAAGAGAATGTTGCCCTAATGGGCTCAAAGCCCTAGAAGGGAATGTATATAAGGAAAGCCAAATCTGAATAAAGTATTTTATTATTCTGTGGTGCATTTTTGAGCATTTACACATTGGTGCCGTCTGTGGGAAGCACACAAGGGGTTCTTGATTTTTTAGATCTGTTCTTCCGGATTTGTAAATCATCTCCTTCTTCCCATCTTGTTAAGATTAGTTTGTTTTATTCAATCTGGAGATTTGCGGTGGTGCCCTGGCCTCCTAGATCTGAAAGCTTGTTTCTATCCTTCACGATTTTCTAAATCTCGATTCACACTGATCCACTACTTCCCAAACAACCATGCCGGTCACCCATTCGCAAGCGGACGTTCCGACCACCGGGGATAGCCGTGTAGAAGGACCTCAAACCATTGAGAAAATCCTGCAATGCTTGATAGCCGTTGAGGAACGTAGCCAAGCTCTTGAGAAGCAGAATGCGGAGCTCATGGCGAGGTTGGCTTTGCAACCACCTGCCCCTCCAGCAGCGGCGCTCAACCACTCTCGGAACCAGGAAGATGACGACAGGCTGGAAGAGCACGCCGAGTCTTCCCAGCGCTTAGGAAAGGCTCCTGTCGTCGACGAAACCATGACCCCCCAAAAGCTCCAGGCAATAATGGCCGAGTTCCAAAGGAAAGTCCTCGGGGATTTGAGAACCCAGTCTACCGATGATCTGGCCATCCAAGTGTCAACCGGTTGATATAATCGCCCTTCGCCCCCGAGATAACCCGGGAACCTTTTCCGAAGAAGTTTGTTATGCCTCGGTTTACCCCCTACGATAATACCAAGGACCCCGAGGAACATATTTATTAGATTCATCAGAAGATGACCATGTAAACAATCTCAAAAGGGGAGCAACACGAGGACTTCCCAGGGGGTCACCCATCCTAGTACTACTCTCGCCCAAACACGCTTAATTGTGGAGATCTCCAAGTTATTATGTTGAAACCTGACCTTTTGGGCAGAATCTCCAAATGGGCTATCGAGTTGGGCATATATGATATAAATTACATACCTCGGGTTTCCATCAAGGGGCAGGCAGTGACAGATTTTTTACTTGAAGATGAAACAGAAGAACCCGACCAGCAGACTGAGTCAGACACTTGGAAAGCTTTTCGTGGACGATTCAGCCAGTTCTACCGGATTGGGAATCGGATTGGAGATCCAGACACCTGGTGGGACACACCTCCACATGTCATTGCAACTACAGTTCCCAGCCACTAACAATGAGGCAAAATATGAATCGATCGTATCTGGCTTGAGACTAGCCCAAAGCCTCCAGATTCAGGCCCTATCAGTGCACAACGACTCTCAGCTAGTCATTCGACAAATCAGAGGAGAATACGAGGCAAAATACCCCAAAATGGAGTCTTACCGGGCGTTTGTGTTGAAGGTAACAAAGAGCTTTCAAAAAATAACCTTCACTCAGATCCTGAGGAATGAAAACTCTGTAGCTGACCACCTTGCCGGTCAGGCGTCAGTGGGAGAGGACCTGACCCGGGTTGTGTTGGTGGATTTTATAACTATACCAAGTATTCAAGAACCCGAATAAGTGATGCTTATTCCATGGGAGCCCAGCTGGATGGATCCCTTGATAAATTACCTGAGGAATGGGACACTCTCGGAGAGCAAAACTAAAGCTCACAAGATCAAGAGGAATTCAGCCCGATATTCATTTATAAACGGGCAACTCTATCGGAAGTCCTTCTCGGGTCCTTATTTAAAGTGTATTACGCCTTCAGAATCAAGAGAAGTGATGCAGGAGATCCATAGTAGATCCTGCGGGAACCACTCTGGGGGAAGATCCCTTGCCCATCAAATACTTTCTCAAGGATACTTTTGGCCCTATCTGTCACGGGATTCCGAGGATTACGTCCGGAGATGCAAGCCATGCTAGATGCATTGGGATGCTATCCATCGACCACCCGAGTTCCTACACCCAACCATAGTCCCACATCCATTCGCCCGATGAGGAATGGATATCGTAGGACCTTTCCCAAAGGCAATTCGATCCAATTCTTATGTCCTCCTTGCCACTGATTACTTCATTAAATGGGTGGAAGCTGATGCCTACCCAGCCATCAAAAGTAGCCACGTCATCAAGTTTATTTGGACCCACATAATATGCAGATTCGGGTTACCAAGGACAATTATGATGGATAACGGGACAAATATTGACAATAAGGAGGTGAGAACGTTTTTTGGTTAGCGAGCGCTTTCAAATATCCTAAAACGTGCATCCCCAACTTGTCATCACACACCTCAGAGAAGCATGCCCCTGAATGATAGGGTTTGAAAGAAGGGAACAGGTGCTGGCTAAAAGTTTTGGGGATCAGGAAGTTTGTACCAGGATGCCTCTAGTTCCCGCTCACCACAATCATTCTTTCCTTCCAACCCTTATTAGATTTCTGAACTCCATCACACATCTTTCTCCCTTAATAGGGAGAAAGATTGAAATGCCCTTTACAGGTCTTCTGATCCTGCAGCTTATAAGAAAAGAGGATCTCGGCTAGACCCAAATCCATACCTAGATCCCGGTTGAGCAACAAGATCATGGCCAGTATTCTAAATAAGTTTTCCCCGACCTAAGGTAGACAATGCGATCAGGAAGAAATGATAAATTTGAAATCAAAGGACCTGCAGATGGTAGGAAGAAAGTAGGATCTGGTCATCCTTAACCCCCTCCTCGATCCTGAAATCCTTATCCTTATGGTAGTTAGTGCCTGATAACTACCCTATTAGGGACCTTAAGCTTTTTCAAGGTTGCATATACCCTTTTTTCAGCTATCAAGGGGTCGACAATAATTTGTACTCCGGATCCCCTGATAGCCCGACCCCGAATTGGACTAGTGCCAATTGGAACTCTACCGACACTAATACGTTGGGTGACCTCCGGAGGATCGGACCTAACTGTCCTAACCACTTCAACCGATGGGGAATTGATAGAGGCATCTGGGTCATCAGAGGAAGGAAAACGATCACTACCCGATCGAGTATCATCACTATCAGACATCTCTGGAAATACAAAAGAACAAAGGAAAGAACTTACACTCAAAGAGGATTTCGGCTAGTCTTCGATGAAAATCTTTGACTTCTCCGGGAAGTAAATATAATTTTCGACGAAGGTGATTTGCAGAGAAAAGCTTTTGCTACGAAGGTAAGACAACGAAATGATAAGTTTGCAAAAATACAAATTAGGGATATATATAAAAGTTACTGAAGGAGACCAACTGCCTTACTCTCACGCCAAATGGAGCATCGAAACATCTTCTCAGCCACTATTGCGAAAACCAAGGCCATGATAACTGTGTATTTCAAATTCAAATGATTAGGGCAACTAACCTCATTTAATGACCTTTCCACGTCACCTCATAGAGGAGATGTATCTACCTACTACATGTGTTACTCTTTATTATGGGCCTTAAACGTTTGAAGGACCAAAACCAAGAGAGGCTTGTGTACATGTGGGATTTTCAGGCCCACCAGGCCTTTAGCCCATGAACCTGATAGCCCATCTATAAAGGCCTGCTAACTGAAATGTTTTAGAATAAAATTGAAGAGAAAGCCAATGACGTGGCAAAAGGACAAAATAATGATGTAAGCAAAAGAATGTTGCCCTAATGGGCTCAAAGCCCTAGAAAGGAATGTATATAAGGAAAGCCAAATCTGAATAAAGTATTCTATTCTTGTGTGGTGCATTTTTGAACATTTACAAGTCGATATTCAAGGAATTACAAAAGCTCCTAGTTATGAGGACATTTTACAGTGATAGTGTATATATTCATTTTCTTATTTGAGCCAACCTTTCATCAAAATGTAAAAGGGGCTAACTAAATACACACAATTGAGAGAGTTGCAACACTTGCTAGTCACATGTTTTGCCACTTCTCATTAGACACTTTGTGATAATTTGTGTCAACCTCTCATAAGTTTTACTCCGATGAACACAAAATACTGCGAAAAGAGTCTCGTGAGCCAAAGCAGAAGTAATTTCCCATAAATGCTGCTCTCGGGATCCACCACCACTCTCTTGATTAAGAAATTGGATACCATAAGGGAAATCACCAAGGGCTCGTCATGAGGTGATTTTACCTTCTGTAGATCTGCCGAGGAAAAGGTGATTCGAGCATCCTCCTTATGACTTAGAAATTCACTTACCTCCTCGACTCTGTGAAGCTTCTGAGCCTGGCACATCTGGGACCTGCAAACTTCCTCCACTTCTGACCTGTTGGCCCTTCTGTGAATCATATGAATAACTTTAACCGGCTGGCCAGTGGCTGAGTTTTTGGCCAAGGTCAGCGAAGGCTAGTCTGACCGACCACTTTCTTTGGCTACATATTCGGACAGTTCTCCCATTGCTATCATCGCCTCCACCTGCCTTCTGAGGTTCCTGCACTCATTGGTCTGATGCCCTTACTCGCTGTGGAAGGTGTAGTGTTTTATCATATCCCTTTGATCCATCGGCTGTCTGATAGGGGAAGGTGTGCAGAAGATCCCCTTGGCCTTGTTCTCTTGGTATAGTTTTCCCAAGTTGGCCCTTAAGGGTGTGACCTTATCGTTGAATCTTTGGCGCTTCTCTGGGATCTGGGGTGGCATTGCAGTCATGCTTGGACGTTTTAGGTTGGGTGCTCGATCCTTAGCCTTTGGTTCGGCAGCTTTTGGCTCAATATTCACGAATGCGGCCCTTCTTTGTCGTATAGTCAGCTCTTCCTCGATCCAGAGGTGGCCTTGCTCTCGGGAGTTGAGCTCTCCAATGTCCGTTGGTGGTCTTTTGACTAAAGATTGATGGAACTTGGTTCCCGGAATTAGCGCCATCCGAAAAGCTTCTACTGCCGAATGTTGATCGCAGTTGTCGATTGAGGACATCTCCACGTTGAACCGGGACACAAAACTTTTCAGAGACTCACTTTTCTCCTAGATCATGGTGAATAGGCTGGAGATCGTCTTCTTCTACCTTTTGTTACCGAAGTACTGGGCAATAAAGAGATTGCAGAGCTTAAGCTAACTTCCAATGGATTGGGTTGGTTGCTTTCGGAACCACAATAGGGCAGCGTTCGTCAAGTTGGTCGAGAAGAATTTGTAAAACAGGGCTTCATTGTCGTTGTAGATGTTCATAGGACTTGGTAGATGTGCTATGTCGGATCCTTCGTACCATCAAACAGGGTAAACTTGGGCAGTCTGAACCTCTCCGGGTATGACACGTTGGTTATCGCCAAAGTGAAGGGTGATTGCACCGACTCTAAGGATGCCTCTGTAGCCAAATCGGTGGGAGTCTGCGCCTTCAGGTCCTTGAGCACTTATCTCAGGAATATGACCATCACCTCATCCAGTTTTCTTATAATCAACATCTCGTCTGGATCGTTTGTTCCGATCATCTGGAAGGAGGATTTTGCCTGATCTTCCCTATCTGTGTTATTCGTCTAATAGCCAAGTGGTGGGTATTGGCAAACGATCTGGGGGGCTTGATGGCCCGCTGGTGGAGTTGGTTGACTCGTCTGCTGGCCCGTTAAAGGGATTGTTTGTCTTGTTGGGGGGATTATTTATCTCGTTAGGGGGACCTGGGGTGGTGCCGAAGGGGGCATTTGCGCCAGTTTTGCTGCCAAGTCAGAGTTCTACCTCTCTAGGAAGGAGTTTCTCTTTTCCAGGGCCCCCAGGAAGACCTGTGAATGGATTGGATTCGGATCGGATCAGTTAAATCCAAATCCAATTTGTTAATAAATCAGATTATCGGATTCGAATCCTAATCGGGTTATCGGATTTTATTTTTAATCCATATCCGGTTAATATCAGATTTGGATCATAATCAAATTATTGACAAGTTTATTGATAAGGATGGCAAAAACTCCTGATCCGAGATCCACGATCCGAATTCGATAATTCGATGGATTTTTACTTAGTTAATACATATTCGAATTTCTTCATTATAGGATATCTGATACGATTATCTAATTACAAAAATCAATAAATACTGAAACACTAAAATTATTCACACTTTTAATAATTGTATTTATGATCAATCATTATTAATAAATAATAAAATAATTAACAACTAACATTTATATACATGTACAGTATTAAATATATACATAGAAAAATATCAAATATATTTATATATATAAATATAAATATATTATATATCGGATCGGATTGGCATAAATCCAAATCCAATTTGTTAAGAAATCGGATTATCGGATTTGGATCATAATCGAGTTATCGGATTTTATTTTCAATCCATATTCGGCTAATCGGATTGGATTTTGATCGGATTCGGATCAAAATCCGATCCATTGACAGGTTTACCCCCAGGCGCTGCAGGATCCATTCGTGGGTTTGAGAGGTTTCTCCTCCGTTAGAAGGTAGGTCGGATTGGTGTGATCGGGTGATGGCCATGGTAAAGTGAGTTCTAGCTCTGGTAGAGGATGAGAAGCTTAGAGATCAAGAATTTCAATTATAGTTTTCTTACAAACGGCGCCAATTTTGTAGATGTAGAAAAATACACAACAATTGAATGCCTTCCTTATTCACTCAACCAAGTATTTATACACACTATAAGGCCAATCATAATCCCTAATTTAAGGGATTTACAATTATCCTTTCTATGTACATATCGATCCCTTACTTTTAGGGATTGAATTTGAGATCATCATTTCTTGTGGTCCACTCATCTTCTAGAACTTCCCATGGGCTTGTCCCATTGGTTCTCTTTATGGCCCATGCTACCGGACCATGAATTTTCCACTATTACAAATATCTAGTTGTATCATATCATCTTACCGCATGACTCCAAGATAGCCTACCGGGGAAACTCCATTCTCTATGGCATATGGGACAGAGGCAGTAATCCCAACTGAGCACATGGTCTCGACATTGAGAACTCAAACATGGCATGAAAAGTAGAACAACCAACAGTTATCCTACGGGCTTGACCTACTTGAAGAAAAGCGAGAAGCAGCAACTCTAAAGGTCCATTTGGCGTAACTTTTGCTTCTGACTTTTTTTGAAGGAAAAAGATAAGCAGAAGCCGTTTTGAGAAGCCGGTACCCCCTAACTTCTTCTAAACACTCTTCCAAGATCGTGAAGCTTTTCTAAATTTTTTGTCAAACACTATTTAAAACAGTTTTTCCTTGCAAAACAACTCTTTTGGTGATTTTGGGACATGTCTGGTTTGTGTTGTGCTTCCGCTTTGAAAAATTACACTACCACTATTTGATAGCAGAAACATTTTTGGCGCTGGTGTGACTTTTTTCAAAGCAAAAATGCAAATTCAAAAGTAACTTTTTAGTATTTTTTTTATGTTTTACAACTATATAACAAATGAAATAATATAAAATATTTGATTTATTATTTCAATTTCTACACTAAGATGCTTCGTTTTCGACTAACATCTGTTTATAATAAAGGCATTGCTTCTGTTCGAATGAAAGTATAATGCCCAAAGCACACAGGTCCTAATAAGTCTCTATGTTTGATCAAAGTCGTTCCTTTTATTTTTCTTTGGAAAGCCATACTTTTGAATAAGTCCACTCTTTTTGTTTTCTTTGACATTTATGATGTAGCGAGACTTGTTTACATAATTATAGGCGGATTTGGTCACTTTATTTGAATAAAATCCACACTCTTAAATTTTTTTTTCCTTTGATTTTATAATTTAATCAGACTTTACCACCATAATGTTTTGGTGATCTGCACCACCTTTGGCCTAAATCACATCACAAATACCATTTTCTTTTTATTTATTGCCATATATTTGGTCAGGACCTCCATGGAATTTTTCTGTGTTACGACAACAATATTTTCCTTTTTAGATGATATACATTTGTACATTATAAAAAGGGTAAATTATAGTTTCACATCCTTTTGTTTGGATAAATTACAGTTTCATGTCCTTTTGTTTGGATAATTACACTTCCACCCCTCTAATTTCAGGTGTGATTTTACCTAATTGCCCTTCACATTATATTATATTTTTATGATTAATATCAATAAACCCCCCTAAACTATTGAATTTTCACATTGCCCCCACCCTTATGGGTAAATTAAAGTTTTACCCCCAATTTGAAAAAATATTTAAAATTTAAAAATATATATAAAATTCGAAAAAATATATATAATACGAAATTATATATATATAATTCAATAAATATATATAAAAATTGAAAAAATATAAAAAAATATATATAAATTTTGAAATATATATATAATTCGAAAAAAATATATAAAATTTGAAAAATATATAAATTTCAAAAAACATATAAAATTTTGAAATATATATATAATTCGAAAAAAAATATAAAATTATAAAATATATATATAATTCGAAAAAATATATATAAATTTGGGAAATATATATAAATTCAAAAAAAATATGTATATTTTGAAAAACATATAAAATTTTGAAATATATATATAGAATTCAAAATATATATATAAATTTGAAAAAAATATATAAAATTATAAAAAGTATATAAAATTCGAAAAAATATATAAATTCAATATATATATATATATAATTAGAAAAAATATATAAAATTTGGAAAAAAGATTCTAATAAGATGGTTCATGAAATATGATTATCCAAACCAATAAATGTGATGGTTCATTAAATATGGTGTCGAAATAAATATATTTTCCAAACCAGTAAATGGTGCAATCTCTAATTTGTACATATGAATGGAAACATAGGATGGTTCATTAAATATGATTTTATACTTTGCAAGGAAGCTAACACACCATGGTACAGTTTTCACATCTACCTTCACAAACACACTACAAGGTCTATATGTCCAAATTAACAATAAGCTGAAATGAATAACAATCCTTATTTACCTAGACAAGAAATTAAAACTCATACAATTTTGACTCCATAAAAACCCAAACTTTCAACCTTTTAGTGTGTTATTTTTTCCGATTTTTATAAACTTTTTATAATTTTATATATTTTTTGAATTTATATATATATTTCTAATTTTTTATATTTTTTTCGAATTTATATATCTTTTCCGAAATTATATATTTTTTCCGAATTTTATCTAATTCTATTTTTTGTTTTCGAATTATATATATTTCAAAATTTTATCTGTTTTTCAAAATTTATATATTTTTTCTGAAATTTATATATATATATTTCAAATTATATATATATTTTGAATTATATATATATTTCAAATTTTATATATTTTTTCAAAATTTATATATATATTTTTATAATTTTATATATATTTTTGAATTATATATATTTTTTAAATTTTTAATTATTTTCAAATATTTTGGGGGTGAAATTGTAATTTACCCATAAAGGTGGGGGCAATGTGAAAATTCAATATTTTAGGGAGTTATTGATATTAACCATAAAATTATAATATAATGGGAAGGGCAATTAGAAAAAATCACACATGGAATCAGACTAGAGGAAATGAAATTATAATTATCCAAACAAAAAGAGGTGAAAGTGTAATATGTCCAAACAAAATGAGGTAAAACTGTAATTTATCCTTATAAGAAAAGGTCTATATATTATTAATGTGATCAAATAAGATATCTAGCTGTATCATATGATTCATATTATATCAGAGAAATTAACATGTCCATGAATAAATCCAAAAATAATTGAAAAATCAGAAGGATGAAGAAGGTGGCTGCTAATCCTTCAGGGGGAAAAACTCCTGTAATTTTCTTAAATAAGTCAATATGTGAAATATATATATATATATATATATATATATGTGAAATATATATATATATATATATATAAAATTAAGAGTAGCATAGCTGATCCTTCTGATTTTTCAATTATTACCTGGTGCTACAGGCCCTTCGCTTGATGTTGGACCAGCAACTGGGTATCCAACAACCGCATAATAATAATATATATATAAAATTAAGAGTAGCATAGGTTTTACTTCCCCCCTTTATTTTTTTTGAATGGTTTTTACTTCCGGTTTTACGCAGAAAAAAAAGAGAAGCAAAAACTGTTTCGAGAAGCTAGTACCCTAGTTTTTTTAAAACACTCTTCCAAAACTCAGAAACTCTTTTAAAAAATTTGTCAAATTGTTGACACCCTAAATGAGTCAACACTAATTTTCAGAATAAACTGATGACGTAGCCGATACCAATTAAATCAGGCCGGTATGAATCCAAAGTGGGCCGATAGAGAGTAGCGATCAAGAAATCCGAAGTTCACATATGAAAGATTTCTAATAGAGTTAGGATTTGTTTTGATTTAGTTTCTTTAGGCATGGATATGTTAGGATGCGATCGTATCTATTTACGATACTGATTTGATTAAGTTTAGAATAGTTATCTTATTTATTTTTACTTGTAGAGCAATTTAGAATTTATTATAAATAAAGATCAAAGACCTCTGTTTTAAGGGATCCAGCACCAAACACAAAAAATACGTTTCTCAACGTTTTTCTTCCAATCACACTACTCCGGTAGTGCCTCTCTCTCTCAATTCTCTCGTTCTTCTTCCTTAAGTCTTTTTCTTCTCCAAACTCTCTTCAATCTCTCTGTGACCTTCATATTCTCTTCTCATCCTTTTTTCATGTCCGTCTATTTTTTCCCTCCTTTCTACCTCCCTCATTCTACAATTTCTTTCGGTTATCTAAAGTCCTCTTAATTGAGGCAATCTGAACATTTCGCACGAGATTTCGTTATCTCTTGTGCAAATCGTCTGATTTCGTTACTTTGTTCAAAAGAGATGATTTATTTGTTTTCCTTGAACCGTTTGAGCTACGTCACCGACTCTGGCATCCCCGCGATTTGCGGAAAAATATATTCGGCTTAATTCATTAGCCGATTTATTTTTGGAGCGAACATAAATTGGCATGCCCGGTGGGACCTCCATTAGGTAGTTGAGAGAATTGCGACATGCCACTACAAGTAGCCTATGGTTAAACCCTACAACAGTTGAGGGTATTGATTCAAGAAAGAAAAAAGTATTATGCTGAGGAGAAAGCGCATCACGAGCAGATGGCTCAAAGTTATTCTGAAGTGAAACAGATGCTTCAAGAGGTTCATGATCTGATGAAGAAAACTTATGCAAGTAGTTCATTTGGTCTACCATAACGTTCCTCGAGACAAAGGGAGCAGCCGATGGCCAATTTGCGTGAATTACCATCGATTAAGAAGAGCACAAACAACAAGGTTTTGGCTGTTGAAACTAATCTGGTCGTTACCAAATAGGCTGCCAAAACAATTCCTCCACCAAGTATTGTTGTTTCGGCCAACAGTAAAGAGGCTGCCGAAACTAATCCTAAGATGACTAAAGTGGTTTTGAATATTTCAAGTGAAGTTGCCACAACCAATCTGGCCGAAACCATAGTGGTAGAAACCAATCTAACTGCTACTAATCTGGCCGAAACCACAACAGCGGATACTAAATTTAGAGGGGCCAAAACTGAAATTACCTATAGGGTTTCGGTTTATAGTAATAACTTGGCCAAAATTGAAACAATTTATGTGGTTTCGGTTTATAGTGATGAGTCGGCAAATAAGAACCATCATTGGTACTATGACTTTCTTCAAATAGAATTGCTAGTGAGATTGGCAAATACCACATTGCATAATAATTTAATTCCAACCGATCTCGTTCGTTCTCCACTACAAGAATTTAAAATTTTGGAAGTTGGGGTCGTTTATGGGTTCATTGATTCACTATCAACGAACGCCAAACAATTTCTAGCAAGTTAGGAGTAGATTTTGCTAAAATAAAGAGCACTTTATTGTTGGTCCTCAATAAATAAAGCAATGAAATTACCTCATTAATTTTCTTTCCAAGTGTTGATTTCGGACACTACACGAGCAATGGCAAGAATATTACTGACTCGGGGGGCAATGAGGAACAGTGGAACAGAGAAGGGTTCGATCTTGTTGGGGCGCCATGAATTTTTTGAGTTTGCCACTGGTGTTAAAAAATTGGGGATAATAGCTTCATCATTCTCTTCATATTTTGACTGGTGTTACCAATTTCGGTGAAATTGGGGCGATACCCACTGGTGGAGATGGTGAACATTTTTGGTTTCAAATTTTGGTGCCAGAAAAGGGGTTGTGAAAGCCGGCCTAGACACCATCATCGTGTAAGAGTGTGTAGAGGCGATGATCGACAATGAGCAAGTTGGAAATTGATGTTGGGCTTGTCTGCTAGGGGTTGCGAATTTGAATATGGTGAGCATGGAGTTTCAGTTTCGGGGGTTTCATAGGGCTGATCAATATCCATCAATCTTTTTTGGAGCCATGGCCGAATATTTAGGTTAGGGATTTGAGTTTTGAAATATAAATGGAGAAGAGAAGAAAAGAAATTTGGGATTTTTTTATTTATGAGTTGGAAGGTAATGCTCTGTTTGAAGAGGAAATATATATATATATATATACGTGCTTATATGTACATATATATATAATATTACTAAATTAAAAAGTTAGTGTAAAAAATGAGAAGAGAATATTAAGGTAACTGAGAGATTGAAGAGAAGTTTGGAGAAAAAAGAGAGTTAAGGAAGAAGAACGAGAGAATTGGGAGAGAGAGAGGCACTACCAGAGTAGTGTGATTGGAAGAAAAATGTTGAGAAACGTATTTTTTGTGTTTGGTGCTGGACCCTTTAAAATAAAAGTCTTTGATCTTTATTTATAATAAATTCTGAATTGCACTACAAGTAAAAATAAATAAGATAATTATTCTAAACCTAATCAAATCAGTATCCTAAATAGATACGATCACATCCTAACACATCTTTGCCTAAAGAAACTAAATCAAAACAAATCCTAACTCTATTAGAAATCTTCCATATGTGAACTTCGATTTTCTTGATAGCTACTCTTTATCGACCCACTTTGGATCCATACCAGCTTGATTTGGTTGGTATCGACCATGTCACCAGTTTATTCTAAAAATTAGTGTTGACTCATTTAGGGTGTCAACAATGCCCCCCAATTCCAATACCATTTTTGCTCAAAAATATGGGATGTTGGAATTTTTCTTTATAGCCCAAAATGATGCCAACACTAATTCTTTTGTATCAAAGTATTTTCCAGTTACCCAATTGTTGCAAAGACATACCCCATCAAGTCACAACATATATCTCTCTATATTTATATAAAAATATATACATATATATATATCAATATATTTTCTTTCAAACCAACACGTCACTTTACCTTCATTCTCAAAGAACCCCTAAGTTCTTCTCACAATCCCTAGCCCCTATTCGACCATGGCCCCCTCAAGCTTGACCAATTCCATGAAAGTTCTAAACCGGAGCTCCATGCTCACACCATTCATGTTTGCAACAACTAAGCCGCCATGTCCAACACCGACTTTCACTATATTTTTCCTGCTCAATGGTGTCTATGGTTTGGGTTCAGTCCTTTGGGATTCTTTCCCAACGCTATCAGATCATTGTTACCCCATGACCGAAGAACAACTTGGAATTTGGCTTCGGCCACTTCCTTTTTTACTAGCCGATACCACCAAATTTTCCTTGCCCCCCAAAGTCCCCAACATTTGAGCTTTGTAATTCATTTAGTGGGGGGTGAACACAATCGGACGGAATCAAATTATGGTGCAACGTGATATTAGCCAATTTCACTATCGATTCTACTCAAAAGAACATCACAGTACCAATGACGGCCCTTATCCACCGACTCATCATCATAGGCCAAAACCATATAAATTGTTTCGGTATCGACCAAGTTATTACTATAAAACGAAACACTTTCAAACACATAAATTGTCACTTTCAACCACATTCTTTGTTTCTGCCAAAATCCTATTTTTGGTCGCAATGGTATCGGTTGTTGCAGTTTCGGCCTTTATAACGTTGATATCGGTTGTTGTGGCTAGATTTGTTTCTAACATCTCAGTTTCAACCATAGTGATTTCGGCCACTGTAGTTTCAGAAGGTCTGTTATTTGCCACATCCTTTGTTTCTATCGAAAACTTATTTTTTGCCACAATTATTTCGGCAGCCTCCTTTGTTGTTGCCAAAAACTTGGTATTTTTTTCAACCGATGATGGCTCATGGGAATTGGTAATCAGCTACCCCCCATGTCTCGGATGATGGATTGGCCGACCAACTGAGGGATTTGCATACATCCTCTTCATTAGATCCTTAGTCTTGTGAAGCATCTGGGTCATCATAACATACTCTTCTTTCCTCTGCTGGATTAACTCAGCATAATAAAGCGCATTGGTCGCAAGTGAAACCTCTAAGTCTCGCGGGGGCATGTTTGTAATCCTCTCGTCTACCTAGTGGAGTCCCACCAGGCATGCCAAAATATGTTCGCAATCCTTTCAGCTACCTAGTAAAGTCCCACCGAGCGTGCCAAAATATGTTCACTCCACTGTAGTTTCAGAAGGTTTGTTCTTTGCCACATCCCTTTGTTAGTCACTAATTAACCCTAGACGGGGGGTGAATAGGATGTTAAAGATTATTTCTAAATCTTTTCGATAATAGACCAAGCTATAACAATTATTCAATTGCTTCAATAAACAATTTCAATTCGATTAATCTATTTATCTCAAGATTAGTTATAGCATACAAGATATTGAGACAAATATTGCATGCAAAATAATAAAGTAAAGAGATAGAGATAGAGAGATTGACACCTCAATTTTTCGAGGTTCGGTAACTCCTAGTCCTCGGCTCAAGATCCCTTTCTTGAGACTTTTCCCGATCCTTTCACTATGGCTCTTCCTTCAAAGGTGGAATAACAAACCTTTATATACGAGCTAACGAGCCTGTCACACAAGTAAGAGGACAAACCCCTCTTGAAGATCAATGAGCTTTACTCACTCAATGATCACAATCCTTTTATAAAACAAGGAATCACTCAAGAACAAAACACTCAAAAAACCCTAAGGTTTTTGTGGAGGATGAAACAATATAAGCTCAAGTGTTCTTTTAGTGATTTACCAAAGAAAAATAAACTCTAGATGAATATTCTCTAACGAATGGTTTCAATAAATATGCTCAAGAGAATAGACACACAATCAAACCTAGAGTTTAAAGCTTGTAGTATTTGAGTTGGAAATCAAGCTTTAAGCTTCTTGCTTTCAATGGTTTTTCAAGAAAAGCTTAGAGAGATGAAGATGAAATTTTTTGGCTTTCTCACACTAGACTTGTATTTTTCATTCTCTTATCTCATTCTATATATATGAAGATTTTAGGGTTTTGGGAAAGAGAGAATAAAACTTTTGAGGGCAAGAATCAAACATCAGGTTATGGGTAAGAATATGCCTGACATAACCGTTTGATTGCATCAAGAGTCGACTTCCCATTTGTCGAGAGTCGACTGCCCAAGATGAGTTTTGAATGTGATAACTTTCGTCCTCAAGAAGTCGACTTTCCACACATGGAGAGTCGGCTTCCCAATCACAAGAAGTCGACTGCCAGACCTTGAGAGTCAGCTGCCCAAAGAGAGGTTCGAACATGATTTCTTTCATCTTAAAGAAGCCGACTTCCAACACATGGAGAGTCGGTTTCCCAACCTTGATAGTCGGCTTCCTGACCTTGAGAGTCGGCTGCCCAAAGAGTGGTTTAAACATGATTTCTTTCGTCTTAAAGAAGTCGATTTCCAACACATGGAGAGTCGGCTTCCCAACCTTGAGAGTCGGTTTCCCTACCTTGAGAGTCGACTTCCAATGGAAGGGTCTAAATCTTATTACCTTCGACTTTAGGTAGTCGACTGCACTTTGTGCAGGAGTCAACTTCCGAACTTGACAGCTGAATTTTACCTAAACTGATTTAGGTTCGTTTTAAGTTCAGTTAACACTTGAGCTTATAGAATTTTATCAACACATAAAATACCTCATTACAATTGATCACACCCCGACCTATCTACCCCGAGTCTTGAGTCTTCAAGTTGTCTTTCATTGAGCATTTTGTCATTTCTCGGTTTTGTGCTTCAATTCTATTTTTCGCTTTTTGCTTTTGTGTTCGCACTTTTTTTTCCAAAGCTGATTTTCCTGTTCTAGCTAAAACACATAGCTCAATAATTATTAGTACCAAACACCCTCAAATGATTTTTTATCATCAAAACAAGAGTTATTGTTTGAAAGAAAATTTCAAAGCCAATACCCTTGTTTCTGCCGAAAACTTATTTTTTGCCACAATTATTTCGGCAGCCTCCTTTATTGTTGCCAAAAACTTGGTATCTTTTTCAACTGACGATGGCTCATGGGAATTGGCAATCGGCTACCCCCCATGTCTTGGATGATGGATTGGCCGACTAACTGAGGGATTTGCATACATCCTCTTCATTAGATCCTTAGTCTTGTGAAGCATCTGGATCATCACAACATACTCTTCTTTCCTATGCTAGATTAACTTAGCATAATAAAGTGCATTGGCCACAAGTGATACCTCTAAGTCTTGCGGGGGCATGTTCGCAATCCTCTCAGCTACCTAGTAGGGTCCCACTCAGCGTGCCAAAATATGTTTACTCTAAAAATAAATTGGCCGAAAACACTTGGTAGATTTTTTGGTTCCGTAAATCACGAGCGTGCCAGAACCGGTGACGTGGCTCAAACGATTCAAGAAGAACGAATAATCATCTATTTTGAACAAAGATAAAGATCTGGCGATTGCACGAAAGAGAACTCAACTCGTACGAAAGGTTCAGATGCCTCAATCAAGAGGATTTTGGTAACCAATATAATTTATAGAAATCGTAGAAAGAGGGAGGTAGAAAGGGGAGAGAAAATAGATGGACTGGAAAATAGGATGAGAAAATAGTAGGAGGATGAAGAAGGAAGGGATTGAAGAGAGATTGAAGAAGAAAACGAATACTGTTGTTGAAGCAATAATGCATATATTTTTGTAATGGTGCAGGACCCCTAAAACAGTGGTCTACGTTATTTATTTATAATGATAATGCACTACAAGATAACTCCTAATAAAATAAATAACTTAATTTAATAATTATCTAAAAACTACTTAATTCTTAAGTAAACTTCATATCCAAGCAAAAATCAATACAACTCATATAGTAATATGTTCCAAGTTAATTTAGACAAGGTGTTTGATCTAACTGCATCTCTTCCTTAGCTGGGCTTTGGTCTTGATATCGGTCACGTCACCAATTTATTCCTGAAAATTAGAGTTGGCTCATTTAGGGTGTCAACACAAATACTGTTCAAAATAGTTTTTTCCTCAGAAAACCAAAAATAACATTTGAAAAGTCAATCCAAACAGGACCTAAAGTGCAATAAAGTCTTGTTATTTAACAAAACAGTCATTTACAACAATATATAATTCATACATGACCAAATTGGAATAAGTTAAGGCCATATTTGTTTACTGGTTATGGTCCTATTTTTCTGGTTTGGTCATGGTTTTTTGAGACCAGACCATGTTTGTTTTGCATTGGTCAGAAAAAATATAACTAGACCAAGTTGGACCAAATTGAACTAAAATGACCTTTTTTAAGACCACAATTTTTGGTGGTTCTATTTGGTTTGGTTACAAAATCTAACCAAAATGTCCTCTAATAATTCAACCGCATCTAACCAAATCCATAACCAAAATCTCTCCCCTCTTCACGAACCCTATATGCTTATCCCCTTTCATGACCTCTGTTTACCACAAACCCTCGCCTCCACTCCTCTCTCCACGAACCTATCCAAATCGAAGAACAAACCCTTATCTCTCGATTATTTACTCAACAAATCGAAGAACAAACCCTAGAATGAAGAACATTCTCGCCTCTTTCTCACAAACCCATTAGATCGGCCTGTTCTCGTTGATTGGTTGTCCGATTTGGGGGTTGTCTGAAATTTTTTTGGCAGAAATGCTTCTCGATCTTCTCATTTGTGGTGTTTTGTTGTTGGATGTAGAATAGAGAAGGCACAAGTATCTCATAAATTGCAAGATTTGGTACATATATATATATATATTATTGTGTTTTTTGCATTTTTTGCATATATAAGATCTGGTATATATATATATATATATCTTAGATTTTTGCAGTATTTTCGAATTAACTCTATGTTTGATTTTTCGAAAAGCTCTCATTATTGAATTGAATGTGGATTTTTCAGTTCTTCGAGGCTCTAATTCAAATCTACTACCTCTAAACTAACAAACAACTAATTCAATTCACTCAAGAATCTCAAATCAAGGTTAGTTTTTCCTCAATTTTGTGTTCAATATTTTATGTCCTATAATGGCGAATTACTACTGTAAAAATGCTTGTTGGTTTATGAGATTGAGTAAGAATGTAGGTGAGTAATTCTGTAATACTGAAGTAGTGAAGTGTTGAGTAATTTTCATGCAATTAGCAGTACTGGGTGTTCAGTGTATTTGTTTTTAAATTTACGGCTTTTCCTGAGCTCCAGAGTGATAAGATTTGTTTGAATAAGCTGCACAAGTTCTTGTTATAAAAATTTCACTTGATATGGCTAAAAATTATATATACAAGGCCTTGATTTCTTTGAATAAGTTGCAGTAGTTATGTTTTTGTGTGCAGTAGCTACAATAAATTTCTTGATTGCTTTCAATAAGTTGCGGTAGCTATAAGTTCGCAGTAGCTACTGACCCTTTCTGGGAATTGAATTTGAGGGCAATGAATTGAGTTGGTTTTTGGGTGACATATTGAAGAAAGGTTATGTTATTTCATTTTGATATATATACACACACACACACACACATTGGGGTTTGGAGAAAGCTTTGATTTTTATTAAATGGGTTGTTCCCAATTGGTGAGTCAAATAATGGGTCTTTGCTAACTTTAACAAAATGGGGCATGCTGATATCATTCATGTGATTGTTTCCTGTAAGCTATCATTCATGGGATTGACAAAACTTTTATAACTGGTCACCTTTTTATATCTTTAGAAATGCTTAAAATTTGGACATTTTTACTTGAACACTGATCACTTCAAATAGAATATTATGAACTCCTTTATGTTTTGAGATGTCTAATACCATGGACTTACTAGTTTAGAGTTTTCTATCTTTCATGTTTATTTATTGAATTATACTAATTTTTCTGTTTTTATTCCAAAGTAAAGCATACATTATAAAATTGAAATGACTTTTGAAGGAGGCAAAAGTATGAGGATGCAAATAAAATTTAACCTGCACTGAACAAGTTGTTTGATAGTGAGCATATATACAGTTGATATGTTTACTTTATGCAAACCCGATAATTCGGCCTTAATTATCAGTAATTTAACAAAGATTTGTTGGTCCACATTTGGCTCTTGTGTGCAGGTAGGTATTCAACATTGAGATATTGAAAATAGTTAAAAAGGTGGTGGACCTTTGCATGTGAGTGAAACTGTGAAGCTGATGCTTGAAGTAGTGGAAGTGGAGGACTTTATGGATGCCATAATATTATGAACTCCTCTATGTTTTGGGATGTATAATTTTTTAAAATAATTTGGTTTGTAAACTGAGCGGTTGTAATTTTTGAACAAGGATGGTTCATGTCAGCTTATTTTAACTATATTGTATGTCATTTGTAATGAAAATGGTATTTTTGGCAAAATATGTGTTGATCACTTGTTCATGTCTTTTTTATGAATTTTTTCAGTGTTAATGAGAACATGTTGGCAATTTGGGTAATTATAAAACCAATTTCTTAACAATTTATCAAATTTTTTTCAAAACTAATATGACATTATCATGTAAAAAATACATAATAAAAACCTATAAAAAGATTAATCAAACATTCCATATACAAATTAATAATCTATTTTAACAAATGTTTAGTTGAAACTTTTCGGTTTTTTAAGGTTATTACAACATAAAAAATATAATCAATATTTTTAAAAATTAATTTTTTGGGTTTTAAGGTTATTACAACATATAAAGTATATTCAATATTTTCACAGTTTTCTAAAACTTTAAAACCAGACCAGTTTACCAAATATGGTCTGGTTCAAAAAAGTTTGAAATCAAACAATTTGTCAAATATGGTCCGGTTCCAATTTCCTCAGACCAAGACCATCACACCAAACCGCTTACCAAACAGACTTTCAGAATTTCAACCGAACCGGTATCCAGACGGGCCTAAGGAAAGGTGAGTACTGAACTAACTGGGGTCCAAATTGGAATTAAGCACATTAAAATTTACAATGTGAAAGGTGATCAAGACATTCTTTATTCTAGCAAAAAGTCACAGCACGCTAAGGCCTTAATCGGAAAACGCCTCTTTATGCTTTTACACGTAAGAGAAAATAATAATAATAATTTTCAACAAATTGGAATTAATTCACCGACTTTTTCATAGCCTTATTCAAGTTTCAATACTTATGTGAAGATATTAATCACACCTCATTCAAAATAACTTCACTTTGAAAAACAGAAGCAACATTTGAAGAATTTAGGTATAAATGTTATACTACTAACTATGCAATATAAAAATATTAACAAAATTATCTAGGAGATGGTAATTAAAGCCTAGAGGGGGATGAATAAACCTTTTAAAGATTTATTGACAAATTAAAATTTTAATTACGAAATAGTTAATTTTAATCAAATTCTGTAACAACCTATAGCATGCAGATAATCATATAAGTGTAGAAAATAAAGCAATAGAGTCACACGATATTTTTACGTGAAAAACCTTGAAAAACGCTCCAAGTAAAAACTACGGATACACTCTGGTATCGATGCACTATAAATAAAAGAATATACAAACTCTATGAAGACTGGACTTACAATAGCACTGACTTGCCTTTCTTCACTCGACGTCCCACAATCTTGATTCACTCGCGCTCCATGAAGCTCTTGCTCCGATCTCCGTACTTTGACGGCTCCGCTTCTCAACGGATCGCTGCAACCGCGTTGCACTAGGTAATGTGATGATTTTTTAGCAACCGGACCATTCAATTGTGCATAAAGATATTACATGTTGAAACACAATTGAATAATCTTAAAAAACTAGACAAGAACTTCATATGAGATAACCAAGTAATCTATTTCTCTCACTCTCTGCAAACAAATATGATATATGGAAGAATAGAAGAGCACCCTAAAATCACAATATCAGAACCACACCTCTTCTCTTTGGTTTAACTATTAAGGTTAGGATTTCTTTTCCTCCAATACGTTGTCTTTTGACCGTAAAGTCCTTAAATATTGACCAATATACCAATAATAAGTACAAACCCTTCCAAAAATTTTGCAACGTATAACCTCAAGGTCTCGAACATTTTACCGAGATATCGAGGTACAAAATCCTTGGAAACTTTCCGGTTGTTTTCCACACTTTTCCGCTAGTGGTGCCACTGGCGACCACTTTCCTAAGGTCTCGGCAATTACCTTGAGATCTCGAGGTACAAAAATTTCCACTTTGTTTTTCTTGTTCATTCTTCACATTGAGTGTCGCTTCCAACCACCATTCCACTTTAATTCCTTTGTATCTTCATCACAATATATTTGAAACATAACCTATATTCTTGAAACATAAACTCTCAACATGTTTTTTGATCAAATATGCTATTACAAATTAATATTTTTATAATTAATAAATAAATAAAAAGTGCAAAACTATCATCAACTTGCAAAAAAATTTGTAAACTAAAAGTGAGCATTTTAAGTTTCTAATTTTTTTTATTATTTTATTTTGCTCCCTCACAAGTCACAATTGTTAGAGTCATTTTTTTTATTTGTCAAATTAATGTAAAAATAATACTAAAATTAATCGATTCGTGTGGGGTCAATTTGCACGGGGTGCACATAAATTAGCCCGGACATCACGATTAAAAAAATAGCTACATTTTCTGTTTGACCAGTATCGAAACTAGTACTTGTTTTCAGTAGTTCATTTTAGCTTCTTGGATGCACCGTCCATTTTGTACCCGCCCTTTAGTCAAGACCCCTGGTTTGTTTGTAACCTCTCCCCCTTTCTTGCTATCGAAAAGGGGGTGGATATACTTTTTTTTTTTTTTTTTTTTTTTTTTTTAACTAGGGTGGATATACTCAGGTTAGTGTGTTTCTTCCTAAATTTGAAAAAAGGTAAATTACAGTTTCATCCTCTTTTGTTTGGATAATTATACTTTTATCCCCTCTAATTTTAGGTGTGATTTTACCTAATTGCCCTTCACATTATATTATAATTTTATGATTAATATCAATAAACCCCCCTAAACTATTGAATTTTCACATTGCCCCCACCCTTATGGGTAAATTACAGTTTCACCCCCAAAAAGTTGATTTTTTTTTAAAATTTAAAATTATATATAAAATTCAAATATATATATTATTCAATAAATACATATAAAAATTGAATATATATATATATATATATATAATTATAAAAAATATATATAAATTTTGAAAAAATATATAAAAATAGAAAATATATATATAAATTTCAGAAAAAATATATAAATTTCGAATGATCGCACCAGTCCGATCTACCTTCCAACGGAGGAGAAACCTCTCAGACCCACGAACGGATCTTGCAGCGGCTGGCTGTAAACTTGTCAATGGATCGGATTTTGATCCGAATCCGATCCGATTAGCCGGATATGGATTGAAAATAAAATCCAATAACCTGATTAGAATCCAAATTCAATAATCCGATTTCTTAACAAATTAGATTTGGATTTATGTCAATCCGATCCGATATATAATATATTTATATTTATATATATATATTTGATATTTTTATGTGTATATATTTAATATTGTACATGTATATAAAATGTTAGTTGTTAATTATTTTATTACGGAAAAATATCACTTATCTCCTTTGAGGTTTGGCAATATTGAACGCGGACCCCTTAATTTTCAAATATATCAATTACCTCCCTTGGAGATGTAAAATTAGGAAATGACCCTTAATAAACCCCCTAGACTATTGAATTTTCACATTGCCCCCACCCTAATGGGTAAATTATAGTCTCACCCCCTAAAATTCTAAAAAATATTTAAAATTTAAAAATATATATGTAATTCGTAAAAAATATATAAAATTCAAATATATATATATAATTTGGAAAAAATATATAAAATTTGAAAAAAAATATAAAAATAGAAACAAAATATAAAATTTGAAACACATATAAAATTTAATATATATATAAAATTTGAAATAAATAAATAAATTTAGAAAAAATATATAAAATTCTGAAAAACATATATAAAATTCGAAATATATATATCTAATTCGAAATAAATATATAAAATTCAAAAAACATATATAAATTTTGAAATATATATATAAAATTTGAAACAAATATATAAAATCAAAAATATATATATAATTAGAAAAAATATATAAAATTCATAAAAAATATATAAATTCGAAATGGGTTAATTTGCAAGTTCAAACATGCATATATTTATAGAGGCTACATTACAGGAAGCTGTTCCAATGTTTATTGTGCAGAGGGTGAGAAGTCTATCAAATTCTAAGCACATATTTTTCTAATAGATCTGATGGGTTCTACTAGCTATTATGTAGCTTTTTGCTTGGAAGATTGAACCATCAAAATTTCAGATTATATATATATATATTTCTAAATTTTATATGTTTTGTGACATTTTTATATATTTTTTGAATATATATTTTTTAATTATATATATATATATTCAAATTTTATATATATATTTCAAATTTTATAAATGTTTTTCAAATTTTATACATTTTTTCGGAATTTTATATATTTTTTATAATTATATATATTTATTTCAAAATTTATATATTTATTTCAAATTATATGTATATTTTTCAAAATTTATATATTTTTTCAATTGTTTATATATATTTTTAAAATTTATATATATTTTCCATTTTTATTTTATTTTATATATTTTTAAAACATTTAAATATTTTTTTGAATTTTAGGAGGTGAAACTGTAATTTACCTATTAGGGTGGGGGCAATGTGAAATTCAATAATTTAAGGGGTGAAAGTGTAATATGAATTTGAGGGGTATTTAGGGTACTTTACCCCTTTGACCGCATTGACTTTGTATGGAGGGGGTGAAAGGGATTGAAAAAGTTAACCTTAAAGGAGGTAACTGATACATTTGAAAACTAAAGGGTACCACGTGCAATATGATCAAACCTCAAGGGATGTAAGTGATATTTCCCCTTTTATTATTTATTAATAATGATTGATCATAAATACAATTATTAGAAGTGTGAATAATTTTAGTGTTTCGATATTTATTGATTTTTGTAATTAGATAATCGGATCAGATATCCTATAATGAAGAAATTCAAATATGAATTAAGTAAGTAAAAATTCATCGAATTATCGAATTCGGATCGTGGATCGGGATTTTTTGCCATCCTTATCGATAAACTTGTCAATAATTTGATTATGATCCGAATTTGATATTAACCGGATATGGATTGAAAATAAAATCGGATAACCCGATTAAGATCCGAATCCGATTTCTCAACAAATTGGATTTGGATTTAACTGATCCGATCCGAATTCGATCCATTGAAAGGTTTACTTGGGGGCCCTGGAGAAGAGAAACTCCTTTCTGGAGAGGCAGAACTCTGACTTGGTTGCAAAACTGGCGTAGATGCCGCCTCCGACACTGTAACACCCCGTGTTCTTATCCTTTTTACTGAAATTATCTTTGATTTAATTTCGGTAATGACGTCACTTGTTCTTGACGTATTGTTTGTTCTTGGTATTTGATACCTGTAAATTTTTCGCGTTTAGTTTTAAAGTCGACTGGACGACACTACGCGAATTCTTATTCTCGACTACGCGGTATCGATTCGACATTTAATGATTAGTGTTTCGATTGGATGACGACGCATTTTAATTGGTCGGGCTTGTTTAAGTGTTCCGACATTTGGGTTTCTACCCCGATGTATTTAATTGGGCTTCCCGTTATTAATTCGGGCCTGCGAGATTATGTTCGGATGTTCCCGATAATTATTGGGGTTTATTATATATATATATATTCAATTATATATATATATATATAGAAGTGGGGGTTATTTTGCGATTTTGGAGAAATGAAGGGTTAGTTTTGCAATTAGGTCATATATATATATGTATATATATACACAGACCTGCATCTTCTCCTTCACGCCATCACAGACCTCTGCTACACTCTCCTTCGCACGACTGAAGCAGCTCCTCTCCATTCACCATGGTCGACCGATTGAGAGAGAGAGAGAGAGAGAGAGGGCCGGTTCGTGGAGAGAGAGTCGGCTGAGGGAGCGAAGCGTTTCAGGAAAGGGACGACTGGAGGTCGGCGCCCTGGAGCAGCTGCGGCGGCTGGACTGGGCGGAGGCGGCGGCGACCGTGGCTGCCAGCGGCGTGCACGGAGTAGCAGGTAGCTACGGCTGGTTCGCGTAGCAGCAGCGCGCAACAGTGGCGAGTCCGGCTGGGCTTCGGCCAATTTTCCGGCGACCCTCCGGTGATCGGTTTGAGCCGATTTTCGGTTGTCAAGACGGACATTTCGATATATTCAAAATAATTATCGGACAATTTTGGTCGGTGGGCTTCATATTCGGGCGCCGGCACTGTGCTGTTTCGGACTGTTCGGTAACGTATAATTAGGTGGGAAATTATATTTCTCACTCCGCATTATTGAAGTAGTTTAGGGGTGCAAAACCCTTATTTAATTTATTATAGATATATTAAATCGTTAATTTAAATATCTATAATTCGTTTAGAATCGGAATTGGACTTAGGAATTAATTTAAGAAAATTAATTAAATTATTTCCTACGAGATTAAATATATTCCTAATTGAATTGAATAGGAATAGACGACTTAGAAATTCCTTTGAGAATTAAATGAGCTAGAAGATTTGTAAACGTTGGACGTGAGAGACTTAGACGCTATTCTAGGTCCCCTTTTTGTTACGTGGATTATTTGTTTAAATTATTTTAAAAAGACATGTTAATTGAAATTGAAATATTTTCTAAGGAATTAAAGAAAATATATTTTGAAAACATGAAATGTATATGAAACTGTTTTCATATGATTTAATTGCTTTATTGTATTTTAAAGCATGAAAAGAGATTTTGAGATTTATATTACCATGTGGGTATTTTTATAAATATGATGTATTACATATTTATGATTGAGATATGATTTGATTGTACACCATGTCGTGTGAGCACATGGGTGTTGGTGCATGTAGTGCACAGTTTCACCATTGGCAGAGAGAGTTCATTTGGTGTGGTCTACTTCCTTTGTGCGTGGGGCACGAGTAGACGTTTGTGTCGGATCATCACAACAACTGGCCAGGAGGTATCATGCCTACGGAACTAAAAAGCCGGCAAATGTGAGTTAAGAGTCCGGGTGGAGGCTTATGTTCTTGACTCAAGGGTAGTCATGGCGTACGGAGTTGCAAGCTGGGCTCTCGTACAACCGCCTTCCCTGTTGAAGTGATAGAGAGAAAAATCACTTGGGAAGGGTCGGTGTGGTAACTCTACACTATGATGAGTGGACAGAGTTTATATCCGTTACCCTTGGGAAGGGTGTGTTGTGTGTGAGTATCACGGGGAGTGTTGAGTCACATTACACTGCCTATTATTTATGTGATCTCGTTTGACATGTATATGTGCTATATTACATGTGTTGTTGGAGCATGCTATTTATGAATATTGTAAATTAAATTCATATTTTATAAATGCTCAGTTGAAAGTAATTAATGTGGAAAAAAATGATAATATGCCATAATTAATAAGTATAATGAAACGTATATCCTTGTACTTGTTGTATACCTTAGTACCCTTGGGGGAGGTTATGCGTGTTGGCATAGTGATTCATGTGGCTAGCGGAGGCTAGTGGTGGACCGTAGGCTTGACTTGAGTTGAGGCCTTAGAGATTGTGGTTAGCAGCCTTGTGATTGTGGTTAGTAGCCCTGTGATTGTGGTTAGTAGTTTGGTGATCGTGGTTAGTTGTGTGAACTCTTTTGAAGATTTGAGGTTAGGGATGATTTTTGTGTCAATTGATAATTGAGGCCTTAGAGAAGGCGAGTGATGAGTTGTGTGAGATTTGATTGATGAGAAGAGGTTATGATTAGATATTCATTAAGTACTCGAGGTACTGTAGTCTGACAGTCTTGATTCTTATGCTTAGTCCCTTCCCTTAAGCATTCCTGGTACTGTGTTTTGTACACTAGTACGTGGTCGTTGACTTGTATGTCATTCCTTGAGTTGTCGGTTACGGTGTGGTGCCGAACCTCTTCCTCGTGGTGTCATTTGATTTGGTGGAGTTGGAACGGATGGTTGTCTTCCGTGAGTCCAACGTGTTGTTCTTCCTTTATTGTCCTCTCGGACATTACAGGAATTCATAGAGTTGTGTTTCTTTTATTTGATTGTCATTTCGAAAATGGTGTTTTCTAAGTTTTGAAATAAACTCCTTATTTTTAAAAGGAAAAACCCGTTTTCGCCCACCCCTGTGGAAATGAAAAGTTTTAACACTTTATAAAACGATCTTAGGATCTTCTTTGGAAGGATTTTTAACTCTAAAAGCCGGTGATGGCAATTGACGGAGACTGGGGGCAAAACGGTCATTTTTACTCTGTGATTTCTTAAAAGAAAACTATTTTATTACTTTTCTTGGGATTCTGAGATTTCGGGACTTCTTTCTCAATATCTCATCTTGTAGAGTTTTGAAAGGTGTTCCATTGTTTCACCTTTGCTTCCTATCATTTCTAAGTCTCGGGTATGAGGCTTGGTGTTGTTCAGTGCACACATACAGTGTTGCCCTTCCTTTCTTCTTGGTTTTGACGTCACCACTTAGGTGATTCGAGTTGTTCCACATGTTATGGGCATGGATACCGAGTGGATTGGGTTCCTTGTCCAGGTGTTCTCCTTAAACACTTGTGGTGTTTTAACCTTGACATTGTTGTCTCGGTTATCTGTTGGTTTAGCATTGGGAAGTCTTTTCCTTTGCTTCGTTTTGGTGACCCTTAGGTGGTCGTTCTTGTGAGTTGAGGTCTTGTACTCTTAGTGAATTGATCGGGTGGTCTTGTAGCTTATAGTGCAAATGTTAGTGATTGATTTATCCTGTTGGTGACTTGTGGACTTGTTGGAGATAGCATTGAGGTTTTCGCATAGTGTGATGATGGGGTGATCCCATCCTTGAGGTACAGACTTACTCTAGGAGAGGGATGAGATTTGTTATATATATATATATTGTATATATATATATATATATATATTGATGATGGTTGTGTTAGTACGCAAGGACGTGGGTGTTTTCCTTCCTGTGTTATCGGGGTGTAGGATTTGAGCCTTCCTTGGTACTATTGGTGGATTTTGTTTCCTTGTGGATATTAGAGGTGAGTGTGATCTCCTCGGTTGGATCTTCGGAATTGTGTTGTGAGTAATTTGGTGATTTGTTAGACTGGACCTTAGTATCGTGTACCTAGTGTACGTTGATGAGAGTAGTGTAGACTACTGGTGTTGGGTACTTGGAGTACGAGTCTTAGAGACTCATGTTATGTATTTTTATATATATATATATGTATATATATATATATATATTCCCTGTATACTTATGTATACTCGTTTACGATAGTATATGAGTATGTGACTTGGGTTTGCGTGGATGGGACTAGTTGGGCTATTTATATCTTATTAGACGGTTTAGCTTTACCTAAACTATCAGAGGATGTGGTAGTTAGAGTATCTTTTCCCACTGAGCTTATTTGCTCACAGGGGAATTTCATTCGCCCCCTGGTATTCCACGCCAGGTTGCAGGAAATATACGGCTATGAGCAGGATGCAGTGCAACGACAGTTTTCCTTGATTTTCTTGTTACAGGTTTGGAGTTGCGTTGGGTGATGCGGTTACGGTTGCAGAACGACAGGTTTGGGGACGCTACTATTCTTCTGTCAGCTTCTTTACCCATTGTTATGGGATCATCATGTATTTATTTTGGGAGCCAGTCTGTTGGCATATCCCTATTGATATATCTTTTGTTTTCCTGCATTTATTCTTTCAGGATGCATTGTATTTATTCTGTACAGTTAGACGCTTTTCTGTATTCTTATTCGAGCATTTGTGGCTCTGTTGATGTTAGAGGGTTTGGAGGGGTTTTGGTTTCTTTCCATTACCTCGGCCCTATTAGGATTGATGAATGTGGGGCTTGGAAGCCATTGTGATTATTGAATTGCTATTGGCAGGTTCTTGTGTTGTGGTTGTTGTCCGGATGTTCCATTTACAAACGGAACTCTGCCGGATTTTCGTTAGATTCCGCTGCTTTGTTTATTATCCATTTGGGTATTAAATATACCATTTCTACCATTAACCCATATGTTTTCTTGGTTAATGATGTCTTAGTTGGTCATTTGTATTAAGGATCACATCCTGGATTCCTCGGATGTCCCTGTTCGGGAGTCTTAGGAATTTAGGAGCGTGTCAGTTGGTATTGGAGGATGCTAGTGAGTTTCTAGCATTCTACTTGACATGGAGTATATTTTTATTGTTATTCCACGTGTCTCTTTGTTGTTGTTGACTCTAGTAGTCGCTTGACTAGCGTCATCCCTTGGAGATTCGTTGATTCTCTAGATTTGAGTTTCGGGAATCTTAGGGGCGTGACAGCGTGGTATCAGATCATTTTACCCTTTCGTGGGTATTTGATGATTGAATTTCGTTGGTTCTCATTTCTTTTTACTTCCGCAATCACTCCCTTAGCTCTTAGGCTCGGGTTTCGGAGTCATAGGAATTCGGGGCGTGACAGACACCACCCCAGGTCCCCCTAATGGGACAAATAATCCCCCCAACGGGACAAACAATCCCTCTAACGGGCCAGCAGACGAGTCAACCAACTCCACCAGTGGGCCATCAGGTCCCCCCAGATCGTTCGCCAATACCCACCGTTTGGCCATTAGACGAATAACAAAGATTGGGAAGATTAGGCAGAATCCTTTCTTCAGGTGATCGGAACAAACGATCCAGATAAGATGTTGACTATGAGAAGACTGGAGGAGGTGATGGTTAGATTCCAAAGATAAGTGCTTAAGGACCTGAAGGTGCAGACTCCCACCGACCTGGCTACTGAGGCATCCTTAGACTCGGTGCAGTCGCCCTTCATTCTGGCAATAACCAACGTGTCATACTCGGAGAGGTTCAGGCTGCCCAAGTTTACCCTATTTGACAGCACGAAGGATTCGACGGAGCACATCTACCAAATCCATCAGAAGATGAACATCTACAATGACAATGAAGCCCTGTTTTGCAAAGTCTTCTCGACCAACCTGACGAACGCTGCCCTACTACGGTTCCGAAAGCAACCAGCCCAATCCATCGGAAGTTGGCTTAAGCTCTGCAATCTCTTTATCGCCCAGTATTTCGATAAAAAAAGACAGAAAAAGACGATCTCTAGCATGTTCACCATGATCCAGGAGAAAGGCGAGTCTGTAACGTCCGGTATTTTTACGGGTTAATTTAAAATTTTTATTTAAACAATTATGTGTTTATGTGCTTAATGTGTTTAATTGTTTTAGCATGCCTTACATGTTGTACGTGTTATAAAAATTGTACGTAGCATGTTTTATTTTCATTTTGAAATTAATGAAAATTATTGAGAACGATTTCGGGAAAGAAATGACCGAGGGGTAAAGGAGTAATTTCACATTTGGAACAATTAGTGGAAAATGTAGAAATTAGGGCAAGAATGGCATTTTAGTAATTAGGGAGGATGACAAGGGGTAAAAGGGTAATAAAGAGTCTTGATGGCACTCTTGTAATTAACCCCAACTTTGGATGAATTTGGTCATTTCCACCTTTCATGTGTTGTCTCATTCCTAGCCCTTGATCTCATTCTCCCATCTTTGTTTTAAGCCCTTGGATCATAAGGCCTTGTTTGGTTGGCACTTAAATGGAATAATCCATTATTCTTGGTCTTCCACTTGACAAGACTTTTTCTCAACCATTGGATGGTTTGTTAATTCCCATCTTTATTCTAAGCCCTTGGATGATAAGGCCTTGTTTGGCAAAATAATAAGTTTTGGTGAGTTGTGTAATAAGTCTTCCACTTGGCAAGACTCATTTCTAGCCCTTGGATTCATTTCCTTTTTCCCCATCTTTGTTATGAACCCTTGGATTAGAACACTCATTTAGGGTTATACATATACACCATTATGTATTGATTTTTGTCTTCTAAAGTGCAAGACTTCTCTCATTCACCACAAACCTCTCTTCTTCTCACGTCCATTTTATTTTTTCTTCTTCCTTGGTTCTTCTTCAAGAACATCATCATTGGCTTGGAGTTTGAAGAACCTTTGAACATAAGAGTTGTAGAGGATGGCCTTATCTTCCCTTTGATAAAAAAATTGGTAAGTGTTCTTCACTTCTTTAGGGTTCTTGATTTCAAACCCTAGAATTTATTTCCTTGAAGCTTTGTGTTCAATTATTGATAATTGGTTCCCTTTTTCTCTTGAATCTTGTTAAGGGACATGAGTTGAACCTTTTCACCAATTATTTCGGTTATTAAAAGCTTGGAGCTCATCTTGTGATTCTTGACCCTATTGTGGAAGAGTTGTGGTAAGTTCAAGAATTCCTTCTCTTGAATTGTGTTTTCTTAGAACCCTAAGTTGCTATTGTTAGGGATGATTTTGTTTTGTGGTTGAAGCCACTTTAATAATTTTGGTTTATAGAAACACCATATTAATAGTTATTCATTGAATGGTGTAATTGCAAGCTTGGAAGCTCTTTCCTTGAACATTTGAGTTGGTAGCTTACTTGGACCTCTCTTGGACACTCTTGAGCTAGCTTGATTGGAATTGAGGTAGGGGAAAATGACTTGTCTTTGTCTTTGTAAGAGGGTGTGTGCGTCTAAGTGTATATATGCCGTATATATATATACGAGTTGGTTTTGGGCAACTTAGACTATGATTTAGGCCCTTGATAATATGATTATGTGATATGAATTCATGTTGTTGTTTATTGATCATAAATGTGATATGAATTGATGTTGTGGTTTAGTGATCATAAATGTAATATTATGAGCATGTGGAAAGTTTTGACATGATATATTGCCTAAAGAGAAAAAGCATATATTATGATGGAGTATGGTTGATGAAAAATCATATGTGCATATTGAGTACTCATGTAGTGTCAAATTCATGATGTTGGAATATATGGGTGGTGTAGTGATGTGTTGGTAGTCGGGTTCGGATCAAAGCAACAACTGGCCAGGAGGTATCACGCCTACGGAACTAAAAAGCCGACCAAATGTGAGTTAGGAGTCCGGGTAGAGGCTCATGTTCTTGACTTTTGTAGTCATGGCGTACGGAGTTGCATGTTGGGCTCTCGTACAACCGTCTTCCTTGTTGAAGTGATAGAGAGAAAAATCACTTGGGAAGAGTCGGTGCGGTACTCTACAAGTAATTGGACAGAGTATGTATCCGTTAACCTGAGTTGGGCGCCGTGTGTCTCGGGGGGTGTGTCGAGTCATGGTGCATTTAGACTATCATATATATGTGAATATGATGTTATTGTGGAAGCATGCTATAATTATAGAAAATTATGTTGTGAGCATGTTGGGGAAACTTATTTGTGGGGTTCGAAGGGGTTCCGGATTGGCGTGAGAGCCATGTGGGACAAGAGACCGACCTAGGGTTAGTGGCATGAACCTTGGTTGGGTTGAACCGCTCGGACTACCGAGATGGAGGCAATGACGCTTCCTCTACTGGGCTAGTGAGCTCACCCCACGTTATATACATTTTTTTCAGGTGATGATCCTGTTGGGAGAGTTCCGTAGTCTCTCCGAGGACGTGTGGTTGTATGTCCGTCCTTTTGTGCATGAGACGGACCACACTTATTTTGTTGGACATTTAGTTGATAAATATGTATTTAAATGTTCATTTTGTCCATGTAAGTTGAATTTGAAAAACTATTTTATTTTAACCCGGCTAGCATGTTAGCCGAGGCGTTATTCTCAATGTACATCCCTTGGAGCGCTATGCGCGGGGATTATATTATTTTGGGGTACTTCGGTGCCGAATTGTGGAAATATGTAATTTTGGACAAATTCTAGCATGTTTCGCCTTAGAGCGCTTTAATATCATTATTGAATATTTTCCCTTGGAGTTATGAATGTGAATTGGATGAATTGCCATGAATTGCGAGTATTAGGTGTTTGGCCGAAAACGGCGTTTTTTTCTAGGTTTTCAAACTAACCCTTTTCGATTCGAATGGAAAAACCCGTTTTCGCCTACCCCCGTAGCCCCGGTAAATTTCCTTGCTTTTAGAAACGGATTTAATTAAATTCGTTTTCTTAGATATTTTAAACTTTAGAAACCGGCGGTAGTTAAAACGGATACCGGGGGCAAGACGGAAGATTTTATGAAAACTTACAAAAAAATCATTTTTTGCTAAGTTTACGTTTTTCGCATTTCCCGAGGTCTCGAAAACTATTTTTGGGTTCCGCCAAGGAAAAACTCACTTTTCCAATATTTATGATTTTTCGGGACCGACGGCGCGAAAAACAAAGCCATATCGCAAAATCTCGCGTTTTTGCATATTCAAACTTTAAGGAAATTGCAGATTTGGGCAGTAGCTTCACTAATCCATACTTAGAAAAAATTCAGCATTTTCGAAATTGGTAGTGCAGGCCTGCTGCAGCGGCTTACGACGTCCGATGTTTGAAAATCCGTATTTTCCTCCTCGAACGTCGGAATGGACCCCCGTTTGTTTCTATGGGTTGTCCTACGTCCAAATTATCGGTATAAAATTTGAAAGGACCAGTTTAACCCTGAAATGACTGTTTTACCCTTAGTGAAAGAGGGGTACTTCAACTTTAGTTTTAAGTCGGTGTTGTCTGACGCCACTTTTGAAAATTCATATCTCCTTCCTCGTGGCTTCAAATTAGGTCCCGTTTGTTCGTATTGCTAGTTTTAGGTACAAATTTTGTAGTTGTAGTTGGAAATTATTATTTTAACCCTGATTTGACCATTTTACCCTTGGGTGAACATGGTGGGTCAGAATGATTCGATCAAGGTACCGAGTGTTTCGGTTTGCCTCCTTTTCGATCCCGTGTGATCTTTTTGAAATATATGAGATGTTTTATGTCTATTTTACCCTTTTATGGGTATTTTATGACTGAAATGGATTTTATTTCATTTTTATTTCTTCCGCATTCACTCCCTTAGCTCTTAGGCTTGGGTTTTGGAGTCCTAGGAAATTAGGGGCGTGACAACTTGGTATCAGAGCGTGTTATTTCTCTATGGGACGACGGGCGAGGGTCGTTATCGCTTTACGCTTCTTGCTTGCTTTTATTTTACAAGTTTACGTATTAGTTCCCGTCTCTTGTACGTCATTGACTTATATGTGTGTTGGCATGGCTTTGTGGTTTTGTTTGGCATACTATGATTGTACTTGTGCCTTACATGTTTAGTTGTTGTCATGTAGAGAGCATGCCGCCACGTAGAGGTCGACCACGTATCGTTAGAGAGGGTGATGCTCCGGATCATATACCTCCGGTTGTGGACGAGAATGTGCCAGTACATCCAGATGTAGGGGAGCGTGTACCGGCTGCACCTTTCATGGATGGTGAGCAGTTTGCACGTGCTTTAGCGGCAGCTATGGCACAAATTCCTCAGAGGCAACATGTTGAGGACGAGGGCTCGCGTGCTCAAAGGGCTCTCCGGGAGTTCTTACGTTTAGACATACCTACCTTTGTGGGCGGTCCGGATCCACTTGTAGCCGATGATTGGTTGGAGCAAATAACCAATGGATTTGATATTCTCAGGGTGGTTGATGACGAGGTACGGGTCATGATTGCGTCGTTTCGACTTACGGGCGATGCTAAGAATTGGTGGAAGTCTGTCACGAACATAAGGAACGTTCGAACTATCACATGGGCGGACTTTTGCATACTTTTCTTGGATCGGTATTTTCCACATCTTGCTAGGATGAGCATGAGGGACCGGTTCAATGAGTTGGTTCAGGGTGATTTATCTGTGACCGAGTATGAGCTTCAGTATACTAGCTTATCTCGATTTGCACCAGAGATGGTGGTGGATGATGAGGTTAAGGGCCGACGTTTCGTGAGGGGCTTGAGGGGCAATCTCAAGTCAAAGATTTCTGTGCTTACTATGCCGACGTACCGCGAGGCCGTTACAAAGGCATTGCTTGCTGAGGAGGATGCAAGAGAGGGCCGACTAGCTCGTGAGGCTAGGGAAAAGAGCTTCGGAGGTTCTTCATCTTCGGGCTTTGGGAGCAAGAAGAGGCAGCGAAATAGCACTCCAACTCCGGTTGCACAGCAGCAGCAGCCACAACAGCAGCATCGGGGACAGTCTACACCTTCCTTTAGAGCATCTTCGGGTTTCACTCGTCGGGAGATTGTTTGTCATTATTGCCGACAACCAGGGCACACGAAGCCACAATGTCCGTCTTTTCAGCAGGGACAGAGTAGTGGTCCAGTGCATAACAGGGGTTGCTTCCAGTGTGGACAACAGGGTCATATCGCCAGGAATTGTCGTCAGGGACAGAGTAGTGGCACTCCTATGAGTGGGATTGGACAGCAGTCTAGGGCTACACATCCAGCAGGTCAGTCTGGGTATAGAGCACCACAGCAGCCAGCACCATCAGCTCAGGGTTCTCAAGCTAGGACATCTGCATCGACTATCCAGCAGCCTCCACGTCCTCAGGGCCGTGCTTATGCAGTCACAGCAGTAGACAGTGTAGCCGGACCTTCTATCGTGAGAGGTACATTTCCTGTATACGGTTGTTGGGCTCATGTTCTTATTGATTCTGGAGCTTCGCACTCTTTTATTGCTTCTGCTTATGCATCTACTTTGGGTATACCTATTTCATATCTTGGGGTACCTTTGTGGGTAGACACGCCGATTGGGGGTAGTGCATATTTATCTAAAGTGTGTCGCAAGTGTGATATTGTGATTGCCGGACGATCGTTATTGTTCGACTTTATTCTTCTAGACATGACGGGCTTTGACGTCATCTTGGGCATGGATTGGTTATCTACCTTTCATGCACAGATTGATTGCTTTAGAGGTCGGGTGTCGGTGTGCACGCCTAAGGGCGAGCGATTCCACTTCTTTGGTGATCGCAATGACTTCTCTACTTTTTCCTATTGTATATGGGGTCGTGATATTTCCGGTTTTCTTTTGGTAAGTCTCTCTTCCGACGATGAGGTTCATGGTCACGCTGAGGTACCTTATGTCGTGGGTGAGTATTGGGATGTTTTTCCCGATGACTTGACTTCCTTGCCTCCGATTCGTGAGGTGGAGTTTGCTATTGATCTTGTACCGGGTACCGATGCTATTTCTATGGCACCGTACCGAATGGCACCGGCGGAGTTAAAAGAATTGAAGGAGCAACTTGACGATCTCAAGGCGAAGGGTTTTATTCGGCCTAGTGTTTCCGATTGGGGTGCTCCAGTTCTTTTTGCTAAGAAAAAGGATGGTTCACTACGGTTATGCATTGATTATCGTAGGTTGAATCGGGTGACGATCAAGAACAAATATCCATTACCACGGATTGACGACTTGTTCGATCAACTCAAGGGATCTAAGTTTTTCTCCAAGATTGACTTGAGGTCCGGTTATCATCAATTACGGGTTAGGGATATTGATATTTCGAAGACCGCGTTTCGCACTCGGTATGGGCACTTTGAGTTTCTTGTGATGCCTTTTGGTGTGACTAATGCACCGGCGGCATTCATGGGTCTCATGAATCGTATCTTCCACGAGTTCTTGGATAGATTTGTAGTGGTGTTCATTGATGATATTCTAGTGTACTCTACTACAGAAAGTGATCACGAGGTTCATCTTAGGACCGTTCTTCAAATCCTAAGAGAGCACCGATTGTATGCTAAGTATAGTAAATGTGAGTTTTGGCTTCAAGAGGTTAGATTTTTGGGGCATGTTGTTTCCGGAGACGGCATTTCAGTTGATCCTTCGAAGATAGAGGCGGTTATGAGTTGGAAGAGACCGAGTAGCGTTTTCGAGGTTCGTAGTTTCCTTGGCTTGGCGGGTTACTATCGACGATTTGTGAAGGACTTTTCTCGTTTGGCGGTTCCTATGACTCGCCTCACGCGAAAAGGTGTCAAGTTCGTGTGGGATGACAAGTGTGAAGAGGCATTCATTGAGTTGAGGACACGTTTGACTACGGCTCCGGTGTTGATTATTCCCGAGCGCAGCGTCGGGTACGTGATCTATTGTGATGCTTCTCACGAGGGACTAGGGTGTGTACTCATGCAGTCCGAGAGAGTTGTGGCTTATGGGTCTCGACAGTTGAAGACTCACGAGCGGAATTATCCTACGCATGACTTAGAGCTTGCAGCGGTTCTTTTTGCCCTTAAGGGGTGGCGGCACTACTTGTATGGTGAAAGATTTGAGGTTTTCTCCGATCACAAGAGTTTGCAGTATATCTTTACACAGCGGGACTTGAACTTGCGGCAGCGTCGATGGGTCGAGTACATGGAGGACTATGACTTTGCACTCCAGTATCACCCCGGGAAGGCTAATGTGGTGGCGGATGCGTTGAGTCGTAAGTCACATGCATCGTTGGCTAGCATCTTTATTCGTGAGTGGCGGATGATGGAGGAAGTCGCAGAGTTGGATCTTCAGTTCCGTGATAGTGGGGATTCAGTGGTGACTTTGTTTAGCATGATGGCACAGCCTTCACTTGTGAGTCGTGTGATTGAGGCTCAGGGGCACGATGACAGCATTACTTCGGTTCGCACTCGTATTGCTAGTGGCGAGGTTGTTGATGATTGGGTTTTGCACTCCGACGGAGGTTATCGTTTTAGGGGTTTACTCTATGTACCACAGACTTGCCGTGAGGAGGTTTTACGAGAGTTTCATAGTTCCAGGCTTGCAGTTCACCCAGGTGGCACGAAGATGTATCATAATCTTCGGCGTCATTATTGGTGGCAGGGGATGAAGAAATCAGTTGCAGATTTTGTGAGCCGATGTCTTACTTGTCAGCAGGTTAAGGTTTAGCACCGAGGACCTGCCGGGTTGTTGAATCCGTTACCGATTCCTGAGTGGAAATGGGAGCATATTTGCATGGACTTCGTGACAGGGTTACCAAAGACGAAGAATCAGAAGGATGCAGTGTGGGTGATCGTTGATCGACTGACGAAGACTGCACGTTTTCTACCTATCCGTGAGACGGATAATGTAGAGGTTCTTAGTAGGCTGTACGTGAAGGAGATTGTCAAGCTTCACGGGGTTCCGGTGACTATTGTTTCTGATCGAGATCCGCGATTCACATCACGATTTTGGGAGGCTTTTCAGAAAGTCTTGGATACGCAGTTACGATTCAGCACAGCTTTTCATCCTCAGACGGACGGTCAGTCAGAGCGTACCATTCAGATCCTTGAGGATATGCTTCGTGCCTGTGCTATTGATTTCAGAGGCAGTTGGGAGGATCATCTTCATTTGGCGGAGTTCGCGTACAACAATAGTTATCAGTCCAGTATTCAGATGGCACCTTTTGAGGCGTTGTATGGTAGACCGTGTCGTTCACCGACTTGTTGGGCCGAGGTTGGTGATGTTGCACTTTTGGGACCCGATATGGTTCATGAGGCGACCGAGAAGATTAGGATTGCTCGACAGCATTTGGTTACAGCACAGAGCCGACAGAAGAGTTATGCGGATCGGCATAGACGTCCTTTGTTCTTTGAGGTCGGAGATCATGTGTTTCTAAAGGTCTCACCTCGCAAGGGCTTGATGCGATTCGGGAAGAGCGGAAAGCTTTCTCCACGTTTTATTGGGCCTTTCGAGATACTTGATCGTGTCGGCGAGGTGGCGTACCGTTTAGCGTTGCCACCGGATTTATCACGGGTTCATAATGTTTTTCATGTCTCTATGCTTCGCAAGTACGAGCCGGATCCTTCTCATGTATTGAGTTGGGTTGATGTCGATGTTGCCGAGGACGTGTCCTACGAGGAGCGACCGGTGAGGATCTTGGATGCTCGAGAGCAAGTTTTGCGGGGCAAAACTATTCCTTTAGTTAAGGTCTTGTGGCACCATCGCGGAGTCGAGGAGGCGACTTGGGAGCGTGAGCGTGAAGTACGGGAAAAATACCCGGACTTGTTTTCTACTATAGGTACGTCTTGATTTCGAGGACGAAATCTCCTAAGGTGTGGAGGTTGTAACGTCCGGTATTTTTACGGGTTAATTTAAAATTTTTATTTAAACAATTATGTGTTTATGTGCTTAATGTGTTTAATTGTTTTAGCATGCCTTACATGTTGTACGTGTTATAAAAATTGTACGTAGCATGTTTTATTTTCATTTTGAAATTAATGAAAATTATTGAGAACGATTTCGGGAAAGAAATGACCGAGGGGTAAAGGAGTAATTTCACATTTGGAACAATTAGTGGAAAATGTAGAAATTAGGGCAAGAATGGCATTTTAGTAATTAGGGAGGATGACAAGGGGTAAAAGGGTAATAAAGAGTCTTGATGGCACTCTTGTAATTAACCCCAACTTTGGATGAATTTGGTCATTTCCACCTTTCATGTGTTGTCTCATTCCTAGCCCTTGATCTCATTCTCCCATCTTTGTTTTAAGCCCTTGGATCATAAGGCCTTGTTTGGTTGGCACTTAAATGGAATAATCCATTATTCTTGGTCTTCCACTTGACAAGACTTTTTCTCAACCATTGGATGGTTTGTTAATTCCCATCTTTATTCTAAGCCCTTGGATGATAAGGCCTTGTTTGGCAAAATAATAAGTTTTGGTGAGTTGTGTAATAAGTCTTCCACTTGGCAAGACTCATTTCTAGCCCTTGGATTCATTTCCTTTTTCCCCATCTTTGTTATGAACCCTTGGATTAGAACACTCATTTAGGGTTATACATATACACCATTATGTATTGATTTTTGTCTTCTAAAGTGCAAGACTTCTCTCATTCACCACAAACCTCTCTTCTTCTCACGTCCATTTTATTTTTTCTTCTTCCTTGGTTCTTCTTCAAGAACATCATCATTGGCTTGGAGTTTGAAGAACCTTTGAACATAAGAGTTGTAGAGGATGGCCTTATCTTCCCTTTGATAAAAAAATTGGTAAGTGTTCTTCACTTCTTTAGGGTTCTTGATTTCAAACCCTAGAATTTATTTCCTTGAAGCTTTGTGTTCAATTATTGATAATTGGTTCCCTTTTTCTCTTGAATCTTGTTAAGGGACATGAGTTGAACCTTTTCACCAATTATTTCGGTTATTAAAAGCTTGGAGCTCATCTTGTGATTCTTGACCCTATTGTGGAAGAGTTGTGGTAAGTTCAAGAATTCCTTCTCTTGAATTGTGTTTTCTTAGAACCCTAAGTTGCTATTGTTAGGGATGATTTTGTTTTGTGGTTGAAGCCACTTTAATAATTTTGGTTTATAGAAACACCATATTAATAGTTATTCATTGAATGGTGTAATTGCAAGCTTGGAAGCTCTTTCCTTGAACATTTGAGTTGGTAGCTTACTTGGACCTCTCTTGGACACTCTTGAGCTAGCTTGATTGGAATTGAGGTAGGGGAAAATGACTTGTCTTTGTCTTTGTAAGAGGGTGTGTGCGTCTAAGTGTATATATGCCGTATATATATATACGAGTTGGTTTTGGGCAACTTAGACTATGATTTAGGCCCTTGATAATATGATTATGTGATATGAATTCATGTTGTTGTTTATTGATCATAAATGTGATATGAATTGATGTTGTGGTTTAGTGATCATAAATGTAATATTATGAGCATGTGGAAAGTTTTGACATGATATATTGCCTAAAGAGAAAAAGCATATATTATGATGGAGTATGGTTGATGAAAAATCATATGTGCATATTGAGTACTCATGTAGTGTCAAATTCATGATGTTGGAATATATGGGTGGTGTAGTGATGTGTTGGTAGTCGGGTTCGGATCAAAGCAACAACTGGCCAGGAGGTATCACGCCTACGGAACTAAAAAGCCGACCAAATGTGAGTTAGGAGTCCGGGTAGAGGCTCATGTTCTTGACTTTTGTAGTCATGGCGTACGGAGTTGCATGTTGGGCTCTCGTACAACCGTCTTCCTTGTTGAAGTGATAGAGAGAAAAATCACTTGGGAAGAGTCGGTGCGGTACTCTACAAGTAATTGGACAGAGTATGTATCCGTTAACCTGAGTTGGGCGCCGTGTGTCTCGGGGGGTGTGTCGAGTCATGGTGCATTTAGACTATCATATATATGTGAATATGATGTTATTGTGGAAGCATGCTATAATTATAGAAAATTATGTTGTGAGCATGTTGGGGAAACTTATTTGTGGGGTTCGAAGGGGTTCCGGATTGGCGTGAGAGCCATGTGGGACAAGAGACCGACCTAGGGTTAGTGGCATGAACCTTGGTTGGGTTGAACCGCTCGGACTACCGAGATGGAGGCAATGACGCTTCCTCTACTGGGCTAGTGAGCTCACCCCACGTTATATACATTTTTTTCAGGTGATGATCCTGTTGGGAGAGTTCCGTAGTCTCTCCGAGGACGTGTGGTTGTATGTCCGTCCTTTTGTGCATGAGACGGACCACACTTATTTTGTTGGACATTTAGTTGATAAATATGTATTTAAATGTTCATTTTGTCCATGTAAGTTGAATTTGAAAAACTATTTTATTTTAACCCGGCTAGCATGTTAGCCGAGGCGTTATTCTCAATGTACATCCCTTGGAGCGCTATGCGCGGGGATTATATTATTTTGGGGTACTTCGGTGCCGAATTGTGGAAATATGTAATTTTGGACAAATTCTAGCATGTTTCGCCTTAGAGCGCTTTAATATCATTATTGAATATTTTCCCTTGGAGTTATGAATGTGAATTGGATGAATTGCCATGAATTGCGAGTATTAGGTGTTTGGCCGAAAACGGCGTTTTTTTCTAGGTTTTCAAACTAACCCTTTTCGATTCGAATGGAAAAACCCGTTTTCGCCTACCCCCGTAGCCCCGGTAAATTTCCTTGCTTTTAGAAACGGATTTAATTAAATTCGTTTTCTTAGATATTTTAAACTTTAGAAACCGGCGGTAGTTAAAACGGATACCGGGGGCAAGACGGAAGATTTTATGAAAACTTACAAAAAAATCATTTTTTGCTAAGTTTACGTTTTTCGCATTTCCCGAGGTCTCGAAAACTATTTTTGGGTTCCGCCAAGGAAAAACTCACTTTTCCAATATTTATGATTTTTCGGGACCGACGGCGCGAAAAACAAAGCCATATCGCAAAATCTCGCGTTTTTGCATATTCAAACTTTAAGGAAATTGCAGATTTGGGCAGTAGCTTCACTAATCCATACTTAGAAAAAATTCAGCATTTTCGAAATTGGTAGTGCAGGCCTGCTGCAGCGGCTTACGACGTCCGATGTTTGAAAATCCGTATTTTCCTCCTCGAACGTCGGAATGGACCCCCGTTTGTTTCTATGGGTTGTCCTACGTCCAAATTATCGGTATAAAATTTGAAAGGACCAGTTTAACCCTGAAATGACTGTTTTACCCTTAGTGAAAGAGGGGTACTTCAACTTTAGTTTTAAGTCGGTGTTGTCTGACGCCACTTTTGAAAATTCATATCTCCTTCCTCGTGGCTTCAAATTAGGTCCCGTTTGTTCGTATTGCTAGTTTTAGGTACAAATTTTGTAGTTGTAGTTGGAAATTATTATTTTAACCCTGATTTGACCATTTTACCCTTGGGTGAACATGGTGGGTCAGAATGATTCGATCAAGGTACCGAGTGTTTCGGTTTGCCTCCTTTTCGATCCCGTGTGATCTTTTTGAAATATATGAGATGTTTTATGTCTATTTTACCCTTTTATGGGTATTTTATGACTGAAATGGATTTTATTTCATTTTTATTTCTTCCGCATTCACTCCCTTAGCTCTTAGGCTTGGGTTTTGGAGTCCTAGGAAATTAGGGGCGTGACAACTTGGTATCAGAGCGTGTTATTTCTCTATGGGACGACGGGCGAGGGTCGTTATCGCTTTACGCTTCTTGCTTGCTTTTATTTTACAAGTTTACGTATTAGTTCCCGTCTCTTGTACGTCATTGACTTATATGTGTGTTGGCATGGCTTTGTGGTTTTGTTTGGCATACTATGATTGTACTTGTGCCTTACATGTTTAGTTGTTGTCATGTAGAGAGCATGCCGCCACGTAGAGGTCGACCACGTATCGTTAGAGAGGGTGATGCTCCGGATCATATACCTCCGGTTGTGGACGAGAATGTGCCAGTACATCCAGATGTAGGGGAGCGTGTACCGGCTGCACCTTTCATGGATGGTGAGCAGTTTGCACGTGCTTTAGCGGCAGCTATGGCACAAATTCCTCAGAGGCAACATGTTGAGGACGAGGGCTCGCGTGCTCAAAGGGCTCTCCGGGAGTTCTTACGTTTAGACATACCTACCTTTGTGGGCGGTCCGGATCCACTTGTAGCCGATGATTGGTTGGAGCAAATAACCAATGGATTTGATATTCTCAGGGTGGTTGATGACGAGGTACGGGTCATGATTGCGTCGTTTCGACTTACGGGCGATGCTAAGAATTGGTGGAAGTCTGTCACGAACATAAGGAACGTTCGAACTATCACATGGGCGGACTTTTGCATACTTTTCTTGGATCGGTATTTTCCACATCTTGCTAGGATGAGCATGAGGGACCGGTTCAATGAGTTGGTTCAGGGTGATTTATCTGTGACCGAGTATGAGCTTCAGTATACTAGCTTATCTCGATTTGCACCAGAGATGGTGGTGGATGATGAGGTTAAGGGCCGACGTTTCGTGAGGGGCTTGAGGGGCAATCTCAAGTCAAAGATTTCTGTGCTTACTATGCCGACGTACCGCGAGGCCGTTACAAAGGCATTGCTTGCTGAGGAGGATGCAAGAGAGGGCCGACTAGCTCGTGAGGCTAGGGAAAAGAGCTTCGGAGGTTCTTCATCTTCGGGCTTTGGGAGCAAGAAGAGGCAGCGAAATAGCACTCCAACTCCGGTTGCACAGCAGCAGCAGCCACAACAGCAGCATCGGGGACAGTCTACACCTTCCTTTAGAGCATCTTCGGGTTTCACTCGTCGGGAGATTGTTTGTCATTATTGCCGACAACCAGGGCACACGAAGCCACAATGTCCGTCTTTTCAGCAGGGACAGAGTAGTGGTCCAGTGCATAACAGGGGTTGCTTCCAGTGTGGACAACAGGGTCATATCGCCAGGAATTGTCGTCAGGGACAGAGTAGTGGCACTCCTATGAGTGGGATTGGACAGCAGTCTAGGGCTACACATCCAGCAGGTCAGTCTGGGTATAGAGCACCACAGCAGCCAGCACCATCAGCTCAGGGTTCTCAAGCTAGGACATCTGCATCGACTATCCAGCAGCCTCCACGTCCTCAGGGCCGTGCTTATGCAGTCACAGCAGTAGACAGTGTAGCCGGACCTTCTATCGTGAGAGGTACATTTCCTGTATACGGTTGTTGGGCTCATGTTCTTATTGATTCTGGAGCTTCGCACTCTTTTATTGCTTCTGCTTATGCATCTACTTTGGGTATACCTATTTCATATCTTGGGGTACCTTTGTGGGTAGACACGCCGATTGGGGGTAGTGCATATTTATCTAAAGTGTGTCGCAAGTGTGATATTGTGATTGCCGGACGATCGTTATTGTTCGACTTTATTCTTCTAGACATGACGGGCTTTGACGTCATCTTGGGCATGGATTGGTTATCTACCTTTCATGCACAGATTGATTGCTTTAGAGGTCGGGTGTCGGTGTGCACGCCTAAGGGCGAGCGATTCCACTTCTTTGGTGATCGCAATGACTTCTCTACTTTTTCCTATTGTATATGGGGTCGTGATATTTCCGGTTTTCTTTTGGTAAGTCTCTCTTCCGACGATGAGGTTCATGGTCACGCTGAGGTACCTTATGTCGTGGGTGAGTATTGGGATGTTTTTCCCGATGACTTGACTTCCTTGCCTCCGATTCGTGAGGTGGAGTTTGCTATTGATCTTGTACCGGGTACCGATGCTATTTCTATGGCACCGTACCGAATGGCACCGGCGGAGTTAAAAGAATTGAAGGAGCAACTTGACGATCTCAAGGCGAAGGGTTTTATTCGGCCTAGTGTTTCCGATTGGGGTGCTCCAGTTCTTTTTGCTAAGAAAAAGGATGGTTCACTACGGTTATGCATTGATTATCGTAGGTTGAATCGGGTGACGATCAAGAACAAATATCCATTACCACGGATTGACGACTTGTTCGATCAACTCAAGGGATCTAAGTTTTTCTCCAAGATTGACTTGAGGTCCGGTTATCATCAATTACGGGTTAGGGATATTGATATTTCGAAGACCGCGTTTCGCACTCGGTATGGGCACTTTGAGTTTCTTGTGATGCCTTTTGGTGTGACTAATGCACCGGCGGCATTCATGGGTCTCATGAATCGTATCTTCCACGAGTTCTTGGATAGATTTGTAGTGGTGTTCATTGATGATATTCTAGTGTACTCTACTACAGAAAGTGATCACGAGGTTCATCTTAGGACCGTTCTTCAAATCCTAAGAGAGCACCGATTGTATGCTAAGTATAGTAAATGTGAGTTTTGGCTTCAAGAGGTTAGATTTTTGGGGCATGTTGTTTCCGGAGACGGCATTTCAGTTGATCCTTCGAAGATAGAGGCGGTTATGAGTTGGAAGAGACCGAGTAGCGTTTTCGAGGTTCGTAGTTTCCTTGGCTTGGCGGGTTACTATCGACGATTTGTGAAGGACTTTTCTCGTTTGGCGGTTCCTATGACTCGCCTCACGCGAAAAGGTGTCAAGTTCGTGTGGGATGACAAGTGTGAAGAGGCATTCATTGAGTTGAGGACACGTTTGACTACGGCTCCGGTGTTGATTATTCCCGAGCGCAGCGTCGGGTACGTGATCTATTGTGATGCTTCTCACGAGGGACTAGGGTGTGTACTCATGCAGTCCGAGAGAGTTGTGGCTTATGGGTCTCGACAGTTGAAGACTCACGAGCGGAATTATCCTACGCATGACTTAGAGCTTGCAGCGGTTCTTTTTGCCCTTAAGGGGTGGCGGCACTACTTGTATGGTGAAAGATTTGAGGTTTTCTCCGATCACAAGAGTTTGCAGTATATCTTTACACAGCGGGACTTGAACTTGCGGCAGCGTCGATGGGTCGAGTACATGGAGGACTATGACTTTGCACTCCAGTATCACCCCGGGAAGGCTAATGTGGTGGCGGATGCGTTGAGTCGTAAGTCACATGCATCGTTGGCTAGCATCTTTATTCGTGAGTGGCGGATGATGGAGGAAGTCGCAGAGTTGGATCTTCAGTTCCGTGATAGTGGGGATTCAGTGGTGACTTTGTTTAGCATGATGGCACAGCCTTCACTTGTGAGTCGTGTGATTGAGGCTCAGGGGCACGATGACAGCATTACTTCGGTTCGCACTCGTATTGCTAGTGGCGAGGTTGTTGATGATTGGGTTTTGCACTCCGACGGAGGTTATCGTTTTAGGGGTTTACTCTATGTACCACAGACTTGCCGTGAGGAGGTTTTACGAGAGTTTCATAGTTCCAGGCTTGCAGTTCACCCAGGTGGCACGAAGATGTATCATAATCTTCGGCGTCATTATTGGTGGCAGGGGATGAAGAAATCAGTTGCAGATTTTGTGAGCCGATGTCTTACTTGTCAGCAGGTTAAGGTTTAGCACCGAGGACCTGCCGGGTTGTTGAATCCGTTACCGATTCCTGAGTGGAAATGGGAGCATATTTGCATGGACTTCGTGACAGGGTTACCAAAGACGAAGAATCAGAAGGATGCAGTGTGGGTGATCGTTGATCGACTGACGAAGACTGCACGTTTTCTACCTATCCGTGAGACGGATAATGTAGAGGTTCTTAGTAGGCTGTACGTGAAGGAGATTGTCAAGCTTCACGGGGTTCCGGTGACTATTGTTTCTGATCGAGATCCGCGATTCACATCACGATTTTGGGAGGCTTTTCAGAAAGTCTTGGATACGCAGTTACGATTCAGCACAGCTTTTCATCCTCAGACGGACGGTCAGTCAGAGCGTACCATTCAGATCCTTGAGGATATGCTTCGTGCCTGTGCTATTGATTTCAGAGGCAGTTGGGAGGATCATCTTCATTTGGCGGAGTTCGCGTACAACAATAGTTATCAGTCCAGTATTCAGATGGCACCTTTTGAGGCGTTGTATGGTAGACCGTGTCGTTCACCGACTTGTTGGGCCGAGGTTGGTGATGTTGCACTTTTGGGACCCGATATGGTTCATGAGGCGACCGAGAAGATTAGGATTGCTCGACAGCATTTGGTTACAGCACAGAGCCGACAGAAGAGTTATGCGGATCGGCATAGACGTCCTTTGTTCTTTGAGGTCGGAGATCATGTGTTTCTAAAGGTCTCACCTCGCAAGGGCTTGATGCGATTCGGGAAGAGCGGAAAGCTTTCTCCACGTTTTATTGGGCCTTTCGAGATACTTGATCGTGTCGGCGAGGTGGCGTACCGTTTAGCGTTGCCACCGGATTTATCACGGGTTCATAATGTTTTTCATGTCTCTATGCTTCGCAAGTACGAGCCGGATCCTTCTCATGTATTGAGTTGGGTTGATGTCGATGTTGCCGAGGACGTGTCCTACGAGGAGCGACCGGTGAGGATCTTGGATGCTCGAGAGCAAGTTTTGCGGGGCAAAACTATTCCTTTAGTTAAGGTCTTGTGGCACCATCGCGGAGTCGAGGAGGCGACTTGGGAGCGTGAGCGTGAAGTACGGGAAAAATACCCGGACTTGTTTTCTACTATAGGTACGTCTTGATTTCGAGGACGAAATCTCCTAAGGTGTGGAGGTTGTAACGTCCGGTATTTTTACGGGTTAATTTAAAATTTTTATTTAAACAATTATGTGTTTATGTGCTTAATGTGTTTAATTGTTTTAGCATGCCTTACATGTTGTACGTGTTATAAAAATTGTACGTAGCATGTTTTATTTTCATTTTGAAATTAATGAAAATTATTGAGAACGATTTCGGGAAAGAAATGACCGAGGGGTAAAGGAGTAATTTCACATTTGGAACAATTAGTGGAAAATGTAGAAATTAGGGCAAGAATGGCATTTTAGTAATTAGGGAGGATGACAAGGGGTAAAAGGGTAATAAAGAGTCTTGATGGCACTCTTGTAATTAACCCCAACTTTGGATGAATTTGGTCATTTCCACCTTTCATGTGTTGTCTCATTCCTAGCCCTTGATCTCATTCTCCCATCTTTGTTTTAAGCCCTTGGATCATAAGGCCTTGTTTGGTTGGCACTTAAATGGAATAATCCATTATTCTTGGTCTTCCACTTGACAAGACTTTTTCTCAACCATTGGATGGTTTGTTAATTCCCATCTTTATTCTAAGCCCTTGGATGATAAGGCCTTGTTTGGCAAAATAATAAGTTTTGGTGAGTTGTGTAATAAGTCTTCCACTTGGCAAGACTCATTTCTAGCCCTTGGATTCATTTCCTTTTTCCCCATCTTTGTTATGAACCCTTGGATTAGAACACTCATTTAGGGTTATACATATACACCATTATGTATTGATTTTTGTCTTCTAAAGTGCAAGACTTCTCTCATTCACCACAAACCTCTCTTCTTCTCACGTCCATTTTATTTTTTCTTCTTCCTTGGTTCTTCTTCAAGAACATCATCATTGGCTTGGAGTTTGAAGAACCTTTGAACATAAGAGTTGTAGAGGATGGCCTTATCTTCCCTTTGATAAAAAAATTGGTAAGTGTTCTTCACTTCTTTAGGGTTCTTGATTTCAAACCCTAGAATTTATTTCCTTGAAGCTTTGTGTTCAATTATTGATAATTGGTTCCCTTTTTCTCTTGAATCTTGTTAAGGGACATGAGTTGAACCTTTTCACCAATTATTTCGGTTATTAAAAGCTTGGAGCTCATCTTGTGATTCTTGACCCTATTGTGGAAGAGTTGTGGTAAGTTCAAGAATTCCTTCTCTTGAATTGTGTTTTCTTAGAACCCTAAGTTGCTATTGTTAGGGATGATTTTGTTTTGTGGTTGAAGCCACTTTAATAATTTTGGTTTATAGAAACACCATATTAATAGTTATTCATTGAATGGTGTAATTGCAAGCTTGGAAGCTCTTTCCTTGAACATTTGAGTTGGTAGCTTACTTGGACCTCTCTTGGACACTCTTGAGCTAGCTTGATTGGAATTGAGGTAGGGGAAAATGACTTGTCTTTGTCTTTGTAAGAGGGTGTGTGCGTCTAAGTGTATATATGCCGTATATATATATACGAGTTGGTTTTGGGCAACTTAGACTATGATTTAGGCCCTTGATAATATGATTATGTGATATGAATTCATGTTGTTGTTTATTGATCATAAATGTGATATGAATTGATGTTGTGGTTTAGTGATCATAAATGTAATATTATGAGCATGTGGAAAGTTTTGACATGATATATTGCCTAAAGAGAAAAAGCATATATTATGATGGAGTATGGTTGATGAAAAATCATATGTGCATATTGAGTACTCATGTAGTGTCAAATTCATGATGTTGGAATATATGGGTGGTGTAGTGATGTGTTGGTAGTCGGGTTCGGATCAAAGCAACAACTGGCCAGGAGGTATCACGCCTACGGAACTAAAAAGCCGACCAAATGTGAGTTAGGAGTCCGGGTAGAGGCTCATGTTCTTGACTTTTGTAGTCATGGCGTACGGAGTTGCATGTTGGGCTCTCGTACAACCGTCTTCCTTGTTGAAGTGATAGAGAGAAAAATCACTTGGGAAGAGTCGGTGCGGTACTCTACAAGTAATTGGACAGAGTATGTATCCGTTAACCTGAGTTGGGCGCCGTGTGTCTCGGGGGGTGTGTCGAGTCATGGTGCATTTAGACTATCATATATATGTGAATATGATGTTATTGTGGAAGCATGCTATAATTATAGAAAATTATGTTGTGAGCATGTTGGGGAAACTTATTTGTGGGGTTCGAAGGGGTTCCGGATTGGCGTGAGAGCCATGTGGGACAAGAGACCGACCTAGGGTTAGTGGCATGAACCTTGGTTGGGTTGAACCGCTCGGACTACCGAGATGGAGGCAATGACGCTTCCTCTACTGGGCTAGTGAGCTCACCCCACGTTATATACATTTTTTTCAGGTGATGATCCTGTTGGGAGAGTTCCGTAGTCTCTCCGAGGACGTGTGGTTGTATGTCCGTCCTTTTGTGCATGAGACGGACCACACTTATTTTGTTGGACATTTAGTTGATAAATATGTATTTAAATGTTCATTTTGTCCATGTAAGTTGAATTTGAAAAACTATTTTATTTTAACCCGGCTAGCATGTTAGCCGAGGCGTTATTCTCAATGTACATCCCTTGGAGCGCTATGCGCGGGGATTATATTATTTTGGGGTACTTCGGTGCCGAATTGTGGAAATATGTAATTTTGGACAAATTCTAGCATGTTTCGCCTTAGAGCGCTTTAATATCATTATTGAATATTTTCCCTTGGAGTTATGAATGTGAATTGGATGAATTGCCATGAATTGCGAGTATTAGGTGTTTGGCCGAAAACGGCGTTTTTTTCTAGGTTTTCAAACTAACCCTTTTCGATTCGAATGGAAAAACCCGTTTTCGCCTACCCCCGTAGCCCCGGTAAATTTCCTTGCTTTTAGAAACGGATTTAATTAAATTCGTTTTCTTAGATATTTTAAACTTTAGAAACCGGCGGTAGTTAAAACGGATACCGGGGGCAAGACGGAAGATTTTATGAAAACTTACAAAAAAATCATTTTTTGCTAAGTTTACGTTTTTCGCATTTCCCGAGGTCTCGAAAACTATTTTTGGGTTCCGCCAAGGAAAAACTCACTTTTCCAATATTTATGATTTTTCGGGACCGACGGCGCGAAAAACAAAGCCATATCGCAAAATCTCGCGTTTTTGCATATTCAAACTTTAAGGAAATTGCAGATTTGGGCAGTAGCTTCACTAATCCATACTTAGAAAAAATTCAGCATTTTCGAAATTGGTAGTGCAGGCCTGCTGCAGCGGCTTACGACGTCCGATGTTTGAAAATCCGTATTTTCCTCCTCGAACGTCGGAATGGACCCCCGTTTGTTTCTATGGGTTGTCCTACGTCCAAATTATCGGTATAAAATTTGAAAGGACCAGTTTAACCCTGAAATGACTGTTTTACCCTTAGTGAAAGAGGGGTACTTCAACTTTAGTTTTAAGTCGGTGTTGTCTGACGCCACTTTTGAAAATTCATATCTCCTTCCTCGTGGCTTCAAATTAGGTCCCGTTTGTTCGTATTGCTAGTTTTAGGTACAAATTTTGTAGTTGTAGTTGGAAATTATTATTTTAACCCTGATTTGACCATTTTACCCTTGGGTGAACATGGTGGGTCAGAATGATTCGATCAAGGTACCGAGTGTTTCGGTTTGCCTCCTTTTCGATCCCGTGTGATCTTTTTGAAATATATGAGATGTTTTATGTCTATTTTACCCTTTTATGGGTATTTTATGACTGAAATGGATTTTATTTCATTTTTATTTCTTCCGCATTCACTCCCTTAGCTCTTAGGCTTGGGTTTTGGAGTCCTAGGAAATTAGGGGCGTGACAGAGTCTCTGAAAAGTTTTGTGTTCCGGTTCAACGTGGAGATGTCCTTAATCGATAACTGCGATCAACATTCGGCAGTAGAAACTTTTCGGATGACGCTCATTCCGGGAACTGGTTCCATAAATCCTTAGTCAAAAGACCACCAACGGACATTGGGGAGCTCAACTCCCGAGTGCAAGGCCACATCCGGATCGAGGAAGAGCTGGTTATACGGCAAAGAAGGCTCGCCTTCGTGAGCATTGAGCCAAAAGCTACCAAACCAAAGGCTAAAGATCAGGCACCCGACCTAAAACGTTCAAGCATGACTACAATGCCACCCTAGATCCCAGAGAAGCGCCAAAGATTCAACGATAAGGTCACACCCTTAGGCCCAGTTTTGTAACTGGTTTTGGTACCAGTTTTTTGGTTTTGGTACGAAATGGTGGTACCAACCCATGTTTGGTAGGATTGGTGTTGGTACAACAGTACCAAACCAATGGTACCAAATGATGGTACCAACCTATGATTTTGGAACCATCTAATGAGGTGGTTTTTGGTGGTGCGGTACTGTAGTAACCCAAACCAAAACCAAATGGTTGCACCATCTCACCCCAAACCAAAACCAAAACCAAATAGTTGCACCATATTAATATATTAATATTAATATATATTAATATATTAATATTAAAATATATTTTTGGAAATTTAATATATTTTAATATTATAGTTTTATTATCTTTCCTAAAAATTAATTTATTAATATAAATATATTAAAATTTTAATATATTAATATTAATATATTTTAATATATTAGTATTAAAATATATTTTTGGAATTTATTTTAATATTATATTTTATTATCTTTCCTAAAAATTAATATATTAATATTAAAATATATTTTTGGAAATTTAATATATTTTAATATTATAGTTTTATTATCTTTCCTAAAAATTAATATATTAATATTAATATATTTTAATATATTAATATTAAAATATATTTTTGGAAGTTATTTTAATATTATAATTTTATTATCTTTCCTAAAAATTAATATATTAATATTATTATATTATTAATATATTAATATTAAAATATATATTTGAAAATTTAATATTATAGTTTTATTATCTTTCCTAAAAATTAATATATTAATATTAATATATTTTAATATATTAATATTAAATATATTTTAATATTATAAATAAAATGTGAAACCATACCAAGTTACCAAACATGGTTTGATTTCGGAATTTCAACCCATACCAACTCTACCAAACATGGTTTGGTTTTTTAGCATAACTTTTTCTCACACCAAAACCATCTGCACCAAACATGGTTTGGAATCAAAATAAAACCACACCAAACCAAATCCAACCCAACCCAAACCAAAACCAAAAACTAACACCGTACCGCACTGTTACCAAACGCAACCTTAAGGGCCAACTTGGGAAAACTATACTAAGAGAACAAGGCCAAGGGGATCTTCCGCACACCTCCCCCTATCAAACAACCGATGGATCAAAGGGATATGACAAAACACTGCGCCTTCCACAGTAAGTACGGGTATCAGACTAACGAGTGCAAGAGCCTCAGAAGGCAGGTGGAGCAAGGTTCAGGTCAAAGTTCCTGTTTTACAAGATCAACATGGCCAAGACCCGAAAGAAGTTAGGATTGAGCTGAAGTGGGCATAGTCCTAGCATAAAAAAAATGTAATGGAATAAGGGATGAAGAGGAAATCTCATGATTTTGAGGTGAACGACAGATAACAAAATGTTACCAGGCTCAACCCTTTCGCTTTCAAGGAAGTTCAGGTGTTTGGGGAAAGGGGCCAGATTCATATTCTCAGGTACATCATTCTCTGACCTCAGATGTAACACCCCGCTCCAACACTTGGTACGATATTATCCGCTTTGGGCCCAGCCCACACGATTTTGCTCTTGGGCTCACTCCCAAAATGCCTAATACCAATTGCAAACAACACTGCACATATAAGCACATTATATGTGCAGTGTTGTCTCTAATTGGTATCAGAGCCAAAGCCCGACTGGAATTGAGTGTGGGAACGTGCACATCACCCGCTGGTCGCCAACGAGGACGCTGGGTCCTAAGGGGGGTGAATATAATGTCGCATATCGCCCGAGTAGAGGTATGGGGATGTGCTTATATGTGTAGTGTTGTCTCCAATTGGTATCAGAGCTAGAGCCCCGCTGGAATTAAGTGTGAGAGTGTGGACAAGCCCGTGGGAAACACCATTGAGGACGCTGGGTCCCAAGAGGGGGTGATTGTGAAGTCCCACATCGCCCGGGTATAGGTCTGGTGATGTGCTTATATGTGCAGTGTTGTCTTCAATTGGTATGAGACCATTTGGGAGGAGCCCAAGAGCAAAACCGTGCGGGATGGGCCCAAAAAGGACAATATTCATACCAAGTGTTGGAGCGGGGTGTTACATCAGACATTTCACATCAACTAAAGTTCGGGATTTCTCAGGAAAAAAGGCAGGGGCGAAAGGAATAGGAATGGTGGGGATCTCTAGGTCATATCATCGGAGGCTTTTGCCTCGGTAGTTGGTTCCAGGTTGACAGAGGAACGAGGTGGTGCGGGGTCCTCAATATAGACAGAAAAGGGACTACTAACATTTTCAATATCATCAATATTGGAAGACAGAACAACTTGGCTCACAGATCTAATGTTGTCACTGTCTGCCATGTCTATAGAAAGGTAGAAGAGTAGAGGAGGATGAAGAAGTAGAGATCTTGGACTTACATGAAAGGGGAAGTAGGAAGAAGGTAAGCTCTGATGAGTACTGGGTACTACTCCGTTTGAAGTCCTTCGAGTTTTCCGGTGAAAATGCTTGAGAAAACCGGCGAAATTACAATTGAAGTAAGAATAAGAGAGAAAACTGCTAAGAGATGGAGTGTATACTTTACAAATGTGAAGAAATGAAGTGGCAAAGGTGAGGCTTTATAGAGGCATAGGGGTAAGGCAAATGACCAAGCGCGAAGACCGAAGGTCATACACCGTAATCTCAACCCCCAGGGGCGAAGAACAAGGGAGTTTGGGCCGTTCATTTCAAAATTTAAATGATTGCCCACCTACCCACATTCAATGCATGCGCCACGTCATCCTCATAGCCGTCATATTAAAGAAGAAGATTTTTCGGTCATGGGCATGTACAAGTAAATGATACCAGCAGGCCTATAACTTCAGGGGTTTGTGTAATAGTGGAAAATTCATGTCCCGGTGGCCATAAAGAGAACCAATGGGCCAAGCCCATGAGAAGTTCTAGAGATGAGTGGACCAGAAGAAAGGATTTCAAATTTAATCCCTAAAAGTAAGGGACCGATATGTACATAGAAAGGATAATTGTAAATCCCTTAAATTAGGGATTATGATTGACCCTGTAGATGGGCTTTGTGTATAAATACTTGGTTGAGTGAATAAGAAAGTCATTCAATTATTGTGTATTTTTTTGCATCTACAATGTCTTATTTAGGTTATCTTATTTGATCACATTAATAAATGTAGACCTTTTGTTATAATGTACAATGTATATCATACAAAAAAAGAAAAGAAAAGAAAAGCATTATTGTCATAACAAAGAAAATTTCAATGGAGGTCGAGACCAAATAAATATCAATAAATATATCTTATGTTGAATGACAATAAATAAAAATAAAATAGTATTTGCACTGATTTTTACTATAGTTCGATTCCATAGACTTTAATCTTGACAGATAAAAATTATTATTATTTTTTAAAACATTATAGGTTACGGATTGAACAAAAAAAGTTAATAATTTGATAATAATCCGAATCTAATAACCCGTTAGATTAATTACTCAGAATGTGGTATCTATTAGTTTTCTATCATTAGATTCAGTTGAATGCATAAATATATTATGCATCATACTATGTATTATGACTTTCCGGTCGTCATAACTTTAAAGCTCGATATGTCAGTGAAAGGAATTTTAATTCAAGTTTGAATCCGTATTCAAGTTCATGTTAATTGAAACATTTAATCTGATAATTCGTTAACGATTTGAATTCAATAATTGGTTAACGGGTTAACTAAACAAATCAGATATGTATTTTGTGGATCTAATCTGAATTCAAACCGTTGGCAGACGTAGTTTATGAAGCACGGACACGACAAATCTTTAAAAAATAGGACACGACACAGCACGACACATACACGTCAAAACAAAATTTATAAAAATTTATTTATTTAAAATAGATTAAATTAAAATATATAATCATAAAATATTATTCATTTGGATCATAAAATTTATAATTATATATATATTATTGTGGTTTTTTTACTTTTATTTTATATTTTAATTAGTTCATAATATATTTTTAAGTAATATTAAAGTTAATTAAAAAAATACTTTGTCATGTTATCGAAGTGTCCGAAACTTATTCTTGAAGTATTCAAAACGTGTTATCGAAGTGTCCTAAAAGTATTTATAAAGTGTCTCAAGTGTTAAGACAATTTTAACAATGACAAACACGTGTCGAGACATGTCAACACGGATACCACAAACCTTTGATGAAGTGTCCGTGCTTCCTGAGGCCTAATTAGGAGGACACCTTGCCTATCAAGGGGTGTTAGTTGCTGGTTATAACATTTGGTGGTAAATTAAGTCTCTTTCAATGACACAATCATCGGGAAATAAATAAATAAGTGTGTGGATTATATTCAAAGAAAGTGACCAAACCCCCCCTATGGATACGTAAACAAGTCTTTGTGCTTTCGTTAGATTCAGTTGGATGCATATATCTATCATGCATCATACTATGTATTATGATTTTTCGGTCGTCATAACTTTAAAGCTCGACATGTCAGTGAAAGGAATTTTAATTCAAGTTTGAATCCGAATTCGAGTTCATGTTAATTGAAAATTTTAATATGATAGTTCGTTAATGATTTGAATTCAATAATTGGTTAACGGGTTAACTAAACAAATCGGATATGTATTTTGTGGATCCATTCCAAATTCAAGCCGTTAACAGACGTAGTTTATGAAGCACGAACACAACACGAAACAACACGATAAATCTTTAAAAAATAGGACACAAGACGGCACATACACATCAAAAATAAAATTTATTTAAAATAAATTAAATCAAAATTCACATAATCATAAAATATTACTCATTTAGATATTAAAATTTATATATTTCATTGTCCTTTTTTTAGCCTTTTTTTATGTTTTAATTAGTTTATGATGTATTTTTAAGTGATATTAAATGTTTAGATAATTTTATTAAGTGTTCAGACAATCTGAGGCGTATTCAACACGGATACGAAGTTTCCGTCCGTGCTTCATAAGTCCTAATTAGGGGACACTTTGTCTATGAAGGGTGTTGTTAGTTGAATTCAAAATCACACGGAAAGAAGATTGATTTTGATTCATAAGTCCTAATTAGGGCACACTTTGTCTATGAAGTGGTGAAGTCTCTTTCAATGATAAAATCTTCAAAATCACACGGAAAGAAGATTGATTTTGATTCATAATTAGGGGACACTTTGTCTATGAAGTGGTGAAGTCTCTTTCAATGATAAAATCACACGGAAAGAAGATTGAATTCAAAGAAAGTGATCCCTAAGACCAGAGAGTTCAAACATAGAGACTAAGGCCCTCTTTGGATAATAGTGTTTTCTTATTTGTTGTTTGGGTGAAAAAATAAAAACATGTATTTGTATATGTTTTGGTATCTTTTCTCCAAAAAAACAAAAACAAATATGTGTTTGGAATCAATTTGTATTGATTGTTCCAAAAGGGGGGTTTAGGGCAATTCGGGGTGGAGGGGTTTGCCCTAATTCGAGGTGGCGGCGTGTGGAGAGGGTGTGTGTATATATATATATATGTGTGTGTAGATCTCTGGTGGTGGCGGGTGGAGAGGGAAGGGTGTTTATATATACAAGTGTGTGTGTGTAGATATGTGGTGGTGGAAGGTGGTTTTTTTTTTTTTTTTTTTGTTTAATACAAACAGTGTTAAAACACTGAAAACACCAAAAATGTGTTCTAATAAATGAGTCATTTTTGTCTTTATTTTTCTACTGTTCACCAAAAACATTTGGGCTAAAAATTTACACAAACATGATTTGTTCCCACTTTTGGACTAAAAAACATAAACAAATACAAAAATAGGGGTATCCAAACGGGCCCCAAGGATCCTTTGTGCTTTTTGCATTATATTTTTCATTAAAAAAGAAGTAATGCTTTTATTATCAAGTGATGTGAGTCCATAACGGAGACATGTTCGGTATTGTAATTTTACCGTATGAATTAAAATTGCAAATCAAACATTTTATATTATTTCACTTCGTTATAGTTGTAAAACATCAAAAAACACTGATGATGCGTAGAAAGATCGGGTAGAAAACGATGTCGTTCCTGTCAAAAAGAAGAAACAGTGACGGGAAGAGGTACCGGTGGGGTACCGGCCAAATAGGCTCCGACGGTCAAGTTAGAACTTGAATCGCTCAGAAAACTATAGCAGGAGTAACGGTGGGTGATTATTGCGTACCTCTTTAGGTTGACCCAACCCTATATTTATAGGGTCTTTACTGCGGTGGTCTTGATAGAGTTGTAGCGTGTCGTATATATCTTGACAACTACCCATATGTATCCTGATAGGATTCTGATAACTACTCGTAGGTATTCTGTTGAGATGTGTAGAGTCCTGGTAGCAGGTAGTCAGTTGACAAATCCTTATCTGCACGTGCCGTACAAATTATACCTATTAAGCACTAAAAAATTACTGATGATACCATTCTAACGCTTTCTGGAAGTAAGAAGCTGTCGCTTCCCACAGACGGCGCCAACTGATGATGCGTAGAAAGATCGGGTAGAAAACGATGTCGTTCCTGTCAAAAAGAATAAACAGTGACCGGAAGAGGTACCGGTGGGGTACCGGCCAAATAGGCTCCGACAGTCAAGTTAGAACTTGAATCGCTCAGAAAACTATAGCAGGAGTAACGGTGGGTGATTATTGCATACCTCTTTAGGTTGACCCAACCCTATATTTATAGGGTCTTTAATGCGGTGGTCTTGATAGAGTTGTAGCGTGTCGTATATATCTTGACAGCTACCCATATGTATCCTGATAGGATTCTTATAACTACCCGTAGGTATTCTGTTGAGATGTGTAGAGTCCTGGTAGCAGGTAGTCGATTGACAAATCCTTATCTGCACGTGCCGTACAAATTATACCTATCAGTTGCCCCCTGTTCCCGAATTCGCTTGCCGAGTTTAGGGAACGAAATCTCTTTTTGTACATATATAAATTTGTGAATATACATACTTATATTCTAAAATATTTGTTTGGAATATACCCACCTTGTAATTTATTTAGTATACCTATATATATATATATATATAAATGCAGAAAGTGGGTGAGAAAGTGATATAATATAAGTTACTTGGATAATTATGAAAAACTTTTGGGTTTTTAGGTAATAACTTTAGAAAAGTGAAATGAATTCTCAGAAGTTACGTGTGGATGTGAGGTCTTGACTTTTCTCCATATTATTATATATATATATATCATTATATGCAACATATCATCATGACTGAATGGGACAAAAAATAAAAAGAAAAGATTGAGCATAGGTTTTGACTGGCGTGTGTTGCACGCCCTTCCCTTGTCTGGCGTGTGTTTCACGCCCGTTTGCTTCATGCCCTTCCTTTGTCCGGCGTGTGTTTCACGCCCTCTGAACCAAGCAGGTACAACTTGCTATTGAGTTGCAACGGATATATTTTGTCAAGCCTATAAATTTCTCTTTTGCGCCTCTTTTACCATTCAATCACCATTTCTAATCTATTTTTCAGTAGCTTGCCTCTTCCTTCTTCTTGGTCTACATTTTTCTTTTATTTGCCAGAATATTTCTAAAAAAATATTTTATGGCACCAAAAAATGTAGGGGACGTAATTTCCACTGTCCACCCGACCATGCTTGATAAATTGAAGACGGACTTTGTATTTCCGTAGGAAGCGTCTAAATCAAAGGTCGCATCACTCCCTTCCACATGGGATGTTTCTTTACACCTCATATTTTGATGTTGGGCTGCGCCTTCCGCTTCCCCGACTGTCGAGAGAGATTTTGGACCATTTTGGTCTCATCCCTTCCCAGCTCTATCCGAACGCCTGGAAGGCTAATCTAGGGGCTCCTCTTCTATGGTGTCTGTGCGGGAATGGAACCATGTCTCTTCAAGAGTTTCTTTCTTGCTATTATATCCAGCGCAATGGTGCTTGGGCCAATTTTTTAACTGCAGTAAAGGGCTTCCCACAGGAGACTGGTGACAATCCAAAGTTTTGGTGGAGTCGTTTCTTTCACGTTAAAGGCAACGGATTGGAGTTCCTGGACGCGGTTGAAGGCGAGGACAATGGTCCGTCCGTTCCAAAGAAAGCGGGTGATCTTACGGAAGCGGGTAAAATTTATTTATTTATATTTTATTTTTTATTATTATTATTATTTTAACACATCTTCTTTTATCTTCTGTAGCGAAAAAGAAGTTACCCAATATTTCACCGGAAGAGAAAAAACATATGAAGGAGAGACTGAAGAGGGCAAAAGTTTTCTTGGCCCGTCATATGGAAGAGTCTTTTTTTGACTCGAGTGCTTTGTCAGGATATTGTCTTGGCCTTCGTGGAAACCATAACATCCCACCCGTACCTCCTTTCCCTGACTCTCCGAGTGGGAGTTCATCAGCTTCGCCATCAAATCCGGAGCTCCATTCTCCGGTATTTGGAGGATGTCGGGTAACTGTTGACTCTGGTCAGACCTCCCCTGCTCCTCCGACAACCGACAATCGGGCACTCTCCAGTCCTCTCCCAATTTCTGGTGGGAGTCAGGCACTTTCTACTCCTGGAGATCCTAGTTCGTAACTGATAGTTGGCGGGAGTCAAGCGTCTCCCACACCTAGATATCTTAGCGTACCCCCGACAGTTGGCGGGAGTCGAGCGACTGGAGATCTTGACTCACCCCCGACAGTTGGCGGGAGTCGGGCTCCTTTCACCAGTTCCAGTGCAGGTATCATCATTAATTTTTAATTTTTTTTTTCCGTATTACTTATTTGTTTTGTCTCAAATACAATATTTTATTGTGTACACTGGGGGATCTCAGTGGTTTCCCCAGGATGTGCTTGATAACTTTTTAAACAAAAAGCGCAAAACAGGTTTGTCGCCACCGATTCCCTGCTTCTCCCCCTCGCTGCCTAGCCAATGTTCTTCTTCCTCTCACCAGATGATGGCGAGAACATCCTCTGATCCCGTTAGGACCTTGGATCTTGATGCAAATACTATGAGCAGGGGGCCTGCCGTTCAGACTCGGTTCAGCCAGTTCTCTGGACCACCTACTTTTGGCCAGTCTTCGCGACCTGGGTCCATTTTTGGGATGTCCGCCCCTGAGTCCAAGTCTTCATCGGGTGATACCGTGATGTCAAGTGTGCAGGTAGCAACTGAAAAGCTCATGGGCGCTTTGATGGATGAGGACCTTCGGTCATTGGAAGATGAGAATGACTCTATTGTAGAGACTTATAGGAAATCCCTCCTTAATGCAGGACGGGTTAGTATATTTGCATTTTTTATGGTCTGCCCTTTATATTTTATATGTTGAACCATCATTCTTTTTGCAGAATTTGACCCGAGGCAGGTACATAGCCCATACATGCATACGAGCCGAGTCTGAGAGAGATAAGATGGCTGCCAATCATCAAGTGGATATCAACGAGCTTCGGGGCCACTATGAGCGTCAACACCAGCAGTTTGAGACCGCCCGGCTGGAGGAGATCAACAAGCTAAAGGGGATTTATGAGTCTGACCTCAAGAGGGCAGAAGAGAAACATGTTTCTCTTTTAGCCCAAAAGTTGGGTGAAGCAAGGATTGATGCAGTTGAGGAATTCAGACACTCTCCCGAGCTTCAGGAGCAACAACTAGTTTATTACCTTGGTGGTTTTGAGGATTTCCGTGAGCAGGCGACTGCCTTTTATCCAGCACAGGATTTCACAGGATTCAACCTTAGTGGACGTCGTAGGTAGTAGTTGTTTCTTTTTCTATGTTGAAATCTTGTAGTATCGCTGTGATGTTTCATTTTCTTTCATTTTCATCTGATGTACTTTGAAATTTTATGGACCTTGATCCCTAATTTATGTAGGAAAAACTTGACCTTTCATATTAAGGCAGTTTTTGTGAGAAGATGAGTAGTAATTTTACTCTCTTTTGTTTGTAGGATTTGGGCTTCACTCAGCCATATCCTTTCAATAAATATGGTAATCCGAATATAATAACCCGTTAGCTTAATTACTCAGAATGTGGTATCTATTAGTTTTCTATCATTAGATTCAGTTGAATGCATAAATATATTATGCATCATACTATGTATTATGACTTTCCGGTCGTCATAACTTTAAAGTTCGATATATCAGTGAAAGGAATTTTAATTCAAGTTTGAATCCGTATTCGAGTTCATGTTAATTGAAACATTTAATCTGATAATTCGTTAACGATTTGAATTCAATAATTGGTTAATGGGTTAACTAAACAAATCAGATATGTATTTTGTGGATCTAATCCGAATTCAAACTGTTGGCAGCCGTAGTTTATGAAGCACGGACACGACAAATCTTTAAAAAATAGGACACGACACAGCACGACACATACACGTCAAAACAAAATTTATAAAAATTTATTTATTTAAAATAGATTAAATTAAAATATATATAATCATAAAATATTATTCATTTAGATCATAAAATTTATAATTTTATATATATTATTGTTGTTTTTTTAACTTTTATTTTATACTTTCATTAGTTCATAATATATTTTTAAGTATTATTAAAGTTAATAAAAAAATACTTTGTCGTATTATCGAAATGTCCGAAACTTATTCTTAAAGTATTCAGAACGTGTTATCGAAGTGTCCTAAAAGTATTCATAAAGTGTTAAGACAACTTTAACAATGGCAAACACGTGTCGAGACATGTCAACGCGGATGCCACAAATCTTTGACGAAGTGTCCGTGCTTCTTAAGGCCTAATTAGGAGGACACCTTGCCTATCAAGGGGTGTTAGTTGCTGGTTATAACATTTGGTGGTAAATTAAGTCTCTTTCAATGATACAATCATCGGGAAAAAAATAAATAAATAAGTGTGTGGATTATATTCAAAGAAAGTGACCAAACCCCCCTATGGATACGTAAACAAGTCTCTCTAATAAATGTCAAAGAAAACAAGACGGACGTATTGAAAAGTAGTGTTGATTTGGTGACATAGAGTACGTCTTTCTACTAGATACAAAAATAATATAAAGAAATAAATAAATAAAAGAAGAGCAAGAGGAACGACTTTGTTCAAACATAGAGACCTCATTAAGGTTGTCCGTGTGCTTTGCGTTAGATTCAGTTGGATGCATAAATATATATGCATCATACTATGTATTATGATTTTTCGGTCGTCATAACTTTAAAGCTCGACATGTATGTGAAAGGTATTTTAATTCAAGTTTAAATCCGAATTCGAGTTCATGTTAATTGAAAAATTTAATCTGATAGTTCGTTAATGATTTGAAATCAATAATTGGTTAACAGGTTAACTAAACAAATCGGATATGTATTTTGTGGATCCATTCCGAATTCAAACCGTTAATAGACAGACGTAGTTTATGAAGCATGAACACGACACGAAACAACACAATAAATTTTAAAAAAATAGGACACAAGACAGCACATACACATCAAAAATAAAATTTATTTAAAATAAATTAAATCAAAATTCACATAATCATAAAATATTACTCATTTAGATATTAAAATTTATATATTTCATTGTCCTTTTTTTATGTTTTAATTAGTTTATGATGTATTTTTAAGTGATATTAAGTGTTCAAATAATTTTATTAAGTGTTCAGACAATTTGAGGCGTTTTTCAATACGGATACGAAGATTCCGTCCGTGCTTCATAAGGCCTAATGAGGGGACACTTTGCCTATGAAAGGTGTTGTTAGTTGAATTCAAAATCACACGGATCCTTATCACACGGAAAGAAGATTATGGTGGTGAAGTCTCTTTCAATGATAAAATCACACGGAAAGAAGATTGAATTCAAAGAAAGTGATCCCCCAAGACTAGGGAGTTCAAACATAGAGACTAAGGCCCGTTTGGATAACAGTATTTTTTTATTTGTTGTTTGGGTGAAAAACCAAAAATATGTATTTGTATATGTCTTTGTATTTTTTTTCCAAAAAAACAAAAAACAAATATGTGTTTGGAACCAATTTGTATTGATTATTCCAAAAGGGAGGTTTAGGGCAATTCGGGGTGGAGGGGTTTGCCCCAATTCGATGTGGAGGGTGATGGTGGCGGCATGTGGAGAGGGTGTGTGTGTAGATCTCTGGTGGTTGCGGGTGGAGAGGGAAGAGTGTGTCTATGTGTATGTGTAGATCTGTGGTGATGTAGGATGGTTTTTTTTTTTTTTTTTGTTGAATACAAACAGTGTTAAAACACTGAGAACACCAAAAAGGTGTTCTAAAAAATGGGCCATTTTTGTCTTTGTTTTTCTACTATTCACCAAAAACGTTTGGGCTAAAAATGTACACAAACATGATTTGTTCCTACTTTTGGACTTAAAAAACAAAAACAAATACAAAATCAAGAGTATCCAAACGAGCCCCAAGGATCCTTTGTGTTTTTTGCATTATATTTTTCATTAAAACAACATAAGTAATGCCTTAATTATCAAGTGATGTGAGTCGATAACGGAGATTGTAATTTTCTTGTATGAATTAAAATTGCAAATCAAACAATTTATATTATTTCACTTCGTTATAGTTGTAAAACATCAAAAAGCACTAAAAAATTACTTTTGAAATTTGCATTTTTGCTTCAAAAAATGTCACCGTTAATAGTCGTGTAACTTTTCAAAGGGAAGCACAACACAAACCAAGCGTGTCCAAGATCACCAAAAACTTTTCAAAGGGAAAAAAAAAGTCTCTCTACCTGACCAAAGAAAAGTAAAGAGGGGTTGACTAGTTAGTCAATCATTTAGCTAAGAACTTGTTCTCCATTATAGTTCATTTTCAGCAAAAAAATATACTAAAACTTTCTGAAATCAACCAAAGTGTTGTAGCTATGGTTAATACTCTGCCTCATCCTCTCCTCTTGTTCACACTATTTCTCATGCCATTTTCTTCTCTTGCTCAAGCCAATGGAACACTAACTCCAGGCACATCTCTAACTGCAACTGATGATGCCACACCTTGGCTTTCACCCTCCAATGATTTTGCATTCGGATTTCATCCACTTCCCGATAACGATTTGTTCTTGCTTTCGATATGGTTCTACAAAATACCCGAAAAAACCATTGTTTGGTATGCAAATGAGGGCAAGCCTGTGCCAAGAGACTCCAAACTAGAGCTAAATGCAGACCATGGGCTGCTTCTAAGTGACCCTCAAGGCAATGAACTATGGAGCACTTCTGACTCAGTTCTTGACAAAGTAGCTTATGGTTTCATGAACGATACCGGCAACTTTGTGCTCGTGGGAAGTGGTTCTACTGAGGTTTGGGAGAGCTTCAATAACCCCACTGACACCATGTTGCCTACACAGACAATGGGGAGTGGTGGACTACTTTTTTCGCGTCTGAGGGAAACGAATTTCTCGAGGGGGAGGTTCCAATTGCGTTTAATCGAGGATGGGAATCTCGTGCTTAATCCCGTAAACATGGATACAAATTTCGCTTACGATGCTTATTATATTAGTGGCACTAAAGATGCTGCAAACGTGACCAATTCTGGTTACCAAGTCATTTTCAATGAGAATGGTTACTTGAACATATTGAGAAGAAATGGGGAACTATTTGAGCTCACACCTAGCAGAATGGCATTTCCAACTACGGATCACTACTATCACAGAGCCACTCTGGAGTTCGATGGGGTTTTCGTCCAGTATTATTACCCTAGAAATTTCTCTGCCAACGCGGGCTGGAGTGCATTATGGTCCGAGCCAGATAATATTTGTTCCAATATAGGTGGAGGGTTGGGCAGTGGGGCTTGTGGGTTCAACAGTGTTTGCAGGCTTGGTGCAAACCGAAGGCCAGTTTGTGAATGCCCACCGGGGTTTTCGTTGGTTGATGATACCGATAGGTATGGCAGCTGCAAGCTGAATTTCACGGAAAGTTGTGGGGAAGAGGGGCGAACGTCTGTGGAAGACGCGTATGGTTTTGTTGAGCTAGCGGAAACTAATTGGCCGACCTCTGACTACGAGCTCTTGAGAACTTCTAGTGAGGAGGAGTGCAAAAAAGCTTGCTTGCATGATTGTTTGTGTGTTGCTGCTGTTTTGGATGGTAATGGCTGTTGGAAGAAGAAGCTTCCCCTCTCAAATGGCCGAAATGTGCCCGGTCTAAATGCTAAGGTTTTCCTCAAATATAGGAATGCTTCTAGTGTTCCACCACAAAGTCCTCAGCCACAAAGTCCTCAGCTTCCATTTCCAGACAAGCAAAAGAAGCAAGGGACTTTGATCATTGTGGGATCAGCGCTCTTGGGTACTTCCTTTTTTGTCAATTTTGCGTTTGTTGGTGCTTTCTGTTTCGGGTTTTTTGTCATCTACCACAAGAGAATCATGAAAATTGACCATGGTGGTACCAGTAATTTGGGAACGAATTTGCGTTGCTTCACCTACAAAGAGCTCGAAGAAGCTACAGATGGATTCAAAGAAGAAATTGGAAGGGGGGCTTTTGGTATTGTTTACAAAGGGGTAATACAAATGGATGCTGCTGAGAATTCTGTTGCTGTCAAAAAGCTTGATGGAGTCATTCAAGATAGCGAAAAGGGATTCAAAACCGAAGTTAATGCGATAGGGCAGACTCATCACAAGAATCTGGTTAGACTGCTTGGATTCTGTGAAGAGGGGCAACACAGAGTGTTAGTGTATGAGTTGTTGAGCAATGGCACTTTAGCAAGCTTTCTCTTTGGCGATTCGAAGCCAAGTTGGAGCCAAAGGAGCCGAATCGCCTTGGAGATCGCTAGAGGAATATCGTACCTACACGAAGAGTGCAGCACGCAGATCATCCATTGCGACATTAAGCCGCAGAACATACTTCTCGATGACTATTACAATGCCCGGATTTCAGATTTCGGACTGGCAAAGCTGTTGATGATGGACAAGAGTGGTACGAACACCGGCATCAGAGGAACGAGAGGGTATGTTGCTCCTGAATGGTTTAGGAGGAAGCCAATAACAGTGAAAGTGGATGTGTACAGCTTTGGTGTGCTGCTACTGGAGATCGTCGCGTGCCGGAGAAAATTGTTGGTGGATTTGGAGATTGGTGGAGGGGAGAGAGATATATTGAGTGATTGGGTGTGTGATTGTTTTCAGGCAGGAACACTTCGTGATTTGGTTGAGAATGATGTGGAGGCCTTGGAGGACTGGAAGAGGCTGGAGAGGTTTGTCATGGTGGGCATTTGGTGCATTCAAGAAGAGCCTAGTCTAAGACCAACCATGAGAAAGGTCACCCTATGGTTGGAAGGGCTTGTGGAGGTTACAGTGCCTCCATTTCCATATCCAATGTCTACTACTGAGTGAAACAGAGAGACTAACCAGCCTCTTTTGCTATGGTGTGTTGAACATTGTTCATTGTAATATATATATATGGTCTGATAATATAATGTTGTATTGTTTTTAGGAGATATTCTCAAGTAGAAACATTGTAATGATTTGTTTATTGAGCTTTGGTTACAGCAATAAAATAATGGTTTCAAGCTGTAAATTCACTTTCAAAGGTTTTAAATTGCAATAAGTTAGAGAGTGAATAGGTATATAATAGGTGGACGTTAACCTCACCTATCAACTTAAGTTTTTGGATTGCATCGCGAAATATCCAAACTGTAATGAGCTTAAATTTTTGGATTGAACCGCGAAACATCCGACACATTACAATTGGTATCAGAGCCAGACGTAATCATTGACCCAGTACCACGCCAAGCCCCCGTTGGGTGCCACCACACCACCCGGATTAAGTCCAAGTCGAGGTCAGGCAGGGTGGGTGATCCAATCGCAACGAGAGCATTGCAGATGTTTTGTCCCATATCTGATCCGGATGTATATAATGGATGAATGTTAGCATCAGCTATCAGCTTAAGCTTCTGGGTTGTAACAAGCAAGTGCATAGACTAAAATTATAAAGGGGTGATCCAATATAGAGGCTAGAGCATAGACTGCAATCAATAATTTCCAGAAAGCTTCATATACCAATCAAAATCTAAATGCAAGCAGATTAATCTCTTGTTACAAAAAGAATTTATAACTAAAAGGAACAGTCATTACCAAGAAAATGGCACTTGAAAATTTTATAGAACCAAGTCTGGATATGCTTTGCCCTACAGAACCGAAAACCACCTTAAAAGTTCAGGTTACAGAGAAAACTTCACCATTAACATCATTCAATATCCTGCGAGTACAACGGCATTTCATGAAGAACATGAAAGAAAAGCTATTAATCTTCCTCTTGTCATGTTAGCACTCTGTTCAACATCACAATCCTTGGCGTTGTACGAATACAGCAACCGTCAACTTCCCATCCAACACTCAGGAGGTCCTCTGCCTCACTCTCCTGCCATTGGTATCAGCACCATCGGAAAGTTGTGCCCAGACACTTCGAGACTTTCCGCCTCCACTGCTACAATCCTCCTCACAACCTGCTACCGTCTTTAGGAGCTCTGACTGCAGACACGGGCAGTTCTCTTTAAGGTACACAAAGCCATCTGATCGCATAACCGCTGCAAAAGAAACGCCAAATGGATAAATAAGGAATTTAAGTAGCTTTAATATAACGACAGAATCAAACAGATCGCAAGGGCTGCTCAAAAGAACGAGAAATTCCACAATCATACTGCCCAGGTGGTGTCACATAAGTATTGTAACCACTGAACTTTTTGAAAAGAATGTTGGCAAAATTGCATATTAACCCTGAAGGTTTTGCTAAGTTGCAGAATACCCCATTGAGCTACCTTTGCCCCCAAGTTGTCCGTCACGTTTGCAACATTTGCAAGGTCCCCCCTGATCCCTACCGGATCAACTTCCAGCTGTCAGCTTTGATAAATTTTTGCGCAAAACGCCTCCACAGGGCAATATGCATTTCTGCCTATAAACTACAGGGGTTTTTTGTGCACTTCTATTAATATAGTAGAAGGGTTACAGTTGTAAACCTGAACATCTGTAAGCCAAAGAGTTTACACATGTTGAGGTCAGGAGGGACTTCTGCAAACGTGAGGGACTAACTTGGTGGCAAAAATTGCTCAAGGAGGTTTTCTGCCAGTCTAACAAAACCCTAGGTGGGTAATATGCACTTTTGCCTAAAAGCTTTATCCGATTGAGACTACACTTCCAGGAAACTGGACTCCAAACATACCCCAATTTTTTCCATTACTAATCTTGTGTTTTACACCTATCTGAAGAATGAGGATACTGTAGATCACTTGTTTGTGCAATGTCAGATTGCTAGAGAGGTGCGGTGCTATTTGAACTTTTTAATGGAATTTGCAATTTCAGGGTTCATAACATCCATCCCCACAAACTATAAATGGTCCATGTCCTCATTTTATTATCTCTTTAGGACCGACTGCAACCTTTTTGCAAAGTCCTTGGTGTCAACACAATATCACATAATCAAATTTAAATTTGTGATTACCACAGCATTAATGAAGTGGCTAGAATTCCACAGTAGAACCACAAAAAATGGTAACACAAATAAAATTAAACCACATAAAGGAGTGAAATTATGTTGTTTAGAATAAGCCGTAGTCTCTCAAGGTAGAGAGACTCTTAATTTATAATAATAAATTAAGTTACACAAGAGAAGAGACTCTATTGGGCCCTATTGGGCTTACTACACACATGTGGCCCTTTGGGCCACACGCCTCCACTAACACTCCCCCTCAAGCTGGAGCATAAATATTAATCATGCCCAACTTGTTACAAATATTTTCAACTCTAGTTCCTGGAAGAGATTTAGTAAATACATCAACAAGCTGATCCCCAATTTTCACATGTTTCAATAAGATATCTCCATGCTGTAGCTTTTCTTTGATAAAGTGGCAGTCCACCTCAATATGTTTAGTGCGCTCATGAAATACGGGATTGATCGCAATATGTATTGCTGCTTGATTATCACACCACAACTGAAAAGGCTCTAAAGAAAGATAACCAAGTTCGTGTACTAGTTGACGCAAATAAGTTACATCACTACTCACATACGTCAGTGCTCGATACTCTGATTCAGCACTTGAACGAGCCACTACATTTTGCTTCTTACTTTTCCATGACACCAGATTACCACCTACAAATACACAGTATCCGTATGTGGATTTCCTATCATAAGGAGATCCTGCCCAATCAGCATCAGAGAACCCCTCAACCCGTATATGACCGTGATTACTGTAGAGTAATCCACGACTCGGGGTTCCTTTAATATATCTCAAAATATGTGGTCATAGCATCCCAATGTGAACTCCGAGGATTAGACATGAATTGACTCACCACACTCACAGAGAAAGCAATATTTGGACGAGTCACTACAAGATAATTAAGTTTCCCTACTAGACGCCGATACCGATCTAGTTCAGGGAACTCATCACCATCCTTCATAGATAACTTGACCCCTGGAGTCATTTGAGTATCGCTTGGTCTAGAATTCATCATTCTTGTATCCCGTAAAAGATCTAGAGCATATTTTCGCAGGCAAAGATATATCCCACGTTTGCATTTAGCCACCTCAATACCCAAGAAATAGCGCAGATGACCTAGATTTTAGTTTGGAACCGACTCTGGAGAAATATTTTCAGCGAAGAAATACCTGAATCATCGCTCCCTGTAATGACAATATCATCCACATAGACAACCAGAAAGATGCTACCTGTAGTGGAATGGCGATAAAAGACAAAATGATCTTTGCCCGCTCTCTGAAGACCAAATTCCAATACAACTCGCTAAAGCGCCCAAACCAAGCCCATGGAGACTGTTTCAGGTCATAAAGAGATTTTTTCAGACGACAAACAAGCCCAGACTCCCCCTGAGCAACAAACCCGGGAGGCTGCTCCAAATAGACTTTCTCCTGAAGATCACCATGGAGGAAGGCATTCTTGACATCCAGCTAATGTAATGGCCAATCAGAGATAACAGCAAGAGAAATAAGAAGACGAACATCAGCCAATTTAGCAACAAGCGAGAACGTATCGGTGTAATCAACACCATAAGTCTAAGCATAACCTTTGGCAACTAAACGAGCCTTGAGACAAGCAACAGTCCCATCTGGATTCATTTTAGTGGCATAGACTCACTTGTACCCAAATAGGTTTCTTGCCAAAAGGCAAAGGAACCAAATTCCATGTCTGATTAGACTCAAGAGCAGACGTCTCCTCTTTCATAGCAGTCAACCAAGTTGGAAAAGAAATAACCTCTGAGAGATTCCGAGTAAAAGATATAGAATCCATGGCAAAGATAAAGGCCTACAATGACTGTGAGACACCTGCATAAGAAACAATAGCAGAAACAGGATAATTGGCACAACCACGTTTACCCTTCCGGAGAGCAATAGGAACATCCATGTCTGAATCTGAAGCAGGTGTGGGAGGATCTGAAGACGGGAGACCAAATGTAGCAGGAGCCGGCTCAGAAGCATCTACAGGAGACGAACCAAACACCCGACACGGTCCGCGAACATATACAGAAGTGACCTGAATCAAGTCATACACCATAAGGTGATCAAGAGATGGAGACAAAGGTGGGTCAACAGACGACACAGAGGAAGAGAAGGGAGAGGACTCATGGAAAACTACATCAACAGACACAAGAAACCGCCCCAACTCTGGTGAAAAGCACTGATACCCTTTATGTGTACAAGAATAACACAGAGGAAGAGAAGGGAGAGGACTCATGGAAAACTACATCAACAGACACAAGAAACTGCCCCAACTCTGGTGAAAAGCACCGATACCCTTTATGTGTACAAGAATAACACAGAGGAAGAGAAGGGAGAGGACTCATGAAAAACTACATCAACAGACACAAGAAACTGCCCCAACTCTGGTGAAAAGCACCGATACCCTTTATGTGTACGAGAATAACCAAGAAAGATGCACCGTAGAGATTTTGGATCCAGTTTGGTAACATGAGGCCTGATATCACGAACATAACAGGTGCAACCAAATATACGTAGAGGGAGAAGGTGAAGAGGGTCTTTAGGGAATAAGACCCGTTGAGGAATCTCCCTCTGAAGAACCGATGATGGCATCCAGTTAATTAGATATGTAATTGTCAATACCGCCTCACTCCAAAACATCTTTGGAACCTGCATATGAAACATAAGAGCTCGAGCAACTTCCATCAAATGTTTATTCTTTCGTTCAGCAACACCATTCTGTTGGGGGGTATCCGGACATGAGGATTGGTGAATAATATCATGCTGAGTCATAAATGAAACAAGGAAAGAATAAAAGTACTCACGAGCATTATCACTAAGTATGGTATAAACAGAAACAGAAAATTGATTCTTGATTTTCAGCATAGAAAGCACAAAAGATAGAAAATATTTTGGAACGAGATTTTATTAAATATAATCATGACATCCGTGAAAAATCATCCACAAACGTAACAAAATACCGAAAACCAGACTTGGACTGGACCGGACAAGGTCCCCATAGATCATAATGGACTAACTCGAAAGGAGCACATGTTCGTTTATTAACCCTAGACACATACGACACCCTGTGGTGTTTAGCAAACTGACAAGACTCGTAAAATAATTCAAACAAAGACTGAACTCCAGGACACAAACGTTTCAGGCTTGAGAAAGTAGGATGACCAAGTCGACAGTGAAGATCAAAAGATGTAAAGGATAGACTGGAACAGGCCATGGATGTTGGTTCTTCATCCAGCACGTAGAGCCCTCCTGAAGTGCGAAGACTCCTACCAATAGTCTTGTTCGTCAACAGATCCTAAAATTTACAAGAAGCACCGGAGAAAACAACACGACAATTCAGTTGTCTAGTAAGGGCACTAACAAATAATAAATTGAATGGAAGTGCAGGTACACATATGATAGTGTGATATTGGAGGTGGGTGATGTCGTCCCAATCCCCCGAACTGGTATATAAGAGCCATCAGCGACACGCACATCTGGACGGGAGGATGTGGGAGAATAATTCCGCAAAATACCTGTTGTTCCAGTCAAATGGTCAGTAGCACCAGAATCAACAATCCATGTCCAAGAAGAGGCTGAAACATATGTTGTAGAAGGGTCTTACTGAACTAAAGCAGTAAATGCAGGGGCTTGATTTGCTAGCAGGCGAGAATATTCTATAACAGAAAGGTGAACAGTCGTATCATCTGATAAAGCAGATCCAGGATTCTGCACTGTTGATTCTTCACTAAAACAGACATTGGCAAACCGCGGTTTCCCATGTAGCTTCCAGCACCTATCACGGGTATGGCCAACAACACCACAATGAAAGCAGGTAAACTTGTTGTCAGAACTGCGACCACCACGGCCTCTACCACAGCCTCCACCACGACCTTCAGTCTTCGTATTGCTCACCAAAGCAGTACTCTCACTAATATTGCCTAATCCAGAAGTCAAACGAATAGAACAAAGTGCTCGAGAATATGCCTCCGTAAGAGAAGTCTCCCAACTAGCTAAAATTTAGCTATATTCCGGTCGGAGGCCACTGAGAAATGCTAATATAGCTAACTGCTCCCGCTGCCGACGCAATTCATGAATATCTGTAGTAAGGGGCATCAAGACATTAAATTCTTCATAAATATTCTTGAAGGAGGCAAAATAGTCACTGATATGAGTCGTATGCTGCTCTGGACGAAAGAATTACTGAGATATCTCATAAATACGATTCATATTATCCTTGCCCGAGTATAAGACATTGAGATACTCCCAAAATTCCTTGACCGTATCACAATGGGTCACCAAATCAGTCACCCGAGACTCCATAGAGTTTATCAATGATTAAATAGGCGGGCATCATCACGTAACCAGATCTTAGTGCCTGTAGGATCACTTTGAGGATTAGGGGAATCATCACTAAGATGTTCCTCTTTACCCATACCCCGAATAGCGAATAAAACCAGCTTACGCCAACTCGGAAAATTTATACCGTCCAAACGACGCTCAGTAAGTTTGGAACTCGATGAAATAATCTATGAGATCGTATGTTTGGGCTCAACAAACCCACTCGATATCGAAGAATCACCCATAATCACAATCAATTAGGGAAGGAAGTATCCGGCAAAACAATAACAAAGAGGGAAACACAACTTTCCCAAAAATCATAACAAATAGGGGGAAACAAACCCCTATATATATCAAAATAACGTTTCAATCAATGACCCATTAAGATATGAACCGAACTGTTGGGAATTGAAACCCTAAACACACAATTGCAAGAAGAATTACGAAGCGGAATATGGCTTCACAAAAAATACAAGGGTTAGGGTTTTGTTTGGATTAGGGTTAGGGATGGAGGATGGTGATTAGGGTTAGGGTTTTGTGAGGAGAGAGTTTCTCAAACTTTGATATCTGGCTCTGATACCATGTTGTTTAGAATAAGTCGTAGTCTCTCAAGGTAGAGAGACTCTTAATTTATAATGATAAATTAGGTTACACAAGAGAAAAGACCATATTGGGCTTACTACACACATGTGGCTCAAGAAGCCACACGCCTCCACTAACTTTGTGATTACGACAGCATTAATGAAATGGCTAGAATTCCACAGTAGAACCACAAAAAATGGTAACACAACTAAAATTAAACCACAAAAAGGAGTGAAATTATCGATTCTAAAATACAAAATTATAATCTATTGAAAAAAAAATTCACAATAAAAGCACTTGAACGTATTAACATTAATAGTATTTGCGAAGAATTACTAATATTGTTGTTTCCTCATCATGGATATCTAGTTCCATGAGTCGATATTCAAGGAATTACAGAAGCTCCTAGTGGGAGGATATGACACCATCCTTATACAGTGATAGTGTATATACTCATTTTCTTATTTGAGCCAACCCTTCATCAAAATGTAAAAGGGAAACCTGACTCAATCACAAAATGAAATGGGCTCAGAAATGAACAGGGGCTAAATAAAGAGACATTATTAGGAGACTTCCAGCACTTCCTAGTCACATGTATTACTACTTCTCATTAGACACTTTCTGATTATTTCTGCCAACCTCATAAGTTTTACTCTAATAAAAACAATATACTGAGAAAAGAGTCTCGTGAACAGACTCCTTAATACAGGAGCCGAAGCAGAAGTAATTCCCCGTAAATGAGCGGCTGAACCACTATATCCTATAATGACAGCACAACAATTCGTCACTTCTTCACCCTGAAACTCTGCAAAAGATTTTAAAGTTCACTCAAGCCACATTCTGTTTTTTCAAATTTAGGAAGAAACCCACTAACCTGAGTATGTCCACCCCCTTCAGCAGAAATCAAGAAAGGGGGAAAGATTACAAACTAAAGAGGGGTCTTGACTAAAGGGTACAAAATAGACGGCGCACCCAAGAAGCTAAAATGAACTATTGAAAACTAGTTTCCTCACAGGTCAAACACAAAATGTAGCTGTTTTTTAAAATTAACTATTGCCCACGGGGCATTAATCAATCTGTAGCAGTAGTAGTCTACATGCTAAGGGAATGCTGGAGAGAATTCAATCAGCGAAGGAGCCTTATGTGGAACTCACCCTCATGCATGCTACAGAGGTGTTTAAGAAAATTAGATCACATAAGGTTAAAGCAACTCTATTAAAATCATGAGATCCGATCTTAAAATTGATCAAGCACGTCTGTAATTCAGGGTAAATTTGATGTAAGACTTAACAATATACGCAAATGGGACAATGTCCACTCAATTTCTAGTCTTCGTAGTCTTTCACCATGAGAGATTCCTTCCCTGCTTGAGATAGGAGTTGTCTATTCTTACTTCCTGCTCTCTAACAGTTACCAGGAGGAGCTCCAGAAGTGCCCCAATTACATCAGAAAAAATGTAGTCCAGACTTACTAAAGTACATCATATCACTACGTTAAAGATCTTTTTGCAAGCACAGATAACCCATGCCATTTCTTGGCAAACCAAACTTGTCAAAAGTTAGCACCTCATATGATCAATCCAAACCATATATAAGACATCTGAGCAAGTGAAAGTTAGTCAATTTCTTACATTTAAGTGATAATATAACAGAACACCAAATTGTTTTACAAGAAACCTTCAAATGATTGGAAGAGTCAAAAATCTGGAAATAACAGAAGGTTGTTTTATCTGTCAGACATGGAAGTTAAAGAGGGTTCATCTAAATAACAAAAATAACCCATTTTTCTTTATTTTACTCATAAGCTAAGGCATTATAGGATCAGACTAAAGCTTCCTCTTTGCCACTTCAAAAGTGGCTTTCAAGGGCTACCCCTTCCTTAGCATTTCAGGGTTGACTTTCAAGTATCATACCAAGCTCTTCTCATTGTCCACGTTTATGACTCACCTCATGCTCCCAACTTACATTGAAGTTCCAAGATTCTAATCGTGATTGGAAGCTAGAGATTTGCTTTGGACTTACATTGAAGTTCCAAGATTCTAATCATGATAAGTTCCACATGCTTCAAATCTCACAGTAGATAAATTACGGTTAGTAAGACCTCAGAGGACATAGGTTTCAAGCTGAAAATTTCAGTCAAAGATAGGTACCTCCCATGAACTTCGGAGGCATTATTTATGTGAAAAAATATGTTAGGGATTAAAATTTAACGTAAAGATTTACATCAGAAAAGTCACAGGGATTGGTAGAGGTGCAGGAAAACTGTTCCCTATTGTTTTGCATGATTACAGCTTGATCCAGTAATACTTGCACCAAAATAAATTTTCCTTCAACTGATCCAACCTATTGCAGTTACTTATACAATTCTAAAACCAGCAGAGACCTAGACACAGTTTAATAGCCTGAATACTGAAATTTCACGTTAAGAAAAATATTTCTGTGTATATTTTTTTTATTAAAACCATGTTGATATAGGAATTTTAACTGCAATAGTAGAGCTATATAGCAATACAGGCCTAAATAGCTACAGGTATACATAGCCTAAATAACTAAGGAGGGAGTAAAATAAACTAGAGAGAAATCCTTAACCATTCGAAAGGATTGGAGAGGATGTAGTAGTTGATGTAGGAGGGCTCTAAGAATGTTACGGAGAACCAGAAAAAGGAGACCGGGAACAAGATAGATAAGAATTGGGAAGAAGAGAAGAAAATGGGGGAGAACTTTATATTCAAATTTTCAATTTTATTCAATCATCAAAGGTAAGATACAGCTAATAACAACCGTGATGAGTACAGTGAAGTATATCTGCAATCTAATATATGCTTCCACGGCTGAATAGGTGGAAAAAATGGCAAAAGTGCTGATGAAGATGCAACTCCACCAGTGGATGTAATTGCTGGAACTTGTAGATACAGATGACTGACGGATCAAATCACCCTAGATGAACTTCGATGTTTTGACCGCAATCTATTGGAACAGTATTGCGAGCTTTACTCTCAAGAGGAGAGCTCTTCTCAGTCGGACAGAATTAATGGAGATTACACTGACTATCCTGCAAGGCCCCCTCACATACCTACCAAGGCTACCATTGAAGGATTTACATATTCAAATTACACCCTCTCTAACAGCTTAAACCTTTGGAGTAATTGGTTGTTAATATATATAAAAAGGAGTGGGCAGGTGAGGGTGGACACTCCTTCACCCATGCCAACTCCGAAGCTGGATCAAATTCAACTTTATTTTCCTAATTCTGCTCCTTTCCCACTTGATATTTCACCATACCAGTTCTGCCACAGGGTAGAAACCTCATCCCTAACTTGGACTATCCAACCGGAACAAGGTAAGGGCAACAGCTATAGGAAAGGCAACTTCAGCTCCAAAGGGTTTCTTAACTAACCTGAATTGGATGGTGATTGTTTGTTCAACGTAGCCTATTACAATGTTGCCACATCACAAGGGCCTATGTCATCTAGAAGTTGAGTGATGTCTCTCCTCCAGCCAGACCAAATAGATCTCACTGTCAAACTGCACTTTCACCGTCACAGACAAATGGAACTTAAGCACAACAATATGCTTCTCATTGCATGGTGTTCACATCAAAGTGAATAAATAATTCTACACACATAAAACACCTTTTAGGTATGAATTTGTTACCAAATCCCACTCAGGTAAAGGTGCAAAGAAACAAGATTGCAATGAAGTCAAGTAAAAAGAAATATATAGTAAGAAAGTGCTTTATAACAAGTGTTTGCAGTTGAAGCTTTGTCAAAAGGGTTCTGTTGCAATGAAGCAATGACGAAGTCTTTAAGATTAATCAACTAATTAGTGCTGGAGAGGACCTGTCTGGATGTTGTGATGATTGGTGTTGTGTAGTGTGTGGGGGGTTGGTTGTGGTGGTGGGTGAATGCATGTGTGTGGTTGGGGTGGGGGGCTCATCTAGAAAACTGAAATTTACCTGCAAGGTTTTCAGCTGCAAATCTTAGACATACAGCTTTCAGTTCTGTGGCATGATGAAGATCAGCCAAAGCTAGAGTTTTTGCAACAGAGTTGACAGATATATCCTTGCAGAGGTGAGACTCACACATTCGTCTGAGTCTTCCAAGCTCATACTTATCAGATGCTGCTAACAACTTTGCTATTAATGTTTCAAGTCCGAAAGATGCACAAGATGAAGTGGAAGCTAACAACTCATCTTCCATAAGAGCATCTCTATATATGAAGTACAGCATAGCCTGTTGGACATGAAAAAAATTCAGAACACTCCTCACAATAGCTATAATGAAGAAACACAGAAGAATTAAAATAATAGCAGTCATGAAGTGCAGAATACGTCACAAGATAATATAAAATAGGAACTGCTGCTTTTGTGGAACCAGCAAAAAAAATGAGAATAAGTTTTTACCTTGAAAACCTTGGGTTCCACGTCCGAAACAACAATCTCTTGCTTATCACCCTCTGCTCCATCAAAAAATTCAGATCGAAATACTGGGGATCGAGCAGCCAATACCAACTTATGAGCATGAAATATTTCCCCAGACACATTAAAAGTAACATCTGAACCTTCCATATTTTCCAGTAGCATTCCGAACTGTTCTCCAATATCTGAATCCGGAACCTGAATTGAGTATAGTCTTGAGGAGTCTATTGCAGAAACTACAACTCCAACAGTACAGTTGATTTTCAAGCAATCATCTTTAAGATAATCTGAAGATTCAAGCAAAGCTCTTCTAAAAAAACGTTTGTATCCCCTATATCATAACACAAAAGAACCATGTTTGAAAGTTAAAAGGATCCACAAAATGACAGTACTAATGTTTAGATGATCATGATGCAAAACAGGAAGATGATATTAATGAGGAGGAGGAGCAAGAGGGAATTCAATGACAAAATTTTCTACTTGTGTCATCCGGTTATAGCATAAACTAATGAAGTATTTTCCATTCAGAGGTAACCCATATCAAAAGAAATTCAGGTCGAAAGGAAAATAAAAGAAAAATGACAGGTTTAAAAATACAGAAAAACAGAAAAAAAAAACAAAAACAAAAACACAAAATAACAGTGGAAGTACCCAGGATAATAGATTAAAGAGGATAAACTCCCTATGTTTTTCTTACCGGCCATTGTTTCCTTTAGTTGCAATAATTTAACTCAAAACACAAGACTCCACCCCAACCAAAGATCATGGTCAGGGTATTGTAGAGCCCAGAATCTATCTCATGAAAGACATCAAGTAACTTCACAAACTTATGGAATCTTCACAAACCAATCCTAACACTAATGAAACATCGATATCCTCCATCTCCCCATCTTGAAGATTGGTGCTCAAACTGCACACCCCGCATCATTTTATCAAGCCAATAATAGTAACTACCCAAAATCTGCTAATCAGAAATCTGACATACTATGTAAACTTCTGATTTCTTAAAAGTTAAACTATAGGTTTAGATGGAGAGAGAAGATAAAGCACTGTGGTTATGGGCTAACTCAGATGCCACTCCGTGCATTACAATTGAAAGAAAGGAGAAAGATTCAGAATTTCCTCTTTCTATTCATAGTTGAAATTGAGAACTGTTCCTCTCCTAGATAACCTTGCATACATATCTTAGGAGTGGTCCCCGTAGCCCATGTAGGTTTCTAACTATGATAGGCATTTCTTGAAGAATACTACTTTAATTCTTACGTACAAGCTTGAATAACAAGCATAAGAAAGCAAATCCAAATTCTAAGAGCAACAATTTTACAAATCAAAATGTCACGAAACAGTATCAAGGATTTGGCTGTATCTAATCTGTACCTCCCAGTATAAACAGAAGACTCAGATTACACTCTTTGGATATTATATGCAAAGCCAAGTTAGTTTGATTTCAATTCCATATAAAGCAAGCAACATAATCAACATAAAAGTTTACCAATTTAATTGGGCGAAGTCCACAACGGAAAATCAGTCCATTTTAGTATAGCTAAGGAATAATACCAGAATTCAAAATACCATATAACACTCCGTGACATTACCTCCAAACTCCACATTGTTGCAGTTGTTAACTATGAAAAACACTAGAACGATGATGCAATACCCAGGATTTACACCAATCAAGTACTAATATATGTACACAATAATTCACATATTAGTTGGCATTGCTAGACCAAATGAATACTAAAGTTACACCCACTTAAGCTTTTAAATTAAAAGGTCATTTACACATAACGTAGTCAAATGTCTCAATTTTAAACCTCCCCATCACCCCAATTAATTGAAAAACATGCAGGAGAAGGCCCGGTTATTTTGAAAACATGCCCTGGATCACAATAAAGCCCAACCTAATCTTTCATAAGATATGGTCATAAACACGAAATTAGAGTCAAACCTCAGGGGCACTCCAATTAGTAAAAAACAAGTGCTTAGGATTTTGAAAAGATGGTTGTTAACATGCTATCAGAATCAAATATCTCGAATTAAAACCTCACCGTCACCCAACAATTACCAATAATTGACCACAAAAAACCAACTTAATTACACTTCTAGAGTAGATAATTGTCAATTCATCAAAATTAGGACAAAAAAAAATACGATTATTCATCTGTAAATTAGGGCAAAAACAAGACATGGAAATAACTAACACTGAGGAAATTAGGGCAAAAACAATAACATCATTAATTTGCAAATTAGGGCAAAAACAAGAGATGGAAATGAGTAATTACCACATGCTGCCTCTATACTTCAAGGTATAGGGTCCGCTCTCGAGCGAGCGATCGAAATGGCTATGAACCTTGTGCTTCTCTTTCCCGCTCTGATCGAGCAGCGTCAATTCGAACAATGCCCTAACGTCGGTGCCCTCGGAGGCCAAGGCGATGAAGACGGAGACGTAGGTGGAGTTGTCCTCCGGGTTCTTGCCGTCGGGGTAGAAGTAGATGGCCCACTGGTACCCTCCCACCGTGAAATTGTCGCTCGCGATGTGTTTTCCCACGCCCATCCCCTTCGCCAGCGAGTAGCCCTGGATTTCGAACCGGTGCGAGCCGTTCACCGTGTCCGTCACCGACCGAGACCGCGTCGGCGTCGCCAGGGGGCTCTTCTCCGCCGCGTCCGCCATTGTTGTCGAGCTACCAAACTCTGGAGCTCATGAAACGAATTACAGAAATAGATATATATATATATATGTATGTATATATATACAGAGAGAGAGTGAAGAGATGATTGGAGTTTTATGGATTTGAATGAGGAACTTAGTTAGGTTTTTTTTTTTCTCTCTAGAAAATGCGATCACATACTTTGCTCAGTTTTCGTTCTCTCTCTCTATAACGATGAAAAGCGGTGGAGAGAGAGAGAGCAGTTTTTTCCACGTCAATGTTGGTCAAACTGAATTTGGTAAAAAAAAAAAACAGAAAAAACTTGCTAGAAAAGGAATATGTATTTCATACAAAATATTTTTCTCATTCGGTTGGATAAATAAGAGAGAGAGAAAAAAAAAGATAATATTAGTTATGAAGGAAAAAAAATATTTAAATAAATTTTGATAAATTTAATAATATTTTTGTTTGGACAAAGTAGAGGAGAGAAAAAGAAAAAAAAAAACTACTTTAATTAATTTACTGTTATATTTGAATTTTAAATGGAACCCTAATCTATTTTTTCTATCCTTTTAAGAAGTTCAAATACAAAAAATATTATCCATCTTCTCTTTTCTTTACAATTCTCTCAATCCAAACTAAGATAATTATATCTTCATTTGAAATTCACACCAAATAAAAAATTAGATGAAATAAATATTTTATTATAGATCAATATATTTCATTATGCCCCAAACTCAACATATAAAAGAATATGAACTTTTTAATGAATTTATTAATTTATGCCTCTGTTCCTTCTCCCACGCCTTAAGAAAGTGGAGCCTGTGGAGAGAACTATCCGAATTACTCAACTTTGTTGTAAAATATTTCGGTGGTTAGATTTCTATGAAAAAGTGACAATAATGTTATTTGTAATACATTATATTTAATTATTTTTCTTTATCAAGTAAAGTATGTAAAGAAAAGAATCATACCACTGATATGAAATTTTCATATCTAATTTTTTTAAATTAAATGCATGAACAAAAGTTTAAAATTATTTAAATAATTTTAAACTTTTTAGTAATTCATCGCATCAAAAAAAAATGAGTTTTATTAAAATATATATGTGTGTGTGTTTTCATGAATATATTGTATGGAAAGTAACATATATTATATTACAAATTATTAAAAATTATAAGATAATTATTTTACTTACAAAATTAATTTTTACATTGCTAGAATTTATTATTGGATAAAATACATTGACCTGTATATCCTTAAAATTTGACACACGATCTTAACAACCCAAAAAAAATAAAAAAGAATCTTAGAGTATGATCCTTTATTGAAATGTGCATAAAAACTCGAATAGCATTCACTTATATGACAAGTATCTAAAAGTGAAATTTGATTCATCAATTATATCTAATAAAGAAAGTGAATATTAAATTGATATAACTTGGGTAAGCCCGTCTATTAGTGTATAAATAAGACAATTAAGTAACATAAAAATATAAATTGAGTGACAATTTTTTAAATTTTATTATTATTGAAAGGAGTGATACCAATTTTAATGCAGAGAGTGGAATTTCGCACCCTTCTTTCACTTTTATTCATGGGCAAAACAACATAATTAATTAGCAAAGTACATTTTTTACATTATTCATTTTTCTGGTTTTTTATAGGACCTAATTGAATTGGAAACATAAATCCCAAGTACAATAACACACATAAGAGCCAGCACCAAGTTCATCAACTTCCTTATCGGTAACTGCAACTTTGCAACACCAACATCAACTTCTTTGCCAGTACTAGCTCTAGTAACTTCACGTTTCTCACTTGTGCCTCTCGAAATATCGCTATCTTTGCTTTTAGTGACGTCACTTTTCGAAATGTCGCTATCTTTGCCTTTATTGACGTCACTCTTCTCCTTTTCTCGATCATTCTTTTCCCTCTCGGACTTCGTTTCCCTTGCAATGCCATTGTCCTTTTCCCGTGCCTTCTCAGGCACAGGAAGTGGAACAGATTTAGCCGTAGCAGAATCGGTTTTGGAGGTTGCTTCGGCGCTATTATTATTTTCTGATTTTTGTTGAACATTTTTTTGAGGTGGTAATTGTGGCTCGTCCACTCGCTTTTGAGGTACTTGAGCTTCAACAATGGGTTTTTCTTGATCTTGTTTTTGTGCTGGAGTGATGAGTTTTGGCTGTTTGATAATTAGTATGGCATCCTCAAACTTTGCGGTAATATTTTCGGCGTCACAATTGTCTGAAATGGGGTACAGTTTCTGAAAACGCCTCCATTTGTTATTTCCGAGTGAGCGTTCCCCACTAACATTAAGCATCCTCGTTGAGGTTAGTTGAAGTTTTAGTTGATCCTTCTTAAAACCTGCAGAATTTTTAGATGGATTATTGATGACGACGAAGCAGTTTAATTATAGTGGTGAAACATTATTTAAGCAAAACTTAATATATACACATTTTAAATGTAGTTTAGATTTTTGTTTTATTTATGTGCCAAAACATTTCACTATTTCATCCGATCTAAATGATATAAAAGCTTAATCATTAGTCACTCAAATACTAGATAGTAAATTGGTGGGTTTGAAAATAAAACTAGAAGAAGGAAGGAATCGGACAACTTTGCACCTTTTAGATGAAGTACTTGATATAAGGTTAAAAAAATGCAAATATTATGATGACTTGTGTTGTTGGATGTCACACCTTAGGAGCAAGGAATAATAAATAATTTGTTTTTACCAACACATATTCTTCTAAGGTTATTATTAGCTTTCATTTATTTATTTTTTTGGTAGAATATGCAGGAGTAGTGACAGATCTAGAAATTAGTCTGAGTGAGGGCATAATGCTATTTTTTTATAATTTCAGTAATTTTAGTAAGAGCTTTTCATAAATACAGGGTTTTATAGTTAAAAAATGTAAAGAAATTTTTTTTTCAGCCCCCACTAGTCCTATATTGAGTCCCTGTGCATGAGCAGAATATATATAAATATATACTTGCAATGAACAAATTAATATGGCAATGATATACATGATGACAAAATAAATCATACTAATAATAATTATTGAAGAAGTGAAAAGAGAAAAACACACCAGCCACATGGAGAAGAAGAGTGTCGCAATCTTCCTCATGTACCCATTCGCTGGTTGGCTCAAAATCTACATAAACGCGTCTGTTTTCCATGTTGGCCTTCTTTTGCTCAATTGGAATATATGTTTTGAATGAGAAAGAAATGTCATATTGCTTATATATATATATACACACACATATACATGGACATGCATGGCTGCAAGAGTACTATTGCGTGCAGGAATTAAGGTCCGTTTGGGTTTTGTGTTTTCTTTGAAATTAGATATACCTTTTTTATATTCTCTTCAGGTACTTTGGGTTCTTCAAATATGCTTTCTTTCCCTTGGGAAAATGGTTTATGTTATGATTTAGGAACCAAGAGTTGGTCACTTCTTGCGTGGGAATGTTCAATGTTCTTTGTTTCCATCCTACTCTTTCAATTAAGTTTTCCTGCTTCTCTTAATATATATATATATATATATATATATATATATGAAAAAAATAAGAAAACAGTTATGCATATACATATCTATATTTATATTTAAATTTATATTACTTATAAATGTACTAAGGGATTTTATTATTTTTAAATATTTTTTCAATTTTAAATTAAATACATGTGTCTTTTCGTTGTATTTAGATGCCTCAAAACATATATAAATCGTTTCGTTATTTAATCGTTGTGTACTCTTCTAATAAACTGTCACAAGAATTAATATTATAAATACCCTGCAATGGATTTACTTAAATCATTTTTCACCTTAGTTCTTTTTAAGCGATTCAGATTAAAGATCACTACAAGAAAATTGGCTTTTAGGGACGGTCCTTTAGCGACACTCTTAAGAACCGTCCTTAAAGACCCCATTTTTAGTCACAGAAATGTTAAACCGTCCCTAAAGACCCTATCTTTAGTCACACTAAATTTGAACCGTGTCAAAAGCCCAAAACATTTGTTGGGTTCTTTTAGCGCGAATTATTGCCGCCAAACAAGGCAAATGAAAACACTTGTGCCAAATATTAAGCCAAAAAAGAAAAAGAAAAAAAGAAAAAAAAATTAAGGACGGTTGAGAGAGCTCCACGTATGTCTCCTTGTTCTTGTCTGAATAAAAACACTGTGTGCCAAATATCTAGCTATTTTCCACTACCCTTGTCGTCAATACTTCTCAAATTAGGAACCCTAGCTAAGCTCACACATCAACATGCTCTCACTCTCATGGCGATCAAAACACTCACCTCTCAACACACCAGTGACGTCGCTTGCTATACTTTTTTCACTTATTTAGAAAATGTTAAAATATTTCTCAAGGTATCGTGTTAACCTTTCTCAAGAAACGTCTTTGTAAAAAGACTTTTTTCACTTATTTAGAAAAGGTTAAAATCTTTTTTAAAAAGATGCCACAATCAGAAAGGTTAATATTTCTAAAAAGACGTCTTTCTTCACTATAAATACTAGAGAGAGGAGACCCAAGGGAAGAAATTAAAGAGAATAAATAATTTTGAATTCCTTCCATCATTCAAAGAAATTTATTTTATTTTTGTTGTAGTTAGTAGTAGTTGTTCTACATTAGAGTGACAATTAATATGATTTAGCAATACATAAGTCTGTTTTTGATGCATGGCCTTTAATGAAGCCAGAGTTCATTGTTAGGAGGAAACTTGAACGAAAACGTTACACTTGGCTTCACTGTTTTCAATTTCTAAGATTTTTTTATTTATCTTTCTTCCCTTATATTTAAAACCTGAACCACTGATATTTTTAGGTTATAACAAATATTACATGTTTATATGGGTTATCATTGCCATAGCATATAAGCATGTTTCTTTCAAGCTTCAAAGTTTTGGGGTCCTGTCTGTACATACGTAACATAACTATAATTATTATCCGCCCATAATGAGAATAAATTCACATTTCTCAGTCAAATTTGTTTTGGCATTATATGCCCATAATGAGAATAATTTTTTACGTAAATCTCATCAAGTTAGCTTGTGAGAAAGAATATATAAAGCACGGACACGGATACGACACGATACGGACAATGTGACACAACAAATTTTAAAAGTAGGAAAAGACACGTCTCCGACACATTTATAAAAAAACATAATTTTTTTTATATATACATATTATATTGCACAAATACTTCGTTTATCACTTAAACAATGAGAATCAAATAAACGTATAAACAAAAATAAACAAATAGATTAAATGAAATGTCTAACATGTTTAAATTTTCTCATTCCACTAACACCCAATAAGTCAAATGCATCTCTTCCAACATTCGACATATTAGTCTTTCCCTCATTATATTGTAAAAATTTTCTTGATTGAAGACAAAGATTGAAACGTACAAATACCAAATATTCGGCTATTTGTAGTGTTATCTTATTCCTCTTCAAATAGTGAATAAATGAATAGGTGTTCTAATTCCTCTCACAAGATGAGGAGGAATAAAGATGTTCAAGTATCTTCAAAGCTAAAGATTGGATTAATGGTGTTCAAGTTCCATAAGTGATCCGTCAAATTATCGGCTCCATAAATTCTTTATCTTTCATGGAATCAACCGACCCACCGCGCATCCGACACGCGGACACGTGCGTGTTTTCCGTGTGTCCAATTTTTAAAAAAAAAATATATATAACAAGTTTTCGGTATGTCGGACATGTATTTTTTGCGTGTCCGGGTGTCCGACACGGGTACGGCAACTCTAGACGAAATGGTTGTGCTTCAAAGGAAAGAATATTTTGATTTTCCATAATCAAATCATCGTGGTAATTCCTACTAGTAAAAAATCCTCAGATTTACAGGAAATCCCAATTACACTCATGGCATATGGCCTGTTTGGCAAGTATTTTTTTGTTTTTTGGGGGTTTTTTTTTCAGCCGAGAACAAAAAAATGTTTGGTAAGGATTTTTTTTGTGTTGAAATTCAAAAAACAAAAACAAAAAAACACGTTTGACAGAATCTGTTTTTTCAAGAATTTTGAGAACATAAACATAAAAACACATTTGACAAAGTCTGTTTTTATGAATTTTTTAGAACAAAAACAGATAAACATGTTTGGTGACTTCAAATATATTTTTTTAATTTTAAGTAAAAAATTTAATAAGCCAATTCTTTGGCAATTAAAAGATAATTCTTTACCCAATATCTTCTTCCACACAAGGTATTCTTCATCTCAATAAAAGTGAATACTTTTTATTTTTAAGCCATATATGTATTGTTAGTAATACATTGATATTGAAAAAATTCCGGCAACACCGCCCCATAAAATAGACAAGTATTTCTTTTTTTACCTGTAACAATAAATGCATCACAATACATAAAGAAAGTAAGGTTGCGTTTGAAAACCTTGTTTTTTGTTTTGTTTTTTTATTTTTTGCCACTATTCACAAAACAAAACATGTTTGGGAGACCCAAACACTGTTCATTTTGTTCTCAAACAGAAAAAAAATTCTCATGGGAACACTAAAATGCTATTTTTTTTTTCTCAGCTTGAATTTAAAAAACAATTAAAATTAAAATAAATAAATTACAGATCTGCATCAAACCCCTTCGACCACCACCCACAAACCTAATCGACACCACAAACCCCCTTCGACCACCACCATCAAACCTTCAATCACCACCATGCCACCACACTTCGACCACCAGCCGTTACAACCAACATCCACCCCGAATTCGAAACCCTAACCCTAACCCCCAATTTGAAACCAAAACCCTAAAACCCTAATGCAATGACCCCTAATTCCTTCTCCTGATTTAACGAACCTTTTGTACCCAAACCCAGTTCTAAACTCTTGTGTCTGGAACGTGGATAATCAAATTTGAGTTGGTTTGGAAACATATAATCGGCTTCTTCAAATTGGATAGATATATACATATATATATACTTTGTGTATTTGAAGTTTGAGTAGTTGGATTGAAGGATGAGTTATATTTTTTGGCCCTAAACATGTTTTTTGTTCTTGTTCTTTTGGGTGAAAAATAAGAACAAGAACAAGAATTATTCTTGTTTTTTGGTTCCCAAAACAAAAACAAAAATAATGGTTCCCAAATGGACCCTAGTAGAGTTGTGTTTGTGTTTGTGTTGAAATAAACAAAAAACATGTTTTTTATTTTTTTGTTTATTCATCCAAAAACATAAGTATGTTTGGTAGGGATGTTTTTTCAGTCGAAATTGAAAAATTAAAAATCAATAAACACGTTTGGCAGAGGCCTATTTTTCATAACAGAAACAGAAAAACATGTTTGGTAAAGCCCTATTTTTCATAACAGAAACAGAAAAACATGTTTGACAGAGTCTGTTTATTCTGAATTTCAGATAACAGAAACAGAAAAATACGTTTTGTGACTTCAAATGTATTTTTTTTTGTTTTTTCAAAATACAAAAATTAATGATGGCAAATCTTTGGCAATTGAAAGACACTTCTTTACCAAATATCTTCTATGACAAGTTGGTATTGTTCATCATGAACACTTTTGAAAATGAAAAAAATTCGGCAGCACCTCCCCATAAAAATGACAAGTCCAAATTATTATTTTTCACCTGATAGCAAGAATTATCACAAGACATACTAAAAAAATAATTTTTGTTCCTAATCATAACAGGAGTATACCCAGATCCGAGTTTGGCTTTGACACCTTCACGAATATGGGACCACCCAATTTTTGTGAAAGATCCTTCTGTCTTATAACCCAGCTTGACTTGTTCCTCCATCAAACTGAACAATATATCAAGTGGCCCTTTCCCCCAAACGCGAAGATGATCTACCTCCTCATTCATGTTAGTGGTATCCATCTAAATTTTCAATAAGACATATTGCAAGTCCATCACTAATAAATATTAGAAGGTAATCAGATACCAATTGATAATACCATTGAGTACAAACAAACAATATTTTAAATTCTCAAGCATAACTAAAAATATAAGCATTCCAGAAATGCAAAACAATTCGAAGGATATACTCTGCAATCAAATTGATGAGACAGAATGTCACTAAAAATTCTAAGTGATTCATTGGACCATATCACTTTATGTTTAGGAGTTAAATATAGACTTATTTTCTCCATTGATGCAGTCTGCAAGCAAGGAGAAACACATACACCGACACATACATACACATACAGTGATTGTCATACAATTTTAGCTATTTACACATATATATAGATACAATTAAACTGAAGCAATATATGAAAATCAATTCAACATAGACCAAATTCACTAGACTTAATTTGCAAAAATTGTAACTGCACACAGACACGAACAAACACGCACACACGCACATACACAAAATTGAGGGTTTTTCATAGAGACACGAACACACTGTAAATGTGGTAACTCGCGAAAAGGTTGATCCGCAAGGACTTATTTATCCGGGATATGGCCAAATGATTAAATTATCTGGGATATGGCCCAGGATTGGAAATATTTGGGGAAATCGGCCCAAGTAAAAGATTATGCGGGAGATTGGCCCAAATAATTGATTACTTGGGGAAATAGCTCAAATATAGGTTTTACGCGAGAGCTTGCATTATACAGAGGGAGGTATGAGGGGCTGATGTGTTTTATAGCTCGCATCAGAAACTCATAACCCTATATGCTGCTCGCGTAGAGAGTACTACTCGGAATCTAGGGGAAATGCTGGGGATGAGTAAATAGTGGGTCGCGACCTTATTTACACAATCCTAAGCAAGAGTACCTTAGAGAGGCCGATAGTATTCAGGGACATGACCAAGACATGCATGATTGGTCATGACCCGGCAAAGCTATAACGGCATCCTTGGCTAAGGATAAATCAGATCTGCGATGAAATAGGCGCGGATCACGGGGCATGGCTCACAGCATGACCCATGCGTGAGATTACGCGAATCCGTTTCGCGTAATCAAAAGCAAGATGACACTGTGCCAGGTATTTATGGCGCACTGTATAAATCCGCGCATAGGATAACGCGAATCCGTTTCGCGAAGTTAAGTGCGCGAGATGATATTGTGCAGGGTATTTATATCGTGGATTGGTACGCAGGAACCATGTCGCGAGACAAGTGCTGACGTGGCAATATAAATCCGCGAGGATCAATGAGCACTGACGTCTATAAATAGAGGTGCGAGGGCTCACTTGGAAGGGGATCTTTTTGTTCAAAAGACTTAGAGAGAGAAATTCCTAGAGAGAGAGAGAAAACATTTCTCAATCATTTATACTTCCTATATTTTCCTCCACTTCTCTTTCATTTCCTCTGTAAAGCAAATCAAAATCAATAAAAGCATCATTGTCGTTATTTTACTGACAAAACTTGTGTAGAAACTATTTTTGCATCATAACTTGCGAACCCCTACACACACACACACGCAAACAGATACACACACACATACACAGAAACACACACAGTAATAGGCACAACAATAAATTCAATCTCTAAGAATGCTGGTGTTAGCTGTCCAGACTGGCCAAAAATAAGAATATTCTTATTGGTCAAAGCAATATATAAAAACCACATAGTAAATTATAATACTTTAAGCACTTCCTTCCTATTAACCCTAAATACCAATTGTCTAGTCTTGGACTAGTAATATCTTTAGTCCATTACATAGAGAAGTTGAAAATCTAATCAATCACTTACAACACACTTGTCTAAAAGGTAAATTTTTTGAAAAATAAGACGCTAGAATAAATTTTCTATATTTAAAAACTTAAAGAGTGAATTTGTTGGATGTTTGTTTTACCATGAATAAGAAGCAGATACAATTTGTCAAAATGTGAATTAGACTAGAGAATACGTGCAGTGATTTAAAACCGCCTGCAAGCACAGGGCATTCTGATTAAAGGTTTACTGGATAGTTTCTTTTGATCTGCTAAATAACAAAAAGGCACTTGCCATATTAGAAGCTTAAGAGCATGAAGTACATTCGAAGTCAATAAAAATCAGAGAACAGTACATTAAAAATGGCTTAAGCTGCATTGATGTTCATCATTAGGATTCTTATCAGTCCTGAACAACAACAGAAGAACAAAAGGGAAAATATACAGTTACCACTCCTCTCTTTATTCTTATAAACAAGACATTCTAGTATATAATACGACAATGTTTTCAAGAATCTAAATTTTGTATGTTGGCATGGATTAATAAAGGAGGAAATATGCAAACTTACAGGATCAAAGTTTCTTTTAGCACACCTCTACTTGGAGAAGCCTTTTTCACTTCAGCAATTAATCCACGCAATCCAATTCTTAAGTTTGCTGCCCTAAGAGCACCAATAAAATCTCTAGGAGGAGGAGCACTCTCCAGACCTTTCTTCAACGAATAAAGAGGTTTTCTCTCTTTAAGCTAAAAAAAGAAAAAAAGAAGAAAATAAAATTATATGAGCATCAATTAATCAATATCCAAGAGCAGAAAAATCATATTCGTATCCAAGTAAGAGAGTACCTGCGTGACTTCCTTATCCTTATTCCAAACAATTTACTGACCTCAGAAGAACCCTAAACCCCCCAAAATTATACCCCCCCCCCCCCCCCCCCACACACACATACACAAATACACACACAGACACACACACACAACCCTTATTTTCTTAGAGAAAAAACGTTCAAATTGAGATCGAAAAACACAATCAAAACAAATATGGGGGAAGAGGAGAGAGGATAAACACGAAAAACATGAAATAAAACAAATCTCAGTTCCAATAGAAACCCTAGCCGTCGCCTCTCTTTCGTCAAAGCCTAGATTGTGCGAATTGATGATGGTGTTCACGATTTCATGGTTGGTAAAATGGGTGATGTGAAGAATCGCGTAGGAGAGAAGAGTGTGTGGCTTCGACGAACCCTAGAATCGTTCCTAGCCGTCGCTCTCTTTTTTGTGTTGGTCGCAAATGATTTTTGTGTTTACAAGCTTGTTTATTCAAGTGTTTATTCAGATTTAAGTTAGGCACAATACAGTACAAACATGCCCAATAAATATCAAATTCATGTTTATTGAATATGCCTAAAATTTGGATAAATGGGTAAAATATTTTTTAACCGTTCAACCAACACATAGACCAAAAATACTTAAACCAAACAAGATTTATAAACAAAAAAACATAAACTGACACAAAAATAGCCCTAAACTCAATTTTGTTTATCCTGAACAACAGATCTGAAATGGTTCCAGCACAATCAAATTTCACTAATGAATCTGTGTAATTATAGTGTTGTCCATGAAATAAAAGATGTCATCTCATGTACCAGAAGTGAAAAATGACAATTTATCTACTTTGAACATATTAATTAATTATCCACAACAGATTTCAAAAGTCCAGAGTTATGAGAATATAGAAATTGAGAGACTTGATCATAATTACATCACATAAAAATAATTTATTATGCATTTCAAGAGTATCTCTTATTTTGTGCCTAGAACCAATTTACAAAAAATTCATAACATTGTGTTTTGGTGTTATTCAAATCTAAGAAGGATGAGAAGTTTTAAAATATCCCATGTAACGGCTAAAATTATTTTTTCCTGAAAAAAAAGAAAAAACACAGTTGTTGCATTTCGCCTTGAATACATTTGGAGGCAAAATGGTTCTGCAATTTCAAGTCTAACCTAACCCTAACCCAACCCATCAATGGCGGTCGATGCGACCTTCGCGTCACTGTTCGAAAACTTGAAGCTCGAACCTCCATTTCTTCCTCCCACATCTTGGGAATCCATCCCCTCCGAAAGCGGACTCTCTCTCTCCCACCCTCCTTCAGCTCCTCACTCTCTCTACCACACTTCAAGTCTCTCCGTAAGTCATAACATACACACATACATATACATATATATATATATATATATATGTTGTTTGTTCGGAATTGAACTAATTTGATGTTACAGGAAGCGAGTTTGGTGAGGTTGGCATTGAATGCACTGTACGGTGTAGAATCAGCCCTAATCAGCGTTCAACATCTCTGTTCCCTATTCTCTTCCGACCCTTCCGACCGGACCTTCCATCGAATTCCGACCCTCTGGAATCGCTACACCAGCACTCATGCCCTAGGTAACATTCTCAATTCCATTGGATTCTTTGGCTGCGTTGTGTTCTTGCTCCGAAAATTCGTGGACCATTTTGGGAATTTCAATTTGGGAAACCCTAGTGGCGTTGTGAATCAGGCGTTTTCGGTGGCGGTTGGGAAGGTTTTGGAAGGGTACAGTGGGGCAATTGATACAGTGTATGCATCGGTGGGGTTGAGGCGTTCGGTGGTGAATAAGGCTGTTGATGGGTGTTCTTCGTCTGGTTTAGGGTGTCTTACAAGTACAGTGCATTGTGAGATTACCCTTTTGGAGGTTTATCTGCATACATTGGAGTTGAGGACTCAAATTGGGGCTCTGGGGAATGTTTGCAATGTGTATGATCTGGCTCTTCGATTTTCGGAATCTTCGTCTGTTGAAGAATTGGTTGCTGAAGCAGAGGTTGGGTTTGGTGAATTCCCAAGAGGAGGAGATTTGCTCACACATTTGTATAGACAGCTGCAGGTTGGCAAATTGGTTGCTTTTGAACTTTTCGATTATTGGTTGTGTCATCTTGATGTTTTGTTGATGCTTGGCTTAGACTTTGTGTTAGTGACCTGTATAATTGTTTATATATTTCCTAAGGTACATTCATAGTCTTGAGCTACATTTTTTTGCTGCAATCTTAGTCCTACTATTGGGTGGATATATAAGGATGCTATTACATAAGTAAAATCTGCAAAGAAGTTGTAGCATTGTCTTACCAGAAAGGGCACAAATTTTGCTTTGTTTTGCCATTTTTAAGAATGAAGCAATGAGCCAAGACAATTACGCAGTTATGAATTTTCTATGTTGTGTGATGGCTAATTTTTATTTTTTTTATATTTGTTTTCGATAACCGGGGTGTATGGGGCTTTGCCCTTAGTAATTCACGGGACTGTGCGGCTTGGACTTTGTTCGCTGTCATGATTAGAAAATTGAGTTATTTGGGCGTGGGGGGATTGACAGGGCAAATCACTAGTTTTTGGATACCAAGTATCCATCCTAGTCACCATGGATGTATTTGCTCAATTGATAGACCAGAAGGAATCGATGTTGAACTTATTGGAGAGCAATTCATGCCCAACCTGAGGCACCAGGCTCTAAATCTTTCTCAACTGAGCCAACCCCTTCGTGTTATGGGCTTAATGTTGTTACGCTGATCTTTCGATTTTTTTAATTTTTTTCCTAATCACCTCTGGCGATTGAAAATTTAAGGTGATTGAAAATTTAAATTTACAAGTTGGGGAATTGTGCATCGACTGGAACTGAGCATAACCTTTTATAGTACTTGAAACCACATATGTTCTTTTCCAGTGGTCTCTTTAAGGTTCCTTTGATCAGTTTATTTTTTGGTATTTTTCTATAGGTCGTTGATCCTGTCCACTGTGCTTTGCTCAAGTTTATCTTTCTCCGGTCATGTGAACCGTACTGTGGGTTAATCAGATCATGGATTTATAAAGCGGAGATCAATGATCCTTATAAGGAGTTTGTAGTAGAATACGTCTATGATCCACCACCACCCGGTAACTCTGGAATCTCTAATGACTTCCTTGTGGCAACTATTAGGGTAATGCTATCTGCTGTACTTTAGTATCCTTGGATTGAAGGATGTTTAACATGTAATATACTTTAGTATTAATCTTACATTGTTCTCGCCATTTGTAAATTCTTCCTTCAGGAGCGAGATGGAGCTGCTGTTCCTTGTTTTCTGAAGGATTACTTCGTTCCTCTCTCCAGAGCTGGTCAGCAGCTTGAAGTAGTAATGAAGTTGCTTGAACTGTGCAACCACGTTGGCACTGGGAACCTTATTTATGATGATGTTCTTCCTCGATGGAGTGATTTCTCAAATAATAGTCCATGTTATGAATCTCCATTGACTTTTAACAAGGGAAGCATAGAAGCTATGGTACTTGCAAGGAATAAATATTACAAAATGATGCTGGAAAAGCTGGAAAACTTTTTGACAAAATTGAAGATTAGATCCCGCCAGGTATTTGCATCATTGCAGTTTGCTGTTTCTATGTTTATTCTGTTTTCTAGTTATTATATCATCTACTGGTAAAATATAAGGTTGGTCTCTTAAAATAGGTTCCTCGACTTGTAATGGAGCTCAAAATGGTATACTGCAACATAATAGTTTTTTGTTCTTTAATGTTTCTATATATATATTTTTTAAATATTAGGTCACCTCCGGAGTAGTCTCTGTTATAATAGTTTTCCATGAAGGTCAAGATGGAAGACCTCATGTGATTTTTATATATGCGGCATTATCTAGTTTTGAATAATGTAATTATGCTCCCCTTAGGATTTGCTTGTATTTTCGATAACAAAAGTTTATTGAAAAGTTTTTTGCATTTTGTGATTGACTCTTGAGTTCTCATAATAATGCCTAAAGTGAATGGTTTACCGCTCTCTCTCTCTCTCTCTGATAATTAAGTTGAATTAGAAAGCATTCAAGAAAAGGGGAGTGCATCCAAAGAATGAAAGGTTTTTTGCACCTAATGGGTAATTATTGAGTTATGGAGAAAATTGTGAATATCTTCTTCAACATTTCATGTTCAAACTCTCCCCCTTATTCCTCTTCTCCTCCTCTTTTCCTTTATTTATCTTTCTATTCAGCACTCCTTTGGTGTTAGAGCAAACCTTGATGCCCACCGGTCGTTGTTACTCATTTATCCCTGTTAGACATCCATCCTAAGGGTGGCAGTTTGACACGATTATGCAGGTTGCTGCCCCATCCGATTCCCAATGGAACGGTTATGTTGAGGCATTAACTGGGAAATGGATGTGTTTTGGTTGAATAGGTTGCAGCAAATTCTGGTTTTATGTGTCTTTTCTGCTTCCACCCCGCCATGATAGTATTATCAATTAGATCTATACTCTTTTTTCAGGTAAATTCTTAAATTTCTTTCCAAAAGAAAATTGTTCCTTACATTTTCTTTTATATGTCTGTATATATACATATATGTTTCACTGGGGCTATATATTCTCTTTTTACATATCTCATGCTCTTAGCCGCCCCAGTCTCCCACTCTCTTGGCGTCTCTTGCACCCTCAGCTCTCATGACAATCCCGTCAACCAATATTCATCATCAGGACTTGCCTCGTTGTCCACTTTATTACTCTCACCGTCCCTCACGTTCTCAAAAGTGCAATCCTTCCCCCTTCCAAACCCTTAACTAGTTCCTTCTATTCTACCAAAGCCTTTGACAATAGTTATCTTGAAGGATGGTTTGGTTGTTTTGTAAATGCGTAGAGAGTGTATGATGATTTGTTTGGTTAGCTTATCCTAGGCAACGGTGAGCTGATGCTTGTATTTTATCCTCGAACGCCCCATATGTGGATTGTATTGTCAGTTCTCTCTCTCTTTCGCAATTGTTTTTTTCATTCTCTTCTATTCACTTCCGTTTGTTTTGTTCCTTTTTTGTTGTTTTTTTTTTTTGGTTGTGTCTGTGGGTGTTTTTTTTATGGATGACTATAGTATATTAGAAAGACACACTCAAATAGGGAGCGCCCCCATGTACCACATCAAAAGGATAAAAAACCCTCTAAACACTTAATGTGAATCTAAAGAGAAGAATATATATGAATATTTTCATTGGATATTTCTTCATAAATGAAAATGATCAAAAAATAATGGAGGTTTCCAATGTAGTCAGTTTTTTTTTTGATAAACGAAAAGAAAGAATTATGTAAATTGGCTTAAGTCTAAATTAGACTAGCCATTATTTATATACACAAAAAGGAGTACATTATGCCTTAACATATGGAGTATAGCAAGGCTTAATATATAAAGTACATCAAGCCTTGATATATGAAGTACATCAAACAGTAACTTTGGGGAAAAAAATATGGAAACATGAAACCCTTAAATCAAGAAAGGAAAATAAGGAAAGTATCAATTCTGATTTCCAACACTCCCCCTCAAGCTGGAGGAGAGATATCAACTAAGTTCAGCTTGACTATATGACTTCAATATGGATGATCCCATAGTTGTTAAAGGCGTGAGGCGACCCTAGGCGCTAGAGGCCTCCTATCGCCTAGGCGCCAGGCGAGGCGCTCGCCTGAGTAAAGCGAGACGCTAAATAATAAATTATTTTCACAATTAAATTAATAAATCACTTTTAATAAAAATTACAAATATAAGACATTTAAACTAATAAAACATTGCTAAGAAAGTTAAAAGCCAATAAATTAAAATGTAGAAGTACAAAAATATCAAATATAAGACATTTAAAAACATTCACCAGAGCCTAGGCGCTAGGCGCTGGGGCGCCCCTAGGTGACGCCTTTCAAAGGTGGCCTCGCCTAGTTGCAGGCGAGGCGCTAAACCCTCGCCTCGCCTCGCCTAGCGCCTAGGCGCGCCCGTGACAACACTGGATGATCCCAATAACGAAGCACCAATAAAACTGCCGGAGATACGGCAAAGGCAAATAATAATGTTGCCGAACACACCGGTTGCCCAAACAGGTCACCAAAAGAAAACAGAGGGACCCTTAGCACCTGTTGGATGCTGAGGGAATGCCCCAAAAACAGGGGTCTGAAACTGGGAAAGTGATACCAGCACCAATAGAGCTGCCGGAGACACGGCAAAGGAGAAGAACAATGCTGCCGAACACACCGGTTGCCCAAACATGTCACCAAAAGAAAACAGAGGGACCCTTAGCACATGTTGGATGCTAAGGGAATACCCCAAAAACAGGGGTCCGAAGTTGGAAAAATGAAACCAACACCAATAAAACTGCCGGAGACACGACAAAAATGAATAAGTATGTCGCTGAACATACCAACTGCTCAAACATGTCAAAACAAAGAAAACATAGGGACCCTTAGCACATGTTGAATACTAAGGGAATACCCTAAGAACAGGGGTCCGAACCTGGAGAAAGATCTTCCCTACATTGTTGCACACACCAGATTACTATCTTATGGTTTTTTCGCACCTGGGCAGTTGTAGCAAGAGGAAAACGAAGAGAAGGGGAGAGAGGAGAGAAATTAGGCTCTGATACAAAAAAAGAAAGAATTCAGTAAATTGGCTCAAGTCTAAATCAGACTAGCCATTGTTTATATACATAAACAAGGAGTACATTATGCCTTAACATATGGAGAATATCGAGGCTTAATATATAGAGTACATCAAGCCTTGGTATATGGAGTACATCAAGCAGTAAATTAGGAAAAACAATTATGGAAGCATCAAGCCCTAAAATCTAGAAAGAAACATAAGGAAAGTATCAATTCTGATTTCCAACAAAATGAAATGGGCTGTCACGCACCGAATTCCTAGACCAGAAAAGCAGTGAGAAAAAAGGAAACAAAGGGAGAACCTGAAACCGACTCCGAAAACCCACCCGTCAATGCCACGAACAACCGCAAATAAAAAAGAAAGAAGTGGCATTCCACACTCGGAGTTCCAAAAGAAGACTTCATTGAACCCATGAAGATGGTGTTGACCCATCTTTACACAAACAGAAAATGTACTATAACGCCAGGAACCACTGAATGAGTAACTCAAAAATATAACAATCCCCAAAGAATCCCTATGAAATTGCTGCTAAATGGACCAAAATGAGAATAATCACTCCAAGTCCCTACTCATGAGTGTTGTTGTTCAATAGTAGCTAGTGTCTGAAAGATTCCGACTCCAGTTGACTGGTGGCAACCACCAGTAATCAGGTAAACATACACTAGTCTACTTACTGGCAAACATCCACCAGTACCTTTTAATTGACTGAAACAACACTCACGATCTTGGTACCAGTCCATAACAATCAAAAATCGAACCGCGAGCCTATATAAGTAATGAAGCAAATTAAATGAAGTAACACCCTGGAATTCAAAAAGAAACTCCTCCAACTTCTATAAGATTGAGGTTCGACCCCCATACATCCGTAGGTCATCAATAATTCCTTAAACACATAAAAGATGGTCTGGAACATGATACAAAGTGAGCAATCGATCCATCGAACCAACATTTAGATGCTTAAATTTAGAAAATAAGGGGTTTATATTACTTGTACATAGCACGTAAATGTTTGGTGAACATGTCCAACATGAAATTAAATACACCAATACATATATCAAGATCTCCAATAGCAAATCCCAAGGCCTTGCAAGTCCACACACCTTTGACCTCATCTTCCTTCTTTGAAAATATTGGGGTGAGCAAACCATAGCCGAAGCATCAAAGTTATTATAGTCTATATAGTCTGTTTTTCAAATATATATATATATATATATATTTTGGATCTTTAAGGTATATCAATTGTTTCCAAGATTGTCGGGCGTGGCTGTTCTTAGATGTGTGTATGCTATATAAAATAGACCTCGATTGCTGCACCTTGATTTCTTTGCAGCAATTGAAAATTGAGTTCGGGTGGACTCTTGGAAGTTTAAGGGTGGTGTAGTGGTGTCTGCAGTTTGTTATTTTCCTCCAACATGGGGAGGAAATGTGATATGCTTTTAGTAAGAAAGAGTGTCAGAAAGCCTCAAGTTCTTGTAACAGTTAGGCCAATATACTTTGGAGGATGAACCTACAATGATACCATCGTGAGATCAAGGGGACCCAAACGCTCGTGCCATGTGTGAGTCACACCTATGCCACACATGATTTACGCCCTTGCCCCAATCGTAACTTTTCAGCTGGTGTTGAAATGCTTTCAGAGGTTGAAATGTCAAATAATGGATCTTACCAGAGAATGATTGCACTCCTTCTGAAGTGATATTATTTTTATTTGACCTTCAACCGTCTGTGAATTGCTTTGTAGAATGCAGAAGAAACCCAAATTAATGTAAGAATGGAAATCTTTTGCTGTTGAATAACTTTTACATTATATACGGGATTACCTTTTTTGGAAAGTTCTTTACACAGTTTGATACTAAATGCAAGTTTTATTTATTAAGGAAAATAATCATGTAGATTTATTTCTTTAATGTACAAGCGTGTGCATATGTTTCTAACTTTCGATAACATCTATTTAACTTTCCGAGTGATAAATGTATCTAGTTACAAGTATATACTTTCTGTCAATAGTCTATTACATGTGGAGGTGACACAAGCTGCACATTGAGTTGTTTAGAATACTAAATATCATACATGTTAAGCATTATGTATTTACAGGTTACCCTCATTCCATGGTAGACCGTACCAAATTTTATCATCTAAGAGCTGTCATGCTATTTTGTATATGGATATTAGTCAATTCTTGGAAAAAAAAGGAAGTTGCAAGATTGCATTTCCTTCAATGAGTGAGGGGAACACTTCGTTTCATGGTCAATCAGTTGAATCATGTTACCTGCTAACTTCTTATTGTCATGATCTGCTGTAAGCATTTGTTTGATTTCCTTGTTGCCTTTTAATCTATAGCATGCAAATCCTTTTTTCCAGGTAGTTTCACCTGGCAATGTACCTGGCTTTGTTGATAACAATGGAGGAAGTCTAAACATTCAATCTTCATTTGCTATGAATGACAGCTTGCTTTACCCTTCAGCAGATATAAGAGACTCAAATGTGTAAGGCTTTCTGTGTGCAGGGCCTGTAGGCATGTTCTTGCCAGGGTGTTCTGCGTTCAGTTGTTTAATTTTTGTCTTGCTTTTCAATGTCAATATCAGCATATGCTGACAGTTGCTTACTATTTGTTCATGTTGATGTATTTATCTTCCACTCAATTGTGTTGCCTTTTTTTTTTTTTTTTTTTTTTTTTTTTCTGTTTTAGTAACTTCTCCTTTGGATTGTTAATATGTATGTCTGTGTATATATTTCACAATTGTATAGTTCTTAATTCTCAGGGTTGGTGATCATATGGATTCAGAGGCATCCAGCGAAGCGTATGAGTCACCTCACGTGCAGGATCTGATTGAGTGTGAATGTTCATCTTCAGATATGTCAGAAGAGCATGATGATTCTGAGCATTCAATTCAGTTTTCTAATAGTATAGTTGGGCCCAGACAAAAGTATTTATCAGTTTTAAACTTCTTGTCAAGTCCTCCAGATGATAGGTGTGTTCAGAAACCTTGCCGAAATGATCTCTCATATCCTTTGGAAAGCAATTCACATGAATGTGAGAGAACAGATCCACTCGAGCATTTTGTACATTTGTATCACAAAGAAACAAACTTGAGTGACAATTCACGACTTGGATCAGAGGAACCATGTTTTTCAGGGAAGCTTGAGTTTCAAGATACAGATGGTCGGCTGCTTGGTGGCCTTGTGAAGAATCCATTTTCTGGTGATAGAGGGTCTAGAGATGCCACAAGGTTACAGTCATTTGAATGTGGCCTGAATGTGAGCTACAGAGAGATGGTTGCCTCGGAGAACCGAAAGTCATATTTTAGCAATAGGTTTCTAAATGACTTAGCTGGAGAGGTCATTAACAGGGATCAACTTCCAAATGCTACTTGTGCTTCATCCAGTTTGTTTGTTTCGCAACCCTGGAAGTCTAAGTATCATTCTGATTTTCTTAGTATGAACCCATTGTTGAGTAAAACTGACCTGATGAGCAAGCTTGGAGAGAGATGCTTTGCAGACCAACGAAAACTTTTTTCGTGCTTTGACTTCTCATCTGTAGAAGACCCTTGTAAGATATACGTGGAAAAAGTTGGTCCCAAACATCAATTTCAACCTGAGCCTACAATTATCAAGAACTCTGGTGTTTCTACTGCCACTGGTTTGAGCAATTACCATGATGAAGCAGCCTGCGATAACAGTGAACTCTCGCATGATACAGCGGCAACAACTCATGGTAATTTACCTCTGGAGTCAAAGAACTTAAAATATGAAGATGAGATCTTTGCCAATTTGTCTGGTGGGAGTGGTTGGGAGAGTCTGCTGAGTCGCTCAGATGACAAAACTAAAGTTTCTGTGAGAGATCAGAGGAAGAATTTGGCAGCTATATATGAGATACCACTTGATTTTGTAATAGACAAATGCCTTTTGCAGGAAATCTTGCTCCAGTATCCTTTTTTCATCTTGACTTTGAACATTTTATCTGCTCATATGTATTTTTTCTTTTTCCTCCTTTAGTGTGTTTTTATTGTGTTTTTCAGCGGTTAGGTTGTCATGCCCAACCCAACCTTTAATTTGTGCTGGGACATATGACTTTAACATTTCTACTTTGACCAGGTTAATTTCATCATTGTCTGTGTTGTTCTTTTCTTTATAAACCTCTTGAGCTGATGTGAGTAGTGCTGTCAAAAACTTGGTACTAAAACTAGAAGATTGCTTTAATTGTGAAAGATACAATCTTTAACTAAAGATATATTTAATGTACCATAGAACATTTTGTGCATTTTTGTATGAATTTTTCTTTGTGCGGCCTACAGTACATTTGCAGTTTCACATGAAAGGACGTTATTGGAATGTAGTTGAAATTTGACAGTACAATTATACTAATACTAAGTGCATGTAGTCTGCCCACTTCATCAACACCACCACCACCCACCACCACCAAAATTGTTTTGGAAAACCTTGTTTACTGGTCCCCTAAAATAGTTAAACGGTGAGTACGGGAGGCCCCTCTAAAATCCATTGAAGGCCATATCATTCTTGCTTAAGAAAAATCTAGAGCTAGACAAAGAAAATTGTGGTAGTCTTTGCTACAACGTATTATTGCTGCATTTCAGATACATACATATAAAGAAATATATATGTATTTATATGTTTAGTCCATATGAATCCGAGGGAGAAAAGAAGTGGTGCTCGGCACTTAGCAACCACATTTAGCCGCTGCCAGTGTGTTCTTCCGTTGACCTTTTTGGTTTCTTTCTGTTTTAGGTTATTTTTTGTTTCCCGTCTATTTACTTACTTTGGTTTTCTTTTCTTCTTCTTTACATATATATATTTTAGATTTCTTATTATTTTGGTTATTTTATGAATATGGAAAAGTTTTGGCGAGAATTGTCTTACTAAGCTTGTGCCCTTGGAAGTGTAAAGGACAGTGTCTGAATATAACTTACAAGGATACAACTTGATGAGCGTCCTCACTCCTCACGGTAGACATGCTTTCAACATGTATATATTGATATATTCAGACGGAAATATAAAGGAAAATGTATTACCTTTATTTATTTATTTATATATATTTTTTATAGGGTCCCTGTTGGGTAGTTGAACATGTTGACATGCTTCAGATTCTTCTGTGGGTTGAATCAGTTGCAGAAAAAATGAGTAGAACCACTTTATTAAAATTTGATTATATTAACCTTCAATTTGTCAACAGGCCTAAGAATTGGTTAAATTTCATATATATATATATATATGCACACATTAGAGTTTGGGATTTTCTTGGTGAATTTGAATGGCATTCTACTGTTACAACTCAACGTGTCCTTCAATTAATTTGTAGGGCAGAAAATACATCCTTCAGAGAAATTTGTGAGTAAATGTTGAATATTCTTCTTCTGAGTCTGGCGGTGCAAGTCCAATTCTTGTATGGAGTATGTTGGGTGAACTATTCTAGAACTTGTTTGTGATGAGAGTGTTTCCCTTAAATTTGTTGATCCCAGTGTATTATCCTTGTATCCTGTAGTGTGTGTATTTTAGCCCAATATTTGGTTTTCTTTTCCAACTATTGAATTTTAATTTTGATTTCAGTTGCAACTGTGCCTAATTTGAGTTGTGAAAAAACAATTCTTTGTTAGCTAGGATCTTGATAGATGTCTGCCTCATTTCCTAGATTCTCGATATTGTTTTCAATCAAGCGACACCTGCTATTGTTATTACCTTGAAAGTATTTGTTGCAAATAACAAAATACTCGTTTTCTAATAATTCTATCCACAGCTCTCCTTCCATCCAAAGTTGGTTAGAGAGTTTTGATATAAACTATAGCCCAATGTCATTTTTGGATGAAGCTATGGGTTCTTGAAATACTACTGCTATTTGGCTGGTCTGTGTATCATGTGCAAAGTAGGGGCAAATCCTCTAGTTACTTGGTGCTATTAACCTAGTGTTTGTGCTATGTGCAAAGTAGGGGGAATCCTCTAATAACTTATCGCCTCATGGTGAATTGACATCTTAGAATTGCTTGCTTTAGCCTGGTAGGATTAGTGGGCCCTAAATTGGAGATCTCTTTATTCATGATTTTCTTTTCCTAGTATTTGGGTTTTCTGATAAGGGTCTCTGGAATGGTTGCTGTTGTATTTGGTTGATTTATTTTTTGCAAAATGCAGCCTGGTGTATCGATTTTCAATCATGTACCTTTTTTTTTGTTTTATTTGTTTGATAAGTGATTTTCAATTATGTACTGTTATGCACAACTCTTTGAACTCGGGTCTGAGTTCAGCTTTGTTTTGAAGTAACAGCCTCTTCTGCACCTTGTCAGAAGTCAGAACCCTTTCATTCCAGCTTTGTGACTCTCTTCTCGAGTATTTTGTGGCTGTAACTGATGTCTGATTGCAAGTATATTGATTCTTCTTTCCTTCACTTTCACAAACGTATATATTGATGTGTACATATGTATATGTTTGTTCACATATATATTCACTTAAAAGGTGTTGGAAGAACTATCACTTTTTGCTAGTTTTGCCTTTTCCTTTAACAATGCCAGATATAAGTATGTGAGCAAATTGGCAATTAAATTACTCGAAGAGGGCTTTGATTTGCAAGAACATCTGTTGGCTTTGCGGCGGTATCATTTTATGGAATTGGCAGATTGGGCAGATTTGTTTGTCATGTCTCTTTGGCGCCATGTATTTGTTTCTCTTGATCACTTTGGTGTTATTACCACTTAAGTGTGATTTTTTGCAACTAAATTCCTTCTGATCCATTTATTTTCTTATTCTGGCACCAGAGATGGTATGCGACAGAGGCAGATCATAGACTATCAGAAATTCAGGGGTTACTTGAGTTGTCAGTTCAAAGGTCTTCGTGTGAAAGAGACCATAACAAGGAACGGTTATTTGTGTATACAAAAAGGGACATCACACCGCCCCTTTCAACTTCTGCCACTGGTAGATTCGATTTTGCGATTGTTATATGTTTTTGTTTTCTTCTCTGTATTTTCTCTGATACCTATTTGAATATGTGAGATGGGGCTTTGTTTTCTTAAATTCATTTTTGTTGTATGGCAGGAGTCCATTCATTTGATTCTTTAGGTTTGGGTTATAGAGTGGATTGGCCAATCAGTATTATTTTGACCCCGGGCGCTTTGAAAATTTATGCTGAGATATTCAGTTTTCTGATACAAGTCAAACTTGCTGCTTTTACATTAACGGAAGTATGGTTCTCATTGAAGGTAAGGATTTTCAGGAATTGGATTCTTGGGTTCACTTTTAAAAATCTATTTACATACCTAGTAAACTGTTGTTTTTACATATTTGAAGTATGGTTGTCATTGAAGGTAAGGATTTTAGGAATTGGTCTCTATTGTTTCTCTTTTATAATAACTATGTTTCCATCTACCTGCTGTTCACAATTTTAATATTTTAAACCTGAATTTTTTTCCCACAATTTTAAAATGGTAAGAATTTTGAGGAATTGGTCTCTTTTGCTCATCTATAATAGCTATATTTACACGTATCTGCTGATCACTATTTGAATATGTCAAACTGCTGTTTTTACAGTATTTAAGTATGGTTCTCATTCAAGGTAAGGATTTTTAGGAGGTGGTATCTTTCCTTTATTAATATGTATATTTACATATAGCTGCTGATCACAATTTTCATTTGTTAAGCCTGAAAAAGTAACATTGGCTATCAGCAACTCCTACTTTTTTCTACAGTCCCTTGCTGGAATGATCACCATAATTGGATTCTTTTTCTGTCAGTCAACCCCCACTATCGTAAGGAACAGCTGCATGCATGATAGCTACCAACTGTATTTCATCTTCATGTTGTGAATTCATGTATACTTCAGTCACCCAATTGTAAAAGATAATTCATTCTTTTTCTTATTTGTGTGAATTCCTGTATACTTCAGTCACCCAAGGGTAAAATATAATTCTTTCTTTTATATGAAATAATTAGTTACATGTTTGAATGTTGTGAATCACTTTATACTTCAGTCACCCAAGGGTAAACTATAATTTATTCTAGTGTGTTAATTTAAAGCGCTTGTAAACCGTCATTATAAGATATTTAATATACTTTAAGTGCTGGTCAACAGGATCTACAGCATCTAGTTATTCAGAATCGACTTTCGGAACGACATAAATCGGAAGTGCACCATTTCAACACTTTAATGAAACTGAGGTATGCTGCACATTTTGCTTTTAAAAGTTCCTCAAGTTGTGTTTTCTTTCATATGTATTCAAGGTATCTTTTTGTGAGCTTCAAGTATATTTGATTTCTTCACTATTGGTTCTAGGATTTCATTTTACGAATGCCAAAAATGGCTTTGAGGAGGACAACCAAATCTTTAGATTTTGAAATCAGTTAAACCACCAAGCGTTTTGGTCTGCCTTTTGTGTGTTTGACTGTCGGCAATAGCGATACCCAAGAATACTAGGTTATAAATACTCCAATCCTAATTTCTGGACATCTTTGGCAATTTCTTGGGAAGGTATATCATCCAATCTAGTTATTAGATTTTCCTTTTCAATGAAGAGAAAAATCAGCTTTTAGTGAACCTTTATTAATAGCCTTATTTCATAGAAGTCCACAACTTTCTGTGCGTATTGCCCTCTCCACCAAGTGTGCCTTAAAAAGTGAAACATTAAATCTTCCACTCCTTGAGTTCCTTCCTCGAAGATCCATTTCCAGCACTCAATCTTTCGACCTTTGGGCTTCTCAACTAGCTCCCAAGTCTGATTCTTATGAAGAGACTTAATCTCCTCACTCATGTGAACAAAAGACCGGTGAATCCCCACCTGTGATGGTTTCATGATAAGTATGCAGTGTTTGCTCATCAGTACTTTTTGCACACCAAGTGCATAGGTAACCGAATCAGCTTGTGACCTAGTCTAGGTGCGAGATAATTAGGTTTTCTTGTGTTGGAGTCTGCTTAAAGTAGGTGTAAATCTTTCTATTGGTAGATTTGATCTGCCTGGGCTAAGTCTTGTGGGTTTTTCGTTTTTCCCACGAGTTTTTTCACATATAATCAGTCTTCCTGTGTGCATGCTTTTATGCTTCCATTCTGTTTATAAACTTCCTGTGGGATTAGAAATTGGGACTTGAAAAGGAATTGGATTGTAATTAAAATCATATTTGCTTGTTTTTTTAATAAATTGGAATTGGTGAAACAGAAATTTAATAGAAATAGATTTTGTAGTATTTAGTATTAGGAGGAGTGCCAATGATGAAAGAGGTTTGTAGAATAAGATAGTGAAAGCAGTTATAGAAGGATCCTTTTTGTATTACATCCCAAATCATCCTATCAATTTTCCTGGGACTTTTTTGGCTTGCAAGATTCCTTTGGAATCTGTATAATTCCGTTCCCCTTTAAAATCCTATCATTGCAAACAATTGAAAGTCGTTTCCTAAGAAATCTGTGATTTCAAACACAGGCTTATATATCTGCAATTCTCTTAGTTTTTCATTCTTGTTCGTTGATAGTTAAATTTGTTGATTTTGATTGTTGAAATTTTATATTTGGTTAAAGCTTACTTATTGACAAAGAAATGTTTATTAAAGCACAATATATTCCAAGACCTCTCTGCGAATTAGGGTTTCTTTTTCTCTTCACCACTTCAAACCCTAATTGCCCTTATAATACTGGGCTACAAAAAAGACTAAACAGGCCCACAACCCACAAGAATAAGGGTTAAAAAATTTCACTATGCAAGAATAGGAGATTACAAGTTATAGCCACCAAACCCCAGCTTGCACACCAAAATATATTCCAAGGCCTATTCACCCATCACGCCCCTCAAGGTCTAATTATGCCTTCATTTAACTCAATATTAGAGCATATGGCTACGCATGTTAAACTCCTCCTCCTCCCTTAAAAAATTAAATAGATTAAAAGAGAATTAAAAAAAAAAGGAGAATGTAAAATCGCATTGGCTAACAAATATTTGCTTCTATCGTCCACTTGGATTTCTCCTGTGTGAAAGTGTCAGAGCCTGCCCTTTATAGTAAGGCAAAATCCAGTTGACAAATTTACTTACAATGATCTCTTTGTCACCCTCTTGTTTCAGGCACCAGGTCAATTATTTTGTATCTACATTGCAGCAGTATGTCCTGTCACAGTTATCCCATGTATCTTGGTGCAGGTTGTTATGCTCTCTTAAGAACAAGGTCTGATGCCTGTTAGCTTGTTATGGCGTTCAATTTTCCATTTTGTTTGTTTATTTGCACTTCATTATTTATCTGCATTTCCACTACAAGAGGTTGGGAATGTGACTCGGCTTGTGAATCCATCCTCACTAAGTTAAGCTTTTGGGCAAGTGTCTCAAGTTATTGTTGACTATTTATATCAATTCTACTTTGGTTAGTACATCAGTTTCATTAAAGAAGTGAGGTAAGCAACAAAGATTAATGAGACAAAAACTTAAAAGCTTCCAAACACACATTCCAGCTCAAGGATAGGCAATAAGGCCCCTCAATTACTCAGGAGGATATGGATACAGTAATCAAATCAACTGCCAAAAGCAGATGAGGGCTGCGGTCTTATGAGTTTAATTTGTCTCTCTTTTGTACATGGGCCGGGCTCCCCGTATGAACTCCCCTCTATATTTTTGTTATGTCTTGAAAAAAAAAAAGAATACTAGAACTTTTAAAGGTCAGAGACATTCCCAGAGATCGCAAGCAACGTGCCATGATCCCTTACCACAGATGGGACAATGGCATTGGTGTTGTTTGACATTGTACTTACGACAGGACCTTGCTTTCATTTCAAGTCTTTTAGGACTTTGTTCAAGCTTTTTCTCTCTCTCATATCTATAACAGAACTACTAAAGCTATCCTTTATATTTTGTTTTCCCTTGGCACTAGGGTTAAGATTTTTTTTTTTTTTGAAAGGCAAAAAAGATGTATATTAACATAAAAGGCTAAAAGCCATACAAGAGACTAGGGGCATTCCCCTGGAACATTAAAGCAATGTGGAACCCGAAGGTCCACCAAAAGAAAAAGGACAAACATCCATTAAGCCAAATAATAGCTTGAGGATGACAATAAAGAAACCCAAAGGAAGGAGGAATAAATTCCAACACAGAAAACAACTGGTTATAAAATCTCAAACCAAGATACCACAAATACAAGGCGTAGTCATGGTTCCAGAATGGTACTGGGCAAATTCCATGTATGGACCAGTGTACGGTTAGTCTCGGAGTCATCAAACTTTTTAAGGTTGAAGAGTGCATATCTTGTAGAGTGAATAATTTTCTGGAGTAAAGCATCCTGTGTACTGAATTCAGTTTCAAAAATCCTACGATTCCTTTCCCTCCACAGTTCATAAACAGTAGCTCCAAAAGCAAGCTTATTCAAAGTGTTGATCAAAGAGGGACCCTTCAAGGCAACACTGATTCACTCAATTCTGGAATCCCAATCCCCGTCTGGCCACTCAAGCAAACCTCTCTGAATCAACATCCTCAAAAGTCTTGCCGAAAAGCCACACTGAAAAAAAAATGATCCCTGTCCTCAACTCTCAAATGACAGAAGATGCAAGTTGCAGAAGTCACTGTGCCAATGGACAGTAGAAAGTGCCAAGTGTTAATTCTATTCAACTGAATCATCCAAAGCAAAAATGAATACTTGGGGATGTGGTACTTAAACCAAATAGCAGTCTTCCAAGGAACATTATTAACCTTATGCCTAAGCATTTCCCAAGCTGAGTGAATAGAGAAAGCACCATTGGAAGGGAGCCAAACCACTTTGTCACGATTTGCTTGATCAGGGAATAAATCCCTTGGAAAGTTGGCTCTAAAGTCAAGCCAATCTTGAGAATTCAATGTTGGAAAGTGCCAGCCTGAAAAACTGATAAGCCTACTCACAGAAGCATGAATACCTAGACCAGAGTCATGAATCATCCTAGGAGAGAAGAAAGAAACTAAAGGCCCTTGGGGATGCCAATTATCAAACCAAAGAGAAGTGCTTCTACCATCACCTATTAGGTGTTTTATAGCATGTCTAAAAAGAGGCCTAATTGATTAGCACAATAGGGCAGACCTACATGTATAGTTAAGAGTTTTCCTCTTCATTTGCTTAGCACAATAGGGCAGACCTACATGTATGGTTAAAGTCGGCATAATTGATGTAGGTCTTCTCCTCAATTTTTAGGATTAAAATTCTGCCCCAGAGAGGCTCACTGTACTCCAACTTCTTATACAGAGAAGCAGAAATAGTATACGCATCAGTCCCTTACGGATGTGTAGCCTCTACCCTTAGGTTGGTAGAAGGATGATTAATATCCAAGCTTCTATATATGACTTAATCATCTTCAAATCAGTCTCTCGAATCCCAATACCCACCTCTGGAACACTTTTAGGAGAACAAACTGAAGATTATCTACCTATGTTTCCTTTTGGCGGGAATCCCCCTTTGCTAGGTAAGAGCTTACTTCGGTCAACCCATACTACAATTTGATGGGGATTCCCCTTTCTTTTCAGGTGTCCTTCCTTAGAAAATCTCGAGAGAGTTCTAATGGAAGTTTGTCAGTCCATCCCTCAGCACGCAATCAAGAAACCCCCAACTGAATTTTGGGAATTTTTCACTACATAGTTCAGGTGAAGGAATCTTTATCTTACTTGATCACTCGCCTTCCTTAGTCCCTTTATTAGGTTCATTATAGATGCCAATAGTTCAGAAGTGCATTAATTTCTCAAGGAAATCTTCGTTTGGTCTTCATCCTCATTATTATCATTGTTGCTAGAGGAAGATTAAATACAATAAGGCATGTAATTCTGAGTGGTTGGTTTCTGTTGTTGCATGATTTGCTTTATATTCATATACCCTTTTGCCCTTCACCACTTTCTTTTTGAATGACATGGGCAGGTTAAAGATATGATGGATCTTGACTCGGTGCATATGTCATATCTAACTGATTCCCTTCATATGTAAGTTTACATCTTTGTTAATTTAATTTCTGAGATTTCATTTGCAGCAATATTTGTGGCCTTAAATATAGAGCACATTATTTAATTTAAAAAAGTTGTTTTAATGCAATCAATTAAGCTTCAGTTAAGCAAATAATTTGCTTTTAATTCTCATGGCACAGTAGGAGATGTAGCTGACTGAAATAGTGATGGTTGGTTGTTAGGGGAAGGAAAAAAACTTGTGTTGGATTTAGACCTTAGAAAAGACCTCTCTATCTCTCTGTGTGCTTAGATTTAGCTTGTGTGATGGTCATGTATTATTCTCAACTAACACTCGCTATCACCGTTGCAGATGTTTCTTATCTGATGAAACCCGACCTATTGCCAGAATCATTGAAAGCATCTTGCAATGTGCAGTAGACTTGAGGTTTTGTCTGAATGGAGGCACTCGGGGAGCTGAAGTTCATGGAGGTTTGTCAGGGAAACTTTCTGGGATCAACATTTCCCAGGTTAGTCTCATCCTGTTAGCTGTATATATTGCACTGGGTTTTGCTATTATATATACTGTCAATGATTTTGAGTTTTTGCGGGAATGGGAACTCGCCCTTGCCCAGAATCTTGAATCTGTGTAGCGGAAGTGAAGACATTAAGCTAAAGGTGGCAGTCTGACATTCCTAGATTGAGATTTTACCCAAAAAAGTTATAATTGGGCATGTTTTCCGTAAGCATTTAAAGCTAGCTCCTACTGTTACCACCAGTAACCAGCTATAGTAGTAGAATTATGGAAGTCATTTCCCGTGCTGTGTAAGTTTACTTCACTTTCAAGAGAATGAAAGTACTTCGAAACATGTTAAATTGCTAATTGTCAATAATTTCTCATTTTGGATAGTAGTTGCATTGTTAGGCTTTCAGAATCACATTCTACTCCCGAAGGAAAAAATAGTACCTTTGATGCATGTTAATTCACTGATTGACAAACGACTGAATTTTGGAAATTGCAGTCCTTTAAATGATGATTAATTCTCTGTTGGTTCAGACAAATGTAAAACTGCAGACTGCCCAACCCAGAAACTTGATCATGGTTCCCATGGTTTTCAGTTTCCATGAGAATGAAAGTGCTCTAATCCAAACTTAATACCATAGATTCAAAGAGGATGATGAGGAGAATAATTTTCTCTTCTATGGCTTCATCAACTATCAAGCTCTAAAGTGCTCAAAACCTGCTTAGTGTCTCTGTTACAACACGAAACTTGAGAAGCTTATCTCTCTATACTGTTGGGAAATTATTGTATACCACTAACATTGTATGACTTCCAGGTGCTCGACATAAAGGGAATTTTCGATAAAAAGATCAAGGAATTGCATGTATGCTACCTCAATTCACCTAAACATGGGGAATTTGGCCTTTCACGGTTCTGGGATTGCCTAAATTTTAATCATTACTACTCAGATGTTTAGCCAGGTTGTTTTTTCGGTTGTGCCTTGTGAATCATGGGCGGCTAATTATGTTGCCCTTTGTGCTCAAGAGTTGTGCCATATGGGTCATGCTGAGGCCATGTCGGATCAACAAGGGAAGTTATGCACCCACAAGTCATCACGATGCTGCAGATGTGTTCAAAACGATATGACAGAACAAACTTTCAGGTCGTAATGCAGTATTTCAACCATTTGTGATCTACAAGAGGAAGGGTAATTATGTAAATGATGGAATTTGTCTTGAAATCAACCCATGCTGATTGCAGGGCATTATAGATGTATATAATGAATTGTATTGCTCATTTAATTATCTGAGTGATTGCCAGGCGACATTTAATGGCATGGGTGGAATTGTTAAGCCGTTGTTGATAATAGTGTGTGTACGCGCGTGTTTTTCCTTTTTTGTGGACCAGATGAAAACAGTGTTTGACATCTCTTTTCTCCCACCAAACTTCTTCAGATACATTTACAGTGGTGGGATCTTTTTTGTGTTAGGGTTCTCTACTTTATGGATTGATTTTGTATTTGTAATTTCTTTCTAGTAACAGTGATATACTTTTGTTATTGTAAACAACTTTTAATTTGTGAATATTATAATTCTCCAGTCGTGAATGTGTTTGTCAATATGCACTTACCTGGACATGCATCATCAAAATTCCATATTTCATTATATTATGCAAACTTCAGTTGTCTCTACTCCTGAGAGTCCATATGAGTTTATCTTTCTCTTTCTCCATGTCTTTTTCAGACCTACCTAATACACAATACTGTCAATGGTGTGTGATCACTATGTGACAAATTAAAGTTACTTATATGCCATTACCAAAGTAAGGTGAAGCACTTTGTCCTATTTAACCACTAGCCAAGAATTAGATATATAAACCTTGTTAATGGTGAATGTGTCACACACAAATACAAAGCCTCCCTCTCTTTTCTCCCACCAAACTTCTTCAGATAGAGATGTCTAATACCACTTGTTCCCCCACTACCGCCGCGGCCACAGCCGCCACCACCACCGCCCCATATGAAGTAGACGAATGTCGAGGCGTCCTCCGGGTGTACAGCGATGGTTCCATTGTCCGGTCCACCAAACCGAGCTTCAACGTTGCTGTCGTCGATGATGGCTCAGTTTTATGGAAAGACGTGGTTTTCGACGCCAAGCACAAGCTTCAGCTCCGGCTCTACAAGCCGGCATTGCCTTCTTTGTCCGCCAAGTTGCTGCCGATCTTCTACTACATCCACGGCGGAGGCTTCTGCATCGGCTCCCGGACATGGCCCAACTGCCAAAACTACTGCTTTCGTCTCGCATTGGAGCTGCAAGCCGTGATCGTCGCGCCTGACTACCGGTTAGCTCCAGAGGAGCGGCTTCCGGCAGCCATTGAGGACGGCTACATGGCTATGAAATGGCTCCAAGCACAAGCTGTGTCCGAGGAGCCGGATACTTGGTTGACGGAGGTGGCTGATTTTAGCCGAGTGTTCGTGTCCGGTGACTCGGCTGGTGGCAATATTGCTCATAATTTGGCAGTCCGGCTCGGGGCTGGCGCGCCCGAGCTAGCTCCTGTTGGAGTGAGAGGTTATGTTCTATTGGCACCTTTCTTTGGAGGCGTTGTTAGGTCGAGGTCCGAGGCCGAGGGACCACTGGATGCATTCTTGAACTTGGAGCTCATTGACAGGTAATTTAGTGTGTGTATATATATATATATATATATTACCCGACTCTTGCTCACAGGTGAATAAGAAAATTCATTCACGCTATATTTTTTTGTGTGTTTTGCGTCTTAGTGAGAGAATTTCCAAATATACATAGGTCTCATTGTAATGAATCCGGTGGTTACAAAATTTCTTAACAAAATTGTTTAAAAGAGTGATTTTTAGTGAATTCAGTTGGCCTATGACTACATTTTCTGAGATGAAGTTTGTTTCCCTTATTTATTTTGACTAGGTTTTGGAGGCTATCAATACCAGTTGGAGACACCACTGATCACCCACTCATCAACCCCTTTGGACCGGCTAGCCAGAGTCTCGAACCAGTCGATCTGGACCCGATTCTGGTGGTGGCTGGCGGATGTGATCTACTGAAAGATCGCGCGGAGGAGTATGCAACGAAGCTGAAAGGGTGGGGGAAGAAGATCGAGTACATCGAGTTTGAAGGACAACAACATGGTTTCTTCACCATCAATCCGAATTCTGAACCTGCAAACCAGCTCATGATCATCGTGAAACGATTCATGGACGAGAATTAATTCGTTCTACCTAGGGCTGTGAAATGTTTGAGCTACCAATGCCATGTCCTCCTAGATTATGCTGCATTATGTATTTCATCTCCCTCTTCTGATGCAATATATTTTCTTCAGTTTATAAATGAACTCTCTCATGTATCAGTGTAGAAGATACTGTCATAAGTGTAAGGTCAGATAGGGAAGACTAAATAAATCATGCATGCTGCATTTAGTGACTAGAGTTCTGGTGTCTTTGAAGCTCTCTGCCTTGGATTGTCTCTAGAATGATATTGTATGAATCAAGAAATATATTTCTATTTGTATTTCTGAAAGGGAATTCGCTAATAAATACTCGCTGACTACGTCCTATAGGATTATCGAATCAAGAGCGTAAACCATGTCTGAAAAAGGGCATATATTGAACGTCACGAAATCATACCTGAAATGGGGGATTTGGCGTCCTCGAGATATGTTTTCAGATACCATTGCACAATTATGACCCATTGTTGATTGGATACAAAACACCCATGCTTTAGCACCTGTTTCAACAGCTCCTGATGGAACAAGAAGTCCCCGTTAAACTTGGGGGTGGTGATTTAGTAGCAGTGGGCGGTGTAGTGGCTTTGCTGCCTATTCCATTAGGAACTGCAGATCAGTCTATAACGATACAAAGGATATGCAGTTCAAAAACAACTATTAAGATGTTCGAAATGCTTACACAATCATTCAAAAATGACTTCAAAAGACAAACTAATGATTTCATTTATTTACCCAAGCAGTAAGTCCTCTAATTTCAGCTCATCAATCATCACAGTTACATGTTCTAAAAACAGAATGTTCCCCAATCAAAAGAAAAAGAGGGTGAATTTCCCATGTAGTTTTCATTTCTCCCTTTCGCCACAACAGATCAAAAAAATTGGTATCAAATCTATCACACAGTTAATGAGGTTGCTTGAATTGTCACACTGAATAAAACTGAAAGAAACGAAAAAGATCCTAATCTGATTAAGAATCAAGGGAAAGAAGGTTAGTTGGTTATTGGATTCCGAGAGAATGAATACCCTTTCATGGCAGCAGTTCAAAGATATTTCAGACTAGGATCTGCAAATTCTTGTCCCGGTGTAGCACAGGTGATATATTACTTCTTCCAAATTAGGGACCTTTGATGCCTTTTAAAACCCAAATTTCATCCCAAACTAACCCATGCAACTCCAGAAAGGGGATGGCTTGACCACCTAGTGAAGACCGAGGCATGGGATTTACCATTTTTTGATTCCTGACTATCATAAAGCAAGGTTGCTGAAGCCAAAGTAGAGAGTTTTCTGTTGAAATGCGTTGACAGCATAATCAACCTGTAAGCGACCCAACTGGGACTTGAACCGAAGCCCGTAGCCAAGCCCAACCCCAGTTCCTGGTTTGCCATGTCTGAGAGCAGGATTCCCTGTAAAACAAACTGTTAACTTATGCAAAATTTGGAAGCCAAAGTAAGAAGAGACCACTGCAGGTGGAGGCAACACGAGAAGAATTAAATATCAAAATAATAGTAATAGTAATAAATAAATAAACTTTCGATATCTCCGAGTGGGTAGGGAAATTCATTCTGGCTGATATTGTACAAATGACTTCAAATTTCCTATTTGGTGGCTGACCCATAGCATCTCGACTGAATACATAATAGTAATAGTAATAAATTAAATATCAAAATAATAGTAATAGTAATAAATAAATAAACTTCCGATATCTCCGAGTGGGTAGGGAAATTCATTCTGGCTGATATTGTACAAATGACTTCAAACTTCCTATTTGGTGGCTGACCCATAGCATCCCGACTGAATACAGGTTATAAGCATGATCGAATTTGAAAACCTCGTGTACCATGTCCATGTGACAGCCATTTTTTGAGTAAAAAGGAAAAAAAAAAAATACACAAAGGAAAAACATGGATTTTCCCTTAAAATTCTTCATATAAAGCACTATCAAATCGACGACAATGAAGACTGTATGTCCTAGTTGTGTGCCTCATTCACAAGTAAATAGTAGTTTTATGTAGCTTTTTGTATAGTAACGTGGAATGATACAGGTGTCCATTCATGAAAACTGGAGATTATGTAGCTTTTTTCAAAGTGGCTTGAATTTCTTTAAGCTGGAGAAATTCAACTCATGGCAACTAAGGCTGTCCTCTTTAGTGAAATTGAAGAACGAAAATTAACGGGTGGGAAACTTGCACATATGAGCACTAATAAGCCATATGAGGAAGAGAAAACTAACCAGGAACCTGATGACCAGAGCCCAAATCAGTTCCACAGTCCATGAAAAGAGCACCTTCCAACATTTGATTCTGGATGTAACAAGCATCTCCATTAAGAGGATGTACCACTTAGGAAAGTTTTTCACTGGTCAAAATATTTACAGAGAGAGCATGCTTCTAGAGTCTAAGAATTGCCAAGTAAAGAAGGTAATTGAAATTTGATATCTTTGATTTTTTAAAACAACAATATTTATCCAAAACATGTAAGGCAGATAAGTGAAATGCTACACACAATCTCATTAATCACCCAAAACACACACAAAAAAAAAAATCATCTAAAGAGCTTAATTGACTTTACAGAGTCACTATACCAATTACATTTGACATCACCCAGGATTTGATCTTTAGTCTCTACTTGATCCCTCACTAAGAGTGTTGCCGAGGACTAAAAAAATACCAGATTGTGTCCAAGTCAACTCTGTTTAGTTAGTACTGAAATTGCTGAGTTACATATTGCTAAGTTCTTTGGCAGAACCCTATATTTCAAACCCCTGTAAATGTGTGGCACTGGCCTTGATGAACTATCCAGGTTCTATCCACAGATGCTCTTAAGTAGTTGACTCAAGTACGTGATGCAAAAATATTCAGTGGTTCGTAGCAGCTTATACTTTGTAAATATACATGTATATAATACTTTTCAAATTATTATTTTTTTCCGTTCTTCTCCTCTTTTTCTTCTTCTTCCGTTGCTTTGTCATTTTTTTTTCTTTCTGCTTTTTAGTTTTTCCATACCAATAGAAGACAAGGAAGTCTTCTGTCATATTTGATCTCATACTCTTATCCATAAGGTGACAGATCGTTGGTGTCAGCGCATGCCCGGCCTTTTTGGAGGGTGGCCCCCCTCTGTCTTTGGTGGAATATATGGTTGGAACTCAATAGGCGTTGTTTTGAGGATATAGAGTCCCCGGTGAGGGCGGTTAAAGATTTTTTCATTTCTTGTATGTTTAGTTGGGTGGAAGGTCGTAATTGTAGATCTCTAGATGAGAAAGTGGAGTTTTTGGGTTCACTTGGCCCTTAGGGGTTTTTGTTCAAGGGATGCATTCCCCGTTTGAATGCTTTTGTTTATAAAATTCTTACTTATAAAAAAAAAAAACTTACAGAATATTGGATATTCCATAAATTATGCTGCTGTTTCAACTATCATTGCTAACGGACAGTGGATTTAACTTACAAAAGTGTCCAAAACATCGCTCAGGTCATTTGGGATTGGTTTTCAAATTTGTTAGGCTGGAGTTTGCAGCACTTTGGAACTCTTCATCAACTGATAAAGAATATCAGACAAGAAAGCACAGACGAGGACCTTTGCCACTGTCATTTGGCAGATAGGATGTGATAGAAACTTCCATCAACAAAAATCTAGTGTTTCTGAGGATGTTGCTCCATTTGTTTGGAAGTTTTAGAGTTAGCTAGCATGTCTATGGTTGATGCTTCTTAGTATTGTTGTAGTTGTGTTGGTTGTTAAGATCTTCTGATATTGCTCATTTGTATGTTCCTTTCAGCAGTATGCCCTTGAGGGGTTTCATGCACATTATTGTCTGCTATGAAAAAAATCCACTTAACCAGGTAAAAAAAGATGACGGCATGCTTCTTGATATCCAGATAATCAATGTTGCAACAAAGCACTACTTGGCAAATAAGAAAATTTGTTCAAGGAGTAAATTTAACAAATTTTTCACATAAGTGGAACTCAATAAAAAAATTAATTTGCAGAGAGAAGCGTCCACTTTATGTACTTTCTTTATGGACCATCAACTCGAGAAAAATATATCAATCATTTGACAACTCGAAAACATTCTATGAAGTGATGAAGTCTCAACATACCAGAGGGAATGTTAATTCACTGTTAGCAACCAGACAAGATCTACCAGATCCAACTGCACCCTCACCATATCCCCGCACACTACCAAGACCCCCTATTGCAAATGCTTGATAAGGAGCTATGTCCCCCACAATGGAACCACCTGTCAAGCTGTAAAAAGAAAAGGCAAGATTTTACAAATACGAGGGGAGGAACCATTTGCTCATTCATTAATCCAAATAACATGGGTACTGCAAGAAATGGCTCAAGCACCTTGACAAAGCTTCAAAGCAAAGTATGTTGGAATCCATACTTCAGAGATATTCCCTCAATACCTTCCTTGTATTCCCTATAGTTTTGAACTCATACAATTATTATTCATGAAAGTGCTTCCTTTCTATTTCAAATGTGTTTTTTATGTTTGAAAATGTGATGATAGAACTCAAGTGGACACTAAAGGGTTGGATGTCTCCATCTATTCTTTATTCCCGGCTATCTCACATGTACTTCATGCACTGGTGGATAGGAGACGGGACTACTACATAATAGTTGTACAACCGGGGCTTCCCGAGCAGTGCCTTGTAAAACGTGTCGGCATTGATGATGTAGAACTTCGCCTCTGACTGGTTGGCAAGTTTCAAAATAAAATCAGTAGTTTGTGGCTTTTGTTATATTTAGACAATAGCTTCCCTCCAAACACAGTTTTCAACTTTCATCCTATTGTGTTGTCCAAAGAGCAACTCTTCTCATAATCTCACGCAAAAGGTGCTGAATTGGAATCCCATTCAAACTAAGGACTATTGTGGTTATGGAGGATCGAGCTACAGGACAACCACGAAAGAGAGGTTACCCACCTTTTCCGCCCGACTCTTTGGTCTTAAGACCGTCAGTTTTGAAGAATGAGTGGTTCTCCTTATCGGACCTTACTGCCAATCTGAGAGCTGACAGTCGCATTACCGACGCGCACCCCTTGCACGAGAATGCCACTGTCATCTACCTTTAACCGCAAAGGAGAAAGTCGGCAACTTCAGATTCCTTTGCCAAGAGTGGAATTCCTCCACACCGTTTGGTCCTTTCCTCTTCATTGCAAATAAATTGTCCTCTCTGATTGTGAAGCCTGAATCACATTGCCGATGGGAGATGTTTGTGTCGCCACTTCGCAGATTCACGGCGGGAGCCCGGGTGGTAGCGCCTCTGTTGATTTTTGTATTAGTTATTGACTATTGTACCCTGACTATTTCCATATGTGTGTCCTTGGCTATTACCATATGTATGAACCCTGGATATTTACATACGGTATTTGTACCCTTTGGATACCCTAACTATTTAAGCATCTCTTTCTCTAATTTTTTAGCGCGGCCAACAGAGAGAGGAGATCTTGTTTTGTAAACTGTAACCACTCCATTCATAGTGAAATCTTTGTTGCAGTGTGCTCGGTGGACATAGCTTATGTTTTGGTTGAACCACGTAAATCTTGGTGTGTGATTGCTTTATTGATTTCTGCTTTTTACTAGCAACAGACCCTATACCAGAGCTGCTAATAGTTGACAAAAACCACCGGCGAGAAGCTGGGTCAACACCAAACAAAATACTAACACTCTAAGCATCTCTGGTCTGATCAGGGTCAAACCATATAAAGCCACCGTACAGATAACCACCGATCATGACACCAGAGATGGTGGTAATCCAAACTCCATCACTCGCATCATCCGTTGCTCCTTCAGGACACCTATGAACCCCGTTCGGAAACACCATTTATCCAAAAGCAGAGTTGCATCACCCCACATTCAACAACCCCCCCCCCCTCCCCCCCCCCCCCCCCCGGGAAACACCCTCACTAGCATCATCCCTTGCTCTTTCAGAGCACCCAATAACCCCGTTCGGAAACACCATTTATCCAAGAGCAGAGTTGCATCAAACCACCACTACCCCCCCAACCCCCCGGATACCCTCTCAGCTTCTGCAGTAGAAGGTAGGCAGAAAAGAAACAAAAAATCAGGCAACAGCGAGACTCCCGTGCCACATGAGATTCCCCATGTTATTGCTGCCCAATCCACGTTATTCCCCCTTGGACCAACATCTTTAGTGAAGTTCCCGACAAAACAATATCCCAGATCATCCCTTCGCCTTCCAATAGAGGCGTAATCCACATAGGAGGAACCTCTCTTCAGATAAGCAGACTTCACAGTGCCTCCCTGAAATAGACAGGAAAGCCTAGCCCCCTCCAAAAAAGGTAATCATAACCACACCCACCCAGAAAAAAGAAGAGAACGAGAAATAGGGAGAACACATGGACTGGAGGTTGCCTGAGTAGAAGGCTCTTGTGCCTGAAAGAGAGAGGAGAGCAGAGAACATTCTTCTTTCCCCCAATCTCATTCTTTGTGAATAAAGTTTCATTTTAGGTTACCAAACTAAATATCATGATGGTTTTAAACATATCAATAGATTGGTTTTTGTGAATTAATTCTAAATAATGAAAAATACAATCGAGTCTTGTAATTTACTTCTTTTTTTTTATAAGTGAGTCTTGTAATTTACTAGGATTGATAGATATCAAGTGAAAAATATCATACAACTTTCAAAGTATTAGAACTGGTCCAGGACGGTAATAAATGTCTGGAATAAAAGTCGTGTAAGTCGATATTTAAATATTTATTCATTTGATGCAAAACTTATCTCCCCACTGTGCAATGTATCCCCAAGAAATTGAAATCCCGACTTCAGCGCTGTGTGTTTTGTTCATTTGATTAAGTTAAACCTTGAAAGAGACAAATCCTCAAGGATTTATTTTTCATTATAATCTTAAAACCCAATTTTAATTTCAATACCTCGAAACCAATTAATTTTCTCCTTTAGAAAATAAGAGCATTTTTCATCACCACTTAAGAGTATGGACTTTTGAAAGACCAATTTTACTTATTTGCATGGATTACAATATTGATACAAATCGTCTTATTTTGCTTAATATGTCAATATTACGACCAAAAACTTAGAAAAAAGAAGAGATAATAAGAAAAAAGTTGTAAGATGATATATGTTTTGATAGAAAGTCTGCAACTAATAGCGAGACACAAATTTATATTTTAAAAATTGAAATTTTAATAAAACGGAAAGATTGCAATTTTAAATTGCAGATCTATATGAATATCTTCTAATTTCAGTAATCTGTTGAGCAGCAGATTTATCTTTTGGCTGGGGAGAATCTGTAGGAGAGTCGTGGATATGTTGAGTGCTTAAGGGCCCTATTTGGTCCTTGCGTAATTTTTCACTATGTGCTTCTACTTGAGAGCCTTTTATAATACTTAACTGAGAGAAATAAACATAAGCTTGATTTCCATACTCAAATACCCCAAAACATAAGCATATCTCACCTTGTCAAGAGGAAAGTCGGGCCAAGCTTAACTCCCTTTGATGCAACGAACTTAAACCGATTGAAGATCAGCCACCTAGATAAAACAGGAACCCCTTGTTCTATCTGTAGACTAAACTGAATGCAAGACAAATCCAAATTTAGCTATATATATTTATATATAACATAACCTGTAAATAGCAATAAGAAAGTCTCATTCAAGTTAGGTCACTGAACTTGTGTGAAGCTATGATCATTTGCCTTTGCAAATCGAGATTCCTGCTTCAATACTACCATACTGTCATGATTACCGCCACTGCATAACAAGTATTTACACACAACATTTAGTCTGCCATCTTGCTGGAAAGGAAATCATTAAAAGCCTCAAGTACCTGCAGGTCACTGGAAAACCATCAAGATCTCTGCTTACTGAGCGGCCATCATCATTAATGGGACGAATATGCTGCATGGCACACAGTAATTATTGATCCCCTATATCGAATTCAGATATTGAATATAATTTGGACCTAAGCATATGTATTCAGGTGCTCACTAGTTCCTATTGACTGTAATAAGGAACATCCCCCACCTCAAACTTTATACTGGTCGTGCTGTTCCAATGAGAACTTGCGGGTTCATTGAGATCAACTCCTGCCGAAAGGCGACACAGATTTACACCACCACTCCCTGAACGGGAGAAGTTGTCAACAGGCACACCATGAATTCCAATCTCAGGAGTAATGGAATGCTGGGCAACAAAATTACTCAAATTAGATTCTTCTTCGAAATGACAGAAATCTGTTTGATGGAAGTAGTTTGCTTAATAATATCAACTTGTTTCAGAAGTTTGGTTATAATAATAGCCCTAACAAGCGGGTTGTAACAGAATATAGTAGTATAGACAATTTAGGCTTCTAGTGTCTCACCCAAAGTGAGTGCTCACCCAGGAAAATTCAGATTACAACATTCAATAATTGCATAATTTCTCCTTAAAATGGTAGATTTCGATCCTAAATTGGGTATCCAAATTTAAATCAGAAAGCACTAATCATCAATCCCATTTTAAGAAAATTTGGAAAAAATAAATTGTCATTCTTCATGCAAAATTACCCCTATTTTGTGTGTGTGTGTGTTTTTTGTGGAAAGGACCCCTAGTGTGTTGATACAAGAATCAAGCCCATTTATAGCCAAAATTAATAAGATTCCAGACTCTGTTGCTACCATCTGAAGTAGACAATAACAGAGTGAAAATGAGAGCAACCTGAATGACAAAAGACTGTTGAGAAAGCCATTTGGGCCTCGGCTTCCTGTAAGCAATCAATACATTGGAATCATACAGTCCCTTATCCCACAATATATCTAGCTTCTCGCTCTTGCCAAATAAATTCGGATGCTTGATGCAAAGACTGCAATAATGAATTTAAATCAGTACTACACAAAAACCCAAAATATAATTATTTGCCCAAAATACATGTATATATATATATATACTTCTATACATATATTGCAATCAAAAATTTGAAACAGTGAGAGATGCGTCCTTTCCAATAACTAGTGATAGTGGATTAACAAAGTTTAATATTTAAACCAATGACTAAACCGAAATCCACATATAATTATTAGCCCTTGTTGAAGGATTAAAAATTAAAATTACACCCTCTCTAACAACTTAAGCTTTTAGAGCAGTTGGGTAGTTAACACGGTATTAGCGCAGGAAGTCTTGGGTTCACCGTCACCCAATTTAAAAAAAAAAAAAAAATTTCCCGTGTTGGACCAAAAGAATGCCGCACTTGAGGGGGCGTGTTGAAGGATTGAATATTACAGTTACACCCTCTCTAATAGCTTAAGCTTTTAGAGGAGAGAACACTCGTTCCAATAACTAATCAAAAGTGGATTACTTGAGAGTTCAATATTTAATCCACGGACTACACAACCACCCAAATATAATTATTTGCCACATATATACATGTGTATATAAATATGTGTGTGTGTGTTTGTGGATAATTGCAACAACAAACCCAAAATATAAAAAGTATACACAACGAGAGAATTTTACTCTCCAATTAAATAGGCAAAGTGGATTATTCATAGTACAATTTAAACCATCGACTACAAGAAACCCCAAATATAATAATTTGGCCTATATACACACACACACACATATACACAATTGCAACAAAAAATACCCAAACTGAAAATTGGAAACAAAGAGAGAACCCTACTTCACCATTAAGTTATGAAAGTAGATTTCCAAAGTTAAACATATATACCAATGATAACCAAAAACCCATATACATGTATATATTTTTGCAAAAAAAAAAAATAGATAAAAAGTGGCAAGAATGAGAGAACCCTACCTTCCAATAACTAATGAAAATGGATTACCAGCGTTCCTGATTGACAGAGACGGAGAGGGTTTTAGAGGTAAAAGAGAGAGAGAGAGAATAAGTATGTAAATGTGAAGCAAAGGAGAAGAAGAGACCTGAAAGGGTTGAACATCAAAGCAGCACATAGTTTGTGGGTGAAATCAACATTGACGTCTATCTTGGCTGTGCAAAAAAAAAAAAAAAACCCATCATTGAAAATTGCAGTAAATGGGCTAAACAATTCCTATTATTTTGAAACTATAGACCAAATAAGTGTGTGTATTCACCTTTGCCGGCATGGATGCTCTGCTGAGCTCCCATTCTGGCAGCCGTTTTTCATTGGGTGTACAGCATCAACCGACTCGAAACCCCAAAGAGAATGTAAGTGTGTTAGATGTATATATATATATATATATGTGTATATATGTGTGTGTGTGTATAAGAGAGAGAGAGAGAGAGAGAGAGAGAGAGAGAGGTATAAAATTTGCGTCTTAGGTAGCTGTTTGGTTAATTCTCAAGTTATCTCTTTCTTCCTGATCCGTCATTCTCTCCACGTGACAAATTATATGTAGGCTAAATTGCAAAACAAAAAACCCCTGAACTACCATTATTTATTTAAATTAGTACCAATTACAACAAAATATACCATTATGTATTTAAATTATATTAATAATATTTCTCTTATTTATAATACTAATTTAACATTTCAGCTTAATTGTATTAATGTAAATATCCCGTCAAATAAAAATAAAATAAATTGTAAGTTGTAATTGTTTTATTTGTTAAGATAATTAAAAATTCATTATTATTTAGGTTGATTTAACTAATAAAATATGTTATCCTAAGTTTAAACTTTTTTATTCTAAAATAAATTGTCTTTCATAAGATATATTCAAAAAGAATGTACTAATAACCTAAATAATAAACTTTTCTTTTATCATGTTATATATAAATAGTTGGAATAACTATAATCATTTTTTAAATTTTATTTATTTAAAAAAAAACACTTAAAAGCATTATTTTTAATTAAATAAATAATATAATTATGTATAACTTTAGGAAAATTTGAAAGGAGATTTACCGTCAAATTAGTAGCAATTATTTTCAAATATATGCTAATGAGAAAAATACATTAAAATTATAATTGAATAAGAAAGGGCATTTTGGTCATTTATAAAAAAATGAAGATAAAGGGGTATTTTGCAACAAAATGTGATACTTCAACTGATTAGTTGCACAAATTATAGTTCAAGGGGTTATTTGCACTTTACCCTAAGTCTAATTAGGTATAAATTGATGGCTATTAATTTTTGCACTTTCGAGCGTAATTTAATTTGAGAATGGTTACTTAAATCTAATAAATTTAAAAATCATTTCACGCCAAAGATGAAAGAATAACTTATTTGTGTTAAAAAAGAATCTAATGGGAACGACAGAGACAAAAGAATCAGCGACATGCAAAAAAATTTGTTAACGGGATCAAAATTATATAATGATACTTTTCCTGTAATCTCTATGGGGGCATTTTGTAATTTTTGGTGGAGACTCAAAATATTTTTAAAATTCTCAGAGACATGAAAGAGTAGAAGAGAAAATGTTAAGAGTAGTCGGAGTGCACTGGCCAAATGGGGCTAGCTAAAGGACTCATTATAGTCAGCCATGTCAACATTCTTTGCTAGCTAAATATTTAGCTAGTCATTCCATGGTTTGGAATATTTGGTTTTTTTTGGTTTTTAAGTAAAAATATATATATAAAAGTAGTGTTTGAATGAGTATGTAGTGATAGTGTTTCACGATATATATATATATTGTTATAGTTATGTTTAATAATTTTTTTATTTAATTTATTAACAAATATATTCACTAAATAAATAAATAAATAATATGAAATTTTTTTAAAAATTAAATAATAATTCATATATTTTATTACATAATCAAATTAAATAAAAAGACATTACATTAAATAAAATGCATTACATATATTTTCACTAGATAAATAAAAATATTATACATCATTAGTTTCTTGAGCTATTTTTTTTGCAATTATCTTTTTTTGTGCAATGATCCATGCTTTTGTGGGAGCATTCAATGGATCTTGAAGCATTATTTCTCTTTTAAACGACATTTATTTCGCTTGTATTTCCATTTGACTTATCCTTTCTTTCGTTTGTATCTCCATTGGTTTAGTTCGTTATCTCTAAACGAATTTGAAGCCTAATTTAATCGTCTCTGACTCCAGATTCATTCATTTTTTTGCTCTCTTCTGCTACAACTTGCATTTCTACAAGTAGAATTTTTGTTGTCGATAACATAAATGCATTTTTTTCCTACTATTCTTCATTGTTTTACATCCAGCGGGACGGGCATTATGTGAACCTTCATCAATATATATTGGTGAGTCGTCATCGCCAAGGTTTATCGATCTTGTAGTTAATACATCAGGAGTTGAAGAACTTGGTGTTGTTGGTATCGATTCGGATAAATTTTCAGGCTCATTAATATCCAAATCAATAACACCTCTCTTTCTTCCGTGTTGAGTTGATTTATGCTTAACACTACAATGAACGTGCCATTTTTGTGTTTCCCGAAGCACAATCTAACAATGCTCAAACTTAAATTTGTGATGTTCTTTGTAGTTCATATAGTTGTTTGGCGGTTTCCATCTACAGTTTATGAAAAAATAAAATTCAACATTGAATTTTTAATAATTATTAAATAAATAAATGGATTGCTTTTGTATTAATAATTATTAAATGAATAAATACGTGAATGTTTTAAATATTTTATCTTCAATCATTTATTAACAGTTTCTATAATTTATTAATAATTATACTTATGTAAATTGATAAATTATACTTATGTAAATTGATAAGATTAAATTTATTAATAATTTCTATAATTTTAATAATTTCATATTTCTTTTTTTCTAAATTGATTTATTATAATGAACTTGAGTAAGATTTTTCATTATTGAAGCAGCTAGTTGAAACTGTGAGAGGGAATGATAACACCAAATATATCACTTGGTTGCTCACATTGAGGACCATGGTTAGCTAAGCAGCTCGCCAAATGTGGCGAGCCTCGTTGCTAGTCAAAATGTCCACGTCAGATTTAACTAGTCACATACCAATTGTTTTTGTTGGCTATGCTTGAGTCAGCTGGCTAAAAGTAGATGCACTTCGACTGCTCTTAGTGGGGAACCCTAATCCTCTCCTTTTTGCCTTTCACTGGCTTAAGTGCCAGTTGGGATCAAATGGTGAGAGAGAGCTCCACCTGGCAATTCTTGTTGGGGATTGATGATGGTAGGCCCAAGTGGGTCCCAACCATAGTATTTTTGTCTGAAAATTTACCATCCCTCACTATTCATTCACTTTATATATACAAAAATAATATATACGAAATATACAGTGATATATATATACAAAAGTTATATTGGTATATATACTGATATATACGAATTTACCTATATATAGTGTAGCAATTATATCAGTAAGCCGAAACTGAGCTTTCGTTCTTCCTTCTCTGAATCGATTCAAACACGAAATTCAAATTGTACTGAACATCTTCTTCCTTCCTTCAAACACTTCTTCCTTCTCCAAACACGAAACCCTATTCCCTAAATTCTAATTTCACTTTGTCCCTTATCGGTCAACAGAGAAACCCTAATCGATCCTAAATTCCCCGCGTATTTTCCTTACCTTTTCCCCTAATCGATCCTAATTTCCCGTGATTGCCGAAGTAAGTTCTGTATTTGTGTATGCAGAGAACCCGCATATTGTAATCGTCGGCGGAGACTAGTTTAACGAACATTGTAGTGAAGAAACCATCTTCTTATTCAATTTCAGGTAATAATTTTTCTTGGTTTATTTATACAAATACATATATGTATTTGTTTATGACATTTTAAATTATTGTGCTGAAAACACTTCTTCTGTGTATTTCTTCTATTGTGCTGAAAACATTTCTTCTGGTTTATTTATACAATCAATTGAAGCATTGTAAAATTGAATATGCAGTTTGAACTTATAATCGTGTATGCAATTGCCTCTGATGAAGAATTTTGCCATTTACATATTTGGAATGTTGTTTTTCTGTACATATATCTTGTTGTTTTATGGATACAAATACAAATACATATATATGTATGTGTTTTAGACATTTGAAATTATTGTGGTGAAAACACTTCTTCTGTGTATTTGGTGCATGTGGGGAGTAATCAATTGAAGCATTGTAAAATTGAATATACAGTTTGAACTTATAATCGTGTATGCAATTGCCTCTCTCTATAATGGTGTATGCAGTTTCAACTTATAATGGTGGTGTATCTATGCAATTGCCTCTCTCTATAATGGTGTATGCAGTTTCAACTTATAATGGTGTATGCAGTTTCAATTTATTTGAGAATCCAATGATTGGGTATTCGGTAACTTAATCCGGATCTCTCTCTATATAGATATATATAGGTACAAGTTTACTGTGGGTGTTCGTGTTTTTTTCGCTGCCATTTGAGAGCTGTTTGTGAATAATTAGTGTATAGAAATAAAATTCTGCTCCATATTGTATCTCTTGTTAAATTTATATTCAATCAATGCAGTGATTTGATTGTGGGACTGTTTTCACAATTTATACATAGATTAATATATAACTTAAATTTATGTCTTCTTAGCTTTTGCGAGATTAAATGGAGGTCGCTGGTAAAGGAATTAGTTTCATGAAAAAAAAAACGGCAAATATTCTCGTCCACCGGGAGTATTCTTTTACTACAGGTATGTATAAATTTTTTAATTATGTATTATCTGTATTATGTATGTATTTTATTTGTATATTTTATCTGTAAATTCCCCATTTAAGAAACAAAACACAATTTGCAGATCTTATCGCGTCGCTGAATTCCGACAAAACAGTGGTGTGGAAAAGGTGGATAACAACACCTACAGGGATCTTCACAAGGACATAACAGCAAAATGGGATGACATGACCATTCATGATAAAGCTCCTTTTTATGTCGATCGCAATGCTGATCTGGAATTATACAGAAATCTGACAGACGTTGAGAAAAAGGTGATTGCAGAAATCTGTCTTTACATATTTCTTTTGCAATAGATATTACCGTAATTGATTATCAAGTGTGTCCATATTACTAAATATTTAGCCGATAAACCAATAGATTTGACCCCAATATATATTTATAAGATAAAGGTAAAGGCAAAGGCAAAGCTGATAATGGCGAAGGTAAAGCTAAAGCCAAAGCTAAAGGGAAAGGCAAATGCGTAAATGAGTCCGACGTAGGCTCAGACATATTTGGTCCAAGGAGTTGGCACATAAATGGGCTGTCCAAGTTCATTAAAGCAATGTCCAAGTTTGATTCCGAGAAGCGTCGTGCGGTGAAGGAGTTGGGTTTTGAGGAGATGCTTAATTTGAGATGCAATTTCTTGGACCGCGATTTGTGTGGCTACCTCATCAAAAATTTTGATTCTAACCATTGCCGTTTCAATTTGATTAAAACCGGTTATTAGTATCTCAGTGGCAATGATGTTCTCTCTATATTCCGTTTGTCGGCCGGAGCTTCAAAAGTCCCATTTAATGGCCATTACAGTGCTTTTTGGATTAAAGTAGGAGGTTTTAAAAAGAAGGGTGGCCTGAGCTTAGACCGTCTCTTCTCATTGCTGGAAGAATTGAAGGGTGGCGATGAATTCAAACGTGTTTTTGTGTTAACTGCATGTGGCGCCATTTTGTCTCCAAATGGTCGGGGGGAATGTTTTTCAGGGCTGTTGGCATCAGTGGAAAATGTGGCGATGATATCCCAATATAATTGGTGTGCATATGTGGCCGATTGCCTAATAAGAGCACTGACACAACCTAACAATGGCGAGATTAAGAAAACATACGGGGGTTGTATGATTTTTCTTCAGGTTAGCGTTTGTATTTAAAATTCAACTTGTTAGCATTGTGTTATCCTTTTTAAACTTAACACGAAGTTTAAAATTAACTTATTGGTGTTTAAAGTGGTGGGCTGATTTAAATTAGTTTATTATGCAGTTGTTCTATATCATGCGCCTGTTTAAAGTTTGGCCTGATTGCCCCAAGGGTGATAGACAGAGAATTGGGTTTTGGAATTCCAATCTAGTCCGCGCCAGACTTGATTTTGAGGCAGCGATGGGAGGGTTCGGTATTGGGAAGGTACCATTTTATAACTTAAGACCCTTTTTTACATAAGGTACCATTTTATACATAAGATATCTATGTAGAATTATGCAGCAATGCAATTCTGATACAAGTATTTTTCTGCACTAGTTGGTAGACATCCGCCTCGATTATGAAAGCGATGAATCGGAAGTTGATGGTATTCATGTCAAGGTTGACAGTCTTCCCATTTTTGTCCTTTTCATAAATTTTTAGGCATTATAGTTGAATAAAGTTAAAGGTTAAATTATGATAATAGGTGAACATGAAGCGGTTGCACAGGGAGATTGGAGCTGTTTTAAAACAAATGATCAAACAGCAGGGGTCCATGTTTGTAGTTGAGGACCCAAATGATCATGAAGTAATATAAAAAAGATCCAAGTGTAGCCCCGGACAAAGTCCGTCAAAGTCATGCAAAGCTTTTGGTGAAGAGAGTACTAATTATATTGCAGGAGAGAAAGGAAAAACAAAAATTGATGTTGAGAGCGGCAAATCAAAATCGGACTTTGATGACAATGTTCTCTCAACATCTTCTGAACATTGTAGTGAACATGTGTCTGAAGATAGTAGCATTCCCGGTGAGGATGCAGGCGGATCAAAGGGATCTGCTGAACAGGGGGAGGAAGAACAGGGGGAGGAATCTGCTGAACAGGGGGAGACTGATTCTGCAATGCCTGAAATTATTGGTCAAGGGCCATATGTCTCTCTTCTTATGGAGCAATCAAATCCTAACCGATGTAGTAATATCTGCGAAAGTCCAAGCCTCCCAGCATTGCTGGAGACAGCTGATGTTAATGCACTTAATGTTGTAGTAGGGGGAGTGGTTGAGAAGGAGCTTCAAAGCAACAAAATAGCCGTTGATTTGCTGTCTCCAGCAATAGAAAAACAAGAGAGGGTAAGGAGAGTGACCAAAAAAGGCAAGTATGCGTACTCACCGTGGATAAAGACTGGCATAAAGAAAGTAAGATTCACAGATGCGGAACTGAAGTTGTTGGAATATGCTGCTAGGAAAATTTCGGCTAGAAGGTAATCATTAAACTGCCTTGTTTCTTTATTTATTTATATATTGAAGACATCATATGATAGTTTATGCTTGTATTTCCAGTGAAACGTTGATTATGGCATATGATGAAGAAGTGGATCGTCTACATCTCCAAACACTGTTTCATCCGAACCAGGTTATAAGTGTGGTGAGTATGGACGAATTTAAACTATATAATTACCTTTTAAGTTACTCTGGAGCTCACCCTTTGTAATGTTATTTCCCAGGTTGTCAACATGGTTGTCACAACACTCAACCATGAAGTCAGCCCCAAATCCGATCGATACTTCTTCAGCAGCATGGCCATACAACTGTTGGAGACATCGGACGCTGCTGTTAAGCCATCAATGAAAGCAGCTGGAAGGAAGAAGTCCATAAAAGCTGTTTGGAATGATTATGAGAAAAAGGTCCGTTGCCCTTTCCGCAATGGTGCGAAGGGTAAAAATTTGGTATGAGTTATATACATTTTGAATGGTTAGGTTTTATTTCCCATGTGAATACATTTTCCAAATCAATACATATTTACTTTGTTCACACTGTTACAGTTTTATTTCCTTGGTTGCATCGGAAGCCATTGGTTTGTCTTGGTCCTGAACCGTCCACGGAAAACAATCGACTACCTTTGCCCAAATGGTTTGCCGCACAGATTTAAGTACATGGGTAGCTTAGTGGTATGGAGACTGTTATTATTAAACTTAGTTCATGTTTTCGGGCATTTCCTATGGCTTACTTAATTTCGGGGAAAAAAATTCTTGCAGAAAGATTTTGTGCAGATTGGCTTCGGTATCAATTTAGGACGTATGACGGACAACTTAAAGGCTGATATTCCAAGTCCACCCGATGAGTATGTACCAAATCTGTTTCGTGTTACCGTTCATTAATTTGTTAGTCTTTTTTTCTTCACGCCAACAAAGTATTGAAGGGCTATTACGTTGTTGTTTCAGATTTAGTTGCGGAGTTTTCGCTATAAGATATATGCAGCGTTGGAATGGCAGTGAACTTGACCCAACAATAGAAAATGTTAGTGCACTCTTTTGACGATTAATTTACCCCGTGTCATTACTAATTAATAACCCCATATTTTGTAGGCTAAGAATGTGAAGTCGTTGAGGTCACAAATAATACTATAACTCCTTGATTCACCAAACAACTATCTCCGGGAAACACTGCATTTGGCGGCCCAACACACACCAGTGGATGAAAGCGCGGATGACAGCGGATGATGATCTTCACTGCATTGGTACCTTTTGATGCTTCTCTCTTCTTGGTTCCATTTCATTGGGACCAATTGAATATGATTTATACTTGTTACATACTCTGTAACTCATCGGGTTTCTGTTGTTTACATAGTTTTAAACAATGTTGACACATTCTTGGGACACTAACTTTTGACACATTTGTTGTACACATTTTGGTAGATTTACGTATTGAGAGTAGAAAATTTTTGGTACATTTTCGTATACTCAGGCGCGACAATGGCCCGTAGTGCAGTGTTTGTATGAACAAATTCTTCACAATGCAAGTGTAGTTTTTTTCCATGATACTACAGAATTTTATTCATGGTGAATTACAAATATGGTAGCATGTGAATTAGAAAAACCTCTTAGCATATTCCTACTGATGGGAAAAAAAATAGGATGTGAACATGAAACAACTATTGTATTAGAAAAAGGACTTCGCACTCGTATTCCCTAGTTTGGACAGAATCATTGCAAGCAAGATACACAAAATGACCATGAGCATGGACAGAACAATTGTGGCCCGGACAATCAGATTATACACCTTTTCTATTCCGTGACTGTTAACTTGTATTGGATTAGTAACCATGTTTTGGGTAGGAGTTAAAGTCATGCACTGGGTAGGAGCTGAAACCATGTTCATGTTGTTAGGAGGTGTTTCCCAATCAAAGAAATTGCAAGGATTCTTTGATGCACATGTGTGGAATAATTTGTCTGGATTTTTCTGAGTCCTTGATCATAAGACAACTGTCCGTTTACCACAATAACAATATCGTGGACGAACAGCCCCGGTCTCACTTCCTCCTTGCATGTTGGATGATGATGCCCCCGACATGATTAGTTGTGAAAATGTTGCTACAAATTTCTATTGAAGAAGGTTTATAGTAAAAATGTTGGATAAAAATATCTGTTGAAGAAGGTGTATATGAAGGAAAAAGTGAAGAAGAAGGAAAAGTATTATGTATAGATTGAAAACTAATTTCTATAGATTGAAATGTCCTTCCATGAGATGAAGGAGGTATATATAAAACATTCAAACGGTCATATTACTTTACTGATACATATCTCTAACGGCTATTAATTTGAAAAGGTCATATTACAGTTTCACCCCTGAAATTATTGAATTTCACATTGCCCCCCACCCAATGGGTAAATTTAAATTACACTCCCCAAAATTGAAATATATATTTTAAATTTGTAACAATATATAAATATTTAATATGTTTACAAATTTTTTAATTATATATAATTAAAAAATATATATACAGTTTGGAAAATATATATTATATATTTGATAGAAAAATTTTAAACAAAATAAATTTATAAATATTTCAAAATTTATATATATTTATTCAGAATTTTATAAATATTTTATAATTTTGGAATCAAGGATTTATTTATATTTTTATATATATATTTCAAAATTGATATATATATTTCAAACTTGATATATATATTTCGAACTACATATAAATATTTCTTAATTGATAATGCTTTTTATATATGTTTTCTAATTTTATGTATTTTTTTTTCAAATTTTATATATATATGAAAAAATATATTTTGAACCGAATTTTCTATATTTTTTTCAAAATGTTTTAATTTTGTCTCCAAATTTTATATATATATATATATATATATTTTTTATATAAATATATTTTTAATTATATATATTTTTTATATAATATGGGATACTTTGACAATACATAATTTGTTGACAATAGATAATCCCCAAATAAACTTGAATAAGATAATATAACACAATACATAATTTAAGTACGCATGAAAGAAGACAATACTTTGACAGTCCCTAAACCCTAAAATACAAGAAGACAGTTTTTCCGACACATATAACATATGGACTTCGTCATGGCTTATTGATTACCCGCATTTGGGGAGGTCGGTGCTGATGTTGGTCCCGGGAAATAAAGTGGGGGGCTCGGCTGATTCCTCGCCGCAATCCTTTCACAGAGTTCCTCCACCTCCTCCACCAACTCACTGATGTAAATCTCAAGTAAATCTAACTGTAATTTGTGCCTTCTTTTCAGATTCCCCATATACTGTTGAAGCGAAACAAACGTGGAGTTTAGTGGTGGTCTAATAATGTTTGGTTGGTGTTGGACGCTCCCATTGTGGCCATTAACTGAGTTTGCCATTATTTTTAACACCTCACCCATCCATCTGCATCCTCATATATATTGGAGTAAAACATCCACCAACCCAAGTGGCATTAATTTGGCATTAAAGCTTGCCCCTGGTATTATGTCAAACTTTAAATGATCCTACTACCGGTGGTTACTTGTATCTTCAATAACATTAAATGCTGTTAATAGGCATATTCAACTACCATTGACATCAGGGAGTATAATATAATATGTAATCATAATCGATCATAACATTCATCCATTGTCATTACAGAAAATATTACAGAGGGAAAATATGATGGACTACAACATAGGGGAAGTAACAGTACATTAAGCAAAATACCTCCCTCCTTCCCTTCTTACGCAAAATACCGCCCACTCTCCAAACTTCTTCAACGCACTGAAGTGAATTCATGGCTCCATGAAATCATCAACTTCAGAAGGTAAAACTAGTGTAGATGTTTCTTGTGCTGATGTTTCTGGTGTTGATGGGTAAGAAGTATTTGGTGTATATGGCGGGAAAATATGGTTCATTCGTCGATCCGGATCGTCAACGGTTGCCGCGACCTCCTTCATGCGGATATGCAGTAACTCTATTTCCAACTCCTGGCTCCTTTTTAGTTGGGCGATATCCTGGAGCATCTCAACCATAGTTTCGTGAAGCAAGGTTGGCAATTCGTTATAGTGTCGGCTACCGGTGTACGGGTTACCATTACCGTTCGCGTTACCATTACCATTGGAGGTGGGAGTTGGATGATGTGGGGGCTGCTGTGGTGGTTGGTGCTGGATGTGGTCAGTTGCTTCAATCCTCCTCCCAACCATATCTTATTCCTCTATGTTATTAACCGTAGGATTTTCTTAATGCGATATCATATCATATAAATTTATACCAAAAGAAGAACAGTAATTAATATCAGCTACCATAGTTAACTACTACTACGACCCTACCATTCATTGAATGTTGATAGTTATTACGCCCATTAACTTGGTAGTTGTGTTTTTCATGCAATACAACACCAACTACTATAATCAATGACAACCTAACATCAGACTTTACACTTCATTCAATGAATATGATTTTGTGCCATGATATATTTTACTTTATATTACGAAATCTTTTCTGTAATACACATCCAACAACCTAACATATCTTACACTTTTAACACTTGATTTGATTGAATCTCTATAATTTCCATGATAACATATGTCAGTCTACCCTACTAATAGGCTTGGCCTAGGATTTCAAATTATCTTCACCTTTCATATCTGGTTTATATTTTTATATTGTAGCTGATAGATTTCCCATATATTCTTGTAGCTAATAGATTTGCTATATATTATTGTATTTTGATTACATTGAATGACCTGATTCTCTGTAAGTTCCAATTGGTAGATTACGTCTCCATCAGGATACTGGAAGATCCTGAAATTTATATCTCATTTCACTTATTAATACTCCCTCACAACCTAAAAAACTTATAACACTAACCAATGGCTAACACCAACGGAAATGGAAACAATCGTCATTACCGCACCTTCCCAGATCCTCCTCCTCAGTCACTTCTCACCCTGCTTAGCCAAATAGCAGAACTCAAAAGTTGGCACAAACTGCAAGTCGAACTACTGGAGATTCGAGTTGCTGAGCTTGAGCTAGCTGTCTGCGAACTTGTTGATCGTGTATCGGAGTTTAGTCCTATGAGTCCGATGGGTAGCACAGGAGCAAGTTCCTCCGGACCGGAGGCATTCGAGGGGGGCTCCCCGATTATTTGAACTCTTATGGCTAAAACAGAAAGGGCAAATGTTTTGTTTACTACTACTTGCCCTATCTAACTATGTACCTTCAATTTGAAGATATGTACTACTTGCTGAATTACAAATATGGCTTTAATGGTGCCTATTACGCCTATATTTGAGTTTTACTGATGCATATTACAAAACGAGCAGATAGTTATTACGCAACTAGCTGATAGTTATTACGGATAGGATTCCCCATGTATTACATGAAGTAACAAAGCTTCTATCCAATGAATTGTGGTAACTGGTATGTATTGGAGTGAAAATTATTAAAATTAAAAGATTTTGCAAGAAACAAATGTCAAATGGTGCTTATTACGTCTATATTTGAGTTTTACTGATGCATATTACAAAACGACCTGATAGTTATTACGCAACTAGCTGATAGTTATTACGGATAGGATTCCCCATGTATTACGTGAAGTAACAAATCTTCTATCTAATGAATTGTGGTAACTGGTATGTATTGGAGTGAAATTTATTAAAATTAAAAGATTTTGCAAGAAACAAAGGTCAAATGGTGCCTATTACGGATATATTTGAGTTTTACTGATGCATATTACAAAACGAGTTGATACCTATTACACAACTAGCTGATAGTTATTACGGATAGGATTCCCCATGTATGACGTGAAGTAACAAAGCTTCTATCCAATGAATTGTGGTAACTGGTATGTATTGGAGTGAAATTTATTAAAATTAAAAGATTTTGCAAGAAACAAAGGTCAAATGGTGCCTATTACGCCTATATTTGAGTTTTACTGATGCATATTACAAAACGAGCAGACACCTATTACACAACTAGCTGATAGTTATTACGAATAGGATTCCCCATGTATTACGTGAAGTAACTATAAATAAATACTAATAACCACATTCATCCACAAACTTTTACAATAATTAATATCATATATGACTTACATATTTGGTGCCTATTACTCATCATTTTTGTAAAATGATCAAGTACACTTAACATTTAATTCCCCACCAACCAAATAAACATCAGTAGTTGTACGTGCCTATTCTCTCATTAGTACATCAACTATATTTTTTTTGGGAGGTTGGGGGAGGAATAACAAAGTCATCATCGTCGGAGTCTTCGTAGTCGGACATTTCTGGATCAGACATGAGACCGGGATCGTTTAGTATTCACACATATTCTACGGTAGGGTCTTTGGAATTAGTTGCAATGTTTAGCTGTTGTAATTTTTGCCATCTCACATACAGTTGATGCAATTCTCTTTTCAGCTGAAACAGTATTGTTTTCATGTCTTCGTTACCTGAATGTGCCATCTCAACTGCTCGGCCCTTGGGTATAGGAAGGCCATTGCGCCTGAATTCAGCCACAATGACACTTCTTGCTTGAATTAGTTCCTTGTAGCGGTCTTTCAATAATTTCACTGTCACCCTTTGTTTTTTTCCCTTGTTTGACAATGGTGCAGGACCTTCAACATCTTCACATTGTTCATGCAGGATCCTCCACGATTTCAATTTGGCATTGCTTGACGAATTGCCAGGACCGCCAGGACCCGACACAATTTCATGTAAATGAACATCTTCACGTTCATGCAGGATCCTCCAAGATGACAATGCTACGTCTGCTTCCTCATGAGAATTGTAGGAGTAGTAGAAACCACCGGGGAAGGATGAAGTTTGCATAAGAGCATCGCTTTGTTTTGTGTACACCCCAACTTCCCTTCCTCTAAACACAACAAAAAATCCAGCCTCCATCATGTATGATGGATACAGGTAAAACACATAGACTAGCTTTAAATAACTATCAATACTAAGGGTTCATATAGTTGGATATTAATTCCTTGCCACCAACCCCAGCTACCACTTATGATGCATTTATATTTTGCATAGTTGGGATATTACCAACATACACATCACAATTATGGTTCTTGAATTAATATTTGGTATTTCATCACAGGAGAAAATGTGTATACAAAAGATTGATAATGATCAAATACCCATAGTAAGAATAAAATACAATATTACATCAGACTATTACAGTAGCTTACCCATAAGGATAATAAGTTGAATACTTAGTGATCACAAATAGAGATTACCAATAGTACGTCCACAAATTTAATCATTTCGATGAAATAGCCGATTCTTTAACCTGCTTTGCCTGCAACTAGATTCGTCAGCAAGCTTTGTTGCTGTTGTGGGTGAAACATCAAAATTAAATCCAAAATCCTTCAAAATCTGCACAACCCAAAGTAAATAATTACCATTGTGTGTTTCGGTGCTCATGTAATATCACAAATTTAGATCATTTTCTCACATAATAATTTGTTAACTTACATTAAATTCAGATGCGGAAGCCGATCCATTATACGAAGATGGTGTCCGCAAATATCGAAAAGCCGACCCAGTAGGAAGATGGTGTGTTAAAATAATACGGAAGATACCTGATTAACCGGTAACGGGGGGTTTATAGAAAGAGTCAATGAAATGTCGTGTTCGGCTAACATGCGTGTATGTTGTGTATCTCCATTCACCCCAAAATCAACTTGATGCGAAGCTTAACATGTGTTCAATAATTAATAAGCATTGAAATATAAATATCATCATAGAAATGTAGGAGTACATCATCGTACTTGTGAGTTTCATACCTTTTTCGCTATCCGAAATTCCTTTTTTTTTACGAATAGTTGTTGTTTTCTCCATGCTTCCTATATGTCGTCGCCTTTGCCCTTTTGAAATGTCCTTCTTCGCAAATCCCTTTGTCGTGTTACCTGAACTGTCTAGGTCCTGCCTATCGTCGTCCAAAATAACCGTAGGCCTCCGGTTGCAAGAATTTACTGAATTTATGATATTTGAACTTGTTGCTGGAATACAGCCCTCGGCAACAGATTTCACCTTCCGCAACTGAATCATTATTTTTTGATATCCTTCTTTGCTACAACTAGCTATTGAGGAGATCTGATTCATGTAACGACACATAGCCCTATGCCGTCGCCGCATTTCTAAAATCGGGTATGCCGTTATATCATTGGAATGTGCAGTTTCTGGGAAAGCCTCTGTTGCGTTAATGCTCCACCGTTTCAGAATATATCATGTTGGAATTTCAGTCGCATGCATTACATCTTTCAGTACCTTCAATATGTGGCTGCACAAGACCCCAACCCTTTCAAATTTTCCGCATGTACAAACCAATCCATCATCACCACTCCTGGTCACTCGACGGGGTACAACATCGCCGTGTAGCCCAACCTCGTATAACCACATACCAGCCACAAACTCGGTAGATCGTATGAGTTTCTCTTCCAATCCAGCACGTAGGAGGTGTTCCTGAAATAAAGCAAGGATCCTTGCAGTGTATAATTTACCAACATGATAAAGAATTGGGCAGGGGTGCTTTAACCAAGGGAGTTTCTCGATAAGACCATAACGGGCTTCATATTCCTTATAGCGGTTGTCGTGAAACAATTTCTCATAGTAGCGGAAGAAGTCGGGGAGTTTATATTGCCTCGCTAAATACTTTTTCATTCTCCCGTTCAAGCTTTCGCTCAACTGAGTCGTACGAATTCCTCCAGTCCACACATGTTTGATATATGACAATGCCCATTTCCCCCTCAATGAAAACAAGTTTTCTAGCCATTTATTTTTTTGGACCTTGTAAACTTCAATCATAGTATTCCAATCGGCATCAAATACAGTAACCTCTTCAACTTCGTACATTAACCTTGATATGACACTTTTAATTCCAACATCATCATGCACAATGTTCCCCAAATTCTTCTGCGCATTCTGGAGAAGGTGCCAAGTGCAAAGTAGGTGAGTTGTATCGGGCATTACACCCACCAGTGTCTTTGCCATGGTAGCGTCTTGGTCCGTGAATATAGTTTTCGGGGCTTTGTTTTGCATCACCCTCATGAATGTTTTGAATAACCACATAAAGGAATCAGCAGTCTCATCGTACATCAAAGTTGCACCGAATATACAGGTCTCTCTATGGTTGTTTAGACCAACGAAAACACCGAAAGGACGGTTCCCATCAACTAGTTTGTATGTCGTATCAAAAATCACGACATCATCAAAATTATGGTAGTCACTTAGCATCTTAGAATCTGCCCAGAAAATATTGGTAATCATCTCATCGTTGTCCAATTGAACAAAATGATGAAAATGCGGGTCTTCGCAAGCTTGTTTCTGAAAATACTCAATTAGCCACGTGGCCTCACCTCTTTCTAACTCGCGTTGCCGTCTCGTATGTATATGATTCTGGATGTCAACTTTAGTGAATCCAACACAATCTTTGCCTTCGGCCATACGGGCATTTAACTCAAAGGCTTCGCGTACTGCTATTCCAGAATCTGCTGCAAGTTCGACATCAACCGCATCAACATTATTAATTTTCCTATGCGAACGAAGCATATAGCTGCACTCCTGGGGCATCAGCGGGTGGTTATGCACAATAACTGTTTTCTTCACAAAATACTTTTCTTTGCATTTGTCGTAGTTGATCACCATTCGCACTCCACAGTCGGTGCGTGTTTTAGCCCGTGCTTTCTTGGTCTTGAAGTCGCGTTTGTCCTTCGATCTAGCCCCCTCTTTCGCGCATACAAATAGCCTCGAGGTTGCACGGCTACGGTTTCCGTACTCCCGCCGTATGCTGAACCCATGCTTCAGTGCATATTTGTTGTACAAATCGTATGCATCTTGCTCTGTTTCAAAAAGCATGCCAACCTCAGGTATCCAACTGTCCACATTAATGTCCCCCTCAATGTGTGAATCATGGTCATCAGAATCACTGTGGAGACTGTCAACAACGGTCACCACTTCAGCCGCCATCTAACACGCAAATTCTAGATTACACATACTTTAATCAGATGTCAGACATATTTCGTATACATGCAGTATATCTTAAAGGTGAAATTTTTGGATACGTGGAATATTTAGTTATCTGAATATGCAATATACTTTAATTTACAATTGCAACTCAATATAAAGTGCAATTAATACCCCCCCCCCCCCCCCCCCAAAAAAAAACTATACAGACCACTTTAATGGATCATGACAATGATGACCACTTTAAACGATATGGTCATCAGCTAACTTGGAGCACCACTACTTGACTGCACTTTAATGCAATACCTGCCTCAATTTTCACTCAACTCTAATGGCCCAATTTAGTATGCTCAATTAAAAGGCAGTCAACATGGCACATCATAAACATAATGAAACTATACACCTAACTAAATTTAATGCAACTATTCATCATAAATACTTTATTGCAATTTTGAATCATTTACTTCTACTAATTTTAACTACACTTAAATATAACAATGAAATGGCTAACAAAAACTATACTGATTATAAACTAAAACAATTATAAACCATAAAATGGATAAAAAAAGAAAATTTCAAAATATGGATCAGTTATAATCAGTATCCTGATCAAAATATCCTAAAACAATTCAGTACAATACTGATCGCGATCGCTTACAACCAACCGAACATTTAAACCCCACCAAAAATTATAAATACATTCAGCAAAATATACAAATACACATATCTCAGTTATCATACTTTTGGTCATGTTCTTTTAAATTTATTCCCACTAATTAAAATTCAGTATACCTAAATAAATTACTGCCACTGCATCATGTACTAATTGTGTTGAATCAGTATAGTAAGCTCCAAAATAACTCAACCTTATCTAATATACTCACATATATTGGGTTTTCTTAAGCTCCACATATATCCTTACAGACTTATCTTTAATGAAATATAGATGTCTCATACGACATTTGCAGTAACCCAACAACAAAATATTTACTAATAAATTACTGTAATGGCCATCTAATATGAATGCAGATATAATATGCAGCAACAATATATATCAGGTGTTGGCCCATGGCTTAGGGTTACATCAATAATTTCCATCAAATATGCAACAACATTTGTAAACCAACACACTTTAATCGCATCAAATAAATTCATAAAGCAACACACTCTAATTCCATCAAATACATTCGTAAAACTAAACACAATATCAGCTCTAAATTGAAAAAATAAAACATAATTTCATCAACCAAAACACAGTATCAAATAAATTGAATCTTAAGAAGAGCTGAAAAATATAAGATAAAACATTGCACAAACCAAATTCCACTTTAGTGCCTGAAATCCCCAATTCCAGTTTCTCAAATCCCTAATTTCAGCTCTTCTTCGCGCCTCAAATCCACAAATTCGGAGACAAATCTCTTCTTCACACTTCAATCGCCTTCTGATATCAATCTCTCAAACAAGATTCAGTAAGCTTTGTAGACTAATCTCTTCTTCCATTACCTTCAATCGCCCTCTATCAATCTCCCAAAAAAAAAAACTGTCGTCTGTTTTGAAATAAAAAATCATAGCTATTTATATTTCAGGATTTGGAGGGCTTGGAGGGATTTTTCAGATTTGGAACATAGATTCAAAAATTCAAATCATTTGAATTTCGCGCAGCCTAATTTCGGCTTTCGGAGGAGACTCAAAATGTATATACCAAGGCCATAAATATAAGTATATGTGTATTTACGTCTTCTTATATAAGTATATAAGTGTAAATGTATATAAGTTTGTATATATACAAGATAAATATCAATTGCTGTGAAATGCCTTTTTTGTCCATATGGTAACTTTTTCATTTTCACCCAACTGGCACATAAGCCAGTGAGAGGCAAAAAGGAGAGGATTATTTTCCCTTAGTGGGGGCATCCACCCAGGAAATAATATAGAAGTTTTGTCATTTGGGTTACAAAAGATATATGTATATATATATATATATATATTTTAATAGATAAGATTTTTTTTTTCTTTTGAACAGGGATTGTACACGGCACACCCACTTATAGAATTGGCCTCTCAACCACTGGGCCACAAAATGGTGTCTGAGTTACAAAAAAAATCTACTCTTTCACAGAAGTAGAAGTGAGGGAAATTTTTTTTTTATAAAAGAATCAAAGTTGATTTGCTTTATAAAAAAAGATATCAATGAACTTGTGTGAAATAATTTTATAAAATTCAAAAGAAATGTTTTGATAGTGTAATCAAAAGATTTTCCGTGCTTGTTTCTATTATGAAATATTGATATCTCCTTGAACAAGAATGGTGGTATTAAAATATTCAATTTTAGAGAAGTATTGTGATCATATAAATTGGAAAAAAGAAATCATCTAATAAGAGGTTTTCTATTTTTTCCAAATGAAGGAAAAGTTAAATAGGATAATGCTTGTATGCTTATACCTATTATATATTATATAAACAAAGAAAAACAAAATAAAGAAGATAAAAGTAAGATTGTTAAATATCTAAATGTCAATTAACATGTGACTTTGAATCATACTCAATTTTAAAGGACAAAATTAACCAACCTACCAAAAAAAAAAAGTATTACATGTGTAAGCACGAAGAAATCATATTCTCTCACTATTTCATTAGTATCTCCTACCTCCCAACTAATTCCTCATAATTCTTCCTTACATCTAACTATGCAGTATATAATACAAAATAAATCTACAAGAGAAAGGACAAAAATAAATAAAAACAAATAAAATAGCATACAACATATAATCAAATAATTAAATGATAAATTTCATCATGAATTTTGGCTCGAAGCTTCTCCGCATGCTCTCTCTTTGATACGTCCTTAGGCCACAATCAAGAATAATTGGAAAAAAAATCATCTTCAGAATTGGACTTCAAATGAGGGGACCACTGCTGAGGTAGCTGGATCTGAACCATAGATACATGATGGTGGGACCCTAATGGTGTGTCCATTTAAGATCCCAATGATCAGACCCACATCCCCATATGATCTGAGCCATTGGATGAGATGGGACCCGCACTGAACCCTCTCACTTAAAGATCTGACCGGAGAAGATTCGGGTCCAACAGTCATTAGTACACCCAATGACTTCAACAACCTTAAATTGATGATGTATTGGAACCATAGTTCGTCGTATAGTCTGAAACCGTTACGTATTGTCCAGTTCGTAACGCTTTAGAAAAATATTGATACTATTATTTAGCACCGATACTCATTTTAGAGGCCAATATTGTCCGAGTCCGTTACACCAATACTGAAACCGCAACAGCGAACCATACTAAGAGAAGTAATTTTGTCTTCATAACAAATAATTTTATTACAAAAAAAAATTAAACGCACAAAAATATAATAATTATTTAACCGGATAAGAAGTTAATGATATTTTACAAACCACAATAATGTTTTCGTTTGGTTGGAGGGATGGAAAAATGGAGGGAATAGAGAGTGAGAAGGATGAGACATTCTTAGAGAAGGGAATGTGTATCTCTTACTTTGCGTTTGGTTGAATGAAATGGATAATAGAAATGATGAATGTAGTAATATTTTCTTCGTGTTTGGTTGAAAGGAACGAATATATAATTTTTATATGGGCTATTAACAAACAACCTCCTATGGTTTCAAATTTTTAACAAACACCCCCTGTACTTTTTCCACTTTACACACAACCCCCATTCCGTTAACAAACACCCCATGCCATTAGAAATTGATATTTTATGCCCAAAAAATTCCTAAATTGATATTTTATGCCCAAAATATCTCTAAAAAATAAATTAATAACTCAAATGTGATTTTTAAATAAATTATATATATCTATAAAAGTGTGTATATTACTTATAAAAGTGTGAGACTTTTTGAATATATATATATATATATATATGTATACTAATTTTAAACGCTCAACACTTTTATAAGCAATATGCATATATATATGACTTAAGTATAATTTAAAAAAAAAAAAATGAATTTGGGTTTCTATTCATCTTGCTTTTAAAAATAATTTATCAAAAGCTTATACTTTAATATACTTTTATTACATTTTAATAATAGTTCATTGAGTGTAATTGTTACACTTTGACAATAATACACTTTAAATAATATATTTTTATTTTTTTTAAAAGAATAGATGCATAGAAATTTTATAAGGGCTTTGCCCTTATAATTTGTACTATTTCTGTCCCAAAATAAATGTCCACTTTTCTTCTTTAGCCGTTCCAAAATAAGTGTCCACTTTGAAAAGTCAAAACACTTTATTTGGTCAATTTACCATTTTAACCTTCAAGCATTAAAATTATAAAATATATACTTTATAAACGATCACATCACTATGGTAGGACCACGAGTAAAATTGATATTTCATTCACTGACACTACAATAAAAGTCATCCTCTTAAAAAGTTGGATTCCTCAAAAGGGACTTATAATTTGGGACGGATGAAGCAGTATATTTTTTTCATATTTGAATTTAAATAAATAAACAAAATTAAACAAAAAATAAAAAAATTAATTTGTAATTTATTCAAAAATGTTAATTAAGTTAAACAAAAAAATAATTTGATTTATTCAAAAATCTTAATTTCGTTACTAATTTATTTTTTAAGTGTATTTTGGGTATACAATATCAATTTAGAGGTATTTTGGGCATAAAATATCAATTTAGGAGTATTTTTGGCATAAAAATATCTGTTTCTAATGGCAGGGGTGTTTGTTACGGAATAGTAACGAAATAGGGGTTGTGTGTAAGGTGAGAAAAGTACTGAGAGTTATATGACACCTCAGGAGGGTGTTTGTTAAAAGTTTGAAACCATAGGGGTTGTTTGTTAATAGCCCTTTTTATATTAATTTTACAAATTTACCATAAGTATCTATAATATAGTGTACGGGTAAATTGTTAAGAAAAGTAAAAATGCCAATTTCTATGGGTGCGTTTGGAAAGCCTGTTTTTTGTATTTGTTTTCTGTCTTCAAATATAAAAACTGTATTTGTATTTGTTTTTGTTTTTTAAGCAAAAAACTAAAAATAAAAAAACGTTTTGATCAAAATTTGTATTGAAAAATAAAATGGTATTGGTGGCCGGCGGTGGTGGCCGGCGGTGACCGGCGGCGGTGGGGGGCGGTGGTGGTGGGTTACTGGCGGCGGGCGGAGGCGGTGGGGGCCAGCGACGGCGACCGGTGGCGGGGGGTGGTGGTGGTTGGTGGCGGCGGCGGTGGGGGCGGTGGCGGAGGCGGTACCCTAAACAGTGAAAAAACTCAAAAAACAACTAAAAGTTGTATTTGGTGTTTTCACCACTTTTATTCACTATTCATAGAAAACAGTTTCTTGGAGAAAAAAAAAGTGAATAGTAAACGTGTTTGTCAAACGTGTTTTTGTTTTTGAAATGAGTGAACAGTAAAAAAAGAAAACAAAAAACAAGTGAGCCAAACGGACCCTATATTTTAGGAGAAGTGAGTTATTTTCTCTCTCCTCTTTCGCTCAAATTCGGGCTGATTGAAAAATATGAAGGAGGGATGGATACTTCATCCCTCATTTTCTCCTTCTTCTCTTCCATTCCCTCTAACCAAACACAAAATAATAACACTAAGCTCCCTCTTATCCCTCCCTCCCCATGAAACACAAACACGGGGACACGGACACGACACTAACACGTCGATACGACAAATTTTAAAAAAATAGAACATGACACGCCTGTGAAACGTCTATAAAAAAATAATATTTTTATATATATACAAAATATATTATACAAATACTTCATTTATCACTTAAAGCAATGAAAACCAATAGCTTGTTTGGTAGGAGGTTTTGGAGTGAAATTTGTGGTTTTGGGATGAAATTTGTGACCCAATCCATGTTTGGTAGAAGGAGTTGGGATTGAATAGTGTTGCACCATTGATACCAAATTCATCATTTTTCACACCATTGAGATAGATGGTTTGGATGAAGTTGGTTTGGTTTTCTCACACCAAAACTATTATTTAACACAAACCAATTCAATTTGGTGTACCATTATTTAACCCAAACCAATTCATTTATAATATTATATATATATAAATTCGAAAAATAAAATATTTATGAAAAAATAAAATATTTCAAAAAAATCAAACGAAAAAATATATTTCATAAAAAATAAAATATTTCGGGATAACAAATATTTCTATAACAAATAAAATAAAATAAAAATATATTTATTATTTTTTTAAAAATATACAAATTATATGTATTTTTACTGAAATCTTTTATTTTTTCAAAATATTTTATTTTTTTGAAATATCTTATATAAAATATTTTATTTATAACTATTTCGAAAAAATTAAATATTTATGAAAAAATAAATATTTGGAAAAAATTAAATATTTATATATTTTATTTTTTAAAACATATATATTTACAAAATGTTATTTTAAATAAATAAAATGTCAAACTATTCCAAGTTACCAAATATGTTTGGTTTCAGAATTTCAGCTCATACCAACTCTACCAAACATGGTTTGTTTTTCAGTTTCACTTTTTCTCACACCAAAACTATCTGCACCAAAGATAGTTTCAGTTCAAAGTAAAACCACACTAAACCCAACTCCAACCAAACCAAAACCAAAAACCAACACCACACCGGTTGCCAAACAAGCCCCAAATAAACTTACAAACAAACATGAACAAATAGGTTGAAGGAAATGTCAAACATGTTCAAAAATTTTCATTCTACTACCATTTAAGGAATCGAATACATCTCCACCAACATCCCACATTTTAGTCTCTCTCGTTATATTATGAAGATTTTCTTTATAGAAGATGAAGATTTGAATGTACAAATATAAATCTTTCGTTTATTTATGGTATTATCTTGTTCCTCTTCAAATAGTGGATAAATGAATAGGTCCCCAATTCTTATCACAAGATGATGAGGAACAAGGATGTTCAAGTATCTTTAAAGCCAAAGATTGGATTAGAGGTGTTGAAGTTTCATAAGTGATCTATCACATTACCGGCTCTATAAGTCCCTCTATTTTTCATGGAATAAACCGATCCACCGCTTGTTCCCTGAGTGTCCCTCACGTGGCCAACTTAAAAAAAAATTGAGGACTCATTTTTTTGTGTCGAATATGTATTTTTGGTATGTTTGAATGTCCAACACGAATACAGCGAACTTAGACAAAGTGCTCATATGTCATAAGTCCCTTCCAAATCCATCCATGAAACCAAACATATCATAAAAGTAAGTCTAATTTGACATTGAAGATGGGAAGTATCTATAATTATTTACTCTTTCTTTCAACTTTATCTAGACGGTATTTAATCAAGTTCATATTATATTACAATTAACAAAGTATCTTTGTCCTAAGCAAATTTCTGCCATTTTTACGTTATTTAAAGTATTTTCCTTATATAAAAACATACATTTGAAATAGGATAATATTTTACTACAACATAGCCAGCTCTCGCCCCGTATTATTCCCCACGCGCCTACAAATAACGTTATATTCATCAACTCTGCGCGTGCCTCCCTCTCTCTCTTCCCATTCGTTAATAATTCAAACTTATGAGTTATATATAGGCCGTACATATATATATATATATCTATTCATACACGTAACGAAAGAAACTAATAAGATAAAGATACTAGTATCATTTTACAGAGAGACACAAATATATATACGTATATATTATATATATACATATGTATACATCTATACAGGTCGAGACAGAAAGCAAGAGAAATTAAAATTAGTAGAGATCGGGAGAAATTGGGCGCCAGGAGAAATTGATTTCTGTTTGGAGAGCGAGAAAGCGATGGATTTCTAGAGAGAGAAAGTGAGAGAAAATTGAAACATTTGGAGTGTTTTCGCTTTGTGTTTCTCTCCCGTTCCGTTTCTATTCATTCTCTCATATATATATATATATATAGAGAGAGAGAGAGAGAGAGAGAGGAGGTTTGGTTTTCTGAATTGAATCGAATGATCTGAGCTAGGGTTTTGATTTTTCTGTGTTTGAATTTTGAAATAATGGATTCAATACGTTGATTATAGATGCGAATTTGGTAGAATTGTAGCTCCGATCTCGGTAATGGAGGTCGATTCGTCGATGGTGTCAGAGGCTGATCACGATCCGAAGGCGGAGAACCACGACGGCCCTACGGCGGAGCAGGCCGAACAGTCTCCCGCGGATTTGGGGTCTCCGCCGCAGGTTCAGGAGGAGCAGGCTCAGGTGCAGCAGAGCGTGGTGGCGGGGCCGAGGCCGGCACCGTGTTACTCTGTGGTGAACGCTGTGATTGAGAAGGAGGAGGACGGTCCGGGGCCTAGGTGCGGTCACACGCTGACGGCAGTGGCGGCAGTTGGGGAGGAAGGGTCGCCGGGTCACATTGGGCCGCGACTTATTCTCTTTGGTGGCGCCACTGCTCTGGAGGGGAATTCGGGTGGTTCAGGGACTCCAACCTCTGCTGGAAGTGCAGGAATACGTATGTCTTTGGCTTCTTTTTCGTTTCAGTTTCATTTGGGTTGTTTTGGTTTTTCTTACAGAACCCTAGATTTGTTTGAACTTAAGACTTTCCATGGTTTTGTGTTTGGGCGTGGTGCAGGTAAGCTTGATTATGATACTATATTCATTTCCTTGTTGGTACACTAGTATTATTGAAATCTAGATGTATCTTCCTGTTGTGTTCTTCCCATTTACATTCTGAAGTGAACTGATAAGAGTGGCTTCACAATTTTTGTTCAGTTGAGCTTTAGGAAGTGAATTTGCACTGTAAAATTCTGTTGTTATCTGTGCCCAAAACTTTTTTTTTGGTTTGATGAGTTTATAAAACATAATGACCTACCGATTTTGGTATCCCACATCTTTGAATTAGTTTAATTATTGTTACTAGTATTAGTTAAAGCTATTTCTATATCTTTTCGGTGTTGCTAGTCTTAACTAATAGTTTGTTATCTATGTCCTTCATATATTTAATATGATTCCTGTCTTTGGTCACTCAATGCCTATTCATAAATTGCCTTTTCGCCCTTTGTGGAATCTAATTTTTCATACGCAGTATTTTATGAATTTTTTTTAGCTTTACATACCATTTTATTAGCTTCAATTTTGAGTTTCTTGAAAGTGATGCTCTCATATCTAACACTAACCTTTGTCAATTTAAATTTCTACCATTGCACCTTAGAATGACTCATAATCCTGCAAACTCAAAGTAAGGAACATATTTATCCTTAATAATTCAATAAGGCATGCCCTCCTGTCATATTCAAATACATATGAATGCACATGCCCCGCACACATGTTGTGGTGGGCATTCCCACTAATATTCTGAAAGCTCATGTAAAAAATTGTGTCAAATTAAGGAGATAAACTATATGCCTGTTACATGGACTCTCATATTTACCTTTACTTATTTGTGTCCACATGACATGAAAAGGTCTGGGTACTAAATATTTGTTCAAGTCAGGAAACCTAACCGGGCACCCCCAATCCCTTCTATGTAATGATTAAAGTATAAGAAAATACACAAATTGAAAAACAGTGACGAGTTTCCCTATATATGACATCGATGAAATCCCTTTTCTTTTACCATTTCCTATTTAATCTAGTAATATAACTTAGTGTATTCTTATAAAAATTATTAAACTTTATAATTTCAGTAAATTATAAGAATGTATAGTACGGCTCCAGCTTCCCTTATCCAAAACTTGGACAAAAACTCCCATATTCTAAAATCTTGGAATTGGGGGTTCCGACACTTAGGCCCACACTTATCTGAGTCATGGTAACATAAGATGCGAATACCTATATGGATCATGAGAGAGAAATTATTTTCTATTTTAAAGTTTGTGTTCAATTTGCTTACAGGGTTAGCAGGGGCCACTGCTGATGTCCACTGCTATGATGTGATGACAAATAAATGGTCTAGGTAAAGCCCTGCTAATGATCAATTTATCAGCTGAGAAAATTCTATGCGATTGTGCCTTTCAATCTAGTAAAATTAAGTAAAGAAGACATCTGGTTGCTTCGTTTGGTTCAATAAAGGTTATCATGTAATTTTTTTTTTTTTTCAAATAACTTACCACAGGATTACTCCTTTTGGGGAACCACCAACACCAAGGGCAGCACATGTGGCTACAGCTGTGGGTACTATGGTGGTTATTCAGGTTGATAGATCCATTTGATATTCTAGCAATTTCTCTTGTTTACAGCGTTGCTACTTGTATTAAATTACTAACTACTAACTGGAGTTTCTCAATCCAACATAGGGTGGAATTGGTCCAGCTGGTCTGTCTGCTGAGGATCTTCATGTTCTTGATCTCACACAACAACGACCCCGATGGCATAGGTCAGTCTCCTGAAGGGTGTGATTGCCGAGTCTTGTGTACACAGGCCCTCAATATAATTATATATATGTACCCACACGTATTTGGATATGCAAGTCTATATTTGTCTTGTGCATTCCTTGAAGTAGTTAAATTTTATTTTCTATCTGCTTAAAGTGTATATTTATTGAAGTTAATGTCAATTTTCTTTAGGGTGGTGGTCCAAGGGCCTGGACCAGGGCCACGTTATGGACATGTCATGGCTCTTGTAGGGCAGAGATATCTCATGGCAATTGGCGGAAATGATGGTGAGTGTTTTTCACAGCTTCTTCTACAATTAATTTTATACTATTGTGGGGAAGCTCAAAAAAGCAACAATTTGGTGCATGATTTTCAGGAAAGCGGCCTTTGGCTGATGTATGGGCCCTGGATACAGCTGCCAAACCTTATGAATGGCGGAAACTTGAACCAGAAGGGGAAGGTCCACCACCATGCATGTAATTTTTTCCTTCTCTCCCTTGTAGATTTGTAATATCAAGGCTATATATTAATTTTTTCAATCACAAGATCTTGTGTTTGTTCGAGATGGTGTAGCTTAAATATTTATATCCTTCAACAATAGCAATTGCTGTTACATTCCACCTATAGTTTCGATATTAGTCAAACACTCAACTTGTGTTTTACATTGGCAAGCTTTAGCACTGCCACCACCACCGACTTTAATGAGAGAGTTATTTTGCCGACTTCATTCCTCAAAGACTGGTCATTGTGTTTGCACAATTTCAATCATCAGTAAAGAATTTTTTTCTTTTGGACATATCAGATTGGTAATGGTCTTACCTTGACTTATGGGCTAGAAATGTGTAATTGACCAATTGTGCAATAGCTGTTCTCAAGTATTATTATTCATAGATAGTTGGGAATTAAGCCACCCATGTAATGAATTCTTTATCTACCTTCAAGCCATGTTGTGAAATATTGGCATGAAATATTGGCGTGAAATATTGGCGCAATGATATTTATTTGTTGCTCTGAAATGTGTAGCAGCTTTTGGAGGTCTTGAAGAGTCTTTAGGAAATTTGAGCTTTTATTTGTGATATTTTGTGCATGGCTCTTGTATGCCTCTCATGTATATGGAATGTCAAAACACCAAACTTGTTAGTTAACCCTAAGTAAGATAATTATTGGATATAATTGGATGTAGTAAACCCTTTTATGTTTATTATTAAACGTAATTATTTTTATATACTGCACATTGTATTTTTTTTTTATATGGCAATATGTTACTTTTATGTCCTATGGGAGGGAGTCTAGAATTACTTTTATGTTTATTATTAAACGTAATTATTGGATATACTGCACAATGTATGTTTTTATGGCAATATGTTACTTTTATGGCAAAATATGGTGTTACTTTCAAGTAAGTAATGTTTTTTTTTTCGTTCCTTCGTTCCTTCTTTCAAGTAATTGTATGTTTTCAGTTGATATCTGGTCTTGTTCTATAATTTGGAATGATGTTGATGACTTGACTTGAATATATCTTACTTGCTTCTGTCACTTTGAGTAGGTATGCAACTGCAAGTGCACGCTCTGATGGTCTTCTTCTGCTTTGTGGAGGGAGGGATGCTAACAGTGTGGTGAGTGAGACTATTGCATCTTGCATAATCTATGGTGCATAGTGCTTGAGTCTACTTAGCAATATACTTAGGCAAGCTTGTCTTCATTTACAAATAATTCGTCCTTGTTAGAGCAGTGGAAGCACTATTATTTGCATTTGCGTATGTTATCCTCCAAGTTTGGTGTTTGTTCTCTTGTTTGTGACCCAGATGTTGTACCATTTTCAAGATCTTCCTTTTCATAGTATGGCTTTTGGAAAGCGAGGAAATTTAGTAATTTTAGCTTTAAGAATTGGCCTTTTTTGTTGTTGTTGTTGTTGTTTCATGAATGGTCAATTGTGGATCGTTGGGCATCATGGTCTGTTTTCAGATTTTGTGAAGAACAAGCGATCCATAGGAATTTATCATTATTTATTTATTTATATTGTCTGGTTAAAAAGAAGGAAAGGTTTTTTTGGTGGTGCAATTACTTGATTAGAAATTTCCTGGCAACCATGCACGGTTTTTATTTTGTTTTATTTTATTATTTTTTTATTGGATCTATATGTCAGGCCATGTATCCTATTATCCCTTGACCTTGACCTTGAGTTGTACTTCATAATCTATATCCCCCTCATTAATGGTTCTTAAGTGCCTTTACCTTTAGGGTGCGGTTCTGCTTTCTGGTTGTTCCTTATTGCGCCTTTGTTGCACCTTTTTACATGATTGTGTTTTTTTTAATGAAATCTATTGTGTCTTCTTAGAAAGGAAAAACATTTTCACCATTAGATTGGGCTTGAACACTATTTTACAGGTTGCTACATTTCAAGTACGACATAATTTTTCTATATGATGTTTTCATTAAGTGAGTCAACATAAACCAGATTTAGTGCATAAATGATTGATTTGTTACATCTTCTATAACTGATTTTGTAGCCACTGCAAAGTGCATATGGACTTGCTAAACATAGAGATGGTCGTTGGGAATGGGCAATTGCTCCTGGTGTCTCACCATCTCCTAGATATCAACATGCAGCAGTGGGTTTTCAATTTAACTTTTTCCTTTACTTGACCTCTTTCAGATAGATGGAAATAATTTATTTACATATATTTCACTTCTTTAGGTATTTGTTAATGCACGGCTTCATGTGTCTGGAGGGGCACTTGGTGGTGGACGCATGGTGGAGGATTCATCAAGTATTGCAGGTTTCTTTCTATTTTTCCCTCGAATTTTTCTATAAAATTCTTTTTCTTGAAAGGATTCTTAACATTATATTGATAGACAGAAGTTCTAGTTCGATTAGATTTTATCACAACCTTCTTAGTCTTAAAGGAGTTTTAGTTGATGCATGGAAACTATGCAAGCTGACACAGGTGGAATGTTGACTGAATGATATTTTCTCTTGGCCCCTAGGGATTTTTGTATGTATTCCCCCGGGTGTGTTCCCCTTTTGAATGCCTTTTTTTTGTACTTCTTAATTATCAAAATGAAGAATAATAAATCATTATGGTTTTAATGGAATGCCACACTCTGTGACCCTGCCTGTCCCCAAACTATGGTACAAATAAGAGCATAACCCAAAACCTTGAATGTCCTCAAGAACCAATGGCGAACATCAGATGAGAAAGGGGAAGGAATGAGGCAATGACTAATCATCTCATAACGCATAGTAGGGGGCCGACCAGTCTCGATTTGCAATTGTCCACTTGTTATGGGCATGAGATCATCCACTGGCTAGGCATGTCTAGGCAAAGACACCTGGGCCAAGAAAATGATTCCTAGTTGAAGAAGCATCAGGGGCTTGAACTCTAACTGCATATAGGCCAATGAGGTGAGAAATGTATCATATGTTGGGGAGATGAGTAGTCTAGCCCCATCTCTCTTGCAAAGGGAAAGGAAATCGGGCCAAGAGACGATCTCTGCTTACAGCTGCATAAAGAATAGCCCAAAAAGGTGGATAACAGGGAATTAGTTTAGATTGGATAATTGAAGGAGGAAGGATGCAAAATTCAGAATATTGTGGGAGGAAAGGTCATAACACCCTATAGAGTTTTTTATTTTAGGGGTGTGTGTGTGGGGGGGGGGGGGGGGGGTGTTAGTCAATCTTGCGGAAATTAAAGGGGTTTGTGGAAACAGTGTAGGTGAAGCTGTTTTGCAAGATTATTGTCTGAGGAACAGGTTTCTACTCCTCCAAAGAGCAATTGATTTCTTCGACGACGTAAGTGGCAGCAAAGGAGATAAAGTAAGATGTGGGGTGACTTGTGTCGAGCAATCTGGAGGAAGGGTGTCAAGCAGGTGCCATATAGGAGAATTACGGAATGAAGATTTATTGATCAAGATGGTATGAAACCTCAAAAGTCTTGGTTGAAGTGTGGAATGTCAGGTCAAGATTCTTTCTGGTAAATGGAATAAGCTGCCTTCTGCGCATAGGAGGGAAAGGGAAGATAAGAAGAATGTGTAATCTGTTGGAAATGGCCATATAGCTTCCTTTGAAGCAGGAACAGAGACACTGCCTCAGCAGTGTCGTCAGAAGAGGCTGAGGTGGAGCAGTAACTAGAGAAGAGTTTAAGGCGTGATCCTACTAAAGATTTTTCTATGCCAAGTAAACTACTAGGAGTATGTAGATCTAATGAAATAACTGGACACAAAATTAGAAATGTCTAGTAAATTGTATGATTAAGAAATGTCTCTCAATTCAGGAAATGAACAATACCTCGTACCTATGTAACTTAAATGAAATATAAATAAATCCGTCAAGCTGCAAATCAGCATGAAATAAACATAAATAAAGACTGAATACTAGTATGGACCAGTGTTGTTAAAGGCGCGCCTAGGCTCCAGGCTCCTTGAGGCGCAAGATTTGCGTCTCAAGTGTGGGCAAGAGCGCCTTTGACAACATTTATGCCTTTTTATAGAGTATAAATATTTTAAGAATAATTTTATTTTTTTATTACATTTTTCATTGTGCGCCTCACTTCACTCAGGCACACGCCTCGCGCCTAGGCTCCAGAGGACCTTTAGCGCCTTGCGCCTTTAATAACTATGGTATGGACAGAAGTTTCTTGATTATCATTTGACTGAAACCTTTGCTTTAGGCTTTTGAACTCTATTATTTTTTTTCAGCCAGGCTATTGATCGTCATCATAAAGCTTGTAACACTTCTCTATCTCCGCTGATAGAAATCCTTTGGCCCTTTTCCATTGTCTGCACTGCGAAATTGACATTATGCTCCCCATTTGGGAAAGAACAATTATTTTCCTCATTTAGAAATCTCTCAATTGCTTCAGAAAGCATTCCCATTTGATTATTATTTACATCTTAGAAAAGCACACCTGCTTCCCAACCATCTTGGTCAAATTAACTTAAACACCCAAATCTGCCTTAAAGTAAAGCAATACACTCATTGGAAGCCAAACATGTCATCATAAAGCAAGTGTAATGGCCCCATGTCCTGTCCCTTCTTTACCCATAAGCCTTGAACTAAAGGTTCCTCAATTGCTGTTTGGAGTAGACAAGTTCTTTAAAACTCTTATGTTCACTACCAGTGTTTAGATTAATTAGAACGAAGATAGATGCTGGAAATATACAAGGATTATTCAACCCCTACTTTTGAAATCTAAATTTATTCACTTATGGGGATGTGACATAAATTCTCAGAAGTGATTATTACCCTCTTCCACTCTGATTGGCAAATTAGTCTCGGGGACTATTTGGCTTTTGATTTCAATTACGTCTATGCAATTGCCATTGAATTGAATATGTGTGTGTCTGTGTGTGGATGCGCTTGTGGATAAACATGTTGAATTATTGCCTGCAAATTGCAATTATTACCTAAGCTTACTGCTAAGTTTTCATCAATAACCTGAAATACAGTTTCCACCAAAATCCAATAGACCACTAATTTTCAGATCTACCCGTTAAAGAAAAATAAAGGAAAATCTGTAGCACTATTGCAAGTTCAAGACGTGTCTCCATTTGAACAATACCTTGCAGCTGTGGACATATATACTTTTTTAAATTGGCCGATCATCCTGCATATTATCATGTAAAACTGTTGCAGCTTCCTCTTTGGTTTTTTCTCGCGAGGATATGTAGATGATGGATATATGCATGAGTTAATTACTTCATTATCAAAATACAACTACTTCAACAGTTTTTCTCGTTGTTCCTCACATTAATATGAAAAAATATCTTTATTATACACTCTTTCCGGTGTATGCTCCGTTTCCACAAACTTCTCACAAATATCTTATCTTCTCCTCTATATAGTCCTGGATACTGCAGCAGGAGTTTGGTGTGATACAAAATCTGTTGTTACTAGTCCCAGGACGGGCAAATATAGTGCAGATGCTGCGGGAGGAGATGCTGCAGTTGAATTGACGAGGCGCTGTAGGCATGCAGCAGCTGCTGTAGGTGATTTGATATTTATATATGGTGGTCTACGTGGAGGTAAGACACGAATTTATTCTCTCTCTTTCCTGATTTTCATGAACCAAAGTGTCTTAACCTGCATGAAGTTTTTAGTATTAATAGATTAAGGGATTCTTTCTTCTTTTTTCCCCTGATGGAGCAGTTAAAGAATATGGTTCCATGAGGTTAAAGTCTACAATGTGTAATTGTTTAATCATACTTTCATGGTTGCATTTACATTTGTATTCTTTCTGTTATTGTCTTAGTGTTCGTTTAATTAGTAAAATGTCGTGAGAAGAGCCTAAACGAACTGTTACTCTATAAAAAAAATTGTATTGCGTTTACTTTTGAAGCTTTGTATCTAATTTGTCCAATATGGACAACTGGGGATGCATTGCATCTAGTTTGTCTTATTAAACGCATTTAAGCTTGCTGCTGTGTAAAGACTAGTTTAACCTTTTTATTAAATGTATGGAAAGACTTGGAAACAAAAGTCATGTATTTTGAAGTGATTGACATGTAAATTAAATTTCTTACAAGTATGTGCAAAGTTCCAGTACATGCAGATAATGTTACTTTTCGGCTTTAGCACAGCCTTTTTCGTATTTCTGCCCATGGGTGGTGGCCTATTTAATCACTATAGAGAATGTAACGTATGAGATGGTACTTGATCTCGTCCCCCTGCCACCCCAAAAGCATCTACGTTGATCCCTGTTTATCCTCTTAGCCACTGAGGAGTTGATCTGAAAAAGAGAGAGAAATTAAGTAGGAGGACTTGATATCTAGGAGTGTCCAAGAAGGATCGGTGTCTGACTCTACATCTCATCCTCTACAAAACTTTTCTGTAATTTGTATTTTGAATTGTTGTCAAACTGCATATATAATTTATGTAAAGCTTCAATAAAGTTTTCTGCAATTATACTATCTAAATGCTTTTCTGCAATTATACTTTCTCAATGCTAAAATAGATCTTACCTATTGTTCAAGCTTCATATATCGCATGGTAGTACTTGTAAGAAGGGTTTGTGATGTTACAAATTGGCAATTTGATTTTATGCACATCATATTGGAGTGTTGAAGAAGTGTTGGTGTCTGAATCTTCTACATCTCTTCTTTAACAAAACGTTTCTGTTGTTTGTATTTTGAATTGTTGTCAAACTACATATATAGTCTATATGAACCTTGGTTTGATTTCTTGCGATTATACTTTCTCTATGGTAAAATAAATCTTACCCATATTTCAAGCTTCATATATCACATGCTAGTACATCTTGGAAGGGTTGGTCATGTTTTAAATTGACAATTCTAATTGATCACATGCTCTGGAAGTGTCAGAGAAGTGTCGGTGTCAAAACTCTATTACATCTCTCCCTTAACAATGTCATGTTCTTGTCGGGAGTATCAGCAAAAATGTTCAATTTCGACTCTTTTCTTTATTTTAATTTTTTTACCTCTTGCTCTTTTGAGGTAGTGGATCCGATGTCTACCTGTGATGACATAGTGACGGCATGCGCATCTTTTTGTGTTTTAATTTTTTAAGCTTTCTAACTAATACCATGGATAGTACTGTCATCTACTTGCAAGGAAGTAGTGTTGATGCACTTCTTTTCTCATGGGAAATATCTGTCTTTCAAGTTTAGGAGGCTTCAAGAATTCCAGGGACTTCAAGAACACTTGTTTTTTTTTTTTCTTTATTTTATGAATCATCATCTGCCTAGGACAAACTATGCAAAAGGAAAAAGAAAAACCTGGGTAAAATTTTGGAGCCTAACATAATGCCAGTTAAGGTTGGAAATTAAGGAACAATACAAAAAAACTGATATAGTTGTACGGAGTAGAGGCATAATAACATCAAAACTTATGGGCCACACTTAGATCATGCTGTTACGCAAACCGTTTATTATCAATGCGAGGATATTGAATGTTATGTTTCCATGCGTAGGAGTGTTGCTTGATGACCTATTAGTTGCTGAAGATCTGGCAGCTGCTGAAACAACAACCGCAGCTTCGCATGCTGCAGCTGCAGCTGCTGCGTCCAATTTACAAGCAGGGAGGTTACCGGGAAGGTATGGGTTCATTGATGAAAGAACGAAGCAAATGATTCCTGATGCAGTATCTGATGGCTCTGTTGTGCTGGGAAGTCCCGTTGCTCCTCCTGCTAATGGTGATTTGTATACTGATATAAGCACAGAAAATGCCATGCTCCAGGGATCCCAGTACGCTAGTTTCTCAATGTACATTGATCTGCAGTTCTTGAAGTCCTTTAGCTTCCTATCTGCTAAATTTTACTTTTATCTGCAGGAGACTGAGCAAAGGTGTGGAGTATTTGGTTGAGGCTTCAGCAGCAGAAGCCGAGGCTATTAGCGCAACATTAGCTGCTGCCAAAGCACGGCAAGTGAATGGAGAAGTTGAATTGCCAGACAGGGATCGTGGGGCAGAAGCAACCCCTAGTGGGAAGCAGATATCTACCCTGATTAGACCTGATTCTGCTGTATCAAATAATTCTGCTCCTGCTGGAGTTCGACTGCATCATAGGGCTGTCAGTATCATAAATCGATTCTCATATTAAATGTTATACAAAAACTTCTTTTGGGTATCAAGATGCGGATCCATAGTTGTATGTGTATCTGAAGTGTCATTTTTCAATGCATTCGTAGGTGGTGGTAGCTGCAGAGACTGGTGGAGCATTAGGTGGCATGGTCAGACAGCTTTCTATTGATCAATTTGAGAATGAAGGCAGGCGTGTCAGCTATGGAACCCCAGAGAATGCAACAGCAGCAAGAAAACTTTTAGATCGGCAAATGTCTGTCAACAGTGTACCCAAAAAGGTTAGGAGGGTTTCAGTTAATGCACTATCATATATTTAGGTGGTACTGTAATGTAGACCTAATTTTATGCCATACATAATGGAGGAATATTGACAAAGGACACGTCAACTGGCGCATTAAAATAGTTAGAAAAAGGGTCAGATAGGTTGCGTTGCTCTGAAAAGAGTTGCATTGGTATGTGTCAGGTAGAATGTGAACAAACTAAGGTGCAGAATAGAATTTTGTTGTGCTCTACAATTTAGTCGTCGTTATTTTTTTTACTTGCAGTGGTTTGCACCTATGCTACAATGGTCTGTAGGATTATCTTGTTTTGCCGTGTTTTGCCTGTTAGGTTCAGTTGGCTGTAATTTCTTATTTCGGATTAAAATTTTTAGTGTTTCTGTTATGAATAGCCCTGATTTTTAGTTGAGTTTCATCTTTTCATTGTTCAGCTGATAGCTCATCTTCTGAAGCCACGGGGCTGGAAGCCTCCTGTTCGCCGACAATTTTTCTTGGACTGCCATGAAATAGCAGATCTTTGTGATAGTGCTGAACGTATATTTACAAGTGAACCGAGTGTTTTACAGCTTAAAGCTCCTATCAAGATATTTGGTGATTTGCATGGGCAGTTTGGTGATCTTATGCGACTTTTTGATGAGTACGGGTCTCCTTCAACTGCTGGGGATATTGCGTGAGTGTTTTTACTAAACCTTTCAACTTTTACATTCTCTTCCATTTTGTATCCATGCTGTGACCACTTTTATCATCAAGAACTCGTTCCATTTTCGTTTATCTTGTTAATTGAGTATGGTCTTTCAGGTCCAATTTTTATTTTTTTTTCCTGAACAATTTGCTTAAACGCTTCTCATCTTTGTAAGTTTAAAATTTTTTATGCTCCTGGTTGGACAATCTATTTCACGTTATAAATTTGGGTACAGCACTAGAATACCCTGACTTCAACTATTCAGTCAAAACCTCTCTCTCAATCTGGAACCATCCTAAATATTTTCCAGTACCAGATCCTGTTCCGAGTGTTTCCGTAATATAGGTGCATGATTCTGCTAAATTTTCAGGTCATGGCTTTTCCCATCATGCTTCGGTTGTTGAGATAGTTGCTCTCATTTGCTGACATCTCACTTATACATGGCATTGCCGTGTATGTATATGGCGCAATGTTTGTTTGATTGGCATTCCTGTTTACTGTTAATTTTGCAAATAATCACAAATAAAGTTTTCCATTTTAATGCTAATTTTATAAATTTGATTATCAGATATATCGATTATCTCTTCTTAGGAGATTATGTTGATAGGGGCCAGCACAGTTTGGAAACGATTACTCTTCTTCTAGCTCTGAAGGTATGGTTTCTTAGCTGATCTATTCTCCACAAGGTTTTTTTATTTTATTGCTCAATCATATTTTGTTCTGAATCATGATGGGCATTTTGTTTAATCAACCAATGTTGTAGGTCGAATACCCCCACAATGTACATTTAATTCGTGGTAATCATGAAGCTGCAGATATCAATGCCCTTTTTGGCTTTCGAATAGAGTGCATTGAGCGCATGGTACGATCTTATTGGTATGCTCTAGTGTTTTATCCTTTCCCAGTGATATCTATTGACTTATGACATGCTAAACAGGGCGAGAGAGATGGAATCTGGGCATGGCACCGTATAAACAGATTGTTCAATTGGCTTCCTCTGGCAGCTCTAGTGGAGAAAAAAATCATTTGTATGCATGGTGGAATTGGAAGGTCAATAAATCACGTGGAACAAATTGAGAACCTTCAGCGTCCGATTTCAATGGAAGCAGGCTCGATTGTTCTCATGGATTTGTTGTGGTCAGTTTATATTCCTACTATTTCTGTTTTACGTTCAGTATAATTTTCCTGCATTGTTCTTGTTAGGTAACATCTTAATGAGTTATTGTTTGTAGGTCTGACCCAACAGAAAATGACAGTGTGGAGGGGTTAAGACCAAATGCTAGAGGGCCGGGGCTGGTCACTTTCGGGGTAGGTCTTCTTGTTTTTTCTGGTCAATCCTCTTTCAGTATTTGTTTATTTTTGTTCATCTTTTTACTATATTATACTACTCTATAATCTTGTCATACTTGTATGCGTAACTACACAAGTACCGGTCTCCCAAGTTTATTTTTTCAAAAAGCATATTTGAATGAGAAAAGAAAGACAAGGTCATAAGTCTTGGTGACAGTTGTCGAGATTGAAGAAAAATTACCTTATTGCATAGTAAATTGGGCTGACTTTGCCTGATGGTTTCTGGCCCCAAATATACTAAATTTGTAAATTTGGGGCCACCAGTTTGCTGAATTTGGTTGCTATTATACATTTGAAACTATGTTAAGGTTGTGATCTAATTCTTTGTTTTCTTTGTTTAAAGCTCAATTACAATGAACTTTATGTGCCTGGGAAGTTTTCAGTTTAAGTTAGTACTGATGGTCCTGCTCCATCCATTATTTGTGCACAGTAGACTTGAAAGGTCAATTTTTTATGTGTTTTTGTGAATAAATATGATCCATTAGTTCTAATTTGGGGAAAGAAAATCATCTTATCTCAAGCCTTGCCAAATTACTTGCAGTACCCGTCGAAACAAAATTCTATATCGTTGGCTTTCAAGTTAAATCCATTTCTTGAGCAGTAGATCAAAAAGGCTCAAGGATTGAACAAAAAGGTGCCACTTTCTGACAAATTTCTGTCCCAAAACAATACCCTCTCGAAGTGTAAACATGATTGTCATATGAGTGGCACGTATTATACCACCTTCTAAAAATCAATGAAGTTCTTATACATGTCTTCTGGATGGACCACGATATGGAAATGAGGAAAAATAAAGACGTCATACAACATGTATATTGATGACTGACAGGACAACGGGTTGCAACTCGTTTTGTCTATAGTTTGAAGCCTGAAGGTGGAAATGAACCGTTAACGTGTAGTTCTCATTTTTTATTCCTGAATCCGACTAAGTTTTGAATACCTTTTTACGCGTACATTCTCACCACAGGTAAAAAGCTCCATACTGTTCCTCAAAGGAGCATGTCAATGTCCTCTATTTGGCTGAACCATTGCCGTCCTATCTTGAGAGAGTGTTGCCTCAAGTAGAGTTTGATAGAAGCTGTGGGGAGCTGTGTCATTCGGATGAATTATTGTTCACAGTTCACCATCCTAAGTAGATGACTCTCAGCTTTTCTATCAGCTGTGACATGCTGATGCATGACGATGTTATTGCGTGTGATTTTGAATTTTTTTTTCCTTATTTTGACCAAACGTGCCAGGCCAACTTCTAAAGCTTGTTGAGTTGTATCTGTCATAACTCCATAGCTTCATTGTAGGTTCCCCCCTCCCCCTCTCTCTGCTAACTATAATCTGAATTCAGGCACAATCCTCTGTATATGTTGATTTCTTAAATTTCTTTATGGACTTCTACATCATTACACCATCGCTTATTGCGTACAACTTTTTGAGAATTGTTAAGTGCTATAACTCTCACTTATTTTGCATCTATAGCATGAAGATTGAAGGGTTTGCTTGCCTTGATGAAATAATAGGAAGAAAGAATTATATAATCTATTTTATTGAATAGTATCAGCAGTAAGATTACTTTGTTGCTGATCAGGATCATCACAGGTACTTTTGGGGATTTTGTAGTTTCATAACTTTCCTCAATCAGAACTTGTGAACTCGTCATTTAGTTACTTGAATATGAAATTTCAGTATGTGTAAAACTGTGAAGTTTTGCTATGTCAAGGTATATTGACCAACCATAAGAGTAAATGATCTTACAATATTGGCTTTTTGATGGGATCCATTCTTTGAGACATGTATGTGGTCGATTTTCAGCACCCTGCATTGGGGAGAGTGATACTCGATAATGATTTTCTTCTTTTTCCTTCTCTGTTTTGTCTCATATCTCTTGATGGTGGTCCTTGCTGTTTTCGATCCAATGTTTATCTTGCTTCTCTTTTGTGGCTATGTATCCGGGAATGCGGTAGTTTGATCTCTAACATAATACTCTGGTACAGCCTGATCGTGTGATGGAATTCTGCAACAACAATGATCTTCAATTGATTGTACGGGCGCACGAATGTGTGATGGATGGCTTTGAGCGTTTTGCACAGGGACATCTAATTACTCTTTTCTCAGCCACTAACTACTGTGGTGTGTTCCTGGTCTCTCACTTATTTAAAGAGCTTCATTGCTACTGTAGCGTATTCACGCATGGTTTTCCTCTTTCTTTAGGCACTGCAAACAATGCTGGGGCAATCTTAGTTTTGGGTAGAGATCTTGTAGTTGTCCCAAAACTCATTCATCCATTGCCACCAGCAATGTCATCACCAGAAACATCGCCCGAGCGTCATATAGAAGATACATGGATGCAGGTTCTTCCTTAATTCATAATTATTTTTGTGGCTTTATGCGCATTGTCCCGGTATATTGATATTGTCTTGCTTTTGTGTGGGATTAGGAGCTTAATGCAAACAGACCACCAACACCAACTAGAGGACGTCCTCAAGCTGCCAATGACCGGGGTTCTCTTGCTTGGATTTAGTAGATCCCCCATACTATTTCTTTGTATTTGTTCCAGGCTCACGCTACTGCCTGGGTTTTATGGCGTTCTGTATATAAGCATGATGCCATATGGAGGATGCCGAAATTGGTGTTGGAGTTCTGAAGCATTTTGAACACCATGTTTGACACATTTTGTAGGTGCCTTCAGACAATGCCGATGTAAAGTGGAGAAAGACAGGAAGAAATTATTGGTATTGCTCCCTTTGTACATGGAACCACGAGCAGGAAGAAATTAGGATTGTTTATTTATCCGGATGGGTCTGTAATGATGAGTATTTTTCCCGTTAGTCCTATGTATTTTTTGTTCCTCGTGTAGGTGTATAAGTTTTGGTTCATTTTTTTCCCCAAGAGGTGGTTGGTGAGATATTTAAATTTGAAATCTTTTTAGGCGTTGGTGTATTATAAAGGCGTTGCTTCGTGTAATTGTATTCTTACTCTGTAGCTTGTACGATATAATTTGTGTGAAGATAAAAGAAAACTTTTTTGGGGTCTCAGGGTAAAATATAAAGAGGTTTCGCCATCAGTTGTTTCATTTATATATGGTTTATTGGGCTGCAGCTTTATTGTTTCTATATGCCAACACGTTTTGCCTATACATATGATACGAGGTTTTCGGGGTGAAACTCAAGAGCTCAAGAGCAAAATCGTGGGAAGCCTTAAATTTGAAATCTAAGTCAATAGGTACTAAATAAATTGATAGGTATTGTATTTTGGTTCAGACTGACTTTGGTACGCTAGGTTTGAATCTTCTTGTTGAAACTGATTGTTTAACTAGAGGATGGATCATAGAGGTAGAGCCTACGTGATGAGGAGTGAGGTGGAGTTTTCTTGACATTGTAGAGTATTTTTGGTGTATTTTGACTATATATATATGTATATATTTATATGTAAGTTTCTACGCCTACAATTGGTAATGTAATTCGACTAGCGACAAGTATTTGCCTGTATACACAGTACATATAATCGATGCCTATGCATTTAGTCTATAATGCAAGCTTCTAAACGTAACTATTCGTATAATTATTTAAAATTAAACTCTCTCACAGTAATTACATGTGAATACTGTTGGAGATATAAATTAAATAATGCTATTTAATCAATAAAAATAAATAGTTGAAAATTCTGAGACAGTCTTGGATAATGTGATTCACTTTAATCAAAACTCTTTGGTTAAAATATTTAACTTGCACTTAAGAAGATTCAAAAAATAAAAATTTAAGTAGTTTTTAATTGGGTTAGCCTACAAACGCATCTCATATGGTCAGACTTTCCAACTTATTGAAATTACCTAGGGACTTAAGGAAAATAGCCTAGAAGGGGTGAATAGGTTTTTTATGGATTTATTAACAAATTAAAATTTAATTGCGGAATAGTTAATTTTAATCCAATTCTTTAACAAGTTAAATCATGCAAAGATTAATCTAAGTGCAGAAGATAAAACAAGAGACGACACACGATATTTTTACGTGAAAAATATCGATGCACTATAAATAAAGAAGTATATAGACTCTATGAAGTTTTAGACTTATAAATCACTTCTGATCTGACTTTCTCCACTTGACGTCTGACAGTCTTGAACCACTTGCGCACCACGAAGCTCTCGCTCTGCTCCGTACTCTAACGTCTTCGCTTCTCAACAGATCAATAAACCACGAAGCCTGCTCCGTTTCTTAACGGATCGATGCAACCACGTTGTAATAAGTGATATGATGATTTTTTAGCAACAGATCATCCAATTGTGCATAAAGATCTCACGTGTAGGAGCACAATTGGATAATCACCAAAATTAGAGAAACCCTCGATATAAAATGATCAAGCGATCACTTTTTTTTTATATGATCTATGAAAGTATTGCAGAGATCTCACAAAGGCCACCCCCAAAATCTGTAGAGACTCCTCTTATTTATAAAGAGATGAATCCTATATTGAGTAAACTTGTATCCTTTTTGGACTATGATTCCTCCCTTATTTAATCATCTTGTAATTGGGAGTTAATCTAGCGAACTTTGGTATAAATATCCTTTATACATATGTTAGCATATATTGGAGTGTAACCCAAGTTGATAGAAGTTGAAACGGATCAGGACTTGACTTTACCAAAAACACTCTACGCATGGCCCCCACGCTTGACTAACTCAATTCCTTTTAAGCGTAGCTTCAAGCGTAGGGTTAATTTCTTTATGCGTAGCTCAAGCGTAATTTTAATGATTCTAGCCACTTTTAGCTACTGTATGTGTAGCTCAAGCGTAGGAAAATTCATGAAAATAACTTTTTCTAATTATTGCTCCATTAGAATCCTCTCGACTCCGTTGGTATGTTTCCCAAAGTTTCAGCTTTGAAAAATATCGTTTATGTCATCCGGAAGACATTTTTTTCTCAAACTTGCTTCTTTTTCATTTCTCTAAGATTGATTTGAATTTGACGAAGTTTGTCCATGTCTTTGCTTGACCACTTTAATTTTCCTAAACCTACCCGACCTCACAAGTCACTTAACATGGTTATTATCGAGAACATGCTAACAATGAACAATCCTACAAATATTCTTACACTTGTATTTTCCTAAGTTGAAGTTAATTTATTAACAAATTAGTGCTTGAAAATGTATATCTATATATATTAGGGTTAATTTTATTCGCACTTCCTCAAGATTTCCCCAGTCACTTTCAAAGCAAATCAGACATACATCATACTATTTTTTTTTATTTAATGTCCAACCTTATCATCAATCCTCATTTTGAATAGTCTTATTTTTAAATATAATAAGGATAATTGAAACATTTCATCAAAAAATTATAACAAATCAATTGGCAATTACTGAAAAGGGATCTTATTAAAAATATGCAAAATTGAAGGTATCTAACTGAAATATTGGCATACCTCCTAGGCTGTAAATGAATTAAACCTTATAATGAATGAGAAATGCTAAATATAATGAGTGATGTGGATGCATTCATGAATTGACAAGTGTCTATTATAATTTTTTTAAAATAAACAAATAAAAAGTAAAGTGAAAAGGATGAATGATTTTTTAGTAGTTAAAAATTGATAAGATTTTAAAATTGGAATTCATGTATTAAGATGGAAACGAATTAATATTAATTCTTACCATTTTGTTATTCATGATATTAACATGAAATTATTTTCATGATATATAACATTGCTTATAATAAATAGTATCCATTCATGAATGCATTCACATAATTCATGATTATATCATGAAATAAAATTTCTGATATTTAGCATTATATACAGATATTTCCATCTGTAGTAGCCAAGAAATGCGGAAGAACCTCATTAGGCCCCACGAGAGTTGTCGACACTTCACAAATAAGGTCACGTTCTAGAGAGAGAAAATGCAAATGAAATACATACATTTTAGAGAGAGAAAGTCAAAGGGTCGTGTGGGTACCGCGCATTGCAACACCGACGCTTCCCCAAATTGGCTCATGCATTCATTACCAAAAACTAAGTCGTCTTTGAGTTATGAGCATTTCTTCTACCCATAACTTTGGAAAAAGTCGACATTTTAACTCTCTCTACTCCTCGCTCCCTCTCTCTCTCTCTCTATATATGTATATATTTATATGTATTTGCGTGTTTTGACTTTCTCTTTTTCAACAACCGGTACCACCCCATTTTGTCTTCGTATAAAACCCTACCATCTCTACACACTTTTTCATCATTTCTAAATCTCCCCAACACCACTTTTCAATCCATCATATCTCAACATACCCTCTTCCAAGTGAGTCACATTTTCACTTCCTCTATTGCATTATTACATGTTTGATCTTCTACAACAAACTCTTGATTAGTTAACCACTTTTCGCTAAGACTCGAACCGTTCTTGCTTCAGATATCAAACTTTCAGTATTCAGAAAAGCTCGTATTTTATTGATTTTCTACCATCGATACACAACTAGTCCTCTACGTCTATACATTACCTTTTTTTCTATGGACTATATCGATATACCATCATATTTTCTGTGCCCGATCTCCATGCAACTAATGGCCGATCCGGTCACCGTCTCAACCGGCATTACTTACGATAGAGAAAACATAGAGAAATGGTTATACGCATTCAACAACTCCACTTGTCCCGTCACAAAACAGGCCATTTCCGACTCCGATCTCACCCCGAACCACGCGGTGAGACGGTTGATCCAAGCATGGTGCACCCTCAACGCTTCCCGCGGAATCGAGCGAATCCCTACTCCGAAGCCACCGGTGGACAAAGCCCACATCATCAAACTCCTCGAAAGCGCCAAAAAGTCCCCGCCCACATTGCTCAATTGCCTGCAGAAACTCACATCCATTGCCTTACACAGCAGTGACAGAAACAAGAAGTGCTTGGAGGACGCCGGCGCTGTCGGGTTCCTCGCCTCCATCATAAGAAATGGTAAAGAAAAGAGCATCGATTATTCCGATGAAATAAAAGAGAAATCACTACTCATCCTATACACCATCCATCCCTCGGAAAAATGTCTTAAAAAACTCTTGGACGACGACGACGAGGGCAACAACCTTGTTTCTGCTCTAATTCATATCATAAATGGCGGGAATTACCAATCTGTCATTCACGCAGTAGTCCTCTTGAAATCCATTCTCGGAGTGGCTGATCCGGCGCATCTGATCACCATCAACCCCGAGTTCTTCCTTGGATTGGTCCAAATATTGCAAGATGATCTTCTGATCACGAACCAGGCCTCGAAGGCCGCATTGAAGCTGCTAGCGGAGGTCTGCCCGTGGGGGCGGAACCGGATCAAAGCAGTCGAGTGCGGGGCAATCTCGGTACTAGTAGAGATTCTTTTTGAGACAAAGGAAAGAAGAGCTTGTGAGCTTGTGCTTGTTGTGATGAATCAGCTATGCAGCTGCGCCGAGGGGCGAGCCGAGTTGTTGAACCATGGAGGAGGGCTGGCCGTGGTGTCGAAGAAGATACTTAGGGTTTCGCATACCGGGACCGATAGGGCAGTGAGGATTCTGTCATCCATAGCTAGGTTTTCACCAAGTGGCAGGGTTCTTCAGGAGATGTTGCAAGTAGGGGTTGTGGCAAAGTTGTGTTTGGTGCTTCAAGTGGATAGTAGTGTGAAGGCCAAGGAGAGAGCTAAAGAGATCTTGAAATTGCATTCTAGGGTTTGGAGGAATTCTTCATGCATTCATCCTCAGTTGGCTATTTCTTATCCAAGTTCTTGACAGATGATATATATATTTTTGTGTATATAATTGAATTGGCAATCATTGTTTGACCAAAAAATGAAATTTGGAGATATATAAAGATGATATTGGTATTATAGATGTCTTGGTTTGCTTTGTAGTTTGAGTTTGTATGTGTTGATATATTCTCTAGGTACCACTATCTCAAACATTTTTAGGCATGCCATTTTTGTATTTCTCATCAATCACATTGTTAGGTCTATGCGAAGAAGTTAAAACATTACAAGAAATTAGGCTTTTGGTGACAAATTTTTTAGGTGAATATTCTAATTTTGGTGGTTTTTAAAAATACAAATTTGTGGCTAAAATCGACGAGTCCTATCCACAAGTCCGTGAAGATTTGTATTTTGGTTTTAAAAAAATAAAATCTGTATTTTTTGCCGAAAGCCATGTTAGTCTTTTTTGGGGATGAATATTTCTTAGAGTTTGAATTTGTTGACTATAATAAATTTGATTCACATGTTACTGCTGAGCAGCTAGCTGTTCTTGTTTGCGAAATTTTATAATTTGTATTAACCAAATAAATAGTATATGTATATATATCATATATATATGTATACTGGTGAATGGATCATGCATTAATTTACTTGTAATTGAGAGGGATAGAGAAATTCAAAGCCATTTAAACTAATGGGCATGTGAATGTGATTGATGATGCCTTTTCTTTTTTAAGGGTAGGTAAGCATTATATATTTCAGTTAATATTAGTATTAGTTTTATGAATATTTATTATTTTGAGAAGTTGCAATATATCTTTATGAATAGGTAAAAAAATACATGGCCTCCATGTTCTGACCAGTACAGCCTGACAGATGAACTGGATCATTCAAAAATGATTAAATTACATTAAATGGACTACACCTTCCAAGAAATGGGATCAGCCCTTATATATATATATGTGATCATGATTCATGTTGGGGAGTTGGATTGGATCCCCTTTGGTACACGTCTGTGTCTTGTATTTTCTTACAAAAATAAATGGAGAATGTAAGTAACAAACTGATGAACCAACAACAACTTATATGTGTGATATATATATATATATATATATGTATGTATATGTATATATATATGTATGTATATGTATATATATATGTATATGAGATGACAATGAAGAAACCATATGTTATTCAATTTAATCAACTAACCCGTGTCCATTTTATCCCCTATACTATTTAATTTCATCACAATGCCCCATCCTCCTCACATTTTGAGTCAAAATGTCTAAACTACCATCCTTTAATAGTATAAGGGGGTTTCAACCCTTAAAAAAATTATTTTTAAAAATAAATTATATTTTTCGTAAAAACTATAAATTTCAAAAAATATATATATATATTTCGGAAAATATGATTTTTACTGAAAAATAATTTTTTTGCAAAAAATATATATTATGTTCCAAAATATGAATTTTTTTACGAAAACTATTTTTTTGTGAAAAATATATATTATGTTCCAAAATGTGATTTTTTTTTTTGCGAAAAAGTATATATTATGTTCCAAAATATGAATTTTTTCTGAAAAATAATATTTTTTGCAAAAAATATATATTATGTTCCAAAATATGATTTTTTTTCCGAAAAATATTTTTTATGCGAAAAGGTATATATTATGTTCCAAAATATGATTTTTTTCTGAAAAATATTTTTTTTGCGAAAAATATATATTATGTTCCAAAATATGATTTTTTTGCGAAAAAGTATTTATTATGTTCCAAAATATGAATTTTTTTCCCAAAAATATATATTATGTTCCAAAATATGATCTTTTCCGAAAAATATTTTTTTTGCGAAAAATATATACTATTATGTTCTAAAATATGATTTTTTTTCAGAAAAATATTTTTTTTTGCAAAAAATATATATTATTTTTTTCCGAAATAATTCATATTTTGGAAAATAATATACTCCCTCCGAAAAATAATTTTTTTGCGAAAAATATATATATATTTTTGAATTTATAATTTTTGCAAAAAATATAATTGATTTTCGAAAAATAATTTTTTTAAATGGTTGATTTCACTAAACCCCCTTATACTATTGATGGTAGTTTAGGCATTTTGACTCAAAATATGAATTGAGGGAGCATAATGATGAAATTGAATAATATAGGGGACAAAGTGGACACAGTGGGAGTTAGTTGATTAAACTGGATAGTATAGGAGGGTTTCTTGAAATTAACCCTATATATATATATATATATATATATATATGGGATAATACTCAAACCGCTCTCCCCACACAGGTTAGGTAGAGAATAAAGTTTTGACTTTCACTTAAGGACTTTCGAACCGAGTAGTTTGTTAAGAGATTGTCTTAGACTCGTTCGTCTAGCAAACAAATCCAACTTAAACACATTTTTTAAACTCGTTTATTAAATGAGTTGAGCTAGAATATTGCCGAGTTTGGCTCTTCAAATTCGTGAACAGACTCGGCTAAGTAAAATCGTAATATTATCTTATAATCCAAATAAAAGGTGTTGAAATTGAAAAAACTGTGAAGAGATCGAGTTTATGAAAATTATAATACTGGTACAATCATTTCGTAAAAATACTTCAAAAAAAATCTATACTAGTGAAAAAAGAATATAAAGAATAAGAAATGAACAAGAATCATAGAGCATGGTATTCGGAAAATTAAAATATTTTAAAACCAAACATGCAACAACTCACTCTAGACGACTACTGGCAATAGTAACATATGTTGCAACTGAATCGAGTCGTTCGTGAGTTGACTGGGTTCGACTCGTTAAAACTAGCGTTCACGACTCTGGCTCATTTGTTTAACAAATGAACCGAGTATAAGCACAATTTTTAACCTCGTTTAATAAACTAACCGAGTTTGAACATTGCAAAGGTCGGTTAGGCTCGCTCAGTTCATTCGCAGCCCTACTGATATTTCATGAGACACCATGGGCAAATGACTTACCACTTGAACTAATCCATTCCGGTTCTCAATCTAATATATTGCATGAGTTTGCAACGATCGATCCTTAAGCAATGCTTTGCAAAATATATATTTATATAAGTGTTGCATAGTGTTGTAGCTAGGGTTGCAAATGAACCAAGTCGAGCTGAATTTCAGAATGTTCAAGTTCAACTCATTTGCTAAAAATGCAAGCCCGAACCGAGTGCTAGTTTGAACGAGTCGAGCCCGAGCCTACTTACGAACGACTTGCTTTTGTTGTAACATGTATATTACTCTTGTCAATAGTTATCTAAATTGAGTTGTCGCAAGTTTGTTTTTAGCATATTTTAAGTTATTGAATATCATGTTACTATATTCTCATTTATTTATTTTATCTATATTAAAAAATAATATTCTTTATTCACTAGTACAATTTTTTTGAAGTAATTCTAAAAAAATGATCGCGTCAATCATATAATTTTAAATTTTATTAAAATTATTGATTGACAATAGTATAAAATATATAATTTTTTCCCCTCTTCGTACATAAAAATTTATTTATATTTTATTAGATATGTAATACCTATATTGGTTATTAGATATAACCCTTTAATTTTGTTGAGAAATATTTATATAATAATATAATAAAAATCAAGAGCAATAATTTAATAATGGAATTTTCTTAGTATTATTATTGATGAAATTTTAGTGGTACAATTTACCTTTAAATATATTTTTCAAAATATTTTTGATGTTTTTAAATTTTTATGTTTAAAATAAAATTATATATATTGTGTATCTTATTTATTTATTGTAAATTTTTTAATAATAAGAGTGTGATTATTAAGGTGGTTGGTGTAATGGGTAAATTGTAGGGTTTAAGTATGGGGGTAACTTAGAGATTTCACATGAAAATTAAATTAATCAAAGACAATAAAGTCATTTTATGCCTCCAAGGGGTGTCATTGCAACACTCTACAAACCTCAGGGAGTGCCAATGCAAAATAGTGAGTTAACCGCCATCTACCTGCAATTGATTAATTCCTTAGGGGGTGTCAATGCAAATTACCATTTACCTTCGACTATATGGTAATTAAAGAATCCGATAATATATTGTTTAAAAAAAAAAACCCCATGATGCTAATAGTATTATATTGAGTAATTAAAAAGTTCTGTAGTATTAATCCACTCATAAAAAATAAATAAAAAATAATAAAAGCAATCCCTATAATACAGGGCGAGGAGAGAGAACGTAGCTAGGTTCAAATTTTATGTATTTACCTAACCCTTAAAGTTGATGAATTTTCTATATGGGGTCCTAGACTGGTCTTTTTCAAGTATGAACCATTAGTGTTGGATTTTAGCTAGCCACATAGATGTCAACCCTAACAAAAATAGACTGTGGTTCAGTTTATGGACTACCTTTGATCACTACGTATATATCCACTTGCTTGTTACGTGTATATATATATATATATATATATATATATATGTGTAATGAAAAGACTGATAATACAAAATGTATTAGGAAGTCGTAGCTAATAGTTTGAATAAAATTGACGAGTCCACTTTAGAACCAAGCTAAGCTTGTGGACACAAACATCTGTAATAGCAGCCTTACAATTCATGTCAATGGAATGTAATATACAAAAAGAAGATCAAAATCTCTTTTTCCTATAATTAATTCTATTTACCATGCAATGCATGCACCTAAGCTTCCATTTTTTCTGCATATTCAAAGCATGCACCGCCTGGGTATATAGGTGTGTGCATATATATATATATATACTCCATATCTTTGGGACAAGAATTACAAGCTATGTACTAAGGGCATGTTTGATATGTGCTACACTTCAGTTGTTTTTATTTCGAAATGCTACAGTACTAATATTTGACAATCACAGTAAATTTGACGCGGTACTATGCTTTGGAAGTCATTTTTTGGTGTTTTTGGATATTTGAGTACTGTAGACTACAATTTATTTTCCCAAAAAAATATAACATAGCACTCGTGCCAAACACATCTCCGATTTGATTCACACTTTACATGAGAAAAAACATATAATACATCTGTTTTAGTGAAAAACATAACATATAAAGCATCGAAACGAGTCCTAAATGATCATACAAAACATCAATTACCGACTTTACAAACTGAATGACACATCTGTTTTCAATTAATTATTAAAAAAGTCATTGAATTTAGTTTCCAATATCAATTCAAGTATACAAATCATTTATTTGAAGGTGTAATTTCCTTTTGAATTAATGGCTCCCCTCACAAAATATATGCATCCACATCATTCATGAATATATCATAAATCTATTTTCATGACGTTTAGCATTTCTCCACAAATTATTACCTTAAACTATCAATCAATTGCAAATCCTCGTGCTAACAAGGGAGGAGTTAATTAGTTTATCAACATAAACTACATCTACTTTATTGATATTTAATCTGTAACCGTCAACACAAACTATCCATTCTTAATAATAATCTACAGCTATTTTTCTAATTAATTAATCGAAAAGACTAAATATATGAGGAAACAATTTGAATATGCAATTATTGGGACTCAAGTGTACATGTATCAACATATATTGTAAAATAGCCTCAATCTACTTTGTTTGGCTAAGAAATGTAAGCAATCTAGCTACTTTCTAATTAATATTAAGAAAACTGTACAAAAAGGGCTGCAAGAGCCATCCAAGTGAGCACTCAACAAAATACACATACAATATAAGAGACTATTAGGCTAATTAACAGCCAAGAAACCAAGAACAAGATTATTAATATATATATACCAAATAAAAACACACACACAAAGAGAAAAAAAATGAACTGGTTGATGAAAAATGCCACCTAGTGCCTGAAGAAGTATTAGTTCCAGATTTGATTTCCGCTAGCTACAATTCCGTTTGGGCCGGTCACTAGAGGTTTGCTCGGAGGTTAACTTTAAGATCTAGAAATTAGTCTAAGTGCGCGTGAACTGATCCGAATACCACAGTTACCGAAAAAATGTCACCTAGTTTCTCTAGTCAATAGATACACAGCAACACAAGGAGATTTGTTCCATACATTAGCGTGCATCCTAAGCACATCCCGAGCTTTGTTCTTCAAATACTTGTCAGCGTCAGCTTGGAGCACCATGCAAAGCTTCGACACAGCTCCAACCTTCAACATCTCTACGAGCACTTGTTGCGTCGCACAAAATCTCGAGATCAACATAAGTATATGTATCGCCCGATCATTCGTCGCCGGTGAAACCCTAAGAACCCTTTTCGACACCATCGCGATGCCACACGCGTGTCGAAGAAGTTGCTCTCTCCCATCGGCACAAGAGCACAATTGCGCCAAAAGACAAAATACGAGCTCAGTCACTTTCTTATCCGGATTTTCTAATTCTAATTCAATAAGCTCAAAAACCGCGCCCTCCGCCACTATTTTCATCCTGTTTCTCCCCCAAGGACACACTTCGATTAAAATATGCAAAATCGCCTTTTGAATTTGTTGATCGCGAGAGTTTCGTTCTCTCAGTATCGTTACGATTTTCTTGAAAAAGTCGGGTTTTAACCGCTCAATTAGACTCGAGCTCACGGCTTCCAAGATCATTTTCAAAACTAACACGGATAGGGGTTTGATCGCGACATGGTTTTCGATATGGTCACATCCTAGCGCCCATATTAATGCCTTGATAAAATCAAAATTCTCTTTAACTAATTGCTTATTTTCGGAACTCGAACACCATATTAGGTGGAGAACCCTCAATGCTTCCTCGAGTGCCACGACTTTTTCTTCGGCGCAACACTTGACGATAAGCAAAACAATCTCTCGTGTCACGCCCGCTTCCACCATGCATTTCCTGTTCTTTTCGTTCATCGTGGCGAATTCTTCCATCTTCTTCAACGAATTTACGCAAAGTTGAGGCACTTTGAGGTCGCGGATGAGTTTGCGCACGTGAGAACTATTGAGAGGAGATTTCGGGGTTGGAATCGGATCGACTCCATAGTTAGCATTGGCAATGCACCATGCTTGGATGAGACGGCGCAACGTGACGTTTGGCGTGAGATCGGAGTCTCTAGGCAACGGTTGCTTTGTCACGGGGCACGTGCTGTCCTCGGCTGTCAGCAGCCAGTGCTCGATGCTTTCCCGGTCATAGGTGATGCCTGTCACCGCCGTGACCGGGTCTTTCATGATCTGGAGAGAGATCGGACATATGAAATATTCAGGTATGTCAATTTCAATTTCAATTTCAATTTCATCCATGTATATGAAAATGAGTAAACTTCAAACAATGAGAGAGTAATGTATATTACAATGAGAGTTTTAAGAAATAAAATGTAGTAATCACATAGAGAATATATAATGTATTTAAGAGAACAACATTTACATATATATATATATATATAGATGGAGTGGTAAAAGAAAGCGGCTTATTCATTGATGGTCTAAGCTACGAAAACTCTAGATGGGAAATATGTTTTTTTCATTTAATTTAATTTTATAATATTTTTTCATGTATATACTACTATTCCTTGTTTTACCAGTCATTGTTTTTGGCTGGTCAAAACCCTGAGGACCAAAGTAAATTAAAGTTTCTTTGACTTTTCTATTAGTGGGTCCCACGAAATGCCACGTGTATGGCATTGTTTGGGTGATTAAAGTGGCATATATGCCATCTCTGATATATGGTGGGCCATATATAGTGGTGCTTTGGAAGAGTTTAAAGAAAAGAGAGACGCGACTGAGAAATGGTGTGGGCGGAAAATTATGAATAAAGGAACCCTAGGCGTGGTGCAATGCAGGGATAGGACCACTACATGCATGTATTGACCTTCATGCCGATGTATATATATATACATATATATGTGTATATGTTTGAATTGTTGACATATATATAATAATTGCACTGCTTACTCAACTTGTGTGAATGTCTTTGAATACACGAATCAATCAATTATATATCTTGTACTGGTATACCTTTCTTATCTAGAAGTTGAAATTCAAACTATGTATATGTGTATATATATATATATATATATTGAGATTGTAAATTACGGTAATTGCATAGTAAAACATATCAAAAGGACTATGTACTCAGTATGGTGTATTATGAAAGGGTCTAAATTATAAGAGAGATTGCACTACAAAATTGTATAAAAAGGAACTTAAGAAACTTGTAAAGTATTTGTCTGTTTGAATTTTGAATCTATTTGTACTTTTATACCTTTGAACAAATTAATTGGATTATGAGATCTGGCTTGGCAAATAAATTTGTAAACTAAAAAAAGAGGAAAAAAAAAAAGAGAATAGCTTTTCCAAATTAAAAATGTATTGACTTTGGAAATAAACAAATATATTGTTGTAATACTCAATTTTTTTATTATGTTTCTTTTATATTATATATTCCTCATTTATAAAAGTATAACAGGATGGATGAAAGTTTAATTTACATTCCCAATCAAAATGGAGTGACTCGGTTGAAAAATTTTTAGCGCATGTCTACTAATGTTTTATGTGTTTTGACAAAATATCAAATCTCAAATTTGATTTTCGCTCGAGCAAATAATTTATTGGAGTCACGATCACTAACTTAATCCAAATCTTATCCAATTAGTATAGGGATGGCTTTGGACGGGCTCTGTAAATTAGTCCGGACGAAATTCTAAACACACATTTTTTTTTGAATGGTAAGAAACGTACCTTCACACGCCCTCACATGATTTTCATGAGGTTCGAACCCTAACAAAGGTGATTCCATCAGACTACAGGCTTGTTGAAGAAAACAAAAGTGTGAAATTACATTGATGTACGTGCTTGATAAATAGAATATTTCAGAATTTATTAGCAATAATGAATCAATAAATCAACTTAAAACTCAATTGAAAAATTGTTTTGAAACATTGTGAGAACATGCATGCAGAAGTTTCCAAATGGATTAACATTTACATTTCCGAATCTAGAAGGATGAGTACCTCTGGTTTTCTCTTTTTATTAACTTCAAATTACTAAACATAATAGTAGTTTAATCCGTTTCTGAATAATCAAACAGATAAGCACTCTTCATAGCTATAAAAATAAAACACAAATTCAAAGTGAAGTAGATATAACCTTTTCTTTATGGCCTTATGTTTCTTTCCCTTTTCATTGAGACTGTTCAATGGTTTGGACTTTTTGCTCCAATGTAATTATACTTATACATTAATATAAACTTTACATTCGGAAAAAAAAAATTCAACCCAGTCACTTTCAGTGAATAAATATATATATAAATTAACCAAAATAAAAGAAAGATTACTTATTGACTGGGAAAATGAAGAATCCAAATGTCTCAATTTGCAGGGTGTTTTAAGGTGCTTAAAAGAAAAATACTGGTGTACATGAAATTGGTAGAATCAATACTAGATAATGACACACATTTTTTATTGTTTATGAAAAAATTAGTTTCAAATAGTTTTGTAAAAAAAAATAGTACTTTAAACTTTAAACACGATAACAAAAAGCTGGTATATAAAAAAAGCTAGGTATGGTTGTGCACTTCAGGAAAAGTGGTAACTCTCCTAAATAAATAAAGATGTATATTGCCCAAGATGTCGAGGGAATGCTCGTCTTAATAGATATACTGTATATATTTTTTTTATTTCAGTTAACTTACATACCCAAAATAAAAAATTGTATTCAAGACTTGATATGATGAGACCTGGATCTAGTTGAAAAAGATTTGGAATTTGGAATTTGGTATTTTGTCACGACTGTACACATAATCCGAATTTTACCCGATTGATATAAATATGCATACAAGGATTCAATATATTTATGTATATGTATATATCATGTATCTATGCTCAATTAATAATATCAAACTAGGCTTCAATATATTTATGTAGATATAGGGTTGTATGTATGCTCAATTAATGATATCAAACTAACCCAATTGATTTCATCAAATACTAATAATTAATATGAAGTATAATTAAATTCTCTTGAATTCGGTCTCACATATATAGTTGGTTAGTATTTATATATATTGATAGAATGTTACCACATATATACTACAGTGTAGTCAGTACGTACCAACTAATTTTACTCTATCATATACAAATTCTTTACCAATTAAGTTGTGTGGTGGTACTGGTACCCAATATTATTCCTCCGTGAATATAATCAGAACATAACTTGAATACTGTGAATGATATAAATATTTAAGTTATGCCTTAAATTTTTAGAGCAGTTAGTTGTTAACATAGTAAATTCAGTGTTCGAACATCGCAGTCACCCTTTGTTGAAAAAATTGTTGGGGTGTTGAATGATATAATATTTAAGTTACACTCTCTAATAGCTTAAGCTTTTAGAACAATTGATTATTAACAAATAAAATTTGTAAAATTTATATATGTTATAATTATAAATAAAAATAACGAAAATAAGAATTTATTTACAAATTACACTAGACAATAATGTCCTTCAAAATTATTAAATTTTCCCATACTACCAACAAGTCACATTCTAAACCAAAAATATATAATACTCTTTGAGACTAAAATAGCCCTACTCAATTAATTGAATATTAGTAAAATACCTTTTAGATATTACTCTAACTTGTCATTTACCAAAATAACCCCATTACTAATTAAATCAAAATATACTCATTCTATTATTTAAAATTATTCCATTATCCTTTTAAACCCTACCTAACCTCATATACATCATCTCTCTCCCCTAAAATTAACCGTCTCTCTTAGGGTCATTTTTTTTTCTCCAAGCGCCATCTTTTTCTAACTTGATTTAATTTTTTTTTTCTTCATTTACTCTACCCTAATCCTAAACTCATGAACTTACTCCTACTTATTCTCCACCAGCCATACACTAACCCTACCTTAGATTTAGCCATCAACAAGAAACTTTCTACTGGGTTTGAGTTATTTTCCCTAACATCATTTCATATTCTATTAACCCCAAGTATTGAGTCTAATAAGCCAAATTTTAAAATGTAAAAATTATATCTTATTTCAACATGTCAAAATTTGAATTCATGTAAAATTACCTTTTCAAAATTTATTTTCATGTTGTCCAAATTACATTATGGCTTGTCAAAATTTTATTTCAAGTCAAAACAAATATTTTTTGTCAAGAATTTGATTTAATATGTAAAAATCATCATTCACCATGTCGAAATAATAATTCCATGTAAAAGTCACCATGTCGAAATTGTGTTTCAAGTTGTCCGAATTCCATTTCATTTTGTGAAAATTTGCTTTCATGAAGTCAAAAACTTATATTGTGTGAAAATCTTGTTTCGACATGTCAAACTTTCACCATGCAAAAATCAACTTGGCAAAATTTATTTTCAAGTTATTTGAATTCCATTTCACTTTATCAAAATTTTATTTTAAGTCAAAACAAATTCTTTGTCAAAATTTCGATTCACATATAAAAATCAACATTCACCATGTAAAAAAATGATTAAACTTGTTAAAATCACCATGTCAATTTATTTTTTATTTTTTTTTTTGTTTTTTTTTTTTGAAAAGTCAGCTTTTGTATAAGGGAAAAGGAGGGCAAGCCTCAAGAACAAGGAACAAAGTTCCAGTTACAATCGTCGGGGAGACCCCAGGTCCACCAAGCAGACAGAAACCAAGAGCAGCTGCCTAACTTGAACCAAGGAAAGAAAACCAAAAGAGTGAACATCACTCTCAAGAAGAAGAAAAAATTCCTAGTGGGAACAAAGCTAAAAAAAACAAGACCAGTAGCAATAGAAGAGCAACATGAGAGTTAAATGAAGATGGAGTTTGGGAGCTGCCATTGCCTAGCCATGTAGTAGTTCTCAGCAGTATGCTTCACTCTTTTAAGGGAGAAAGCTTTAAACTTTACGGTATCAAAAATCTCATTGTAGAGCTGAGGTAAGGATCTAGCTTCGTTCTTGTACATTCTTCTACCTCTTTCGCACCAGAAAATGTCAATTTATTTTTTTGAAGTCACACACCTGAATTCAATTTCATTTGGCAATGTAAAAATTAACTTGTTAAAATTTCTTTTCAAGTTATCAGAATTTCATTTCACCTTGTCAAAATTTTATTTGTTGTCTAAACAAATACTTTGTCAAAATTTTGATTCGACATGTAAAAATTATCTTTCACCTTATCCAAATAATTATTCAACATGTAAAAATGAACTTGTCAAAATCTCTTGTCAAGTTGTCCAAATTCCATTTCACCTTGTCGAAATTTTGATCTTGTCAAAATTACTTTCAAGTTATCCAAATTCCATTTCGCCTTGTCAAAATTTTATTTCAAGAGAAATCAAATAACGTTGTTAAAATTTTGATTCACCATGTAAAAATCATTTTGTCAAAATTTCTTTTCAAGCTGCTAGAATTTTATTTCACCTAACTTACCAAAATTGAACTTCAAATCAAAACAAATTACATCGTTAAAATTTTGATTCACCATATCAAAATCACTTGTCAAAAATTCTTTGAAATCCCTTCTAAATTTTCAACAATTTGTCCAACTTTGTTTCAACATTTCAAAATTATTTTTTATTAATATAGTCCACAACTACACTAATTTCATTTGAAATTAAAGTTATTTTAAATTCTTTTTAAAAAAATGCGCAAGGCGAGTGCCCAGAACGCTTGTTTCTGCAATTGGAACATAGACAATTGTAAAATACTAGGCTCCATTAATTGTTCATTTTGTTCTCACTACAAGATTTATGCTCTTTTCTGTCATTTATTTACCGGTGTTTATTGAAGTGCCAGAAAATGCTAGTTTTTATAAAAGTGTTGGTAAAGATGCACTTTAAAGTGCCGGTTATACCTTCAATTCTTGTAGTGTCTGACCAACAACTTCTATCACAGGCCTCCCAGAAAAATTTAAAATGACTTCAAAAAGTACGTAAGATGGTAACAACTTGCACATATTTTAACACCATCACTATCATTTTAGAATAATAGATATTAAAATGGAATTCTTTCACTTTGGATTAATCTGAAGAAAAATTCATTGGCTCTAGAAAAAGTTGGAGAAACCTAATCTTATTTAATTGCATCTCAAATTAATTGAGAAATTAGTACTAGATACCAAGAGAACATACAATACTAATATGTAGTAGAATAAATCAAAGAAATTTATCAATTTGTGATAAACAGAAACAGAAATATGCGAGAGAGGGAGAGGTGAGAGAGCAGAGAGATGTGAGATGCGAAAACACTTTCTTGGAGACCTAACTGGAACGACAAGAATGAGAGAGAGAGAGAGAGAGTGAAACCCTAAATGCAAAAAAGGGATATTTTGTGAATTAATTTAGTAAGGGTTATTTGGTCTCTTCATACAAAGGGTAATTTGGGAAGAAAATAAAAAAATTATGTTAAGGGTATCTAAAATAGGTTAAGGGGTATTTTGGTTATTTAAAAAATTTATTTGTTAATTTTGTAATTAATTGTATAAAAATTGTGTAATATGTAAATAAATTTTCACTTTCGTTATTTATTGTAAATACTATTTATCTTCTGTTATATTTGTAATTATACTTTATTTGATCGTTGTATTTGTAATTTTCCCTTATAAATATGTCCTTCTATAATTTGAAATGCGATTGAGTTGAGATATTTTGATCTCATGGACATTTATACATCCTTGTTCAAATTATTATTGTTGGAGAGGATTGTTCAAAATCTAAGTATAGGATTAATATCATTTACACCCCTGAACTATGTTAAAACATCAATTTAACCCCCTATTTTTTCATAAATGCATTTACACACTCTAATTAAGAAAAAAATACTCATTTACATCCCCTGACCACTTTTGGGCATTGACTATGCAGGAAAAGATCATACTGCCCTTTGCCAAACAAGTATAATTTGAAGTTTAAAACTATTCTGAGTAAGGATAACTGGCAAACCCTATTCCAAGTTAGTAAAGTATAGAACCTATATCCAAACATCCAAATTATATATATATCACACTTTGCGTCTTTTTTCAAACCAAACTTCATCTCTTAAAACCCTAACCCTAAGCATGTCTTCATATCTCAAACTACATCTTCATCTCTCAAACCAAACCACCATTTCCACGCCTCCATCTCTCTCCCTCCGAATCCACCGCCACCACCACATCCCACAATCACTGCCACCACCACATCCCTCAACCACCGCCACCTCACTCCGCGACAAAAGATTGAGCCAAAAACAAGAATTAATTTTACAAATCTTAACCATATCTCAAATTCTTTGAACAATCATTTGGGTGGGTTATGGTAGTGGTGGTGGGAGGAGAAAGAAAATTGGATTTGGTGGGATATGGAGAAGAGATGAAATTGGATTTGGTGTATATATTTATGTATATGACATTGGGTGGATTGGTATGGTGGACTGATGGTGGTGGGAGTAGAAGTAGAGGAGAGAGAAAATTGAATAAAGTTTAATAAATTATATGAATTATATTATAATTATTATATTTAAAATATAAATTTATATAAATAATTTTTTTATAGTTATTTTAATATTAAAATATAAATGTATATGTTTGAATATTAAGGTATTATATTTTTATGATTAAATATTTTTTATATTATTATTATTTAAGAATTTATGTGTGATTTCGATGCTCTTACAATAATAAAAAAATTAAAATTATAATGCTCGTACAATAATAATAATAAATTAGATTTTTAGTACACATATATTTTACAAAATGATTTTATATTTGAAACTTTTGGTCAAAACGAAAAGGAATTGGCGGATAGGGTTTCTCCTTTTATTTTCTCACTCATTCTTACTCTCATTAGTCTCATTAGATTAGAGTTCTTCAATTTTTCTCTCTTTCAAAATATTATTGCCTTATTTTTTCCTCTTTGTCGCCCGAATCTCTCCAATCTTATTCTCTCAAGACTCTCATAACTGAATTATCTCTTAATTCATCAATCGAGAGTCACAAACAACTATATTGTTCATAGATTAGTGAAATCATCCTATTCGACTGATTGGTCTGACCATGTTTTTGTCTCTAGACTCCAGGCCACAAATATGTTTTGTTTTTTTGTTTAATTTTAAAAAGCTAAAACTATTAAGTGACGATAGTTTTAAAAAAAAATTGTCTTGATTTAGAAATTTTTTTAAAACATAATGAGTCTTCTAATATTGATGGTTTTGATTTATTTTCAGAATTAAAAGTTCTTAAAGAAATTTTACTAATAGAATCATACAATCCAATTGAAATATTAAATTACATTAAAAAATTAGATTATTTTCCAAATGCATGCATTACTTACCGAATATTATTAATAATATCGGTAACCGTTGCTGCAGCAGAAATAAGTTTTTAAAAATTAAAGTTGATAAAATCAATAATGTCGCAAAAAAGATTAAATGGATGGATTATATTATCTATTGAAAAATAAATTTTATCAACACTTGAATACAAGAATATGATTAGTAATTTTGCATCTCAAAAAACGAGAAGAATGATTTTTAAGTAAGTGTTATTAAAAATAATATATAATATACCAAAATTCCCTTTTATATACTTTTTGCCTAAGGCCTCCAATTTTACCTTTTATACTTTTAGCCTAAGGTCTCCAATTTCATTAAGACGACCCTGCTGGTATGATATAGCTTTCTTATCTAGAAGTTGAAATTCAAACTATATATATGTATATATATTGAGATTGTAAATTACGGTAATTGCATGGTATAACATATCAAAAGGACTATGTACTCATAATGGTGTATTATGAAAGTGTCTAACTTATAAGAGAGATTGCACTACAAAATTGTATGTTTGAATTTTGAATCTATATGTACTTTTATACCTTTGAACAAATTAATTGGATTATATTTACCAAAAAGAAAACAAATTAATTGGATTATATTTACCAAAAAAAAAACAAATTAATTGGATTATTAGATCTGTCTTGGCAAATAAATTTGTAAACTAAAAAAAGGAAGAAAAAAAAATAGCTTTTCCAAATTAAAAATGTATTGACTTTGGAAATCAACAAATATATTTGCAGAAAAGTAGAATTACTATATGGAAGATGGCATTAACTAGCTACACCAACCATATATGGAAGGAGAGAAATAATAGAGTTTTCAATGGTGTGTGCTTACCTCCATCCCGAATATTTGATGTTATTGTATTGGATATCAGATTAAGACTCTTCTCCATTAAAATACCCGAGTGTCTGCTTGTTGTGTCCATGGCTACTGATTGGGATCTCCCTTCATCTTTCCATTCCATAGGCGATATAAATCCTTTCTTCGCTTTCGGTATGGCTTCAAACACAAACCCTTGTCCCCAATCCACACTCCAACCTCCATAGTACATGTGTTGAGACTGAGACTGACATGGATGATTGTTGCTCTACCTTTTTGATTGAGGAGAAGGAGCGCATACGAATTTAGAGTTAGGGTGAATTGATTTTGGTTGTATTTCTGTACCCTAGTAGTTTTGATTGAGTAGGATAGTAAGTGGAGCTGATATGAACTTTATTGTGAAGCCTTTTGAAAGCTCATTTTCTCTTTCTCTTGTTTTTTGGGCATGTAATGTTTTGTTGGATCCTCTGTATTTTTCTCCTTTCCTTTCGTATAATATTTTTTTATTTAACGAAAAAAAAACAAATATATTGTTGTAATACTCAATTTTTTACTATGTTTCTTTTATATCATATATTCCTCATTTATAAAAGTATAATGGGATGGATGAAAGTTTAATTTACATTCCCAATCAAAATGGAGTGACTACTAATGTTTCCTGTGTTTTGAAAAATATCAGGTCTCAAATTTGATGTTCACTCGAGTAAATAATTTGTTGGAGGCGCGATCGCTAACCTGATCCAAATTTTATCCAATTAGTTTAGAAGAGGCTCTGTAAATTACTCCGGACGAAATCCTGAACACACTTGCTGAAGAAAAAAAAAAGTGTGAATTTTCATTGATGTGCTTGATAAATATAATATTTCAGAATTTATTAGCAATAATGAATCAATAAATCAACTTAAAACTCAACTGAAAAATTGTTTTGAAACATTGTGAGAACATGCATGCAAAAGCTTCCAAATGGATTAACGGCATAGTTCCCTGTAACGGCCGTTACAGGCTGTTACGTAACGGATTTTCGGGTTACCGTTACCGTTATGGTCTCGTTATCCGATTCCTACACCCGTAACGGCCGTTACGGTGGCCGAAACCCTGATTCTCATCGGTTCTGAAAATACTGCAACGGTTAACAAAATTGAAGTTTTTCAAAAATTTGGGTTAAAAAACTTTTTGTTATGTATATGATAATGTTACTCCATTATTAAATTATTGGAAAGTAAAAAAAAAATAAAAAAATTTGATTTGAACCCGACTTGGATAAAAGAGTTAAGGCAATGAATCAAGTAGGAGGAACCAAAGACACAATGATCATCAAAGTGATGGTTTTTCTTCAATGATGCGTAGCTTTGATGAATTTTTCGTTGGGGCAGTCACCAAGCTCACAGTATGGATTTTTGTATGGTACAAGTCAAAGCTATTATCCGCCACAACCATATGGATTTTTTCATGCAGAGGAATACCCCATTATGCCTCCTCAACCTCAAATGTCTTATGAATATTATGGACAAAGGCATAACATCAGTACAAATCAGTCTAGTAACTCATTGGGATATGCTCAGGGTCAAAATCATCCTTATCAGTTACAAAGAGAAGATGGTCTACTAATGATGAATCAAATGTCCACTGAAGATACAACTCAAAAATGACAATCTTTTCATGAACCCCAACCAGAGCAACAAGATCCATTACGAAATTCATTTTGGTGGTGAACCATGTATATTATTTAAAATTATTTTACATTGTTGGAAATAAATTATATCTTTTGTGATTTTAATTTTTTATTTATTTAAATTTAAATTTAATTTAATAATATCATAACAAGTATATCATAAACATTGAAATAACGACGAAACCATTAGATTTATTAATAACTCATTTTTTATATTAAAATTCTTTTAAAAAATAAATAAAATTTACTTAAATCTACCAAAAAATTATTTTTATTCATTCATGTTGCCAAAAGTATTCAATTAGAACATTTTGGGTTAGACGTGCAAGATTTTAAAAAATTCACGATTGCGATAACCGAGTCCTGTTACGTAACCCCAATACTAACCCGAGTCCGTTACACCGATACCGTTACCGTTACAGTAACCGATATCATTACGGCGAACCATGATTAACGGTTACATTTCCGAATGTAGAAGGATGAGTACCTCTGGTTTTCTCTTTTTATTAACTTCAAATTACCAAACATAATAGTAGTTTAATCCGTTTCTGAATAATCAAACAGATAAGCACCCTTCATAGCTATAAAAATAAAACACAAATTCAAAGTGAAGTAGATATATATAACCTTTTCTTTATGGCCTTATGTTTCTTCCCCTTTCCATTGAGACTGTTCAATGGTTTGGATTTTTTGTTCCAATGTAATTATACTTATACATTAATATAAATTTTACATTCGGAAAAAAAAAAAAATTCAACCCAGTCACTTTCAGTGAATAAATAAATATATAAATTAACCAAAATAAAAGAAAGATTACTTATTGACTGGGAAAATGAAGAATCCAAATGTCTCAATTTGCAGGTGTTTTAAGGTGCTTAAAAGAAAAATACTGGTGTAAATGAAATTGTTAGAATCAATACTAGATAATGACACACATTTTTTATTGTTTATGAAAAATGTAGTTTCAAATAGTTTTAAAAATAAATACTTTAATTAAACTTTAAACAAAATAACAAAAAGCTAGGTATGGTTGTGCACTTCAGGAAAAGTGGTAACTCTCCTAAATAAATAAAGATGTATATAGCCCAAGATGTCGAGGGAATGCTCGTCTTTATAGATATACTGTATATATATATTTTTCTCTCAGTTAACTTACATACCGAAAATAAAAAATTCTATTCAAGTCTTGACATGATATCGGACAAAGATATCAGGTCTCAAGTCTCCGTTCTAACAATTTCTTGAAATTACGATTACGAGTATCATTTGAACTTTATCTAATACATGGCATGAATCACTTTACATACATCTCGTGAATTAATCGGGTCGGAATGACACTCCGAAAATGTCAATTATTGAGAAGTAAATGATTAGGACCTGTTTGAAAAGTGATTTGGGCTGATTTTGTTTGGTCTTGTGTGGTTTGGTTTGATTTTAGTGTTGATTGAAATTATGTTTGATAAATGGTCTGGTCTGAAAAAATTAAAACCAAACCATGTTTGGAAAACTGTCTGCTTTCAATAAGTAGTCTATTCTAAAACTGATTGATTAAAATATTGGATATAGTATTTATATCATAATAAAGACTATTATATATATATATATAAACATTCAACTATATATTTTATGAAGTATAAAATTCGATATAATTATATATATAAAATAAAAAATAATAAAAAATGATAAAAAATATATATATATATAATATTACAAATAATATAAAATACCAAATGATGATATCAACTTTGAAAAATCAAATATAAAATCGAATAAATTATATAGCATTCAAAAATATATATATAGAATGTCAATAAAATATATCAATTTTTTTTAAAAATTGTATTCAATAATATATAGAATTCGAAAAGAACCAAATAATTATTCGGCTCCAATATACAAATTACAATAAAATATACCAAAAAGAATATTAAAAATTACAAAATTTCAAATATGTATAAATTCAAAAATAATATATAAAATTTGAAAGAAATATTTAAAATTCAAAAAAAAAAATTTAATCTGAAAAAATATATATAAATTTGAAAATAAAAAATAAAAAAATTGAAAATAAATAAAAAAATTCGAAAATCATATATAAAATTTAAAAAAATATTTAACATTAGAAAAAAATATATAAAATTATAAAATTCAAAAATAATATATAAAATTTGAAAGAAATATTTAAAATTCAAAAAATATATATAAAATTCGAAAAAAATATTAAAATTCAAAAATAAATATATAATTAAAAAAATATATAAAATTTCAAAAAATTATATTAAAATCTGAAAATATATGAAAAGGGGAAAAATATATAGATTCAAAAAAAATTTAAATTTCAAAAAACATAGCTAAATTATAAAGTTCAAAAATAATATATAAAATTTGAAAGAAATATTTAAAATTCAAAAAAAATATATAAAATTCAAAAAAATATAAATAAATTAAAAATATATATATTACAGAAATAAATAACAAATTAAAAAAATTATTATTTTATTATTAATTTTTGTATTATTTAATTCATTTTGCTTATTATTTATTTATTTATTATTATTTTTATGTATTATTGAATTCATTTTGTTTATTATTCATTATTTTTATTTTATTTATATATATGATTTATTTAATTTATTATTTATATTTTTAAATTATCATTTAATATTATTTATTTGTTTGTTTAAGTAATTTATAAATATATTTTATTATTTATTATCAAATTTTATATTTTTTTTGAATTTTATATATGTTTTCGAATTTTATATATATTGCTTCAGAATTTATATATTTGTTTCAAATTTTATATATATATATTTTTAATTTTATTTATTATTTTCGAATTTTATATATTATTTTTGAATTTTATATATTTTTTCAAATTTTATATATGTTTTCGAATTTTATATATATTATTTTCGAATTTTATTTATATATATATTATTTGGTTTGGCTGGATTGATCTGGTTTGGTCTGGGCTAGTTTTGTTTGGTCTTGTTTGGCCTGATTTGATTTTGGTATTGATTAAAATTCTGTTTGATAAATAATCTGGTCTTTCTGGTCTAATCTAAAAAACAAGAAAGACAAGACAAGAGCAGAAATCATACCGACTACGTACCAACTCAATAATCTGTAAGTAATTGCAACAGCTTTGCATTTATTTTTTGAATGGAGTTGTATTCCATGCTTGCACGATGGCATGTCCAATTAATGCATGTGCAACCCATTTCCTTCAAAGTGTAAGCTTAAAAATGATGTCAGTGTGTATTCAAATATGCATACAAGGGTTCAATATATTTATGTATATGTATATATTATGTATCTATGCTCAATTAATAATATCAAACTAGGCTTCAATATATTTATGTAGATATAGGGTTGTATGTATGCTCAATTAATGATATCAAACTAACCCAATTGATTTCATCAAATACTAATAATTAATATGAAGTATAATTAAATTCTCTTGAATTCGGTCTCACATATATAGTTGGTTAGTCTTTATAGATATTGGCAGAATGTTACCACATATATACTTCAATGTAGTCAGTACGTACCAACTAATTTTACTCTATCATATACAAATTCTTTACTAATTAAGTTGTGTGGTGGTACTGGTACCCAATATTATTTGTATACGTGGATATAATCTAAACACAATTTGAATATTGTTGAATGATATAAATATTTAAGTTACGCCCTCTAATAACTTAAGTTTTTAGAATAGTTGGTTGTTAAGATGGTATCAGAGCAGAACTTGTTCGAACCTCACCGTAGGCCACACGTGAGGGAACGTGTTGAAGGATATAATATTTAAGTTACACCATCTCTAATAACTTAAGTTTTTAAAGTAGTTGGTTGTTAACAAATAAAATTTGTAAAATTTATGTATGTTATAATTATAAATATGTCATTCTATAATTTAAAATGCGATTGAGTTGAGATATTTTGATCTCATGAACATTTATACATCCTTGTTCAAATTATTATGGTTGGAGAGGATTGTTCAAAATTTAAGTATATAGTTAATTTCATTTACACCTCCTGAACTATGTCAAAACGTTAATTTGACCCCCCACTTTTGCATAAATGCATTTACACCTCATAATTAAGAAAACGACACTCATTTACACTCCCTGACCACTTTTGGGCGTTGACTATATAGAAAAAAGATCATACTACCCTTTGCCAAACAGGTATAATTTGAAGTTTAAAGCTATTCTGAGTAAGAATAGCTAGCAAACCCTATTCCAAGTTAGTGGAGTATAGAACCTATATCCAAACATCCAAATTATATATATATCACACTTTGCCTTTTTTTCAAACCAAACTTCATCTCTCAAACCCTAACCCTAAGCCCGTCTTCATCTCTCAAGCCAAACCACCATTTCCACGCCTTCATCTCTCTCCCTCCGAATCCACCGCCGCCACCACATCCCATAACCACCGCCACCTCATTACTCGACAAAAGATTGAGCCAAAAACAAGAATTAATTTTACAAATCTCAACCATATCTCAAATTCTCTGAACAATCATTTGGTGGGGGGGGGGGGGGGGGGATGAGATTGGATTTGGTGTATATATTTATGTATATGACATTGGGTGGACTGGTGTTGGTGGGAGTAGAAGGAGAGGAGAGAGAAAATTGAATAAAGTTTAATAAATTATATGAATTATATTTAAAATATAAATTTATTATTTAATTTATATAAATAATTTTTTATAGTTATTTTAATATTAAAATATAAATGTATATGTTTTAATATTAAGGTATTATATTTTTATTACTAAATATTTTTTATATTATTATTATTTAAGAATTTATGTGTGATTTCGATGCTCGTACAATAATAACAAAATTAAAATTACAATGCTCGTATAATAATAATAATAAAATTATAATTATAATTGACAAGTTAATTTTATTATCTATATAAAAAATAAAAATAAATTTATTGTATGATTGAAAACTTCTATTTATGTGTGTAATTTAGTGTTTTTTAACAAATTCAAATATTTTATATTTTTATTTCAATTTAAAGTTAAAAAAAATTATTTTATTTTGTGAAGTGTGTCTAGTATTATTGGAAATATGTATTAGTAAAGTCAATTATATTTGAAGATCGAAATAAAAAATGAAAACTTGTGTTAGTTTACATGTTTGATAAATATAAATATTTAAAAACATAAATTAATTGTAAATATAAATAATGAAAATTTATGTTAGTTTATAAATTTGATAAATATGAATATAAATATTTTAAATGTAAATACTTGTCTTAGTCAAATATGTGAATAATTTTTTTTTCTTAATTTCATTTACACCCCCTGAATTTTTAATAATATAGTTGTTTTTTAAATTGAGGGGGTCAAATTGATATATTAAAGTAGGGATAGGGCCAAGGGCAGTATGGTCTTTTCCTGCATAGTCAACGCCCAAAAGTAGTCAGGGGGTGTAAATGAGTACCTTTTTCTTAATTAGATGGTATAAATGCATTTATGCAAAAGTGGGGGATCAAATTAATGTTTTGACATAGTTCGGGGGTGTAAATAAAATTAACCCTTAAGTATATCATATTCTAGATATGGCTGAAATACGGGATAGGATGTGGGGGAAATATTTTTAATTACTATTATTTTAAGAAAGGGGATTAAGCGTATTAATTTGAAATATATAATTATTTTATTCGAATAAAAAATGTAAAAGAAACAACCATCACAAACAATTAGTTCTAAGATTTAAATTATTGATTTCCTTCATTTTTACGGTAATAACGAGCATAAATTATTGATTATGCCTAATGAGAAAAAGTTATTATTTATAAACATATATATATGTATTATACATATTATTTTTAATGTTTGCTTATATATGTATTCATATAACTTTTAATGTTTGCTTGACGAACTCATATTTTATTTGTTTAAATAATATGTCCTATTACAGTATTGGTAATTTCTCATATTCCAATCTTAGTTGTTTGAAATTTAGGGTATCATTTTCGATTTTAGTGAAATATTGTGGCATGACCGTTAAATAAATAAAATAAAATAAAAGAATATCGGGGCATGATAATCATATAGTAAAATATCAAAAATAATAAACACAATAGTAGTTTAATGGGTTTCTGAATAATCAAACGTATAAGCATTCTTTATAGCTATTGAAATTACCTAGGCAACTAAGGAATAGCCTAGAGGGGTGAATAGTTTTTTTTTTTTATGAATTTTTTGATAAATTAAAAATTAATTGCGGAACAGTCAATTTTAATCCAATTATCTAATAAGCTAAATCATGCAAAGATCAATATAAGTGCAGAAGATAAAGCAAGAGACGACACACGATATTTTTACGTGGAAAATCTTGAAAACGTTTCAAGTAAAAATCATGGATACACTCGGGTATCGATGCACAATGAATCAAAGAAGTTTACAGACTCTATGAAGTTAGGACTTACAAATAACTCTGATTAGCCGTTTTTTACTCGATGTCTGAAAGTCCTGAATCATTCGCGCTACCACGAAGCTCTCGCTCCAATCTCCATACTTTGACGGCTTCGCTTCTCAACTGATCGATGCAACCACGTTGTAATAGGTGGTGTGATGATTTTTCAACAACGGATCATCCAATTGTACATAAAGATTTCACGTGTAGGAACACAATTGAACAATCACAAAAAACTAGAGAAACCCTCAATATAGACATATTTGATCTATGAAAGTATTACAGATATCTCACAAAAGTCATCCCAAAAATATGTAGAGATTCCTCTTATTTATAGATAGATGAATCCTATTTTGAGTAAACTTATATCATTTTTGGACTAGAACACTTCATTTTGTGTTCCTCTTGTAATTATGAGTCAATCTAACTTTGGTGTAAATATCCTTTATATATGTGTTATCATGTCTTGGAGTGTAACTCAAGTCATTGTAGTTCACAACAAGTAGAATTGCTCCAGGCTGAAATTTACAGGTCGGTGTTACGCTTGACCCTACGCTTGAGTGTAGGGTTTCCTACGCTTAAAGCGTAGCTTGGCCTACGCTTGAGTGTAGGCTCCTCCAACCATATGCGTAGAATTCAACTTTCTAGCTACTGTACACTTATGTATGCGTAACAAAAATCATGAAATCCAATTTTTGCATTTTTCCTTCCGTTTATACCCCTTTCATTCCTCTAACATGTTTTTCAAAGTTTCGGCTTTGAAAAATGCATGTTTCGCCCAATGGATTGTATTTTTGTGATTCAAACTTGCTTCCTCTGCATTTCTCTTGTATTATTTGATATTGTAATCTTGATTTGAGTTTGACGAACCTTGTCGATGCCTTTTACTTGACCACTTTAATTTTTCTAAACCTACCCAACTTCACAATTCACTCAACATAGTTATTGTCGAGAACATGCCAATAATAAACTATCCAACAAATGTTCTTTCAGCTATAAAAATAAAACATTAATTCAAAGTGAAGTAGATATAAACTTTTCTTTATGTGTAAAATTCAACTCAGTCACTTTCAGTGAATAAATAAATAAATTAACCAAAATAAAAGATTATTTATTTACCAAAAAAAAAATGAAGAATCCAAATGTCTCAATTTGCAGGGTGTTTTAAGGTGCTTAAAAGAAAATTACTGGTGTCCATGAGATTGGTAGAATCAATACTAGATAATGACACACAATTTTTTATTGATTATGAAAAAAAAAGTACTTTCAAATAGTAAACAAACAAACAAACAAACAAAAGTACTTTAAACTTTAAACGCAATAACAAAAAGCTGGTATATAAAAAGGTATGGTTGTGCACTTCAGGAAAAGTTGTAACAAAATCTTTCAATCTTTCATGTCTGTTGATTACAGTCATTCATGTTATTAGTTGATAGTAGAATATTATTGGACCTCAATACCCATGAGTAGTTTGAATTCCTATAAAGATGTATATTGCCCAAGATGTCGAGGGAATGCTGTCTTTATAGATATATATATACATACCCAAAATAAATAAAAAATTATACAAGACTTGATATAATATCGGACAAAAATATAAGGTCTCAAGTCTCATTCTAACAATTTCTTGATATTACCGGCACATAAGTGTTGCAATTGTATAACCTCACCCCCAATTGAAAATGTGAGGGGTTGGAGGCTCCTATGAAGCATTGTGGGTGTGATGTGTGAATTTTTTACCATTAAAAAAAAAAAAAAAAAAACAATTTCTTGAAATTACGATTAGGAGCATCATTTGAACTTTATCACTTTACATACGTCTCATGAATTAATCGAAATGAAATTCCAAAAATCTCAATTAATGAGAAGTAAATGATTAGTACCAAGTCAATAATTTGTCAGTAATTGCAACAGCTTTGGATTGATTTTTTTAATAGAGTTTAACTCCATGCTTGAACGATGACATGTCCAATTAATGCACGTGCAACCCATTTCCTTCTAAGTGTAATGTCACGGGTCTAGAGTTTTCACGTGCAGCGGCACGACCCGTGCGACACCATGCCCCAAATATGAGCTTGTGAGGGCATGGTAAGCCTCGCACGATGTGGCTTACTCGGCTTGCACACTGACTGGTTTCGACCTGCCTTGGTCTTGTCAGGGGAACGGCTCCAACTCCCGACCAGTTTGTGCAGGGGTGACCCAAAGGAGGTTACCACCTTGTGTCCTGCACGCCCCTTCACTGGAACCATTCCAGTCATTTGACGTTGAAGTACATCCACCAGCTAGCATGCTTGTCTCTCGAAAGGTCGATGTGTGTTGTCACAGAGGCTCAAGAATAAGTCCGTGACAGTAAGCTTAAAAATGATGTCAGTGTGTATTCAAATATACATACAAGGGTCCAATATTTATTAAACCCTTCAAGCTAAGGAGGCTTTAGAGGAATGTCACGCTTGATTTGGAATCTGATTGTGATACTCTTAGGATGGAGGAGAAAGAGTTAACCAAGAAGTATTCAGATTTTTTTAAAATTGAAGAGATTTCTATGTTCAGAAATCAAGGGTGAAGAGTTTTAATAGCAAATATAGCAGAAAAAAGTTAACCAACCTCTCTCTCGACAATGGTGATACCATTAGCTCCATCCTTGACATTGAGAAAGAAGTTGTTGAATACTTTAAAAAGTTTCTTGGATGCAAATCTTACAATTTCACTGATAAAGAGTTTCTTAAAGAGGTGTATTTCAAAGTTGTTCCTATTGAGCTGATGCAATCTCTTACTGCTATCCCCACTTTAGAGCAAGGTTGTTAGGATCGCGATTCTAGGAAAGATCGTTGGAGGGTTTGTAAGATCGGAATCGTAGAATCGTAAGTAGGATCGTAAGATTCTACCACATTATTATAAAAATAGTTCAAATTAACTCATTAAATCATGATATCTCTATAATAGAACAAAAATATACTCAAAACATCAAATATAAACAAAAATATAACCCTAAAATCAATTTATATACATATGGTTTTAATTACATTCTCTTATTAATCTTAAAAATATTAATTAATGTATAAAAATAATCAAGATAATATGAGTTGCAACTTTTAAAATAAATTTTGTGAAGTATTACACAAATAATATACAAGTTTAATTTTCTATTGCATTATTATTTTAAATAGAATTTGTATATTATTACATAATTAATATAAATACTTAGATTTTAAAAAAAATCAGATTAAAGAGTTATTGATAGACTTTAATTGTTATTATTTTTAATCATTTTAAACAAAATAACTAATTGCATAAGAATAATTAAGTCTTATTTTTTTCCTTTTTAGTATTTACACTAGTTTGGCCTATTATATAGTATTACTTTATATTTCTTTAGTCTATGTCTTTTGAAATACCAATTAGAGTTACACCTCAATTAATTTATTTTTATTTTTTTCAAAGAAAATTTGGAAATATTCCTAACCCCTCACACTTTTAGAATAGTACTAGTAATAAAAGTCACGTGCAAAATGCACGTATCATAATTAAAAACATAAAATAAAAAATTATGATATTATATACATAATTTTGTAAAAAATGAAAAAAAAAGTCACGTGCAAAATGCATGTGAGGAAAGAATCATAATTAAAAATAATATATATATATATATATATATATATATATTTTAAAATACTATAAAAGTGCAACAATAAAATAGTTTACAAATTTCTTATCCATGAGTGGATATATAGATGTATATATTAACATGTACTCGTTTAGATAAAGTCAACTCTTTTTAAAAATTTGCTGAACCTCTTGGTTTTTATTAGGTAATATAAAGTAAAGAACAAAAAATAACAAAATATTTACTGTCAATACTTTTAATAATAATAAAAAAACTCACTTTTTGTATTTTAGAAATAATTAAAATACGTTCGACTTTTATAACTTTTATAACTAAGTAAGTATAGATATGGATTAAAGATAATAAATAATAAATAAATACAAAAAGTATAGATAAGTATAAACTAAAAATAAGTTTAGACCGGTTATTAGTTTTTATTAGATAATAAGTATAGTTAAAAAAAATTTGCCCTTTTATATGGATAGCCCAACCCAAAATTAAATTTTTAGCCTAAAAAATCCAAAATTGCATACAAATAGTAGAATCGTAATAGAATCGTATCCTATGCCGATCCTATAGCGATCCTACCCCGTGAGCGATTTTTGTGGGATCGGGATTGTTGTGGGTGGTAGGATCGTAGGATCATAAGATCTTACCACATAAGATCGCGATCCTAACAACCATGTTTTAGAGGACATTCAAAGGTATTTTTTTGGCTTCAATAACTTTAAATCTCCCGGGCCTGATGGGTTCAATGCCTATTTTTTCAAGAAGGCTTGCCCTATTATTTGTAATAATGTGACTAAGGTTGTTCAAGAATTCTTTGTGAATGGTCAATTGCTCAAGAAAATCAACTTTACTAGTCTTGCTCTTGTGCCTAAATGCCCAAACCCTTCATCTATGAATAACTTTAGACCTATTGCTTGTTGTAATAACTTCTATAAAGTTATTTCAAAGTTTATCTCTTTCAAGCTCCAACATTTGCTTCCTTTAATCATTGAAAAATAGCAATCAGCCTTTGTTAAAGGTAGGAGGATTGATGATGGGTTTTTTCTTGCCCAAGAGCTCCTTAAAGGGTATCACTTGGATTCTAAAACTCCCAAATATGCTCTTAAGATTGACCTCCACAAGGCCTTTGATTATGTGAATTGGGATTTTCTTCTTGAAATCCTTTGCCTTCCCAATTTTCCTCCTTTGTTCATAGGGTGGGTCAAAGCTTATGTCTGCAGCCCCCTCTTTCTCCATTTATATTAATGGAGAGCTTGTTGGGTACTTTAGAGGTGCCCAATGTCTTAGACAAGGTGACCCTTTGTCACCACTCTTCTTTGTCTTGATCATGGATGTGCTATCCTCTATTGTTTATCATTTCATTCAGCTTGACCCTTATTTTATTTACCACTAGAGATGTCATAGCAACAGGATCTCTCACTTGTGTTTTGCTGATGACCTTATGATGTTTTGTCATGGGAATCCTCAATCTTTGAATGTGTTGCTTCTAAGCTTGTAGAAATTTGTTTTTCTTTCTGGTTTGAAGCTTAGTATATCTAAGTATATCTAAAAGTCACATTTTATTTTTTTTATCTAATATTGATATTGATGTCCTTACCAGCATGAGGCTAACTAGTGGCTTTGAGTTGGGAAAGTTTCCTTTCAAGTACTTAAGGTTAGACCTGTCAATGGATCGGATTCGGATCGGATCAGTTAAATCCAAATCCAATTTGTTAAGAAATCGGATTATCGGATTCGGATCCTAATCGGGTTATCGGATTTTATTTTCAATCCATATCCGGTTAATATCGGATTTAGATCGGATTCGGATCATAATCGGATTATTGACTGGTTTATTGATAAGGATGACAAAAACTCCCGATCCGCGATCCGAATCCGATAATTCGACGAATTTTCACTTAGTTAATTCATATTCGAATTTCTTCGTTATAGAATATCTGATTCGAATATCTAATTAAAAAAAAATAAAAAAATCAATAAATACTGAAACACTAAATTATTCACACTTTTAATAATTGTATTTATGATCAATCATTATTAATAAATAATAAAATAATTAACAACTAACATTTATATACATGTACAGTATTAAATATATACACATAAAAATATCAAATATATATTTATATATATATATATAGATATATTTTATATCGAATCGGGTTATTATCGGATCGGATGACATAAATCCAAATCCAATTTGTTAAGAAATCGGATTATCGGATTCGGATCCTAATCGGGTTATCGGATTTTATTTTCAATCCATATCCGGCTAATCGGATCGGATTTGGATCGGATTCAGATCAAAATCTGATCCATTGACAGGTCTATTTAAGGCTGCCATTATCTTCTACCAAGCTCTCTTCAACTGATTTCAAAAATCTTGTTGAGAAGATCACCAACATAATTACTAGTTGGACCTCTAAGCTGCTCTCTTTTGCTAGGAGGATTCAATTAATCAAAGCCATTCTCATCAGTGTGCATCTCTATTGGAGCTGTCATATGGTTCTGCCAATTCATGTTGTCAAAGACATTGGTTCTGTGCTCAGAAGATTCATGTGGACTGGGAAGGAACTGAAAGCAACTGGGGCTAAAGTGAGATGGACTTTTGTTTGCCTCCCAAAGGAGTTTGGAGGTATTGGCATTCCAAATTTGCTTCTTCTCAACAAAGTTGCTACTCTGAAGCACATTTGACATTTGTTTCAACAAAGTTCAATCTATATGGTATGATTGGGTGCACTCTACTCTCCTCAAAGTTAAGAGCTTATCTACTTTCTTTGGAGGGAAAGAAATGCCCGAGTTTTTGCTGGTGGAGGAATGACTTCTTGCTGCTTGAAAAAGAGCATTGGTAGAGCCCTTTGTGCTTGGTTTTGTTTCCTTTCTTTAATAAATTTTGAATTACCGAATATATATATATATTTATGTAGATATATATATATATATATATCACGTATCTATGCTCAATTAATAATATCAAACTAGGATTCAATATATTTATGTTGATAACTTGATATAGGGTCGTACGTATGCTCAATTAATGATATCAAACTAACACAATTGATTTCATCAATTACTAATAATATGAAGTATCATTGATTTCATCGATTACTAATAATATGAAGTATCATGCAGATTAAATTCTCTTGAACTCGGTCTCACATAGTTGGTTAGTATTTATTTTCTATAAGATATTGGCAGAATGTTACCACATATATGCTACAATGTAGTCGGTGCGTACCAACTAATTTTACTCTCATCATATATTCATATATGGATATGATCTGAACACAACTTGAATACAATTTGTAAAATGTAAATTTTAAATCATATATCTCTCTAGATATCGGTGAACCTCAATCTCAGTATTTATATATGTTATAATTATAATTATAAGTATGTCCTTCTATAATTTGAAATGTGATTGAGTTAAGATTTTTTAATCGCGTGAACATTTATCCATCCTTGTTCAAATTATTATTGTTGAAGAGAGGGTCATTGTTCAAAATTTAAGTATGTCATATTCTAGATATGGCTGAAATACGGGATAAGATGTGGGGGAAATATTTTTAATTACTATTATTTTGAGAAAGGGGATTAAGTGTATTAATATGAAATATATAATCATTTTTTTGAATATAAAAAATGTAAAAGAAACAATCACCAACAATTACTTCTAAGATTTAAATTAGTGTGGGTGAAAAAGGGGAAAAACAAGAGAGAAATGGAGAGAAGGCTCCACTAGCAAGTCAGAACAAATAGGTCACAATCCATGGTCGAAAATCTCAAGCGAGAAGAAGAAAAGAAGAGGAAATAATCGGTGGAGAAGAGCAAAAAGTGTAGCCTCATCACAACAAGAGAATAGGTAGTGAGAATTGATAGATCTAAAACCACAAAAGCCCCCAAGAATGAAGTACCCCCAAAATAGCTAAAGACCAAGAGATAAAGAAGAGAGAAACAAGCAGAGGAGAAGGGTCAGACGTGAAGAAGGCGAAATCAGCCCTCTATGGCCGAAGCATAGAGGAAGCAAGAGCAGTGAAAAAAATGGTAGTCGTCTCTCTAGAGGAGTAGCCTCCAAGCAAAGAGAGAAGAAAAGGAAAAAAGGGAATGTTATGAAAAGAAAGGAGTCTGCCAAAAAGATGGAGGAGAGGATCCCTAGGCAATGCACTATTGTCTTCTATTTATAGGTAACAAGGCTCAAAATGTTGCCCTAAATGTAGTGGTCCCCAAGTCCTACCAATGTTCCATTTTTCTCTAATAAGGTGATGAGAGCCATGATGTGGGCCTATAAGGAGAATTCTTTCCACATTATGAATAATGGGTAGAATCCACATTATGTGCCTTTATCATGACTAAACTACACTCCAAGCCTCCATGTCATATGCTCTTTCCAATTCCTTCATAATGTGAGGATGGTGTCGCGCTGTCCACGTGTCACAGCTACGCAACATCTATGGCCACAGCCGGATCACTCGTGCAACGGATCACTCCCCAATAGCCTTCGCAGTACATGCATATACCACTAGAGCTGTGCATAAATGGTGGTAAACGCCCTTGAGAGACTGTTACGTCATCAGGACCCGTAGACCATGGAGGTACTACTCCCGTGTACGCTCTTCAGCTCCACAGGTGCGCTGCCACAATAGGACCACCTTTAGAAGGCTTTTGAGTTGCCACGAGTAATCCGCCTCGAAGTCGGACACATTGGGTCAACTCGTATACCTACTTCGGTGGGGCAGATCCGAGGCTCTACCCAGTAGCCCAATACTCTAAATGAGACCCCTCTACGAGTCGAGTGCACCCTAAAATAATACCTATGCATACAATTTGCCCCCTGTGCATGCGAGGCACTACCTCGAAGTTGGGCTTGCATGCACACAGCAGGCCCCATATATACAGTATTTATATTCCCATTGTCCCTATTTATATATATGGATACATATTTATAACATACATATATTTATATTAAAAATATGTCATGAAAAGTAATAAACACAATATAAAAGTAGGGGTGATCAAATGAACTGTGAAGACGGCAGCAAGAAATGAAAATAAGCAAGGACAAGGTAAAATAAAAATGAAAGGAAATTAAAAAGAAAATAAATGATGTAAATATGAAATTTGAAAAATGTGAAATTGAGAAATAAAATATATAAACAAGAAAGAAAGGAGTAAAACAAAACAAAGACAAATATTGGAAAGGCAAACGACCATTTTTTTTTTAAATACACATTTTTTGAAAACCACCTGGAAGGGTATAATAGTAATCTTCAAAAGGGAATTTAAATTTGGTTAGTAATCACCATAAGTAACATGGTAAAATTAAAGAAATAATTAAATTGCAATAGTACATATAGATACACATATATATATATATATATTCATGTACATATATATATTCTTTTGTTTATTTAAAAATTGTACACGTGTACATATACCCACGTATATGTATATATAGATATATTAGTATATAAAAAGGAGTAAGTTTAGAAATTTTGAACCAACAGTTTCCTTCTCAAAGACGAACTGGTGCCAAAACACAAAAGTGGAAAAGGGCAGTGCGACAAAGCAATAATGGTAGCCCCCTGCAAAAAGGTGCCTTTTCGCCGCCCCCATTTTGGCGACGCTTCGCTAGACGCCACTCCCCGGAATTGGTGCAGTCGTGGTTGGGGAGTGCGCAGAGAGGCGGCTTATAAATACCTCTCCAGGTTAGGGAAATGGGACAAAAATGATCAAGTGTACGACTCTGCAACTACTAATTTTACAGAGAGATAAAGCAAAAGCTTGAAGAGTGAGTGAACCAGAGAGAGAAAAAAAGAAATCAAGAGAGAAAGAAGAAAAAGAAAGAAAGAGAAGAAAGGAAGAGGGAAATACCAGAGAAGAAGTGAAAATGAGAGAGAGATAAGAACCCTTTTTTCTGCAGAAGTCATGCTACCCTCGAAGGCGCACGACGGCACAGTCCCAAGCGACGACGAATGGCGACATGTCACTTTCTTCGGGAAGGAGGTCGACTTCTTCTGGCACCGAGCCAGGCATTACCAACCAAACTCTGTAATTTTGGGTGAGCCCATGCTGTTAGATGGCGATACCCCCTCCACGTCAGGTACCCATTGGAAGCCGGGGAAGAGTATGTGGTTTCCCATCGAGAGGGGCGATTTCCCCTACTCGCACCTCCAATTCGAAGGCCACACAACACCAATTTCGGAATGGGACTACTGGTGTGAGCACATTCTTTCGAGACCCGAGTATGTGGAAACCCTCAGCCGTGCCTCAGTCCTGACGGCCATTGATTCAAGTCGCCGTGTCAACATCCGGCGCTCAAACCCCTATTTGCAAGCCCTAATTTACCGCTGGAATACTGACACCCATACCTTTGCCACCGCCTGGGGTGAGTTTACCCCCACGCTAGAAGATGTAAAATCCCTAATGCACTTGCCTCTGATCGGTGAACATAGTTTCAGACTCCACACAATCCCTTCAGAGTCCCAAGCCACAGGAGACTTCCTGAAGGCCTCTTTTACTCACGCCGCATACTTGAATACCACTGTGAAGAAGAAGGGCAAGTGCAAATTTGCAAACTGGGCCAGGTACTTTTTCACCTACTCTGCATCAGGCCGGCCTCTTCGCCCCGACAATACTCAAGGTGTGCCTCTGGATAATCTCCATCATTTGGCCGCCTTTCTGGCACTTTGGCTTGCACGCCATGTGTTTGAAGGGCGCCCCAATGATTGCATGAGCAAGAGAGTCTTCAATTTGGCGGCCCAGATGGCTCTTGGTAGGACCATCTCCCTGGGGCCACTTTTCCTTGGGACACTGTACAAGAGGCTTGACTCAGTAGTGGCGGGGATGCGCCGCTCAATAGGCCGCTATGAAGTGAAAGCGCATGTGTCCAGTCTTTTCCTATCTCTATTCATAATGGAGCGTTTTCCTGAGTTCTTCCCCGCGCCGCACGCTCTAGAGGCTGCTAGACCATTCAGGGATCCTTAGGGCTTTTGCCGTGCCCCCAGATGGTCAGACATTGTCCTCAGGGATGATCTCAGCCTGGTGCTAGACCTGGAGGATGAATTCCAATCCAGACCCTATTCTACAACACTGCCCGGTTTCCCTGTTCAGTCCTTGTTTGGTGAAGAGCCACGTATGCTCAATCCTGCCCCCAACTCATACCTTTCAGATTTCGAACTCCTCTTGGTCCTGAGAAAATGTACATTGCCCGCCTGGTTTGAGGACAGCGTGCCTCTTGCCAGTTACAATCCTCATAGAGTCGCCCGCCAATTTGGCTTCGACCAGGGCGTTCCTACAACTCCAGCCGCTGCTCTAAGTTTTGCCCTCAGTTCAGACCGATTTCTTGCCGGGAACCTGCCATCCCTAAACAATCCTCCTCGTCCACTTGCCACACCATCACGCCTCTGTCGCGGTGATATCACACCGTCATTCGGCGTTTTCTGGAGGTCAAACCTTGACGCCATGCAGGCCTTTGTCCAGTCATCGGCTCGCAGAAGTGAGCCCCGGGCTATTGACAAGGACGATATGGTGGTGCACTACTCTTCTGCCTCCTTTTCCAGAGGAAGTCCTAGCTATGTGGTGGGACACACTATTGCCGATGTACCGATGTTTTCTCGCGACATGTTCCCGCCAAGGCGAAGGTCAAGATCAAAGAGGGTGGTCCGCACTATCCTGCTGGAACCTTTTGATGTACTGCTTCCACCAGGCCAGGCTCCTGCAGTCCCTGTGCAACCAATTCCCCAAACTACTGCAGCGCAAAACCGTCCGACTCCATCAAGGTGAAGGCCTACCCAGGATGAAGCGGGGCCCTCAGTTCCTACTCACATGCGTCCCAGTGCATCTGTTAATGTAAGATATCCAAACATGTACTTAGAATAAATCGTTAGTACATTTATTGCCCCCTCTTGAGTGGGGCTTTCTTTATATTATATATATATACGTATATATAAAGAAGGAAAGAAATATAAATTTGTAGAAATTTTAAATAAACCTTCCTTCTCCTTTTCTCCTCTTTTGTTTTTAGCCAAGTGCCTCCTCAAGGTCGCAGACTCCATTGGTTGCGAGCATTACAAGATCGTCGAGGAGGAGGGTTGATGCCCCCGGCCTGGCAGTTCCTCCTGACAATATTGCTGACGTTTTCAAAGATGCGGACCTGCTTCGTACTGAGACTCCATGGGGCGCAGCGCAGAGGATCCCAACCTCAGAAGACTTAAATGCGCTAACCGGTTCCTCCTTAAATGCAGGATCCGGCGCCTCGCATTCTTCAGGCACCCAAGAGTCCATTCGCTCAGGTATAAATACCCCCTCTCCTTACCTGTTTTTTCATTCACATTTCAAAATACAAGTGTTAGGCATTCTCAGAGAAAGAAAAAAAATCATAGAGAAGTCTATAAGTTTAGAGAGAGAAAAAGGGAAAGAGAAAGAAAAGAGAGAGAAAGAGAGAGAAAAAAAATGGTAGCCATGGGGAAGACCAATCATCCCCTCTACACTTCTTCTTCCTCTGACAACGATGATGGTGTTCCTCTTGCAGAGCGATTAAAGAGGAGTGTCCCTGCTAAAAAGACCCCGATTCCAGAGGAAGGGGACAGTCAGGATGAAGTTCCCCTTGGCCAACGGCGCCCAAAGAGATAGGTGTCCCCAAATGCTTCCAGTCCGGCGGCGAAGAAGCCACGGCGATCCGCCCGCAAATCCAGTTCGTTCAAGTCCCCTTCTTCAGCCCTTTCAGACTCCGTCCCTGTCGATGTATCCTCTGATGAGGAGGCAGCCGCTCCTCCTTGGGGTGGTCGTTCGGCTTCCCCACATGTCCCTGAAGGTTCCCCTCGTCAGACTCCTAGAGGCACTCCCCGCCAAACCGTCGCCGTAGATCCCAGACCTACCACTGCGCCAAGAGGCTCAGTTCCTTAAGTGGGGAATCCTATGCCTGACTGTGGGCCACCAGACCTGCCCAGATGAAGGGGCTTCTACTGCACCGGGACCTCCATTCCAACTCTCAATCGTCTTTCCCTTGCCCATCCTGGGATGTTTGATGGCTTCAATATAGCCTTCGAACAAGCCCAGGCCCCTATACTTGATGGGCTTGCTCGGTACTTCCAGCAGGTGACCAGGTCCACTGTGGGGGATGTGACTCTGCCTGCCTTAAATGGTGCCCGGAGACTGGCTACTCAGGCTATGCAATTCGGTATCAACATGGACTGGTTCCTTGAGAGGCTGAATAAGATTGAGGCAAGGGATGACGGCGGTGTCCTGCGCCTCGCTGGGGAGAACGCTCATGCCGAGTCGGCGAAGCTCAGGGAAGAGGCAGCCCAAATGAGGAGGGACGCCGAAGTGCTGTTGGAAAATGCTACAAAGAATGACGCAGAGGCGGCGCACAAAGAGGCGGAGGTTGTTCGGCTGCTGGAGGTCGCTGATGAGCAACGGGTGGTAGACCGTGTGAGGGATACCGATCCTTTCCTCCTGCCCTGAAGATCTATTTACCTAAATCCTGCAAATTCTCAGAAACAATCTCCCTTTTTTTTTGCCATTAGAAATATTTTCACACAGTTAGATAATTTTTGACAATATATTTTGGAAACTGTAAACTTTAACACAGGTACAACATTACGCCTGCCTGAAGGCGGGCCTTACTTCTGGAAGCGTGCTTTGGCATGCTTACCCTTGCGCTCTTTTGAGCAACACATATTTTATCTAACAGTTTATTTAAATTAATGTCTATTTGCGAATGCTACTTTGGTTTTGCATATGCTTTGTTTTGTGTTTGCTTGTTGTTTGTTTTTTTTTTTTTTAAATGTGCAGGTTGTAGCATGGAAGGCGCCGGCTTGACAACTGCTCATGCAAGTAGATAAGAAAAGGGAGACACCGTCGTGGCACACACGCATTTATGCGAACCTTGCACGAAAGAGAAGGCTAAAGCACACGTTCAAGGCTACTCTCCTATACTGAAGTTTTCGCCTTGGTAGAGGCTTGAGCCTTGCCTTGTGTAATTAATTTTTTTATCCTTTAGAATAGTACATGTAATCAGAAAAATGTAAAGCATATGTCTTTTTGTAAATAAAATACCTTCCATTGAATAAGGATCCGTCTCTATATATTTTTATTTTTTGTTTACATGTGTGCCCTCATATATGCATCGACTCGTTCATGTCAATAATCTAACTATAAGGAAATAATCCTAAGGACAGAAGGTTAAGAGGAAAAGATCCAACTCTCCAGTCAACCTAACTGTCTTAAGCAAAATAAAATAAGAAAATAAAGGAATGAGGAGCAGAAATAGAAAGTCTTGGATGAGGCGCGACGAAGTCAGAGGTGGTCAGATGAGATTTCCTTAAGGATAAAATCTTTTGATCCACTTGGCGTTAAGGGGGCCAGTCCTGAATCCGGTACCAACCTCAGTTAACTCATAGTAACCATTAGGTGAGGCCTTGGCTATGGTGTAAGGTCCTTCCCACTTGGGTGCAAATTTCCCTGGGTTTTGGCCCCTCATCACAGCGTCAACCGTTTTCAGGACTAAGTCTCCCTTAGCGAAAACCCTTTCTCTGACAGAAGTATTGTAGGCTCTTGCAATCCTGGCCCTATACTTCTGCGATGCTACCGAGGCAGCATCCCTTCTCTCATCCAAACCTTCCAAAACATCACATTTGCTGACCGCTGTCAGCCCACATGCAGCCGCAAAACGTGTAGAGGGTACCGCCAACTCCTCGGGTAATACAGCATCGATCCCGTACACCAGGGCGAACGGAGTCTCCTGAGTTGCCCATCGCCTGGAAGTGCGATAAGCCCATAATGCCACTGGTAACTGATCAGCCCAACCCTTGCCATCCATGTTCGTGCAACGTTTTGCTCAGGATCCGGATCAGCGTCTTGTTGGTGGCCTCGGCCTGGCCATTGCCCTTGGGGTAGTAAGAGTGGAAGTGTGATGCAGCACCTGGTACTGCTCCAAAAGTGCCCCCACGTCCTTGTTTACAAAGGGCGTCCCATTGTCGAACAGAATGGTGTGTGGCACCCCGAATCGACAAATGATCTGCTCCTTTATAAACCGGACCACGACAGCCGCAACGGTTCGCCTTAGTGGAACAGCCTCGACCCATTTGGTGAAGAGCTCGGTAGCAGCCAAGATCCAAGCGTGCCCGCCTGACTTGGGGGTGATAGGTCCAACGATATCCAATGCCCAAGTATGGAACGACCAAGGCGTGGATAGAGAACGAAGGCTAACGGTAGGTGCATAGATAAGGTTGCCATTATTCTGGCAAGCCTCACATCTCCGCACGTGAGTGGCAGTGTCATTTTCCATCGTGGGCCAATAATAACCACAAGTAACCAAGTGCTGATACAGCTTTGCACCGCCCTGATGGTCACGTTGGTGAGCCTCCGTCATGACAATGGTGGCCTCCTCATGGTTGATGCATTTCAACGGCCTCCCACAGAAACCTTTGCGATAAAGGGCGCCCTCATGGAGGAAGAAATGTGTCGCCTTCTTCCTGACAAGTGCCGCATCCATGCGATGGTCGGGTAGCTTGCCCTCCTGGAGGAAGTCGATGTACGGTTTCCGCCAGTCAGACAAGTCGGCCTGAAAAGCACTCTCACCACCTTGAGGGGTGCGAGCACAGAGAATATAGCACCTTTGAACGTCCTTGGCAGCCGCCATCATACCGGGCCAATAGAAACCTCTGCGTTGGATTCTCCGGTAAAGACTAACGTCATCCACGCCGCATACAATCCGGTGAGTCTCCTCAAGAATGATGGCACCTTCCTCCTCGGAGACACATCGAGCCAGTACGCCCTCAGGCCCCTTGAAGTAGAGGTCCCCCTTGATAAGTACGAATCCCTTAGTCATTGATCCGTCGAAACCCTCCTTCACCAAGCCTTCCATAATAGAGACACACCAATCACCAACCTTTGCCAAGTTGGAACCTTCCGCCGTCGCGGGGGCAGAGCACCTCTACACCTCCAATGATAAGCCTTCCTGCTCAAGTCTGATCTTTGATGCCAGAGTTGCCAGAGCGTTGGGGAAGCGATTCCTACACCTAGAAACATGGGTGAACTCCACAGCGTCGAAATGCTTGAGCAACAGCTACGCCTGGGTACGGTAAGGAGCCAGGTTGGCCTCCTTCACAGCGAACTCGCCTGTGACCTGCTTGATGATGAGCTGAGAGTCCCCTTTGACCTTTAAACGTTGAACACCCCGTCTATGTGCCTCTCTTAGCCCTAAGAGCAATGCCTCATACTCGCCCTCGTTGTTGGAGCACGGAAAATCCAACTGATAAGAAAGATAAACCTGAGGCCCGCCGCTGCATGGCGTGAGAACAATACCGGCCCCACCATTACGGGCAGTGGACGCTCCATCGAATGACAGTTCCCATTCCTCGGCCTCGGCCATGAACAGGTCGGTCGAGCCCTGACTACAACAAGAGTGAGATAGAAGATCAGCCAGAGCCTGCCCTTTGATGGCCGTGGGTCGCACACACTGAATGTCGATCCCTAACAAGCCCATCAACCACCTGGTCAGACGTCCGCCGGAATGAGGCTGGGTGACCATGTAGCGCACTGGTTCGCTTTTGGTCATCAGCTCCACAGTGTGCGTAGACAGATAATGCTAGAACTTCTTCGCGGTGAAAACCAACGCAAGACACTGCTTCTCAGCTGCAGTGTACCGAAGTTCGGCGCCACGGATGACCCTACTAGCATAATAAATGGGACGCTCAAGCCCATCCTCCTCCTAGGCGAGGATTGCCCCCAGTGAATGATCGGTCGCAGAAACATAAAGTCGGAGGGGCACTCCCCGCCTGGGTGCAGTCATAGTATCTGGTGCAGCCAAGATCCTTTTAATGGCCTCAAAACTTTGCTGGCACTCGGGGGTCCAAGCATAAATGGCGTTCTTCCTAAGGAGAAACAGAAATGGTTGCATGAGCTCGACGAGGTCAGGAATGAAGCGTCGCAGGTAGAAAATCTTGCCAATAAATCCTCTAAGTTGCTTTAGTGAGCGGGGTGGATCCAGAGCAATGATAGCCGCCGTCTTGTCGCCATCGACCTCAATACCTCACTGATGTATGACAAAACCCAAGAAGTTCCCTATTGTCACGCTAAAAACGCACTTGGCCAGGTTCATCTTCAGCTGGTAGCGCCTGCACCTGTCGAAGACCTTCCTCAAATCATCAATATGGTCTGTTGGCTGCTTCGACTTGACCACCAGAACATCAAGATAACATTCGACAGAAACATGGATCATGTCGTGGAAGACAACAGTTATGGCCCTTTGGTAGGTCGTTCTGGCATTCTTCAATCCAAATGGCATTACTGTGAAGTGAAAATTCCCCATTGGAGTGCGAAAAGCGGTTTTGGGCGCGTCCGCCTCAGACATCCTGATTTGATTGTAGCCACTGAAACCGTCCATAAAAGAGAACATCCCGTGACCGACAGTGACATCCACAATGGCGTCGACATTCGGCAATGGAAACTCGTCCTTTGGGCACGCCTTGTTGATGTCCCTGAAATCGATGCAGACCCTGATCATCCGGCTCAACATTCAAACGGTGCACAACCAGGTCGGGGTCAAGTCCCGGCATCTGGTCGTAACTCCAAGCGAATAGATCCTGATACTCCTTGAGTAGACCTACCAGTCGCTCTTTGAACTCAGCAAATAGCTCGTGGTTGATAGAAACCATACGAGGTTGCTCCCCTGCCTTGGCCAGATCGACCTCCTCAACACCCTTCTTCTGGGTTGCGGCCAGACATGACTGCTGGTCATCCTGCCCCACTGAATCCTCGACAGGAACGGATGCCTCCGCCAGAAAATGGTCGTTGCAGGGGTCGTGCGCCTGCACTGGGGCGTCCGACCCCTCGCACCGTCATAACTGGTAAACGTAGCTACCATCAGCCCTGCGTACTCTCCTGCAAAGATCCTCATCATTCTCGACCTTGCGCTTGCCCTTCTGAGAGACAACCACCATAACGTCGTCCTCATCGGACTGGGCAATATCCTCCCAGTCGGGCAACGGGGTAGCATAAGCCTCGCCTTCCTCAAGGCCCTTGTCCGCAGCCGAAAAGTTGGTGAAGTAAATAGCATCAGACAAATGAACCTCGCTGAGAGAGAAGGGGTTCCTCGTGGCCTTGACGGTGGTAGTCCCAGTGCCCCAGTTGGCCTTCATCACCTGATGATACGAATAAGGGACTACACCATGGAGATGCATCCAAGACCTCCCCAGTAGAACGTGATAAGATGGTTCCCCCTCAATGATATGGAATCGGACAGGCCCTCGGATGTCTCCAACCTGCAGGTCGGCGGTGACATAGCCCAAGGTCCTCTGTCTTATCCATTGAAACCTGAAATATCAATTGGCCTCCCGGTCACGGCCTCATCCTCAATACCTGTCTGCCTCATGACGGTGACTGACATGACGTTGACAGAAGCACCATTGTCCAGAAACGCCCGCCTGAAATCAACCCCGTTAATGGTCGCAGGTACGTACAATGGATGGTTGTAGGGCCCTCGATAAGCTTGTCCGCCTCGGTGAAGGTGACCTCCCTAGCATGGTCAGACTTCGCCGAGGGGGCTGGCTCATCCCGTCTAACTTCCGCTCCTGTCCGGCAAACAACCTTGAGCAGCACCTTAGTAACCTCAGCCCTGGAGTCTGAGTCAAGCTTGAGCTTGTCAAAGAACTCCCTCATAAGGCCGGCCATTTGCGCCATGCGGTCCTGGGTGTCCTTCCGAACCTGCTCACCCAACCAGGCTACCTCATCGCCTTGAAGCTCCTCCAATGTGCCACGATCCTCACATGAAATGGCATGAACACCTGCATCGTGTCGTGGAAAAGGGTTGTCGTGCACATCCTGCCTTTTCAGAAGCTCCAGCTCCCCGGACTTCATCTTCCTTTGAAAAAGATCGCGCAAACTCCAACACTCCATTAATGGGTACCTGGTACCACAATGGAAATGACAGAAGCGCGGGTCATTCACCAAGTCCTTATGATTCTCCTCTAAAGCAGGCGGAAGGCTGACGACCTTGTCGCGGATCCACTGGTTCAGTACAGCGAGAACCTGCCTACGGCTACAGGGGAAAGGCGGCGGAGTCATCCGAAATCGCTTCCTTTCCTGGTCAGCCGACGCCATGAAGGCGTCCTCGTCCTCGGCGGGCTCCTCAGAAAACTGCTCCTCATCCTCTGCAACGGCCGCTATAATAGAAACAGGGCGCGGTGCTCGCCAAACACGACCTCCTCGGGGACTGGCCACCCGATTAGCCAAACATCTAGTTTTGACCATCATATCGAAAAATGTGCGGATATCGAGGGCGAGTAGATAGAGGCAGTACTCTCTATCCATCCCATCGATGCATATCCTGACCAAGTCCTCCTCCTTAGCGGCCTCGTAACATTCCAAAGTGCGCTCTCTAAATCGCTTCACGTAAGCCATCACATCCTCATTGCTCTTCTGAGTGAGCTTAGTGAGGGATAGCAAAGTGACCTTCTCATCAACCTGGTAGTACTTGCTATAGAACCGATGTGTCATCTCCTCCCAACTGGTCACCGACCCAGGCTCGAGGTTGTGATACCAAGTGTACGCCTGGTCAGTCAGTGACTTGGGGAACTCCCTCAACTTCAACGCCTCGTTGGAGGCATGGTCCCCCAAATGACTAATGAAACGTCCAACATGCTCCTTGGCATTTCCCTTCCTTCCATCAAACTGCCGGAACTTAGGCGCAATGTACTCAGCAGGGTACGGCTCTGAAGGACAGAGACAGGAAATGGAGGCAATGGGTCGCCAATAAGATCCACCCCGGTCGAGACACGTCCTGACCCCATCATGGCACACAACTGATCGAACGTGACGTAGGGGGAAGGGCTCTGCTGAGCCGAGCCAAAAGGGGTCAATGACGCCGCCATAGTGTGGCCCTGGGGTAACGCTGAAGTTGCACGCGGGGGCGTCACCATAACGTCACGACGAAGGATAGATGTCGGCGCCGTTGCTGGCGTGAGCGCTGCACCAATGGTCACGTCAGGCCTGGCAGAGGCAAACATTGCTTTCTGCTCCTCCCACATTCGCTGTTGGGTGGCCTGCATAGTGAGCAATGTTTCCATGAGAAGCGCATCACGGTCGCGTCTGCCGGCTGACCTCGAGGTGGCAGCGCTATAAGACCTGCTCCGAGCCGTCTGGTGGTGCTGCGTCCTGGTGACAGTGCGGCTGGAAGAACGAGCACTGGCCGCCTCCTGCTCGCGGGTGACCGGGGGATGGTCAAGCAGTGGCTACCAGAGCTGTGGCTCCACCGCAGCGATGCCCTGGGGCTGTGGCTGGGTCGCCGTCAGACCTGGTGGGGGTCGATTGATCAGAAGGAGCCCTCGTGGAGGCTGGCTCGCTTCTCCAGGAGTGCGGCTCTCAACTCCAATGGGGTGCGGCTGACTCCTGCCTGGATGGAAGAGGAGGGGGTGGAGGAAGTGAAGAAGAAGAAGGTGTTTGAGACGTCATGACTATACGAGATGACCTTCTGGTCATGCTATATGGCCTGCCTTTCTCTCCCACTGTGGTCGCCAAAAATTGTGGGTGAAAAAAGGGAAAAACAAGAGAGAAATGGAGAGAAGGCTCCACTAGAAAGTCAGAACAAATAGGTCACAATCCATGGTCAAAAATCTCAAGCGAGAAGAAGAAAATGAGAGGAAAGAATCGGTGGAGAAGAGCAAAGAGTGTAGCCTCATCACAGCAAGAGAATGGGTAGTGAGCATTGATAGATCTAAAACCACAAAAGCCCCCAAGAATGAAGTACCCCCAAAATAGCTTAAGACCAAGAGATAGAGAAGAGAGAAACAAGCAGAGGAGAAGGGTCAGACGTGAAGAAGGCGAAATCAGCCCTCTATGGCCGAAGCACAGAGGAAGCAAGAGCAGTGAGAAAAATGGTAGCCGTCTCTCTGGAGGAGTAGCCTCCAAGCAAAGAGAGAAGAAAAGGAAAAAAAGGAATGTTATGAAAAGAAAGGAGTCTGCCAAAAAGATGGAGGAGAGGATCCCTAGGCAATGCACTATTGCCTTCTATTTATAGGTAACAAGGCTCAAAATGTTGCCCTAAATGTAGTAGTCCCCAAGTCCTACCAATGCTCCACTTTTCTCTAATAAGGTGATGAGGGTCATGATGTGGGCCTATAAGGAGAATTCTTTCCACATTATGAATAATGGGTAGAATTCACATTATGTGCCTTTATCATGACTAAACTACACTACAAGCCTCCATGCCACATGTTTTTTACAATCCCTTCATAATGTGAGGATGGTGTCGCGCTGTCCACGTGTCACAGCTACGCAGCATCTATAGCCACAGCCGGATCAATCGTGTAACGGATCACTCCCCAATAGCCTTTGCAGTACATGCATATATCGCTAGAGCTGTGCATAAATGGTGGTAAACGCCCTTGAGAGACTGCTACATCATCAAGACCCGTAGACCATGGAGGTACTACTCCCGTGTACGCTCTTCAGCTCCACAGGTGCGCTGCCACAATAGGACCACCTTTAGAAGACTTTTGAGTTACCACGAGTAATCCGCCTCGAAGTCGGACACATTGGGTCAACCCGTATACCAACTTCGGTGGGGCGGGTCCGAGGCTCTACCCAGTAGCCCAGTAGCCTAAATGAGACCCCTCTACGAGTCGAGTGCACCCTTAAATAATACCTATGCCTACAATTAGCAATTTCCTTCATTTTTACCGTAATAACGAGCACAAATTATTGATAATGCCTAATGAGAAAAAGTTATTAATTATAAATATATATATATATGTATTCCATAAAAAAAATTCATTAGGGACAATCCATGATGTTAGGGATAATTAGGGACAATAGGCATAAATTTTTCAAAATTTAATGGGGTCAAATCTCATTTTTAGCCTATATTTTTTTCATAATACTTAAATTAACATTAATAAAAAACAAAAACAAAAATTTCATTGGGGGCAGTTGCCCCCCAATGGACTGGCTGTCCCAGCGTGCCTGTGTATTATACATATTATTTTTAATGTTTGTTTATATATGTATACATGTAATTTTTAAAGTTATATTTTATTTGTTTAAATAATATATTCTATTACAGTATTGGTAGTAGTTTCCCATATTCATATCTTAGTTGTTTGAAATTTTGGGTATCATTTTCGATTTTAGTGAAATATTGGGGCATGACCGTTAACTAAATAAAATAAAATATTCATATAGTCCTAAAATATCGAAAATAATAAAATTCATATAATTTTATACTCTCTCAGTTCCAATTTAGTTATCCATATTTAATTTTTTAACAAATTTTTTTTTTTATTTTGTGTTTTCTATTTTGTTCATTTGATAATGTAGTATAGTTGTGATTTTTAGTGAAAATTATCCCTTTTTAAAATTAATGAAGAGAGAGAATTTAAGAAAATATATAATAATACTGTATTAAAATTTGAAATTGAATAATTAATTTAAAATAAATAAAATAAATAAAATAAACAACTAAATTGATACGATATTTGCGTTATGCTCATGGGTTGGAGAGGGTTGGAGAGGACCCCACTCATTTGATTATGCTGGTAAGATGATGAAGATATGAGAACCTACTTGAGTAAAGAGTCACCCAACCCAACCATCTATCTAATTAATCATCACAATATATTTTTCACATACTCAACCACCTAATTAATCATATTATTTGCCCAAGCAATGCATCAATCATGACCGTTAAATTTCCAAACTATTGAACACTCAAACCAGCTTCCGATATATTGTATTTTTTGCTTAAGCAAAAAATATTTTAAAACAAAAAAATTAATTAATTGTATTATTTGCCCAACCTAATGCTTAAGCAATTTTTTTTAATTAATTGTATTTTTTTTCTTTCTAAAAACATATAATTAACCTCCTATAGGGTTAAAATCAACAATCACGTCGTATTTCATAATCAATTATAGGTCAAATATTTCACATGAAAAATATTTTAAAACAAAAAAATTATATATAAAAAAGACACAATCATTTACAAGTATAAATGTAATATAATGGTACTACCTTACTCACCACAAGCAAAATTTAATCCAACTCTTTATAAAAGCACTGTGAGTGTGTAAATACGGGACGAACCTACCCTTTCTCCCAAAATTTTATCGCAATATTTATTGTTCAATTTTTTTATTTTTAGGATTATATACTTTTAAAATTCTACGATTGTACCCCCTAAACTTACAAAAGAATTCACAATACCCCCATAACATGTAAAGTTGTATTTTATCACATCCTGGTCCTGCCTCCTTTCACATAATTTTCTGATCCGTGCGGTGTAAATATGTTTCTTGTCAAAAAAAATATATATATGGAAATATATATATATATATTATATCAAGTTGATTTAATTTAAAAAGATTTGAGATTTGGTGTCTCAAAAAATAAGAGACTCTGCTTGATTTGTATTTATGAAAATAATGTTTTTGTTTTCTGAAAATTGAAAATCATAAAACTATACAAAATGTCAGTTTGATTTAGTTTTTTGAAAACAGTTTCCCGAAAATTCTGCCTAAAAAATACTTGTTTTTATATAACTCATTTTTATTATTCTCAGAAAACTGTATTTCTGTTCTTAGAAATCTCGAGAACAGTTTTCAGAGATACAAACTAAACGAGTCATTTGGGCTTGCTTGGTTTGCATTTCTGAAAATAATTTTCTGTTTTCTGAAAACTGAAAGTCAAAAACTGTCCAAAAAATCTGATTGATTCAATTTTCAGAAAATTGAGTTATAAAAATATTTGTTTCTAGAAAAATCATTTTTATTGTTCTCGAAAAATTATTTTATGTTCTTTAAATTCTCGAAAATAATTTTCTAAAATATAAATCAAGCAAACTGGATTTTCTAGGTATAGCCAATCATTTATTGAAGTCATAACCGTAGACATACTTCAAAATTTACCCGATCCCGGTGGAGTGGTCGCCTTATACGGTTTTTGTGGATTAGTGGGTGAGATCCCTGCTATATGATTATATATATATATATATATATATATACAAAGAATTTATTCTACTGTCATTTTCCCAAATAGTTGATGGCAAAAGAGGACTTTGGCCCAACTCCAGCTCAAACAATACAATACAATGACATAAAAATCACATGCCTCCATCTGTGTATTCTGTACCCAATCTCTCTCTCTCCTCTGCAGCTCACTTCCAAAATAACAAGTCCTCTTCTACCGGTAATTGAACTTCACAAACTCTACACTTCAATTCTCTATCTATATCGGCTCATTGTTTCTATTCTCAGTCCACACACATTTTCACACCCCACCCAGATCTTGAATCATCAAAATACAAACAATTTTCACTTATATTAATTAATCCCCCATGAAATGGACCATAAACACATGCTCATACTAGTTGTATCACTGATCTCTGCATCAATCTTCACCATCCTCTCACTCATACTCTGTTTTTCCCGAAAAGGGTCATTCAAGAAAGAGTCCAAACATGACATAGAAGCAAGCTTGGAGGGTACTGAAGTCAGAGATGGTGAGAAATTCGAGGAATTGATGAGGTTTGAGGGAGGTGAGAGTTTGGGCATAAGTGACATATTGGAGGCTCCAGGGGAGGTGATTGGGAAGTCTAGTTATGGGACATTGTATAGGGCTAGTTTGGTGAGGATTGATGGGGTGGGATTGTTGCGGTTCTTGAGGCCGGTGTGTGCCGGGAAGATGGAGGATGTGGTGGCGGAGGTGGAGGCGTTGGGGGCGGTCAGGCATCCCAATTTGGTGCCTCTTGTTGGGTTTTATGCCGGGCCTAGAGGGGAGAAGCTGCTGGTTCATCCCTTTTATGGTTATCGTAATTTGGCTCAGTTCGTCAGAGGTAATTCTCATATATATATATATATATATATACATACATATATATTTCTTTTTGGTGTTTTTGTTTTGTGGGTTGTGATGAAAATGGGGTTTATTTGATGTTTGAAGCATGGAGATTATTGGGTTTAATTGAGAATTGTGGAGGGGATGAGAGAAGATAAAAGGTCTAACCCAAGAAAATCTCCCTGGCACTAACCGGTCTCATAACTTGTGTAACGTTAAATCGCACAATTGCGGAGGGGTGGGGATTCGAACCCACACTCAGTATACTGGATATGACTCGTTCAAACATCGAAGGTATGTATGACTCGTTCAAACATCGAAGGTTGGTCATACCAACCAACTGGCCCCACAATTCGTTTAACGTTCAATCGCAGACTTACGGAGGGGTGGAGATTCGAACCCACACTGGATACGATTTGTCCAGTGTGCCCGGGGGCAGGGGATGAGAGAAGATAATGATTGATCTAAACTTTGTTTACATAGAAATGAAAGACTTGTTCATATGCTAGCTAGCAATGTCTATGGAAAACTACTTTCCTTTCTTGGGTTACTTGTTTTTCAGTTAAATATGTTGTTTTACTAATTTGTTGTGTGGTTAGTGTTGGCAATTTAGTACAGTGCACAATATTTGTATCCATAACTTTTTTTCCAATTCTTTTTTTATTTTTTCCTTTTTTTGGGAACTAGATATCGCAAAGCGCACCTTCCACACGGATTGGTAAGGCTTTGACTACGTCCACGAGCGTGGAACAAAGGGGTTATTTGCATACAAGAGGAATCGAAATTCATACATAATGTTGTCCAAACTTTTTTTCCAAATTGGTATAACCGTAGTCCTTTGCTTTGCCATTTGATCTTTACATCATCTGATGTTAATCCCCTATAGATATATACACAAACACGTATATTAGTTTTACTCGGGACAGTTGAAAACAAAATCATGTTTTTGTAAGTGGTTACAAAGTTAATGTGCACTTATAAGCTAACTTGAGCTACATTGAAATTGAGTTTACTTGTTTCCAACCATTGCTTCATTCTAAACTTGAACTACATGGAATTTGTAGTCTGTTTACTTGGAACCCTTCATGTATATAAGATGATAATTAACATTTATGGACTTCACTTCACTATTGTGTCACAAAAACATTTCCAATTTCTCATTTTCCTTTTCAGTTGGCAATTTTTTATTACGCAATTCACATTGTTGTCTCTTGTGATTTATATCCCATAATTCATAGCATTGAGATGTCCAAGTATGTTTCTAATGTGCAGATGGGAATAGCAATGCACACAAATGGACCACCATTCATAGGATCTCAATTGGCATTGTTCAAGGACTACATTATCTTCATACAGGACTAGAAAAACCCATTCTTCATGGAAATCTCAAGTCCAAGAACATTTTATTGGATCGAAATTATCGACCATACGTCTCAGATTTCGGATTATATATGCTCTTGAATCCCACCGCAGGCCAAGAAATGCTTGAAGCGTCTTCGGCTCAGGGGTACAAAGCTCCCGAGCTGATCAAAATGAGGGATGTGAGTGAAGAGTCTGATTTATACAGCCTTGGGGTGATTCTACTGGAGATCATATCGGGGAAGGAACCAATAATCAGTGAGAATTCCACGCCTACTTGTGATTTTTACTTGCCAAACTTGATGCGAAAAGCGATTCTTGATAATCGAATTACGGATTTATACCATCGAGAGATTGCTCTTGGCCATGAGAAACAAGTTATTGAAGAGCGTATCGTCAAATTCATTCAGCTTGCGTTGGCTTGTTGCTCTCCTTCGCCTTCTCTTAGGCCGGACATAAAGCAAGTTCTCAGAAAGCTCGAGGAAATGGGAGAGTAAGGGCCTGTTTGTTTTAGTTTTCTGACAGTAGTTTTCTATTTTCAGATAACTGAAAATTAGAAAACACTACAAAATTTTGTTTCGTGGATAGTTTTATGAAAATTAAGGATTTGTTTGGTTTATATATCTGAAAACTGTTCTTGAAAACTCTAACATAAAACTATTTTCTAAGAACAATAAAAGAGAATTCCTTGAAAACAGACTATATAACTGAGCTTGAGCTTTCTAAAAACAGTTTTCAAAAAAATCAATCAAGGAGACTTTTTGTACAGTATTCAGAGTTTCAGTTTTCGAAAAACAAAATTATTTTCAGAATTGCAAACCAAGCATACCATAAATGTTTTTGGAAAATTGAACCAAACAGGCCTAAGAATTCTCATTTTTCCTTTTTTGGGCTGAAAATGAGCTTGATTTTGATGAGAGTCATCTGAGGAAGAGATTGAAGCTCAAGCAAGAACACACACAGCTCCAAAGTTGATACAATATATGGCATAACATCTACAAGAAAATTGTCATATGTGGGTGACCCTTACATTAAGGTATTGACAATTCAGGCTACCAAACAAAGGTTGTAGATTCATTGACATTGATGTTTATGGCTAAAGTTGTTTTTAAAGATACACAATTTTGAAGCTGAAGAGGTTGGAAAATTCCAGCTAGACAACAAGGATTGATGAGTTGCTGATTGGGATTTTTTTTTATTTATTTATTTATTTATTAAAATCTCCATGTGCCCCTATGGATTAATGTGGGTCCCAACTCCAATATTGTGGTTGAGTCATTTGTGGCATGATTGGTGACTAGAGAGTGGAAGTCTCATTCAATTGAATCCTATTGTTCATTGATGCCATAATGCTCTAAAGAGAGAGTAGCTAAAGAGATCCTTATGACTATTTGTATATACATATATTGGTATATTGATTGGTTGACAGTTCCTATGCAGGTGTATGGGCAACTTGGGGATTGCTTAGTATCAATTTCAGAAAAAAAATTTCGAAAATTTTGAAAATATAAAATTATTTTATAAGAACAAGAAAAGACAATTATGTGAAAATACATAAAAAAAATTGGACCGAGTTTACTGAGACAATAATTTCTAAAAAACTTAACCGAGCATAATTTTTGTACTACTTTCTTATTTTCAATTTTCAGAAATGCATATCAAGCATGCCCTTGTTTTTTTTTCGTAACTTGCATTCTAGCTTCACTCAATATAATATTTGTTTCCATTCAAAAAAATATAATAGGTGTTCATTTATTTTTTTGAAATAATTATATATATATATAATATTTTTTGTATAATTCCCTCTAAATCCTAAAATCCATCCAAATTTAATAAGATTCCTTTTATTTTATTAAACCAATCAAAATTTTCTTCTTGAATCAAACCATGATTAATTTTCTTTCAAAATTGTTTAAATTTTATTTCCGTTTTCTTCGTTTTTTAACTCTTGATAATGCAAATGTGATTTGGGGTAATCTTAGATGCATTATTGAAGAGTTCCCCCTAGGAGAGTGCAATGGCAAATGTGAAATGTCATTGTTATACTTAGATATGAAATGGTTTTCAGATTTGTCACTATTAATAAAGTCAATGTTGGCGACTTCAAATTCACATGTATGGATATGTTAATCAAATATCGTATAATTGTTCAAAATATAATCAATGATTTCTTTCTTTTAAAAAATAACCAATGATCTCTCTCACACAAACAGAGCATTCCATTATTCCTTTTAAATCTTGAACTGACATAGTGGCATATTATCACGGTTCGCTATATCATCTCATACGTTACATATCGTTCGGTTCGTAATGTTTTAAAAAAGTGACGATATTATTATTTAGCATTAATATTCATTCGATATTTATTTTTAAGGTCAATATTATTCGAATTCATTATACCAATACCATGACCGTTACAAGGCCGGCCCTAAGATTGGAAAAAAAATAAATTTGGGGCCTAGGCGAGGTTAAATATGAGACCCCTTCATAAAAAAAATAATTATTATAACAATTTTTTTTTATTAAAAGACATAAATTAAACAATTAGACTTTGAATTATATCTTGTCTTTTAAGATAATTTCAATAAGATATATATATATATATATATATATATATATATATATATATATATATATATATATATTTTGAAAGATTCAATAGAATGTTTTTTATATTCATTTTTCTGTTAGATCCATATGAATATGATTGATCGTAGAGATTTTCACATTCACTTTGAACATACCATTATTGTGTTAAATTGACATTATAGGAACACAATAGAACATGAAAGAAATCAAACAAATGTACTAAATAAAATATGAAATGGGGTTCTAACAGTTCTTTGAATATACAACTAATTTCAAAGGTCTTACTAAATAAGATATGAGTATACACCTAGTTTGAACAAACAACTAATTTCAAATATACAACTAATTCACCCTTTCCTTCTAAGAGCTCTTGAATCTGGTGGTTCTAACCGTTGTTTAACTGCACTTAATAAATCACATGTTTCCATAAAGTGTCATCCATCCTTTGAATTTGTACATTTAATTAAGGTCCCTAATTCATTATCTTCAATCTAAGGTTTTAAACTTCAGTTTCATGGGGTCGAAGCCATTGAATGGTGGGTTTTGATTTTTGAAGGAGCTAACTGGGGCATTAAAGGGCCTGCTTTGATTGATGTTATTGAAGAACACATAAAATAAATGAGTCTTGCAAAGCCCTAAAACATTAGTAGTGTGGGCTAATTGGGCTGGGCTATGGATCCAAGTTGTAATATATCTATAAGTATTATTGGGTTGAGTTCAAATTTGTATTGGACTATAAATAAAAATGTACGATTGGGCCTATATTACTTTACAAGAAAAGTGTTTTTTTGGCATCGTGGCCTAATCATTACTTAAAACCCATACCGCGACGTGGAACGATGCATATGATGGTGGTTGGTGATATGTTAACTTGGGTGGGATTGGGTTGATATTGATTGCTCACACTGATATCAATTTTCTCTAATACTAAGGAAAATGTAGGGGAAAATTACATGGAGTAAAAGTCATTAAATTTTCAAAAGCTCATATCTGGGAAAAAAAAAACAAAAAAAAAACATTTTGTTCAAGTGTCCTAATTATTACTATTTCAATAATATTTTATATGGTAATTTCTTATTTTTTTTAAATATATATATATTATTATTCAAAAAAAATGTAATCTTTGTCCAATAAGATTGGATTTTAACTCTATAAATAGATATATAGGATTAAAAGTTGAACTAATGAGAAGAGATAGATGTAACCTCATGAGAATGTACTTTAATAATTAACACCGATATTGTTGAGGGAATATCATGCGAAATAGTATTACAGGGTACTTGGAAAAAAATTCTACACAAAGAATTTGGTTACGTTACTGGTGTTGGTTATTCTCTTTTCATCCATCAATGTAACTTAGTTTAAGTTTAAGATGAACCCAGTAAAACTTTTGTTTTATTCTTTGTGGGGATCTTATATTTTCCTTCATTATTTGTTACTTTCTCCAAGAAAGGAGGAATTAGGCTTATCTAGCTCCCAAAATCGACATTATATGAAATGGATTGAAAGGGTCCGCCATCCACGAAATCAAGATTTTGTATCATGTGATCATCAATATAAACCTCCACGAAATGCCAATCATGTCATGAAAGTGTCATATAAATTAAATAATAATAATTATAATAATAAAATATTTTCCCAGCTTGAAAAACTAAATTAAACAAAAAAATAAAACTTTTTATTTTATTTTATTTTATTTTATTTTTTTAACAGGCAAACCATATAAATAAATTTAAAACAAGTCCGGCAATGAGGCTTGGAGTGCCTTAAAAACAACGTTGATGTTTACAAAATTGACAGGCTAATCCAAGATGTCTATATAAACATTGGATATAAAGATACAATTTAATAGCCCCTCCTTGATTTCATCGACGAAAAAGTCATACTAGTCTAGTGAAGACAAGTATAGCAACAAAACTAAAAACATTACTTATTTTGTAAAACTAAACAAATAGGTTTAAATACTTTTTAAAAAACAAATTAGCTTTCAGCTCAATTAGTTTAATATAAACATATAAATCCTTATTGACTTGACCTAGACCATATGACATCTCCATAATTTGATTTTTTGACAATTTGGGTGTTCAAGACTTTCACCCAATCACAGACAAAGTGACTGATCTAGAAAACTATGTGATTGGGGGTGTAAGAGTATTTTTTGTTGTGAAAGGATCATAAGTGTATTTTTTATAATTTCAGTGGGGGCATTTCGTAATTTTAATGGGCAATTTTGAGTAAATTATAAAAAAATAATCTAAAAATATGAAAAGAAAAATTATTTGCATACATAGATCCCTCCCTCCCTTATCACTGGACACGTGTAAAGCGACTCCTACACAGATCAGGGTAAAGCTTGGACTATGTCTATTGTTGTTGTCAGAACTAATTATTTGCATCAAGCACGAATTAACGAAGCCTCATATTTCAAATGCAACAATTGAAGAACCAACTACAATGCCACATCTTTTTACTATATTAAGGACTAATTAGTAGTATTTGGAACAACATTTTATTCCTTGTTTACCTTCTCAACCAGTTTCGATGCTAAGCACAGTAGACATTGATTGGCTTAACCACTATTGAGACGATGGCTTTTCCCGCGAAAAGCCTCTCCTCCTTTAGCAGGATTGTTTTCCTCTGGGCTGCCCGACTCTGCTGCTGCTGCTGCTGAAGTGCTTGCTTGTGTCTGAGCTGGTGTGCGCGTGTTCCCGCCATCCAGACGACGGCTTCTCCCCGTGAAAATAACCTCGGGAGAAGGATCTCTCCTCAATGGACTGTTGAATTGCCTTCCCTCACCCCAGAATGCAACTAACTTGTGACTATAAAAGCAGATTAAAGAATCATTCAACACCGCAAGAAATAAAGGCTTAAGTGGCAGTTGCAATTAACCGCCGCTAAACAGACTAAAAACTGTTGTTATAACCTTTAGCAGCGGACTGTAAATCATCACCCGAAGTCCCCACATTAAAAGTTTCTAAAATTATCACCCGAAGTCCCCACATTAAAAGTTTCTTTAGGCTATAGTGATAGTAAATACTGTTGTTATACCTTAGATAATCTAAATAGAAAATTCAACTTTTTGTACTATATTGACAGAAAATTTTAGTTTGACGCTAAATTTTTGTCACCGTAGACACATATTTTTTGTAGTATGAAAACGTCGAAACGAAATGGAATGTTGAACAAAATGTGCAGTTTCTCTGTTTTGCAGTTGTTAGCTTAGTGAATATATAAAAAGGATACACCCAAAGAGGAGTTTTGCAGATGTTTCTTCCACCAGAAAGAGGATGAAGCACTGTCAAGAAGTAGTATATGTGTCCCGCCACAATGCCAAGGATATCTGCCTTCAAAGGGTTTCCGAGGATCGTATCTACTGCAAGCATATACCAGGGAAGATAGAAGCCCTGTATGGACAAAAATCGAATCGAAAAACAAGGCATTTTCATTCATGAAGAAAATCGTGTTCTATATTTGCTTGTATAACAATAAAAAAAAATTCGGGATTACAAAACTAGGGAAGTTCAAATGTACCTTCAATTCGAATAGGCCATGTATATTGAGACGCTCATTTGGAAACTCTCGTCCCCAGACGTAAACGATCATGAACACCAATGAAGCTCCCATAAATGGAGACCACAAGTATGGAATAGCTGCTATCACCTGAAAAACAAAAAAAATTACCTCTCATTGTGGGCTTAATCGGAAAATTATGGAACTTAATTTAAGTATGACAACATTATGCTAATGAAAGCTTATGAAAGACGATCAAAAGGCGCATAGAGCTAGTGGTTGCACTGAGAGCTAGTCGCAATACTCGTTAGCCAATGCACTGATATAGACCAGGATTAGACTATTTGAGACATTATAACTAATGTTCTAAAGGAAATTTGTATGCAATTAAGTGATTATTGTGAATAATTACCAACAGGGATAAGGCTCCGAAGAGGAACATCCATACGTAGTCCGCTGTCCTCTGGTTAAAGGGTCCCCTCTCTAACGACACACCATACCTTGCTCTACACAATTTAGTGACACAAAGCTTTATAAGAGAAAATGTGAAAGTACTCGATTAAACGAGTACTAAAGAAACTGAGGGCCTACTTGATTTGCATTTCTGAAAACAGTTTTATACTTTTAGGAAATTCAGTTATAAAAATGTCTATTTTCTGAGATGGTCTTTAATTATTCTCAGAAAACAGTTATCTGTTTTCAGATCTCTTGTTAACAGTTTTCAAATATACAAACCAAATAGACTAAAAGTTGATTCAGCTAGCAAGGCCATTCTTAATCTTACATCATCAGAAGACGAAAAGCGAATGTGAATGAATACGGCCCAATGAAGAAGAAGTTTGTAACAAGCCTCCAAATCTGCAACACCAAACACAGACAATCCTCTCAATCCATCCATCTGATTACAAATAACCATTACTATCAGATAGTTTTCGGGAACGTCAACATACCTGAAAACGCCTGAATACGGAGTCATAAGACAGCGCTATGTTCCAAATGTTGTAAAGCCCAAGCTCATACGCGGTAGTGGTCAGTAAACAGATGACGCCATATGTCTTCGCCACGGGAGGTAAAGATTGATAGTAACTGAGAAATGGACATTTAGATCATGTTAAATTTTCCATTCTATTCAAAAACAACATTGAAAAAACTAGTCTGCGCTATAACATACAGACAAGGAAATTACAAGTAATACCCAGACTTGTAAATCCTTGGAGCCCCGAATATCTAACAAATATTGAAAATTTCAGAAGTAGAAATAGAAAGAGACATAACAAAAGCTATAGATGTTAGTGTTATGTAAATTAGTATCATGTATAATTGGCTGAAGTACTAAATTGACTCTGCAATTCCATGGCCAAGAGCTATGTTACATGAACTCGAACTCGGGTACGAGTGTTGGACACGGGGATGAATCCGTGTGTCGGACGTGTCAAATATCTAATAGAAGGACACGTGAACTTAGCTAAATATTCATTTTATTTAACGTTTTTATTTTATTCTTAAGTGTACAACAATATTTTTATCAAATATAGTGTTGAAACTAGACAATTGACTCATTTGAAGTAGTAAAATGGGGACATGGAATCATTTGGATCTAAATTTAGGTTAATGTTCTACCAAAAGTGTGAGACATGTATCTATACCCATGTCGGCCTAATATAAGTGGCGGACACGGGTGCTTCACCTATTTCAAAAGAGTCCATGTAACATAGGCCAAGAGTTCTGTATCATTGCAAATAGAACAAATTGAATTTTCCTAGCAGATTAAACTGAAGAACGATTACGCAAAAATGAACAAATAAACTTGTAAAAAAATTAAGCAGAAATTCAGATAACTTTCACATATACATATAAATGGATATTAAACATGGAAGCAACCATTAATTGTACAAGCATTCAATCATGAAATAAACGCGTTGAAGAGAGAGAGAGAGCCCTTACTGCATTGGTGTAGCCATGTTTAGATGGTGGAGTGAAGAGTGTGGTTGTTTCTAAGATGAAAATGGTGTGGTATTATAGTTGATCTTCAGTGACAATTAAGAAAAGGGCAAATTATACTTTTACCCTTCAAAATATGACTTATTATAGTTTCACCTCCTATCCTTCAGATAATTACAGTTTCACCCCCTCTAGGTCATCAAAGCCCAATTCTAATGATTGAAAAAGTTAAATAACATATATACCCCTGAATATTTCTCAATTATAATATAAAAAAAGGCTATTAACAAACAACCCCCTATGGTTTCAAATTCTTGACAAACACCCCCCTGATGTGTCAAATAATCCCTGCACTTTTCTCACCTTACACACAGCCCCCACTCCGTTAGTATTCCGTTAGCAAACACTCACCTGCCGTTAGAAATTGATATTTTATGCCCAAAATACCCCTAAATTGATATTTTAATTTAGGGGTATTTTGGGCATAAAATATCTATTTTTAACGGCAGGGGGATGTTTGTTAACGGAATATTAACGGAGTGGGAGCTGTGTGTATGGCGGGAAAAGTACAGGGGGTTATTTGACACCTCAAGGGGGTGTTTGTCAAGAATTTGAAACCATAAGAGGTTGTTTGTTAATAGCCCTATAAAAAATTGGATTTTATGTCTAATTTGTCTATAATTGTCCAATTAGTGTGTTCAAAATAGGGCAAAATGAAGCAATAGTGTAGTAGACTACAGCAAAAATGTTCATAACAATAAATCTGGAGGTTTTTAGACATTTCACCTAGTATTGACTGGGTTTGATCACGTCGAAATTTCATTCCAGGGGGTATTTGTTACAACTTCCAAACTTGAGAGTGTGAAACTGTAATTATTAAAAAGATAGAGGGTGAAACTATAATAAGTAATATCTTTAAGGGGTGTAAGTGTAATTTACCCTTAAGAAAAATAGAGACTTTTTTGAGTGATCCAAAACCAAAACACAAGTTGAAAATAGAAAATTCCAAGGAAGAGACTTTTTAAGTCGTCCAAAACACATACACAAGTCTTTCTGGTGGAAGGAAGACTTCATCAATTGTTCTAAAAAATTAGCATAGAAGTTGTCAAACTGTGGGACGAGGAGCAACAATGTACCTGAAGAATCTTATCATCTTCTGTTTGTCTTTAGCTCTCTCTCAAGCATCATCAACGTGTGTATTCGGCTATATACATATATATATATATATATATACATATATGCATACATGGTGCCAATTGGTATAGGTTTGTTATCGCAATATCGATTTCAATCACAGTAAGAATGTGACTGACTCGAATAATATTAAGCTTAAAACTACGTATATAATAAGTATCGATACCATGAGAAATAATTTGAATATAATATATTTAACGATACAATGAATCATGATGGGATAGCATTAAAATTAGTCCATATTAGCAATGAATTACCAGCATTTACTTGCATTCCACATGTAGGACTTGGATCAACCCTATAGTAAGTGGGACTACTGTTGGGCCCATCTCAATCCTTCTCACCGTGGAATCCACGTCACCAAATGATTTTGACTCCTTTGGTTGAAATTGATTATGATGTAATAGATTCTAATAATATTAATTTTTAAAATAAATATTATTGTTATGTAACGATATTATTATCTCTCAGAGCAAAATTGATTATGATGTAACAGATTCAAATAATATTAATCTTAAAAATAAATATCGTTGTTATATAACAGTATTGTCACCTTTCAAAAGCAATATAAACTGGACGATACGTAACGTAAAACAAGATGTTTAACCATGGTTGGAACACGCCACCCTAGTTAAGAAAAAGAATTTGCAATTAAATGGATGAAAATCTAATTCATCATATTTACACGAGGGGTTATTCTGTTTTATATATATATATTAACGAGGGGTTATTCTGTTTAAGGACAAACAAAGAGTAAAATTAAGAGACTATGTACCTATACACATCCCTGGCCCTTGTTGCACTACAAGGAAATGAGCTTGGAGGAAGCTCTGCTCAAGACAACAAAAAGCAAAAACATAATGAAAATTATATTTGTACCCCTTTGATGTAGTAGATAAAATCCGGATATTATCTAACATATCGAATGGTTAAAAGTCTCCTAATTGAAGAAAATGGACCTACCAAGTAGTCGCAAGTATCATTACTCAAAACATATCATAAGAAAACGGAGAATGTGGATCACTAGTGGCCCAACTCGAGCCCGGACCAAATTAAAAAAAGAAAAAAAAAAACTTACCCAAAATAGAGGGCATGACAGTTTAAACAGTTGAAGATGCTGATATTATTCATGAGAATGAGTTTCTATTTACAATGAATACAAGTCTGATACATATATAATATACAACATTATGTTTATAAATCAACAAAAAGAGGGGGGGGGGGGGGGGGGGGGGGGGGGGGTGGACAAATACAAATAACCATCTGGTATGTGGTTCCACAAAACTCTGCTAACCGACTCGTAACGATACAAGATGGTGTAACTAGACTAGATATAAGATACAAAAAGAGGGTCTTATAATCTGAGGTATTCGAACTAAACTTCGGGTCCAGTTGCAAATAAGCTAATAAGGCCTCGAAATACTTGAGCCGAGAGTTGGTGTGCTGGAAAGATCTCACCATCCAAGTTCCAGACGCTCTCCTTTCCGAATGAAGTGAATGTAAACGCCACAGTCTGCGCAGGAGACATGAGAAGCTTACAAGAGGAACGGAAAAATTTATAACAGGTGAAAATGAAAAAACGCGGGATGCATACTTTATGGTGCTCCACGAACTCAAAATTCAGGGGGTTTCCGCCCTTCCTTGCAAGCTGTGTAAGGTGCCTGTAGACGTTAATCGATCAGATAAATAGGACTCGTACAAAATGTATAATAGCAACTTATACAAAATGTATAATAGCAACTTATACGTATTGAACCAAATATGACGTTGGAGAATCCGAGAAAGAAACATATATAGATTTCACCAAAGAAATACAAACAAGCCCTTAACCACCATGACCTCAAATTATCTGACTTCCACCATATTAGGTGAGATGGTCAAATTTCTTCACCAACTAAAACAGAAAGTTGAACTAACATATTTAATGGAGAAAATTCTCAATGAAGGCATTAATCTATGAGGTGACATGCTGGTGGATGTTTGTCATGAATTCTTATCTCCCTTCGGATCCGTATGTTTGGGTCCTGGGTATATTATAAGGTCAGATGTTAGCACCACCTAATAACTTAAACTTTTGGTCATATCACAAAGTACCCAGGGCGTGACAAATGATATCAAAGCAGTTCCAATTGTTCATCCACTGCCCCTGCACCCTCCCCAGCGGCACTCGTATGACAGGATGGGCACTCGTGTGACAGGATGAACAGGTACGTAGAGATGACCAACCTCAACGAGGGCAGTGCAGATTTGGGTGGTGGAGGACGTAATGAATTATTGTACCATACCGGATCTGGATGGGTGGATCTTTTACCACCACCTAATAGCTTAAGCTTTTGGGTCGGACTGCGAAGCACTTGGCCCGTGACAATGGTTCAGTTGACATGTGCCTTGTGCCTTGCTTTAATAAAACAAATTACAATTTAGAAGTTCAAATACACAAGATAATAGGAATATGCAGCAGGAGGGCTATCCTCGAAACAGTTTTTTTCCTCGGTGCAGTATCTCTGATTAGTTACACTGAGGCAGATATAGCTCATTCACATAATCTTCACTTAAAGTATGATGTGCACATACACACACACACCCCTAAATATATATATATACACACACACACCTACATATATATATATATACACACACAAAAAAAAAAAAGAGAGAGATGCTTCTATATTACCACAAATAGAACACCAGAGGGCATTCCTTAATCAAAATCAGATGCAGGAACCCATCTGAAAGGTGCGCATTGGCCACTAAACCATCAGGTGCTCTTTCATTCCGACAAGATATCACAGCGGCACCAACACTAAGAAAACGTCCCCTGGATCTCAACCATCTTGATTCCTTGGAAAGCAAATATGGTGTTGCGTAGGGATGTCCTGCCACTGCAGAAATTGGTTTTGCATTACAAACGTCGCACTTAGCACGGCAAGTTACTCTGTCAGACCTTTTAGATAGTCCCCATAGTCCTTGTGTTCTACTATTGCGGCCTCTCTCAGGAATGGAATTTGCTTCTTCTGATTTAGCTTCTACATATGCTATTTCTGCCTCATATGACCTGAAAGAAATGTCATGAACATGATAATTGAAAAACAAAATTATTGGGTGGATTACAAGACATATGGGGCTGTACAATAAAAGAAGATACAGGCTATCAAAATCGGAGTACTATTTTCAATGTAAAAGCCCTAGCCATAAGCACGAATAAAAGAGTTCAACTTCGAGATGATCTTTCTATTCATGAGTAGGATGTGTAGAAAATATGGCCTTGCCCAGAACATAGCTCAACACAGAACATGAAGAACCACTCTGAATTTGTGGCACAAAACAGAACAAATTATAACCAACCATCAAATTACGACAAAAATCAGGAGCAACAGAAACAGACATCAGCTTCAACATATATACTCCGCAAGAAGTTAATTTGAAATTCCAAGCCTAAAAGAAGTTGACAGAGCAGAAGTGAATGCTATCAGCTTTCAAAAATGTTAAACGAGACCCATAGTTCAGACTGGGAATAAAACTCTGATAGAGGTCGTGAGAGGCTCGTGATCTATACGCAAGTGGGATGAATAAGTATTGATGGTTAGACTATTCAAATCATCACCCAACCATGCATAATCATGCATAGATGACTAAAGCAGTGAAAGTACACAGAGATGTTCACGTGAGAAAACCCAAAGGTCAAAACCACACTACTTACTCTAGGAAAACTATATCCACCAAACTCTCCTCAAGTCCCAGACACATGATCCACTTGTCAACATACTTCACTCCTCGCGAATCTGTTTCTTATCCAGCAATTCAGTCCCAGCCACTAGTTGTCCAGCTCAATATGAGAGATGGATTTTTCCCTTGAGAGGTCCACATAAGATCCATGTGTTAATGTACACCCTTAAGTTTACATACTTGTTTCTGTGATATTGTGGCCCCAATCTGGTTGACCCGAATTCCCCCGGGGAAATTTTTATGACCCGTTTTATTCTTATGGGCCATGAGCCTGTTTAGTCTCTCTTGTAGCCCTGCATATATAAGGGCATCTAGGGTTTGGAGTTGTGAAGAGAAAAAAGAAATCCTAAATATGCAGAGAGAGGGAGATATAGAGTTTGGTGGTGTAACTTGTAATCTCGTTCCTGCATAGTGAAATCTTTCGGCGGATCTCCACCAAGGACGTAGACACGACTTGTATCGAACCAAGTAAATCTTTGTGTTCTTTGTGTAGTGTACCTATTTCTGTCTTAATTTCGTGTTGATTTGGTACATTTGTTATAACAGTTTCCTATCAACATACAAATCCTCGAGGGTCACAAATAAATCTAAGGACCCATTCAATATTCTTTATGAACATTTTTTTTATAAGCATTTTACTTAATTGAAGGTTGAAACTTAGATACTCGCAGTTTAATTTGAGTATTGATTGAAGTTCGTTACTCTACTTTTCAAGACTTAATTATCCCATATATGACAAGATCAATTTTTGCTCATACTCTAACAGCACGACTTAGGGTATGATCCATAGTTCTTTTTGGGGGAAAAAAAGAAGAGAAAATGAGAAAAAGAAAAACACAACTCCATCCGGGTACTGATAAGTTAATTGTACTGAAGTTGAAAATATAATTGGCAGGCTTCCGAGCACCTTATATCATTACGATCCATTCATAAAACTAAGTATGCAACCATAAAATTGGTTCCAGTTAAGAGATTTAACATATAGAGGTTAAAAACCTTTATTGCATGGAATTTACTCTAAGCATTTAAGATTAAAAAGGTAGCCGCATATCTCCTTCCAACCCAATTTTGTATTTTCCATCAACAACGTGAAAGCAAAGCCCATATCCTAATACCCTACATGTTTCTTAGTAATCCACAAGTCCGGTAACTTTCGAATGAGGTACACAATAATGGCCAACTTTCATAACTCTTACACCATGTTACATCTGTAGTGGGAGAAATACCTGTGTTTCATGAACACCTTTGTTCCTGCATAATCATATCTCTTGGGGCCCATCCAGCGGTATCTTTCACTCTCTGTAATGACATCTCCATAAAATCCATATCTGATCAAATTTAGGATATTAATAAATAAATAAAATAAAAAAACTTAAAAAGTAACTTAGTGGTTAATACAGCACGCATATAATACTACAACTATTTTGGTCATCTTCACTAAATATAACTTACAATTAAAATATTAGTTTATGCTTAAGGTGTTAATAAATTATAATTAGGAAAATGAACCCTCAAAGAACTAAGGAAGCAGAAGGACTATAGTTTTCACATGAAGAAGACATATCTTGAGGTAGATAATACACAACTACAAGTCTACAAGGATCAGGATATAGTTTCAACGCGATAAACAGTAAATACATGACATTTCATAGAAACAGAGCAAGGCAAACACGTGGCTGCGTAGGGAGATAAACATATACAGGCATCTTATGAAGTTCTGCAAATAAGTATTTGGTCACTATTTCTAGTCATACTATGAAGTTCAGGGATGAAGTAATCAGTTACAGTTCAATTAATTAAAGCATCCACAAATTAATCATACACCAAAGTTCAACCAACCAAAGCTGCTTTCCCCAAGGACAATTGATGAAAAATCGTAGGAAGATAAAAACCAAGTCTTCGCACTCATTTAACTTGGAGAAAGTACATGGCAACACATTTAAAGTTGCAGCCATTACCAGGGGAAAATGAGTTACATGTAGACAAACAACGATTATAAAGTTAACATTCAAATAAACAAAAGAACAAAAAAAACATCCTCAAGGACGTGCAAGAACGAGCAGTAACGTTGCAATATATATTGAAGAAGAAACTGTGCCTGTTTTCCTTAGTAAGGTTATGAACATTTTTGTCGTCGTTTTGCACTCGTGTCTTTGGTTTATCTACAAATTTACTGCTCATAGAGAAGACTTAAAGTGCGCCCAAACGAACTGGAATTAATGAAATGTCAAGGACTATAAAGAAATTGGAAAAGTGAATGTGCATAGGATTGGAAGTCTTACAAGAACCCTTTATAAAGCAATGATATAGTAAGAAATTTAAGAAGAAATTTTGTCAACATAAATGATCAATATATCCCCTCATTGTTGAAAAGTTCATTATGTTGGTTCTTTGTATACACTTACAGGGAATGTGAGAAAAGAAGGAGGCTAAAAGTCAGATGAGACACTGTGGTTTAAAGTTCTGCATGACCAATGTACAACAATCTAATCCAAAGAAAATTCTACAAAGCAGTGTTACCAAGAGAATGAGGACATAAATAAAGGAAATCATTCAAAAACTCTTACCAATGCCAATTGAGTAACAGATGATGGGGACAGATTAAAATTGATCATGGAAAAGAAAACATTGAAGTAGCATCTTTCAATGTTAAAAAAGAAAGGCCAACTAAGATAGATTGTCATGTTTCAAGCATACATACGAGGAGCTTAATTGTGTACTAAGAGGTTCTAAAGCATCAAAACGATGAACTATAAACCAAGTATGTAATTGGTGAGTAAATATAACAAAAATTCAACCTGATACATTATCTTAAATAACATAGATAGAGGAAGAAGATTATGCACACAATCAAGAAAATGCGATGTGGGCCTAGTCAATTTGTACCAGTTCTCACTATGGTCTGCGATTGTGCCTGTATTAGCTTCTTGTTTCTTCTAGTTAATGAGTATAAATTGAGATAACACGGTGACTATGGGACTCACATGTGATAGTTGTGTCAGCTTAAAGATAAGAGACTAATGGTTATATCAAAGATGCATTGCCTTGTTTTAAGTTTTGCATTTTTACTACAAAACTGTTCATTTATTAACATGGAAGAATCTACAGCAATAATCCATGACCACATTATCTCACAAGAAAGCAAGTGTATGTAAAGACCATCCATCAACCAGCATTTAGTTAGTAAAAAATTAACAACAATTGATGTAGGACTTAAGAGCAGCCTTAAATAGCTAGGACATACCGAACCCAAGTAGTGTAGGAAAATCAAGGAGAAAATGAATAGAATAAGAGCAGCCAATGGAATCACACGATAGGTCTAGTAATCACAGCTAGAGAAGGTCTCGCACCCTCACAGCTCGTGAGTAACTTGCCAAGGGATTTCACAAGATAATTTTTATTCATCCATTCCTTGATTAGCCAATTTTACACTCCATCCCTTTACGGAATTCTACTCGTGCCTCTTAGACTTAAATGGAGCTTAACTTCCGACTTTTAACATTACCTCATTATTGAAGTAATCAATACGACTCAAAACTCTTCCAATTCCGAACTCCTGTCTTTATAGCATAAATAAAAGTGAATAAACCCAGCTTTCATTCCATCATAATGCCCACCAAGCTCATAGATGATACAGCTTGACCAAACCCCTAAATTATTCAGGACTCCAAGTTGACCCCCTATCATCTAGCATATGAAAACTTAAGGCTCAAGATTCTCCTTTTTGTCTCTTTTATACACCGCCAAAAGCTGTTTCTTTTTATCTCTATCACCAATGCAAGCACAAGCATCCATGATGATCAAAATATATTTTATGTCAGTGGTTTGCCCGGTACCAGATGCTATGCATCCTCTAGAATCAGAGAAAGAAAATTGGGAAAGAATTACCCAAACAAACTAACAAGATGCACGCACGTACAGTCCGAAAAATAAGGGAAAATTAACCGTATAAACCAAAATATTTATCTATGAAACAGTTAGTATTAAAACAGTGACTGTAGGAACCTACCCAGCAAAAGAAGCTGCATAGCGCACACAAGGTTCAACCTTCGATGTTGATGTTGTTTTCCATCTTACAACTTGAGCTATATCAAGAGACACCCTTTTACCTAGGATAATATGCAATGCAGATGTCGTAGGATCTCGAGTTCCAGTGGTACTGCAAAAGTGAAAGTCAACTGTCTCCATTAAACCCACAAGGCAATTAGCAAGCTACAGTAGCATAGAATGACACCAAAATTTAACCCCAAAAACTAATGTGGCAAATACCAAAGTTCCAGCGAGATGTACAAAAAAACTTAGAAGATCATAGAATTTCAGAGTATTGATTGTGACATAAAAAAATTTCAGTGACCTGTACAGTGAAAATCACAGAACAGCAGGTGCACTGATTACAGCGTACAGAACATACTAAATAGACCAAAACAAATCAATTATAGAAACCAATTTTTGGTGATAGTGAATGGGGATGAGAATATAGAAGGGAAAGGGAACGAATTTATGCTTGATCAAGAGTTAATGTCTACATGAATGATTTTAGCAAATTAATAGTGTTTTAACTCTCAGTTACTAAATGTTTTCAGGCTTGACAGAGTGGCAAAAGGTGACTCATTCAATTTCCGCAGGACAGGTGTCAAGAAAACTACAACACAACAATAATATACCAAGGAACCTATAGAAAATCATCCAAGGAAGAGGAAAAGCAGTGTCACAGTTCTGGCAGAGGGGGAAAAAAATAATAAGAAAAAGGGGAAACTGTATGAAGGCAATCAATTGAATTTTCAACTCAACCTGAGTTGTAACTGGTGCAAGACATAACTAATCAGGTATAATAGAAAGGTAATAAACCAAATCAACTAAGACAAACTTTGAAATATAAAAGAACCATGCCTGTCAATAGGGCACATAGCTCAAGGTAATGCAATACATACCAAATCACAATGGCATCAGTCGAACCCGCAGGAATGATTCCAAACCTAAATCGCTCGTTTGGGAGAGAAAACTCAAGGTCTTCATCTGCTGAGTTGTCAAAGCACCAATAGTCAAATATCAGACAAGACTGATACAGCTATTCTTGTCAAAAAGTAGATATGTGGGACGGGAAACAAACTAACCTGTGTTGGAAGAGTTATCTTCTGTTCCTGTTAACATTCATAATATATCAGAACCCACCACAGTTGTCAAATCAAGTATAAAGTGTGCCTAGTGTGGAGATAGCATGGGACATACTGATAGCTGTGAATTGTGACCCATTATGCGTTGAAACTGGGATAAGAGGAGACTGGTCTTCATTATGAATAATAGGCACTTCAACAGTTTCATTTGCATCATCAATCAAGGAACTTCCATCATTATCGACAGGGTGACCTAAATCTGTAGGAGCTGGTGGGTAGGGAGCTTTATGCCTTGAAGAGAGAGTTCCATTGAGGATCTCGTTAAAGAAACCATCGCCACCCTAAACACAATCAGAATACAGTATCCGGAAATTGGGCATTAGCTTCAAGTCAAAACACTACATGAATATAACTGCCAATGGCTGTTGTGACCAACAAACAAACTATCAGCAGCTAGAGACTAAGTTTCAAGGTCAGTAAGCCATCTTCTGAGACATATTTTTCACTCAAATGCTCAATTCTGTATATCCTTCTTAAAAATAAAATTCAACCTAGCTGTAGCTCTGATGAGGAGCAGTCTTAGTAATAGGTAGTGTTGAATAATTTGAAGAGTGATAATGAAAGAAGAAAAACAGAAAATATACGTGGTTTGAACCACAAAGCCCAAAGGGCTACATTATTTCATTCCATACTCTCTTGTTTTCTAGGGATGGCAATTCACCCCGCCCCGTTTATACTATATGGGCGGGGATGGGGCTGGGGAAAAAACCCGCGTTTATACGGGGCGAAGAAGGTTTTAGGTGTCCCCGCCCTGCCCGCCCCGTTTAAACATAATATAATATATATATATATATATATAAATATATATATATATATTAAAAAAAGAATAAGTGTAACCCATTAATCCTAAACTCTATTTTTGTTGTTGTCTAGATTGAAGTGAACCTAATATTGGACAATATTCTTTTTTGTTGTTATTTTCAGTCGAATTTATTGTAATTTGAATTGTTGGATAATTTGGTAATTTATTTAGTTTTTATAATGTTGAATTTCGTGTTTTAAGTATACAATTTTGTAGAGGTTTTTAATTTTAAAGTGACATATTTGAAATTTTCAACAGTTAACGGGCACCAATGGGTTTTTAAAAAATCCGACAGGGACAGGGGCGGGGTGACCTCCCACCCCGTTTAGCCGGTTTTGGGCGGGTATGGGGTGGGGCTTTCTTAACGGTTGCAGGGACGGGGGAGGGTACACCTGCCCAGAACCGCACTCGTTGCCATTTTCTTTACAATAATCACCACTATTTATAGATGAAATAATTTAATAAATATAAAAACAATATCAAAGGAGGATTCCTAAAATCACTCCAATCAAAGCCAATCACTATCAAGTCAATGAGTGATTTTAGGCTTCAATCACTCATACAATAATATTCTTCAACAGGTAGATTGATAAGAAATGATTAAGGAATAATTAACCGGATATAGTGAAAATATCAATGAACAAAAACAGATTAAATAACAGAATAAAGGTAATTCATAGATAACTATGAAGTCCAGACACTGCCACAGAAATGGACTGCTGTTTTGGGATGCGCTCCCCTTTTGAGCGCTTTTAATATACATCTAAATCATCAAAGGAAAAAATAATGATGACTTCGATTCACTAACCAAAACCAAAAAGACAAAAAAAAATTGATGTATCTCACCCACAGAATCTATACTTGGACAGAGTTAGCCATCAAAATATTGATTAATGTTCAAATATTACACCTAGAAAGGAAACAGGAAAAGAGAAAACATTAGGTTTATAACTTAATTCTACTACATCATTCCAAAAGCATTTCAAACCATGTGTTCTTACATCTTGTCATATGCTCTTCATCCTTCTTCCTTTTCAGAAAGTTATCTATAAACTGATATTTTAAGTCCCTATATAATTGATTCCGATAAACACTATTGACACTAGCTCAATGGTACTGTCTCCCCCTCCCATGTGAGAGGTTGAAGGTTCGATTATCCGATAAGGACAACTGCATGTGTGCTCGAGATGGATAGGAGTTGAAATTTGAAAAGAAAATTAAATTATAAATGCTCCAAAGGTGTTAACGAAATGCAATAACAGTTGCTTAATGAGATCCTAGGATTTTTATATTAAAGTGCTCCTCCATAAAAGGTCAATGTACAAAAGATGCGTGCAAAAGGTTTCATACTTACAACAACTACAACACCATCATATGAACTGAGCTCCCTGTTTGTAATAGACGACATCACCTCAGAAGCCTGCCCTGCCCTTTGTGTTACAGTCACCTGACAAAATATAAAAGCAATTGAACGCATTACTCAAATAAACCTGATTTGCATACAGACTGAAATATGACATGATTCTTCACAAAGTTGGACAAATGCAACCTTGATTGCTACCAGAGTTTACTTTTTATATTTTATACATATTTAAAAAAATTTAAAAAATAGAAAAAAGGGGTCAACTCTTTGTCAAAGTTTAAAGCTTGTATGCCTGTACAGGACATTTAATCACACAGTCCATGGAGGATTTAGTGAAAAAGTTTAGCCCTGAAGCTTCATTTTGAGACTTGTAAAACAATTCAGGCAGACAAAAGGAGGGGCACATATTCCTGGTGCAAGAGGTCCGCAGACAAAGATGGAAATATTCAATTGTTGAACAACTTACAACCAAAATTTACATGACGAAACATGCAAATGCAATGAACTCTGCGAATATATGTTAAGTTGTGGAACTGTAGAAGCTACTCATCCCAGATACTCAAAAAAATACAAATTAATAAATGACACGCACAATTTCATAAATTCAAGACTCTCGAGATATGCTTAAGATTACCTTCGTCTTCACTTTCGCACGAGAAAATAAAGGAGCCACCGCTTCCCAAGTTCTACATCCATTTCCTTTTCCACTCAGTGGGTGAACAAAAACCTAGGCAATCACAAATAAGGTCTGGAAAAAATGTTGCTGCTAGTTTATTTCCATATCCATAACCCAAAGAAGAAAAAATCAGTGACCCGAATTGATCATACCAGAAGACTCTTAGGTCGCTCTGTTTCCTTGGTCAGAGAAGCATTAATTTGATTCACCCACATTCGACATGCCTGCTTATCCTTGTGACCAAAAGTGTAAACAGATGGTGCCCAAAGAGAAGGCTGAGTCTTCGACTTCTGGACACAATGCACCACAAAACGATGCATCTGTGGAAGTAAAAAGAAAAATGTCTAGAATATAATCACCACATGACAGCAAAAGGGAGTAAAAGGCCTATAAAAGAGTAACTATAACCTTAGATGCATGATCCATGAAACATACTCCAGGATTTTCACAACTAGACTCGTGAACCAATCCCAAATTGATGACCTCAACAGCATATACATCAGAAAACTTTACCGCAGTTGCACTCTTTGAAACAAGTTTTATACCAAGGCAAGATGATCCATCCTGCTTCTACAATGGTGACACAGTATAAAAGTTAAGCCATCTGTCAGGATTAAGGAATTGTATTAAACATAGGGAATAATATCTGTAGAAAAATTAAATGCCCAACAGTGTCGATTGACTAGGAAATTGAGATTGAATTGCAAAAAATAAATAAACAAACAAATAAATGCTTTTGCAGGGAAAAAGCAAAGAGAGGAAGACCTAAATAGTTTAAGACATGATTTTTAACATTCTAAGAGGCTGATGTCAATCAACTTCGATTGAACAACACGAAGACAACAAAACATATTACAGAAGTTAATTTGATGTGTTTCCAGATTTGAAGGGCAGAATTATCTTCATCCACAAGATCAAATTAATCCCAAATGTTCTAATTACCTCAACAGAGGCTTTTTCAATACACGTGAAGCTAACTGCACAAACCAAATTAGAGCAGTGTAGCTATTTAGCCCCATAGTTCTAACAATGGTAGGCGAGAGTGTGTGTTTGACAACCTCAACGCACACCACTTTGGTGATCCTCCCATCACTGCAGCCCTTGTATCTAAACTATTTCATATAAAATCAACTTAAGCTAAGCTGCCGCAAATCTGCTACAACCATCCTCTTTCCCCTGCTTGACACTAGTTGCGCGAAGATATAGGACACCAACTGTATGCCAGAGACCAAACTAAACGAGGGATTGTTAAAAGCACCAATGCATCATTTTCTTTTCATTTCACTTGAACTTCATGTCTTAACTAAAGTATATTAGTTCAGCTCAAACAAACTCAAAATCGAACTTAAGACCCAAGGATCTTCAATGTTAAAACTTAAAAGTTCCGGGTCAAAAAGGGCCAAAAATCAATCTTCTGTCATCTTAATTTCTCTAATTAGAAACAGCCATCAATTTACTGAAACCTGCTCCAATTATTAATACTTTAACAACCTAGGAATCTCCATTATTATCATTGCTTAAAGATGAAGCCATCTTCATTGTGGTCAGGGTTTGTCAGTCTTCACAATAATGAGAAATATTCCCCATTTTATAAATCTCAAAACAACCAGAACTTGAAAATAGAAACACCAAGGAACATATGAGAAATCTATCTAAGCCATCAAGCCAATATATCAAACCCATGTTCGAATCTGAACACTTGACAGAAGGCCAGACTCGGAAGAATGACTCGGAATGACCTAAAAAAAAAACCATTCTTTTAGCAAATTGAGCAAACCCATCATCATAATCCACCTAAGAACCACAAACCCATCAATGTTTAGTACATTTGACATCATACATACATATGGGTGTGTACAAAATATATATATACATAGATAGATTACATATACCTTCAACCAGAACAAAACAAGAGGAAAAAATATCAGAACATCCATATATCCAATCAATATAATAAGTACAAGTTCTTGTTTAATCAAGACAATGAACAGGAGATGCAGTTGATTCACAATCCAACTTAGGCTAGAGGCAACATTCCAACAATTCCCCAATAACCCATCTAAATTTGAAAACAGTCAAAATAAGTAAAATAAAATAAAAAATTAATCTTTCAGCAGAAAAACAAAATACATAATTCTCAAAAACTCACATTATCTGTGGATTCAATCAATTTCCAAGACAACCCATCAGAATTAAGGGTGACAACAACTTCCCCAACATGATCCAAGAAGAAATTTGAAGTCAGAGCTGACCCATCACCGTCAAATTGAATATCTGGGTGAGATTTATCTGCTACAAAACAATCTCTCTCCATATATATATATATATATATAAGATGATCCGAAACTATATCAATACTAAATCTCACCCGATTTTATTGAAATTATATGTGGGGTTTAGAGATTTAGCATAACCCATTTGGAGAAAAAAGCAGTCAAACTCTTTCGAATACAATTTTGACCGTCTAATTGGCTGGTTAATATTTAGTATGTACCTACCAAAACAGCCATCAATAATAATTAAGCCATGTTGGTAGGCGGTCTATCTAGTCTGATCTAATCTAATTTCCATTCTGAACTTAAAAGTATGTTTACCAAGTGATTTGCTCTTATTATTTATTTATTAATTATTATAATATTTATTTATGTATTATTTATTTCTTTATTTATTATTTCTTCATTTTATAATATATTTTATTAATTTATTATTTATATTATTAATTTATTATTTATATTATTAATTTATTATTTACATTATTAATTTATTATTTATATTATTAATTTATTATTTACATTATTAATTTATTATTATTTATTCATTTATATATTAATTTACAAATATATTATATTTATTTCTTATTATTTCATTATTTAATTCATTTTATTTATAAATTATTTATTCATTTTTAATTATTTAAAAATATAATTTATTAATTTAATATTTATTATTATTATTATACTCATTTTTTGTTATTATTCTGAAGTATTTATTTATTATTATATTTACTTATTATTTATTATGTATTATTTATTTATTATTATATCTATTTATTATTTATTATTATATTTATTTATTTCATTTTGTTTATTATTTATTATTTTTATTATATTTTTAAATATGTTTTATGTAATTTATTACTTCATATTTATTTTATTAATTTATTATTAGTATTTATTCATTTTTAATTATTTACAATTGTATTTTATTAATTTATTATTTAGTCCATTTTTATTATTATTGTATTCATTTTTATTATTATTATATATTATTTAATTCGATTAGTTTATTATTTTTAAATATGTTTTATTTAATTTATTATTTATATTATTAATTATTCATTTTTAATTATTTATAAATATATTTTATTATTTATTATTATTATATTTATTTATTATTATTATATTCATTTTTATTATTACTATTAGGTATTATTTAATTCATTTTGTTTATTATTTATATTTTATTTTTTATTTTTTAAATATGTTTTATTTAATTTATTATTATTATTATTATTTATTCATTTTTAATTATTTATAAATATATTTTATTAATAAGACCAAACCGGACCAGGTTGAACCATCAAAAAATCTGGTTCCAAAAACACCCCATTTGGTTCAATTTGATCTCATTTGATCTGGTTCCAAATTTTGAAACCAAGTCCAAACAAACATGGTCTGGTCTCTGAAAACAAAGACCAGACCAGACCAGGTGGAACCAGACAACCTACCAAACAGGGCCCTAGTACTCTAATTTAGATTCAATGAAAAATAAAGTATATTCTTCGTTTGGTTAGGCTCCATTTAATTAGATGAAAATCATGGAATCAAACAAAAAAAATAAATGAAAAGATTTTAGAATTTTTTGAATGGAGATAGGCAAAAGAGAAAAAAAATAAATAAATAAACAAAATAAGAATTCTTTTTATTTGTGCATCTGAAATTTTTTAAACACTTTTTTTCATATTTTTAAACTAGTTAAAAATAGTTTAAATGACAAAAAAAAAATATTAATCAAAAATTGCCATTAAGTCACAGGGTATTGATATCAATATGTTATGTCATATATCTGAAGAATATTTGAGTTACTATGCAAAATTTTATTCGAAAAATTTTAAAAATGATAATTTTTGGAGTCTATATTAAAAAAATGACAATATTTAAAAAGTAATTTAAGAAAAAATGTCAATTTTTAAAAACAAGTACAAAAAAGATAATTTTAAGTAAAATAATTAAAATTTTGACAAGTTTGGATAGTTGCAGGACTAAAATACCTTTAACTAATTTGTAATTGTTTTTACTTCTTTACCCTTCACTTAGGGTATGTTTACTAACAGGAAACGTTTCATGTTTTCTATTTTTACTTCCTGAAATGAAGAAGTAAAAGTAAAATCTTGTTTTCCAATTTATTTCTACTTTTGCCCTTAAGGAAACATTTCCTCTAGTTATATAAAGAAAAAAGGAAACAAAAAAAATAGTACTTCCTCTTTTTGTTTCATCTCATCTTCATGTCTTTTGCATTAATAAATTTAAATATTATATATAAATAATAAATAAATTAAATTTTTTCTAAATTAAATAAAATTTAAATAAAAAATATTTATAAATTAAATAAAAATAAATGAATAAATAATAATAAACAAAACAAATAATAATAAATAGATTAAATAATACATAAAAATAATAATAAATAAATAATAATTATGATAAAAAAATAATAATAATAATAAGAAATATAAATAATAAATAAATTAAATATTTTATAAATTAAATAAAAATATAATAAATAATAAATTAAATTAAATAATAAGAAGAAATAAAAATAAGAAATTAATTAAATATTTTTATAAATTAAATAAAAATATAATAAATAATAAATTAAATAAAATATATTTATAAATTAAATAAAAATAATAAAAATAAATTAAATAATATACAAAAATAATAAATAATTAAAACTTATGATAAATAAAAAATAAAAAAATAATTAGAAATACATATAAGGTCCGTTTGGCTCACTAGAAAACAGTTTTCTTTTTTTATTGTTCACCTATTTGAAAAAGAAAAACACGTTTGGCATACGCGTTTACTGTTCACTTTTTTTTCCCAATAAACAGTTTTTTGTGAATAGTGGATAAAAGTGGTGAAAACACCAAATACAACTTTTAGGGTGCGTTTGGAAAGCCTGTTTTTTGTATTTGTTTTCTGTCTTCAAATATAAAAACTGTTTTTGTATTTGTCTTTGTTTTTTCAGGAAAAAACTAAAAACAAAAAAGCGTTTGGATGAAGGTGTTTTCACCACTTTTATTTGGTGAAAATTGTATTTTATGAATTTGGTGTTTTCATTGTTTTTACCACTAAACAATGAAAAAACTCAAAAAACAACTAAAAGTTGTATTTGGTGTTTTCATCACTTTTACACACTATTCACAGAAAACAGTTTTCTTGGGGAAAAAACAGTGAACAGTAAACGCGTTTGCCAAACGTGTTTTTTTTTTTTAGTCTTGTGAACAGTAAAAAAACAAAAACAAAAAATAGGGTATCCAAACGGACCCTTAGTTGTTTTTTTAGTTTTTTCACTGTTTAAGGTACCATTTTATTTTTCAATATAAATTTTGATCCAAACGCCTTTTTGTTTTTAGTTTTTTGCTGAAAAAAACAAAGACAAATACAAATACATTTTTTGTATTTGAAGACAGAAAACAAATACAAAAAACAGGCTTTCCAAACGCACCCATAATAAATAAATAAAATATTTTTATTTTTCTTACTGCAAAAATATCACTACCAAACAGGCTTTCAGTTTATGCAATATTTATAAGATAGTTGATTTCATTAGAAAAATAAAAAGTAAGAACAAAATTTTTTTAGTAAACATACTTTCTGTTTTTTATTTTTATTTCTGAAAAAAATCAAAATTTAGTAAACAAGATTTTACTTTCTGTTTCTCTTAGAGGAATTAAAATCATGATTCTACTTCTTCGGGAAACGGAAACAAAAAACGTTTCATGCTAGTAAACAGACCCTTATTCAATTTTTATAATGATAATTATATCCCAATAAGAAAATGTCATTAGTAACCTTAACCACATATTTATTTTTCCCTTAGGGTTTACACGCTTTAGCCGTTCTAATCATTTTACACCTTCATGCTTGAGATTTGCTCCTTAATTGCTGAAATTAGGCAGACGTTGTTATTTCGTATTGATTTATACGAGTGAAAAAAAGATTGAAACGTTTTGTAGAGTTGACATCGAAAATCATTCAAGTGAGTCGATGATATACATATATCTATATATATACCTAGATGTACATATACATACAAAGATATACATATATATATATTTGTGTATTTGTATATCATCGACTCACCTTAATGATTATTTGGTGACAATTTTATATATAATTTATATTATTTTATTGAGATATGAGTATAGTTAAATGTTATTCAAGACACTTTTTATGTTATCTATGAATTCTTTGGTATTTGATGAGTGCTCACTCTCGATAAATTTTTGGTTAAATAGATTATATAACACTAAGAGAAACAAAGTTATATATATTACGTCAAAAGTTTTGGGCAGTGAAATATAAGTTTTACTTAATGAAACAAAAGTTTTACATGACTTTTTGAAAGCGTGTATTTTCTGGAAATCGAGAAGTGTTTACTCTCGATAAATTTTTGGTGAAACAAAATATTTTACATATAGAGTAAAAAAATTTCATATCTTGCGTCAAAAGTTTTACCTATTGAAATATAAGTTTTACAGTAAGAATTAAAAATTGTACTCAAAGAAACAAAAAAGTTTACATGAAATTCTGGAAGTGTATATATTCTGAAAATTAAGAAGTGTTCATACTTTGTACCTTTTATCTAGAACAAAATATTATACTTATTGTGTCAAAAAAATTTAAAGACCGCGTTAACAGTTTTACCTTATGAAATAAAAGTTTTGTAATAACATTGTTGAATTTTTTTTTACCTAATGATATCATTGATGAAGATGACGTTTGTGAGACGGAGGTTTGTTTGAGATGAAAGGGTAGTTACGTCGATTCAGAAATTTTGATTTAGTAGAGTTTTTTTAATGAAATACAAGATAAGGATTAAGGAAAAATGACCGCAAGTGGGTTAAGGGTATTATAGACAAAAAAATGTGGTTTTCCTTTTTTTGTAATTATTTTTGAAACTTGACATTTTCCTTAAATTACTTTTGAATGTTGTCATTTTTTAAAATTTCTGAATTTTATTAACAGGTCCGACTCTAAATAATTAAAGAAGGGTTGCTAAAATCATGTGTAAAAATTTATAGGTATAAAATGTAATAAAGGATAATCATAGCCTCCATGAATAATTAAACCATACTTCAGGGGGTCAATATATTTAAAGCTAATAAAATTATTTTCTTCTTTCTTTTCATTTACTTTTTCTTTTTTCGATACCATTATTGTATGATAGTAAATTTTGTTAATTCTACCAAGTAAAATTTTTATCCACAGTCCCACACACGAAAGATGTCCTAAAAAATGCTTAGGGTCCGTTTGGATACCATGTTTTTTGTTTTTGTTTTTTTACTGTTCACAAGACTAAAAAAAAAAACATGTTTGGCAAACGCGTTTACTGTTCACTGTTTTTTTCCCAAGAAAACTGTTTTCTGTGAATAGTGTGTAAAAGTGGTGAAAACACCAAATACAACTTTTAGTTGTTTTTTGAGTTTTTTCACTGTTTAGGTGGTAAAAACAGTGAAAACACCAAATCCATAAAATACAATTTTCACCAAATAAAAGTGGTGAAAACACCTTCATCCAAACGCTTTTTTGTTTTTAGTTTTTTCCTGAAAAAAACAAAGACAAATACAAAAACAATTTTTATATTTGAAGACAGAAAACAAATACAAAAAACAGGCTTTCCAAACGCACCCTTACAGATGGATAAAGCTCATTTGTTGAGCTCTCCAATGATGATTGTTCGATCTAGATGTGGAGAATGTCATTTTAGTCCGAAAGAAGATAAAAATTTACGTCTTGATGTTAGGGTTCGTTCCGTTGTGCGGAATTGGATTTAAAATTTGGGGCTCTCAATTTCAAATTCATCGTTTGGATGTAACAAAATATTTTAAAATTTGAATTACATTCCAATTCCAAATACACCAATTAACTTAAAATTAGAATTGCATCCACTGTTTGGATGTAACAAAATACTTTGAAATTGGAATTGCATTCCAATTCCAAATACACCAATTACACAACTTGAATTTCACATGAAAAATTATTATTTCCAATTCCAAATCTTTAATCCACTAAATATTTTCTCTAACAACTAACTTTTCACAACTATAAACTTATATACATGTATATTTATAAAGACCTATATATATATATATATATGTACATATATATATAAATATGGGTAAGTATCACAAACCTCCCCTGTAATTAGATCTACTTACAGGCAGTACCTCCAACGTTTGTGAAATCCCACTAACCTCCCTTCATAGCATTGAAAAGGAGGTCCTGCCAAAATTGAATGTAAAATGACCTAAATACCCTCAAACAAAAATTCATATATACAGAATATTTTGGAATGCAACGAATTACTCCATTGTCCTTGTGAAGCTTTGATTGAGAGATTGTAATAGGCACACCCATATATTTCGAAGAGAGCTTTATACATAGAGAGAGAGAGAGATCAATCTTAGAGAGAGAGAGATGTTAAAGAGAGAAGGTATGCACTTGGATTTATAAAGAACTTATAGAAGGGCATTTTAGTAATGTGTGTATGAATTTTTTTGGTAATCTTTCTTGGAAAAGTAAGGCCAAAAATGTCATTGTATATATTCTAAGGATAATTTGAGGTTTACACATGAATAAGTAATTTTATTGATCCAAAAAGTTAAAATCTGGTATTAAGTTCTGATGAAAGGGGGAAACTGTGACACCGCAACTAAAGGTAAGAGAGGTTAGTGGAATTTTACAAAAATTATGGGTACTGCCTGTAATTAGACCTAAATACAGGAGAGGTTGGAGATATTATCACATAAATATTAATACACACACATAAACACATCCATATGTATTGTCTAATTTAATTTCAAATTTATAATCATTTATATTTAAATTGGATTTATGATTGAAATCTAATTACACTTTAATTTTAAAATTTATCCGAATAATGGATATGAAATTTCATTTGTTGAATTGAAATATCATGACATTCTAATTCCAATGTCGCGCAACCGAAAGGACCTTAATGGAATTAGTGGTGTTATGTATCTTACCATTTGGAATAGGCTCATATTAGATTTGCATATATCTTACTACCAATGAGTTGAGCATATTCTAAGTCATATATGTGGCACCACTGATATGAGCTTGTTTTTATTGAAAAGAGTGAAAGTCCCAATTAATCGAATAGGCATATACTCCTTATTTTTCTCGCAACAATGTTTTGTGTATTGCACACATAATTGAGCAAAACTCATCTTATCACAATTCTTCAACGCACACAAGCTTCAGAAGAGCACGCAACACATGGTCATACAAATGTTTTTCTTGTTGCTTCGTATGCATAAATAATAAAGAATGGACAACAGTCCCTTGAAGACTATGCTAAATTGCACCAACTCCTCCCGAGGTTATGGTCAATTCAGCTAGATACCGGTCAATGCGAATGCAGTCCCAACGTCTTTCAAGTTTTGCATTTGTTGCAATGACATTTTCTGGAAGTATAAAATGATTTTAGTGTCCTTAGTTATTTTATGGGTCGCAAGAGATTAACCTCCCGTGATATTGATATAGTGCATATAAATTCTTGTGCTTGGTTGAGATCCTATTATTTGAAATAACGTGCTTATTGCCCTTATTCTTTATTTATCTGTAACGTCCGGTATTTTTACGGGTTAATTTAAAATTTTTATTTAAACAATTATGTGTTTATGTGCTTAATGTGTTTAATTGTTTTAGCATGCCTTACATGTTGTACGTGTTATAAAAATTGTATGTAGCATGTTTTATTTTCATTTTGAAATTAATGAAAATTATTGAGAACAATTTCGGGAAAGAAATGACCGAGGGGTAAAGGAGTAATTTCACATTTGGAACAATTAGTGGAAAATGTAGAAATTAGGGCAAGAATGGCATTTTAGTAATTAGGGAGGATGACAAGGGGTAAAAGGGTAATAAAGAGTCTTGATGGCACTCTTGTAATTAACCCCAACTTTGGATGAATTTGGTCATTTCCACCTTTCATGTGTTGTCTCATTCCTAGCCCTTGATCTCATTCTCCCATCTTTGTTTTAAGCCCTTGGATCATAAGGCCTTGTTTGGTTGGCACTTAAATGGAATAATCCATTATTCTTGGTCTTCCACTTGACAAGACTTTTTCTCAACCATTGGATGGTTTGTTAATTCCCATCTTTATTCTAAGCCCTTGGATGATAAGGCCTTGTTTGGCAAAATAATAAGTTTTGGTGAGTTGTGTAATAAGTCTTCCACTTGGCAAGACTCATTTCTAGCCCTTGGATTCATTTCCTTTTTCCCCATCTTTGTTATGAACCCTTGGATTAGAACACTCATTTAGGGTTATACATATACACCATTATGTATTGATTTTTGTCTTCTAAAGTGCAAGACTTCTCTCATTCACCACAAACCTCTCTTCTTCTCACGTCCATTTTATTTTTTCTTCTTCCTTGGTTCTTCTTCAAGAACATCATCATTGGCTTGGAGTTTGAAGAACCTTTGAACATAAGAGTTGTAGAGGATGGCCTTATCTTCCCTTTGATAAAAAAATTGGTAAGTGTTCTTCACTTCTTTAGGGTTCTTGATTTCAAACCCTAGAATTTATTTCCTTGAAGCTTTGTGTTCAATTATTGATAATTGGTTCCCTTTTTCTCTTGAATCTTGTCAAGGGACATGAGTTGAACCTTTTCACCAATTATTTCGGTTATTAAAAGCTTGGAGCTCATCTTGTGATTCTTGACCCTATTGTGGAAGAGTTGTGGTAAGTTCAAGAATTCCTTCTCTTGAATTGTGTTTTCTTAGAACCCTAAGTTGCTATTGTTAGGGATGATTTTGTTTTGTGGTTGAAGCCACTTTAATAATTTTGGTTTATAGAAACACCATATTAATTGTTATTCATTGAATGGTGTAATTGCAAGCTTGGAAGCTCTTTCCTTGAACATTTGAGTTGGTAGCTTACTTGGACCTCTCTTGGACACTCTTGAGCTAGCTTGATTGGAATTGAGGTAGGGGAAAATGACTTGTCTTTGTCTTTGTAAGAGGGTGTGTGCGTCTAAGTGTATATATGCCGTATATATATATACGAGTTGGTTTTGGGCAACTTAGACTATGATTTAGGCCCTTGATAATATGATTATGTGATATGAATTCATGTTGTTGTTTATTGATCATAAATGTGATATGAATTGATGTTGTGGTTTAGTGATCATAAATGTAATATTATGAGCATGTGGAAAGTTTTGACATGATATATTGCCTAAAGAGAAAAAACATATATTATGATGGAGTATGGTTGATGAAAAATCATATGTGCATATTGAGTACTCATGTAGTGTCAAATTCATGATGTTGGAATATATGGGTGGTGTAGTGATGTGTTGGTAGTCGGGTTCGGATCAAAGCAACAACTGGCCAGGAGGTATCACGCCTACGGAACTAAAAAGCCGACCAAATGTGAGTTAGGAGTCCGGGTAGAGGCTCATGTTCTTGACTTTTGTAGTCATGGCGTACGGAGTTGCATGTTGGGCTCTCGTACAACCGTCTTCCTTGTTGAAGTGATAGAGAGAAAAATCACTTGGGAAGAGTCGGTGCGGTACTCTACAAGTAATTGGACAGAGTATGTATCCGTTAACCTGAGTTGGGCGCCGTGTGTCTCGGGGGGTGTGTCGAGTCATGGTGCATTTAGACTATCATATATATGTGAATATGATGTTATTGTGGAAGCATGCTATAATTATAGAAAATTATGTTGTGAGCATGTTGGGGAAACTTATTTGTGGGGTTCGAAGGGGTTCCGGATTGGCGTGAGAGCCATGTGGGACAAGAGACCGACCTAGGGTTAGTGGCATGAACCTTGGTTGGGTTGAACCGCTCGGACTACCGAGATGGAGGCAATGACGCTTCCTCTACTGGGCTAGTGAGCTCACCCCACGTTATATACATTTTTTTCAGGTGATGATCCTGTTGGGAGAGTTCCGTAGTCTCTCCGAGGACGTGTGGTTGTATGTCCGTCCTTTTGTGCATGAGACGGACCACACTTATTTTGTTGGACATTTAGTTGATAAATATGTATTTAAATGTTCATTTTGTCCATGTAAGTTGAATTTGAAAAACTATTTTATTTTAACCCGGCTAGCATGTTAGCCGAGGTGTTATTCTCAATGTACATCCCTTGGAGCGCTATGCGCGGGGATTATATTATTTTGGGGTACTTCGGTGCCGAATTGTGGAAATATGTAATTTTGGACAAATTCTAGCATGTTTCCCCTTAGAGCGCTTTAATATCATTATTGAATATTTTCCCTTGGAGTTATGAATGTGAATTGGATGAATTGCCATGAATTGCGAGTATTAGGTGTTTGGCTGAAAACGGCGTTTTTTTCTAGGTTTTCAAACTAACCATTTTCGATTCGAATGGAAAAACCCGTTTTCGCCTAACCCCGTAGCCCCGGTAAATTTCCTTGCTTTTAGAAACGGATTTAATTAAATTCGTTTTCTTAGATATTTTAAACTTTAGAAACCGGCGGTAGTTAAAACGGATACCGGGGGCAAGACGGAAGATTTTATGAAAACTTACAAAAAAAATCATTTTTTGCTAAGTTTACGTTTTTCGCATTTCCCGAGGTCTCGAAAACTATTTTTGGGTTCCGCCAAGGAAAAACTCACTTTTCCAATATTTATGATTTTTCGGGACCGACGGCGCGAAAAACAAAGCCATATCGCAAAATCTCGCGTTTTTGCATATTCAAACTTTAAGGAAATTGCAGATTTGGGCAGTAGCTTCACTAATCCATACTTAGAAAAAATTCAGCATTTTCGAAATTGGTAGTGCAAGCCTGCTGCAGCGGCTTACGACGTCCGATGTTTGAAAATCCGTATTTTCCTCCTCGAACGTCGGAATGGACCCCCGTTTGTTTCTATGGGTTGTCCTACGTCCAAATTATCGGTATAAAATTTGAAAGGACCAGTTTAACCCTGAAATGACTGTTTTACCCTTAGTGAAAGAGGGGTACTTCAACTTTAGTTTTAAGTCGGTGTTGTCTGACGCCACTTTTGAAAATTCATATCTCCTTCCTCGTGGCTTCAAATTAGGTCTCGTTTGTTCGTATTGCTAGTTTTAGGTACAAATTTTGTAGTTGTAGTTGGAAATTATTATTTTAACCCTGATTTGACCATTTTACCCTTGGGTGAACATGGTGGGTCAGAATGATTCGATCAAGGTACCGAGTGTTTCGGTTTGCCTCCTTTTCGATCCCGTGTGATCTTTTTGAAATATTTGAGATGTTTTATGTCTATGTTACCCTTTTATGGGTATTTTATGACTGAAATGGATTTTATTTCATTTTTATTTCTTCCGCATTCACTCTCTTAGCTCTTAGGCTTGGGTTTTGGAGTCCTAGGAAATTAGGGGCGTGACATTATCGGTCACCGGAGAAGTAAAATATCTAAAATACCCTTAATATAAGTTTTTTTTAAAAATAAAACAAAATTAAGAATTGTAAAAGTACTATTGAGGGTAAGAAATCCCAAGTCTAGAGAGATGGGGAAGAAAGAGGCCGTGGAGGAAAAATAGAACCAACATTTTATGGTAGTAAAGTGATATGCTCAAGGTTGAAAGCTCTAGAAGTGACCAATCATTCCTTGAAACTTATTCTATTTATATGTATTTTGCTATCAGTGTACAATGTTTTCTTCAAATAAATATATGAGTTGGGTTTCTTCAGTTGTTCAAAATGAGAACCAACAACATACATAAAACACATAGTGGCCTCTTTTATAAAAATTTAAAATGATCACCAAACCAAACCAAAGTGATATAGTTCACCAAAATATAAGTCCAAAGTGAACCAACCAACATAAAAAAGGGCATGATAACAATTCAAAATGATCATCAAACCTAAGTTGTCAACATGATAACAGTTCAAAAGAAGTTGACAACTTCACAACACTATCTATATAAATGATCATTTTGAACTATCAGATTGCAAATCTATCCTTATCCAATTGCAATTCCAAAAGAATACCTTAATCTAAAATAATGTCCAATACTATTACATCATAGATATGCAAAATATTTTCCAAAAACAAGCCCTTACATCATCACTAGTTTCTTACATTCCTTCTAGTTGTAGTTCCACTTGATCCAACTTGTGACTTTAACAAAACAATTAATACATTGAAAATCCAGTTTACCTATTGTGTTACACCAGATGCTCCAATGCCTTGAGATCCACCAGTTTGTGAAGTGTTAGCCCCCTAATTCACAACAAGTAATGCATAAATACATTATAGTTAATATAAATACATAAATACAAGTAATATATTACCATATTCATAGTTGCAGCCCTTTGCCTTGCAGCTGCAGCTTTCTTCTTGGCAGTCTCATATCTTTTTAAATTATTTGGCCTTACATCTTTTTTCCTATTTATGACTCTTAGATCTGCTCCTCTTTGGCAGTCTCACACCTATCTCATCCACACTTGAGTCAGAAAGAATATCATCATTTGACTCATAATAAAAAAGACCATCCTCCACATTGTACTCCTCATTACCATTAAACTCATCATCTTAACTATAACTATCTGAAATGACCAAATTATGGTCACCTTCAGCCCTCCAGTCTTGCTCTTCCTCTCTAAGACCATAAACAAGATCTTCCTCCTGGAAATCTACTAATTTCTCATTACCTTCCTCATATTCCTCATCAGTATCGGGGTCTAGTTCCACCTCATTCATGTCAACATCCTCTCTCACATTAGACTCAGCATCCTCCCTCACATTAAACTCACCACCAGCCCCCATATTTAAGTCATCATGATCATCAAATATTACAACTAAGGGTTCAATTTCAATTAATTTAAGGAAACATTTTATGTCTTTTACACCAATATGTTCATAGAACATTTCCATTACTTGTTTATCAGTTTCCATTAACATATTACCCTTTAAACCAGATAACTCACAACAAACTATATAAGCAACACCAAAACCCCCACAATCCTCATTCAGAAATGCCTTATTAATATCTTCAAGAAAGTCAAATATGCTATACATATCAGGGTCCACTCTCCTAATGGAAACAGTAGTTCCCATAAAGTGAACATGTATGTCATGAGTAAAGAAGGGGTCTGCCATCATTGCGAAATTGAAAGGAAAAAAAACTGATTCAAATAGTGGTCAAATCATATGCATGCAAACTAATTACACCACAAATCACATAGAAGCACAGTAATTACATTTTCAAAACTAATTACACCATAAGTTAACATCATTGCACCTCAGTAATTAGAAACCCTAATTTTACAGAAATCCTAATTTTTCAAGCCTCAATCATGTTGTTAATGTGCAAAAATTAACAAATTGCACCTCAATAATAAAATTAGGATACAATAATAATCATTTATTGACGAATTACACCACATATTATAATAAAATTTTAAAAACCCTAAAATTGGCCTAAGTTTCATAAAATCCTAATTTTTCAACATGCATTCTACGCAAAGCAATCATGTGTTCAGAGGCGACAACGAACATATATAAACACAATAATAATCATTTATGGACTATTCAGACGACAAATTAAGAATCAATTTTAAAAAACCCTAAAATTTACAAATCATCTTACAAAACCCTAATTTTTCAACATGCATTCTACGCAAAACAGACATGTGTTCAGAGGGGAGAACAAATGTATATAAACACAATAATAATAATTTATGAACTATTCAGACCAAAAATTAATAATCAATTTTTAAAAACCCTAAAATTTACAAATGGTCTCACAAAACCCTAATTTTTAACATGCAATCAACTTAAAACATAAATTAGGGTTTAGAAGAAAGAACGAACGTAAAGAATAGGATAGATCACTTACCTCTTCGTCTTCAAAGCCAGCAAACGGTATAGTTTCAGAGATGAGATATCGATCCACTCTTCGTCTTCAATCTGACCGATATGACTATTTGCGATGAGAGATCACCAAGAACCTTTCTGAGGAGAGAGAACGAACGGGGGGTGAGATCAGATTGTTGTATAAGCGATCAAGTTTTAGATGAGAGAGAACGAACAAAAGATGGATATGGTATTGGTTTCAGAGGAGAGAGAACGAACAGAAAAGCAAAAACAAAGGTATAGATGTAAAAAAAAGAGATCATTAAGGGTGTAACTGATGATTTGAGAGAGAGATCGTGGTGAAAATGGTGGTTTGTTTCAGAGAGAGAAAACGGGGGAGGCTAGGGTTTTAGACAAAGGAATTAAGTTTGAAAAATGGACAAGTGTGGGTTTATATATTATTAGGTTGTTTGGCTATAGGGATAAACATATTCCACTTATACATATACATAATACAATTATCCTCTTAAATAGGGTGTTTGGTCAGGGGCATTTATGTCTTTTACTAAAAATTCAAATACTAAAAAGGTTGAAGGGGTGCAAATGAGTCCCACTTTTTAAATTAGGGGGTTTGACTGACGTTTTGCAAAGTTGGGGGGTACGACTGACGTATAGACATAGTTCAGGGGTGTAAATGAAATTAACCCTTTTATTTTCTCCATCATTCTCACTCTCATCATATCAAACTTCTTCAATTTTCCTCTCTTTCAAAATATTATTGCCTTATTTTTCCCTCTTTGTCGCATGAATCTCTCCAATCTTATTCTGTCAAGACTCTCATAACTGAATCATCTCTTAATTCATCAATCGAGAGTCACAAATAACTATATTGTTCGTAGATCGGTGAAATCATCATCTTCGACTAGTTGGTATGACCTTGTTTTTATCTCCAGACTCCAGGCCACACTAATAATTGGTGATATCTAACTTCTTTTGCTTAAAATCATTGTCTTCAATTTTAGTTTTCAAAAACCAGTTTTTGGTTATTATTCTCAATTCTTTTCACGAATCACAATAGTCAATAGAAAAAATATCTTATTTAATTTTTTGGTTTCTAATTTAGCCAAAACATGGAATGAATATTGTTCATTTTCATGGGTTGATATTCATGCCTTCTTCTGTTCAAACCATAATACTATCTTTTTTTTTCCCCCAACATAGCATATCTTTCTGATCATGCCCGCCCCTGAGGCTAGGCGACCAAGGCAGTCGCCTAGGGCCTCCGGGTCTAGGGGGGCCCAAATTATTTATTTATTTATATATTTTTTGTATTTTAAAAAAAATAGGAAAATTACACAAACTACCCCGGAACTATGACCTAATTGCACGCGGTACCTCTTACGTTTCAATAATATCATAAACTACCCTTAAAACCACCTCCATTGTAACACTTAGCCCCTTCCGTTCAAAGTCAACGCCGGAAAGTTTGTGTATTGGTCAATAAAGGTTGTTTTTGGACTGAACTTCCATTTTTTCCCTCATATCATTGCCTGTTCCAATTTTGCATACAAAATTACTTAAATACCCTAAATTTTTTTTACCAAAAAGCCCTCATAATTTTATATATAAACCCATTTGAGGATATTATTACACCTACTATTTCTCTCTCTAAAGTTCATGTTTTCTCTCTCTCTCTCCAAGTCTGATGTAGCTAGGATTGAAATATATATTATGTTCCAAAATATGAATTTTTTTTGCGAAAAATTATATATTATGTTCCAAAATATGAATTTTTTTTTCGAAAAACATTTTTTTTGCGAAAAAGTATATATTATGTTCTAAAATACGAATTATTTCCGAAAAATATATATTATGTTCCAAAATATGATTTTTTTAAAAAAAATATTTTTTTTGCAAAAAAGTACTTATTATGTTCCAAAATATGATTTTTTTCCAAAAAATACTTTTTTTGCGAAAAATATATATTATGTTCCAAAATATGATCTTTTCCGAAAAATAATTTTTGTGCGAATATATACTATTATGTTCCAAAATATGATCTTTTCTGAAAAATAATTTTTTTGCGAAAAATATATACTATATTCCAAAATATGATTTTTTTCAAAAAATATATATTATTTTTTCCGAAATAATTCATATTTTGGAAAATAATATTCTCCCTCCGAAAAATAATTTTTTGCGAAAAATATATATATATATTTTTGAATTTATATATATATATATATTTGAATTTATGATTTTTGCGAAAAATATAATTGATTTTTGAAAAATAATATTTTTAATGGGTTGATTTAACTAAACCCCCTTATACTATTGAGGGTAGTTTAGACATTTTGATTCAAAATGTGAGGCGAGGGGGCATAATGATGAAATTAAATAGTATATGAGACAAAGTAGACACAGTGGGGGTTAGTTGATAAAACTGGATAGTATAGGGGGTTTCTTGAAATTAACCCTAAAATATAATATAAAACAAGGGCTTTTAAGTAAATTCACGCACAAATCTGACTGGGGCTCTGCTCCGGTGTTCTAAGGGGTAATAACTGATATTATTCAAACGTTAGGGGCACTCTCTGTAATTAGGTCAAAGTTCAGGGGAGGTTTGTGTAATTTTCCCAACAAAATATTAGTAGTTTTATAGTTTTTTATAAAAAAAATTAATTAGTTTCTTGGCCCAATTCAAGGGTTTTATTTTTTAATAAAAAATATATTTTACTATAGAGCCAAAAAAAAGTAATAATTTGTTTAACAACCCAATTGTACTAAAATCAAACCCAATTTCACAATTTTGGGCCCTAAAATTTTATATTTCAGTTACTATAAATTAAAAAAATAATAATAATCTCAAATTTTCAACTTAGTGAAACTAAAGTCTAATTCAAATCAAACTATTATCCTGATTAGATTTAGAAGATTTTTCTCGCAATTACACAATGTTTGGTGATTACACTTCGGGTTCTCGTAACTGCCGCACTAGCACAATGACACCAATTTTTCACGCGACCCCACTTAAGACTCAAGCAACTGCTGCACTCCCCCAACAACAACAAATTTTCACGATAACACCAAAATGAAAATTATTTTTTATTTTTAAATATTAATAAATTTAATGTGATTTTTAGTTTTTTTTTTTTTTTTTACTTATAGTTGGTTAAGCGTGTGAAACTTTATATCTAAAGGGGCCTCACATTTACTCTCGCCTAGGGTCCCAACTTATTTTCGGAATTTCAAGCCGACCCTGTTTCTGATATTTACAATGGAAGTTATCAAACCAACAAAGACATTTAGACGGTTGTTATTGTTGTCTCTATCCAACCCTTTTGAATCTATTGAAAAAAAATACTTGGGAGGCTTTGGGCATTGTACTATTAATTTTATTTACATGCTTGCATCTCAAAAAGCGAGAAGAATTATTTTTAAATATGCGTTACTAAAAATAATATATAATATACCAAAAGTCTATTTTATATCTTTTGCCTAAGGCCTCTAATTTCACATTTTATATTTTTTGCTTAAGACCTCAAATTTCATTGAGACGGCTCACCATGATTTGACTTTAGTTTTGATTAATGATTTTATGGATTCAATTTTCTTGTATAGGATTCTATGTATTTCTATGCATATATTGAAATATATATTTTTGTTTCAGTATAAGAATTTTGATGTGAGAGAGAGAGAGTAAAGAGAAAAGAAAGAAATACTTTCAAAAAAAAGAAAAAGAAAGAAAGAGATGGAGAAATTTGGGTCAGAGAGA